>OY282495.1:38302705-39502705 GCA_958295605.1 Ajuga chamaepitys
AATTGGTGAAATAGGAAACAAAACACTTGAATTCTGTGACAAATGTGCTCTGGGAAAGGCCAAGAAGCTGCATTAATGCTAAAGGGATACATTCTACTCAAGAACCACTTGATTATGTACACTCTGATATATGGGGACCTTCAAGAATAGAGACACATGGAGGAGGAAGGTTTTTCATGTCCATTATTGATGATTACAGTAGAAAAATATGGGTATATGTTTTAAGGAACAAGAGTGATGCATTCCTTAAGTTTAAGACATGGTTGAGCCAGGTGGAGAATCTAAGAGGAAAGAAATTGAAACATCTTAGAACTGATAATGGCTTGGAATATCTATCTACTGAGTTCACAGGGTTTTGTGAAGATAAGGGCATCACAAGACAAAGAACTGTCCCATTAAACCCTCAACAAAATGGGGTTGCTGAAATATTTAACAGGATTGTGCTTGAGAGAGTAAGATATATGCTGATTGATGCTGAGCTACCCAAATCCTTCTGGGGAGAAACACTTAATACTGCATGTTATTTTATAAACAGATCACCATCATCAATTCTAGGATTTAAGACTCCAGAAGAAGTTTGGAGTGGAAAGGTACCAAACTACAATGACTTGAGAGTGTTTGGTTGTCTGGCCTATGCTCACATTAGGCAAGACAAACTTGATGCAAGAGCACAGAGGAGTGTATTCCTAGGATATCCTGAGGGCATAAAAGGCTACAGGTTATGGTGCTTGGAACAGGGAAACCAGAAGCTCTTGATAAGTAGAGATGTAATATTCAATGAGGATGTGATGGGATACAACTCTACTGGAAGTCAAGAAGAAGCTGATGGGGCTGTGGAATCTGAAAGAATTTCCATTCAGGTGGAGCCTATTGAGGAAAAATCACCAGAGAGAAATGATCAAGCTCAACTAGAAGATGACAGATCATCAGAAGATGATGAAGATCAACCTGAGATCTCAAATCTCAGAACTTATAGCATTGGTAGAGACAGACCAAGAAGACAAATCCACAGGCCTGATTTCTATGGACAAGCTGGAAGTGTAGCAGAAGACTTGGAGTTTCAAGAGCCAAGCAGTTTCAAGGAAGCAATAAATTGTAGTGAAAGTGAACACTGGATAGGAGTCATGATGGAAGAAATGGAATCCCTGGAGAGGAATCAAACCTGGAAGCTTTTAGACAAACCAAAGGGGCAGAAGCTAGTCAGCTCAAAATGGATCTACAAGAAGAAGGTGGAATCTGGAAAGGCTGATAAAATCAGATACAAGGCAAGACTGGTGGCTAGGGGCTTTACACAAAGAGAAGGCATTGATTATAATGAGGTATTCTCTCCAGTAGTAAAGCATTGCTCTATTAGGCTACTCTGATCAAAGGTTACTCAAGAAGACATGGAACTACAACAGTTAGATGTTAAGACATCATTCCTGCATGGAGATCTTATTGAAAGGATATACATGAAGCAACCTGAGGGCTTTGTGATTCCTGGAAATGAAGAGAAGGTCTGTTTTCTCAGGAAATCACTTTATGGAATGAAGCAGAGTACAAGGCAGTGGAACAAGAAGTTCAATGAGTTCATGATCAATGCAGGTTTTATAAGAAGCTTATATGACAACTGTGTATACTATAACAATGGATCAAGGTTTGAAAAAGTATTTATGTTGTTATATGTGGATAATATGCTCATTGCCAGTAAGAGTATGGATAAGATACAACATCTAAAGGGAAGATTGAGTTCAGAATTTGATATGAAGGATCTTGGGGAAGCAAGAAAGATACTGGGAATGGACATCATTAGAAGAAGGAAAGCTGGAACACTTTGGCTATCACAGAAGCAGTATTTGCAGAAGGTAGTGGAGAGATTTCACATGCAGAAAGTGTTCCAGTAAGTGTTCGAGTTAACCTACAAACTAAGCTGTCCAAGAATCAGTGCCCAAAGACAGAAGCTGAGGAGATTCACATGAAGAATATTCCATATGCCAGTGGTGTTGGCAGTTTGATGTATGGAATGATATGCAGCAAGCCAGATTTGGCCTATAGTGTATCTCTGGTAAGCAGGTATATGTCAAATCCTGTGGAGACACATTGGGAAGCTTTGAAGCAAGTCTTGAGATATCTGAAAGGCTTAGTCAATATAGGTCTAAAGTTTTAGAAACTAGAAGTTGGTGCTATACCTCTTGTTGGATATGCTGATGCAGATTTTGCTGGGAACTTGGATACAAGGAAATCTGTTACAGGATATGTCTTTACTTTGTTTGGAATAGCTGTAAGCTGGAAAAGTGTGCAACAGTCTGTGGTTGCTTTATCAAAAACTCTTAGTGAAGAACAACTCAGAAACACACAACTCCTAAGAATCTGGAAATGTACGAAGAAAAACAATCTGAATTTAAACACACAATTCGGCCAGAGTTGTAACCGAACTGGACTTGCGTAGAACAGGAAATAAAAATGGATCAAACACCAATTTAACGTGGTTCGTTCAAGATGAACTACATCCACGGAGGCAAGACACACCCCAATCCACTAAGAAATTCAACCAATTACAGAGAATACACTCAAGAAATGAAATGCCCAATTCTGTTGACAAATTAGGGCACGAACGCTCAATTCTAAAATACTCTCTCGAATCTAAAGAACAAGGAAATTGCTCGACGTAGTGATCTTCTCCTCAATGAGAGCTTTACAATGATATAAGGATTGAAGCTCGAATGCAACTGTACAGAAAGTTCTAACTGAAAGAAGTTGAGCTCAGCTACCGGACAAATGTGACGGTTTTCTTCGTCACAATTCTGCAACTGCTCCGTCACAAACGACGGTTACCTTCAACTGCCTCGAACCCGGTTTATTCTGAACAGCTTGTCTTCTTAATGCTAAAACCCGGTTCATCCTTCCGGTTCTTCACTTCCTGATTCCGGTTCCACATTCCCAACACTCCATTTTACAAAGTATAGCTCACTTGATGAAATTGAACATCACCTCACAAATCTCCACCTCAATGAATCAAGTGTGCCTCTTCCTACCTCATCACTGCCTTGTCTTGATAATACTCTTCATGACATTGCTCAAGCTGCAGCAGGCTCGAGCAATGCTCCATTTTGTTCCCAGGTACACCCTTAGTAAGAAAATCAGTAGGATTATGCAATGTATGTACCTTCTTCACTTCCACAGAACCAGAATCAATGATGTCTCTAGCAAAATGCAACTTAACATCAATGTGTTTTGACCTTTCATGAAATGCTTGGTGTTTCACAAGGTGTAAAGCACTTTGATTATCACAGTAAATTGCCACACACTTTTGCTTGATGTCCAAATCTCTCAGAATCCCTTTAAGCGAGATTGCTTCTTTGATTGCTTCAGTGAGAGAGATATATTCTGCTTCTGTTGTTGATAGTGCTACAATTGACTGTTGTGCACTTCTCCAGCTGATGGCTGTCCCATATAAGGTAAACACAAATCCAGAAATAGATTTCCTTGTGTCTACGTTTGCTGCAAAATCAGAACCAGCACATCCCTCCAATGCAACAGTGCTTCCATCCACTTTCTTCCCAAACTTCAGTGACAAGTTCACTGAACCCTTCAAATACCTCATCACATGTTTCAAAGCTTCCCAATGCTCTACTCCTAGGTTTGACATGAACCGGCTTACTAAAGACACAGCATAGGCCAAGTCAGGCCTACTACAAATCATTCCATACATAAGACTTCCAACTCCACTTGCATAAGGGATATTGCTCATATGTATGATTTCCTCTTCAGTCCTTGGGCATTGTTCTTTGGAGAGTTTCTTCTGTAGATTAACTGGAGTGGAGAGATGTTTGGCTTCATGCATATGAAACCTCTCCAACACCTTCTGTAGATATTGCCTCTGAGATAACCAAAGCACTCCAGCTTCTCTGTTCCTTAGAATGTTCATGCCCAAAATCTTCTTGGCCTCTCCCAGATCTTTCATGTCAAATTCAGTGTTAAGTCTGTCCTTCAACCATTGTACCCTCTTCTTGTTCCTGCTGGCAATTAGCATATCATCCACATACAATAGAAGGAAGACTTTATCTTGCTTTGAACCCTTGTTGAAGTAAACACAACTATCATAAAGACTTCTTACAAAGCCAACACTGATCATGAAGTCATTGAACCTCTTATTCCACTGTCTTGGACTTTGTTTGAGTCCATATAGTGACTTCTTCAGCAAACAAACTTTGTCTTCTTGTTCAGGAACCACAAAGCCTTCTGGCTGTTTCATATATATCTTCTCATTGAGTTCTCCATGTAAGAATGCTGTCTTTACATCCAGTTGTTGTAATTCCATGTCCTCTTGAGTAACCTTTGATAAAAGCAACCTGATTGAGCAATGCTTTACTACTGGAGAGAAAACTTCATTAAAATCAATTCCTTCTCTTTGTGTAAAGCCCCTAGCCACCAATCTTGCTTTAAACCTCACCTGTTTGGATCCTGCAGTCTCTAGTTTCTTCTTGTATATCCATTTAGAGCTTACAAGTTTCTGACCTTTTGGTTTATCCACCAATATCCAGGTTTCATTCTTTTCCAGGGACTCCATCTCTTCAATCATTGCCTGAATCCAGTGTTCACCTTCTTCACAATCTAGTGCTTCTTTAAAACTACTAGGCTCTTGTGATTCCAGGTCTTCAGCAACACTTAAAGCATAGTAAACACTCCCTGCTTGACCATAGAAATCAGGTCTGTTGATTTTTCTTCTAGGCCTGTCCCTTCCAATGTTGTATTCTCTAACATTTTGTGAAGGTCCAGTTTGTTCTTCTTCTTCAGATGATGAATCACTATCTTGTAGATTTTCTTGTGGTTGAGGTGTGTGATTATCTTCAGCAGGATGCTCCACCTGAATTGATATCTCTTCTGTCTCTTTAGCACCATCAAATTCTTCCTTAGAGCCTGTAGAAGTATAAGCCATCACATTCTCATTAAACTTTACATCTCTACTTGTGATTATCTTCTGATTTCCCTTCTCTAGACACCACAATCTGTAGCCCTTTATTCCATCTAGATATCCAAGAAATACACATCTTAGAGCTCTTGCATCTAACTTGTCCTGCTTGACATGGACAAAAGCAAGACAACCAAACACCCTTAACCCTTCATAGCTTGGTTTCTGTCCACTCCACACCTCCTCAGGTGTTTTGAACCCAATCACTGATGAGGGTGACCTGTTAATGAGATAACATGCTGTAGCAATGGTTTCACCCCAAAATACCTTTGGCAACCCAGCATCCAACAGCATACACCTAACTCTTTCAAGAAGAGTCCTATTAAGCCTCTCAGCAACTCCATTCTGTTGAGGATTCATTGGAACAGTCCTGTGTCTCTTGATTCCTCTTTCTTCACAAAAGTTTGTGAACTCAGTAGAGAGGTATTCCAATCCATTATCAGTCCTAAGGTGCTTCAGCTTCTTCCCTTTGACATTTTCCAGTTGAATCAACCATGTTTTGAACTTATGAAAAGCATCACTCTTATTCTTCATCAACATGATCCACACCTTTCTACTGTAATCATCAATCAAGGACATGAAATACCTTGCACCACCATGAGTCTCTGTCCTTGCAGGACCCCATATGTCAGAGTGAACATAATCTAATGGCTCTTGAGTTGTGTGAACACCCTTTCCATAGGGCAGCTTCTTGGATTTGCCCAAAGCACACTGATCACAGAACTCCAGGTCTTGATTTCCCATATTTCCAATTACTCCACTTCTTGACAGTTCCTTCAACCCTTTCTCTCCTATGTGTCCAAGCCTCTTGTGCCATTTAACAAGCTCAGAACTTCTCAAGACATATCCAACACTCCCAACAACAGGTGAACCAATCAAGATAAACAACCCATTATGCTGTCTACCTTTAATCACCATTTTTCCATGTTTAGTGATATGCAAGCCATCTACTGAGCTAAACTGACACCCACTAGTTACCAAAGAACCAAGAGATAGAAGATTTCTTTTAAGGCCAGGAACATATCTTACATTTGAGATGACTCTGACCACACCATCAAACATCCTTATGCTCACTGATCCAACCCCTTTGACCTTGGATGATTGATCATTTCCCAGGAGAACATTTCCATCATCTTCTCTCTTCAGTTCACCAAACCATGACTGGTGTGGACACATATGAAAGGAACAGCCTGTGTCCAAGACCCATTCCTTTACCATTCTTGATTTAGTAACATTTCATACCTCTGGAGGATCTTCTTGATGGTCAATGGCAGCAGCTTCTGCCCCTTGATTTCCACCTTTCTTGTTTCTCTTAGGACAATCCTTCTTCAAGTGACCAGGCTGCTTGCACTTGAAGCATTTCCTCTTCTCAACCCATTCATTTCCCTTATTTGGATTAGAGTCTCCTGCCTTGGGATCCTTAGCATTCTGTCCCTTCTTGCCTTGCCAAGGTTTCTTGAATTTAACATTCAAACCTTCTCCAGATTGCACCATGCCTTTATCACCTTGAGTCTGGAAACATTTAGACCTCAGAGCCTTCACTATTCCACCATAAGATAGCTGCTCATCTCTCCCATACATCAAGGCATCCTTAAAGCTTTCCATGGATTTTGGAAGAATGTTTAACACCACCAATGCTTTGTCATCCTCCTCCAATTTCACATCCAGGTCTTCCAATTCTTCAACCATCTTAATGAACTCATCAAGTTGATCAGAAATTACCTTATCTTCAGTGATCTTGAAGGCCAACATCTTCTGGTTCAAGAACAGCTTGTTGGAAACTGACTTCGATTGATACAGATCTTCCAATCTCTTCCATGCTTCTGAGGAACTCTTGCATCTTGAGACCTCTCTCAACGGTTTATCACCCAAACACAGAAAGATAAGACTGAGGGCCTTCTTATCCACTGATGCAAACTTGGGTTTCTCACTTTCTTCCCACGAATCCAGAGGTATCAAGGCAAGATCAAGGCCATTGTGAACCAATACTGCATTCATCTTGATCTTCCACAGTGTGAAATCATTTCTTCCTGTAAACTTCTCAAAGTCCATCTTCATACCAGCCATTCCTTCCCTTCTTCAAGCTGTGAGAGTTGATTTCCCATAGACTGCGCCACTTGTTAGTGAAGAACAACTCAGAAACACACAACTCCTAAGAATCTGGAAATGTACGAAGAAAAACAATCTGAATTTAAACACACAATTCGGCCAGAGTTGTAACCGAACTGGACTTGCGCAGAATAGGAAATAGAAATGGATCAAACACCAATTTAACGTGGTTCGTTCAAGATGAACTACATCCACGGAGGCAAGACACACCCCAATCCACTAAGAAATTCAACCAATTACAGAGAATAGACTCAAGAAATGAAATGCCCAATTCTGTTGACAAATTAGGGCACGAACGCTCAATTCTAAAATACTCTCTCTAATCTAAAGAACAAGGAAATTGCTCGACGTAGTGATCTTCTCCTCAATGAGAGCTTTATAATGATATAAGGATTGAAGCTCGAATGCAACTGTACAGAAAGTTCTAACTGAAAGAAGTTGAGCTCAGCTACCGGACAAATGTGACGGTTTTCTTCGTCACAATTCTGCAACTGCTCCGTCACAAACGACGGTTACCTTCAACTGCCTCGAACCCGGTTTATTTTGAACAGCTTGTCTTCTTAATGCTAAAACCCGGTTCATCCTTCCGGTTCTTCACTTCCTGATTCCGGTTCCACATTCCCAACACTCCATTTTACAAAGTATAGCTCACTTGATGAAATTGAACATCACCTCACAAAAACTGAGGCAGAATATATTGCCTTAACTGAGGCAATCAAGGAAGCTCTATGGCTCAAAGGAATTCTCAAAGACCTAGGGATCAGACAAGGGTGTGTTACTATTCAGTGTGATAATCAGAGTGCTCTTCACATAGTGAAACTTCAAGCTTTTCATGAGAGGTCTAAGCATATTGATGTTAGACTTCATTTTGCAAGAGATGTGATTGAAGCAGGATCTGTTGAGATGAAGAAGGTGCATACTATGGATAATGCTGCTGATTTTTTAACCAAGGCAGTTCCGGGAAGCAAGATGGTTCATTGCTCAAGCCTGATAAGGCTTTGTTAGATTTGAGAACACTTACAACACACATACACAACAAGGTTCAAACCAGAAACGAATGAAAAACAGACTGAAAATCGAACACTAAAAACCGAACGCAAAACCAGAAATAAAATGAAGAACACCAAGCTTTTACATGGTTCGATCAAGGTGATCTACATCCACGGAGGCTCTATACACCTCAATTCACTTAACTAAACAATCAATTACAAGAACCAACCCAGAAAACTAGAAGCCCCAATTCACAATCCGAATTGAGCTTAAGAACCTAGCTCTCTAATTCTAATGATTGAGTAGTGGTTACAGATGGAAAATTACGTGTATCAACTCGTCTTTACAAGTAGAACAAATGTATATAAAGAGCTAAGCTGGAATCAAAATCAGTTGCAACTGCTATTCAAACTGTTACGAGTCTTCAACAACGGTTTTTCATGCGTCAGTCTTAAACCGTTGCGTATTTCTGTTATAACCGTCACCAACCCGGTTCTCCAATAACTTCCAAATCTGTTCTGAAATTATCCCGGTTCTCCGGTCCGGTTCTTCCCAACCCAAACCCGGTTCCTGATCCTACTCAACCTCTACTACAAGCCATGCTCACTTGAAGAAATTTAATTGACACCTACAGGCTTGAACAATGTAATTAGACCTGAACACCAAATTGCAGAATGAGGTGATGAAGTACACTTGAGTTCATTGAGGTGGAAATTTGTAGATATCAGTTCAATGTCATCAAGTGGTCATAGTTTGTAGTAGAGGTTGTGAGGAATCAGGAACCGGGTTCAAGTTGGGAAGAATCGGGCTAGAGAACCGGATTTCAATCAAATCAGTTTTGAAGGTTAAGTGGGAACCGGAGTCAAAGCGGTTATAACTAACTTATGCAACGGTTTAGAACCGTTGACTGTAAATGTGAGGTAGTGTTCAATCTCATCAAGTGAGCTATACTTGGTAATATGGTGTGTTGGGAATGTGGAACCGGGTTCAAGAGGTGAAGAACCGGAGGTTTGGACCGGGTTTGAGCATCAAGAAGCAAAGCTGGTCAGGGTGAGCCGGGTTCGTGGCAGTTGTGAATAACCACTGATTATGACGAGTTAGTTCAGGATTTGTGACGAAGAAAACCGTCACTTTTGTCCGGTAGCTGAGCTCAACTTGATTCAGTTAGAATTTTTTGTACGGTTACATTCGAGCTTCAATTCTTATATCATTGTAAAGCTCTCATCAAGGAGAACAACACTACGTCGAGCAATTTTCCAGTTTCTTAGATTGGAGAGAGTATTTTGAGAGGGAACGATTTCTGCCCTAATTTGTTCCAGAATTGGGCATTTTGATTTCTGAGTGTATTCTCTGTAATTGATTGGATTTCTTAGTGGATTGAGGTGTGCCTTGCCTCCGTGGATTTAGTTCATCTTGAACGAACCACGTAAAACTTGTGTGTGATTCATTTATATTTCTTGTTCTGCGCAAGTAGTGTTCGGTCACAACTTTGGCCGAATTAAGTGTGTGTTTTCAGATTGATCTTTGAGCGATTTCCAGATTCAGTTTTGCTGTGTGTTTAGGAGTTGAAATCACTAACAAGTGGCGCCGTCTGTGGGAAATCAACTCTCACATCTTGAAGAAGGGAAGGAATGGCTGGTATGAAGATGGATTTTGAGAAGTTCACAGGAAGGAATGACTTCACATTGTGGAAGATCAAGATGAATGCAGTATTGGTTCACAATAGCCTTGATCTTGCATTGATACCTCTGGATTCATGGGAAGAAATTGAGAAATCCAAGTTTGCATCAGTGGATAAGAAGGCCCTAAGTCTTATCTTCCTATGTTTGGATGATAAACCGTTGAGGGAGGTCTCAAGATGCAAGAGTTCCTCAGAAGCATGGAGGAGATTGGAAGAACTGTATCAATCCAAGTCAGTTTCCAACAAGCTGTTCTTGAAGCAGAAGATGTTGGCCTTCAAGATCACTGAAGACAAGGTAATTTCTGATCAACTTGATGAGTTCATTAAGATGATTGAAGAATTGGAAGATCTGGATGTGAAATTGGAGGAGGATGACAAGGCATTGATGGTGTTAAACATTCTTCCAAAATCCATGGAAAGCTTTAAGGATGCCTTGATGTATGGGAGAGATGAGCAGCTATCCTATGATGGAATAGTGAAGGCTCTGAGGTCTAAATGCTTCCAGACTCAAGGGGATAAAGGCATGGTGCAATCTGGAGAAGGCTTGAATGTCAAATTCAAGAAACCTTGGCAAGGCAAGAAGGGACAGAATGCTAAGGATCCAAAGTCTGGGGATTCTAATCATAAGAAGGGGAATGACTGGGTTGAGAAGAGGAAACGCTTCAAGTGCAAGCAGCCAGGTCACTTGAAAAAGGACTGTCCTAAGAGAAATAAGAAAGGTGGAAATCAAGGGGCAGAAACTACTGCTATTGGTCATCAAGAAGACCCTCCAGAAGTATTAAATGTTACTGAATCAAGAATGGTAAAGGAATGGGTCTTGGACACAGGCTGTTCTTTCCATATGTGTCCACACCAGTCATGGTTTGATGAACTGAAGAGAGAAGATGGTGGAAATGTTCTTCTGGGAAATGACCAATCATGCAAGGTCAAAGGAGTTGGATCAGTGAACATAAGGATGTTTGATGGTGTGGTCAGAGT
Organism: Ajuga chamaepitys; assembly: GCA_958295605.1. NCBI lineage: Eukaryota > Viridiplantae > Streptophyta > Magnoliopsida > Lamiales > Lamiaceae > Ajuga > Ajuga chamaepitys. The sequence goes on from OY282495.1 coordinate 38,313,415, forward strand.
CATCTCAAATGTAAGATATGTTCCTGGCCTTAAAAGAAATCTTTTATCTCTCGGTTCTTTAGTAACCAGTGGATGTCAGTTTAGCTCAATAGATGGATTCTTGCATATCACAAAACATGGGAAATTGGTGATAAAAGGTAGACAGCATAATGGATTGTTTATCTTGATTGGTTCACCTGTTGTTGGAAGTGTGGATATGGTCTTGAGCAGTTCAGAGCTTGCTAAATGGCACAAGAGACTTGGACACATAGGAGAGAAAGGGTTGAAGGAACTGTCAAGAAGTGGAGTAATTGGAAATATGGGAAATCAAGAACTGGAGTTCTGTGATCAGTGTGCTTTGGGCAAATCCAAGAAGTTGCCCTATGGAAAGGGTGTTCACACAACTCAAGAGCCATTAGATTATGTTCACTCTGACATATGGGGTCCTGCAAGAACAGAATCTCATGGTGGTGCAAGGTATTTCATGTCCTTGATTGATGATTACAGCAGAAAGGTGTGGATCATGTTGATGAAGAACAAGAGTGATGCTTTCCATAAGTTCAAAACATGGTTGATTCAACTGGAAAATGTCAAAGGGAAGAAGCTGAATCACCTTAGGACTGATAATGGACTGGAATATCTCTCTACTGAGTTTACAAATTTCTGTGAAGAAAGAGGAATCAAGAGACACAGGACTGTTCCAATGAATCCTCAACACAATGGAGTTGCTGAGAGACTCAACAGGACTCTTCTTGAAAGAGTGAGGTGTATGCTGTTGGATGCTGGGTTACCAAAGGTATTCTGGGGAGAAACCATTGCTACAGCATGTTATCTCATTAACAGGTCACCCTCATCAGTGATTGGGTTCAAAACACCTGAAGAGGTGTGGAGTGGACAGAAACCAAGCTATGAAGGGTTAAGGGTGTTTGGTTGTCTTGCTTTTGTCCATGTCAAGCAGGACAAGTTAGATGCAAGGGCTCTCAGATGTGTATTTCTTGGATATCCGGATGGAGTAAAGGGCTACAGATTGTGGTGCTTAGAGAAGGGAAATCAGAAGATAATCACAAGTAGAGATGTAAAGTTTAATGAGAATGTGATGGCTTACTCTTCTACAGGCTCTAAGGAAGAATTTGATGGTGCTACAGAGACAGAGGAGATATCAATTCAGGTGGAGCATCATGCTGAAGATAACCACACACCTCAACCACAAGAAAATCTACAAGATAGTGATTCATCATCTGAAGAAGAAGAACAAACTGGACCTTCACAAAATGTCAGAGAATACAGCATTGGAAGGGACAGGCCTAGAAGAACAATCAAAAAACCTAATTTCTATGGTCAAGCAGGAAGTGTTTATTATGCCTTGAGTGTTGCTGAAGACCTGGAATCACAAGAGCCTAGTAGTTTTAAAGAAGCACTAGACTGTGAAGAAGGTGAACACTGGATACAGGCAATGACTGAAGAGATGGAGTCCCTGGAGAAGAATAAGACCTGGATATTGGTGGAGAAACCAAAAGGTCAGAAACTTGTAAGCTCTAAATGGATATACAAGAAGAAACTAGAGACAGCAGGATCCAAACAGGTGAGGTTTAAAGCAAGATTGGTGGCTAGGGGCTTTACACAAAGAGAAGGGATTGATTTCAATGAGGTTTTCTCTCCAGTAGTAAAGCATTGCTCAATCAGGTTGCTTTTATCAAAAGTCACACAGGAGGACATGGAATTACAACAACTGGATGTAAAGACAGCATTCTTACATGGAGAACTCAATGAGGAGATATATATGAAACAGCCAGAAGGCTTTGTTGTTCCTGGAAAAGAAGACAAAGTATGTTTACTGAAGAAGTCACTATATGGACTTAAACAAAGTCCAAGACAGTGGAATAAGAGGTTCAATGACTTCATGATCAGTGTTGGCTTTGTAAGAAGTCTTTATGACAGTTGTGTTTACTTCAACAAAGGTTCAAAGCAAGATAAAGTTTTCCTTCTATTGTATGTGGATGACAAGCTAATTGCCAGCAGGAACAAGAAGAGGGTACAATGGTTGAAGGATAGACTTAATGCTGAATTTGACATGAAAGATCTGGGAGAAGCCAAGAAGATATTGGGCATGAACATTCTAAGAAACAGAGAAGCTGGAGTGCTTTGGTTATCTCAGAGGCAATATCTACAGAAAGTATTGGAGAGGTTTCATATGCATGAAGCCAAACCTCTCTCCACTCCAGTTAATCTACAGAAGAAACTTTCCAAAGAACAATGCCCAAAGACTGAAGAGGAAATCATACATATGAATAATATTCCTTATGCAAGTGGAGTTGGAAGTCTTATGTATGGAATGATTTGTAGCAGGCCTGACTTGGCATATGCTGTGTCTTTAGTAAGCAGGTTCATGTCAAATCCAGGAGTTGAGCATTGGGAAGCTTTGAAACATATGATGAGGTATTTGAAAGGATCAGTGAATTTGCCACTGAAGTTTGAAAAAAAAGTGGATGGAAGTACTGTTGCATTGGAGGGGTTTGCTGATTCTGATTTTGCAGCAAATATAGACACAAGGAAATCCATTTCTGGTTTTGTGTTTACCTTATTTGGAACAGCCATCAGCTGGAGAAGTGTACAACAATCTGTTGTGGCACTATCAACAACAGAAGCAGAATATATCTCTCTAACTGAAGCTATCAAAGAGGCAATCTGGTTGAAAGGGGTTCTGAGAGATTTGGATATCAAGCAGAAGTGTGTGGCAATCTACTGTGATAATCAAAGTGCTTTACACCTTGTGAAACATCAAGCATTTCATGAAAGGTCAAAACACATTGATGTTAGGTTACATTTTGCTAGAGATATCATTGATTCTGGTTCGGTGGAGGTGAAGAAGGTACACACATTGCATAATCCTGTTGATTTTCTTACAAAGGGTGTACCTGGAAACAAAGTGGAGCATTGCTCGAGCTTGCTGCAGCTTGAGCAATGTCATGAAGAACAATAACAGACAGACAGTGGTGAGGTATTAAGAGGAACACTTGATTCATTGAGGTGGAGATTTGTGAGGTAGTGTTCAATCTCATCAAGTGAGCTATACTTGGTAATATGGTGTGTCGGGAATGTGGAACCGGGTTCAAGAGGTGAAGAACCGGAGGTTTGGACCGGGTTTGAGCATCAAGAAGCAAAGCTGGTCAGGGTGAGCTGGGTTCGTGGCAGTTGTGAATAACCGCTGATTGTGACGAGTTAGTTCAGGATTTGTGACGAAGAAAACCGTCACTTTTGTCCGGTAGCTGAGCTCAACTTGATTCAGTTAGAATTTTTTGTACGGTTACATTCGAGCTTCAATTCTTATATCATTGTAAAGCTCTCATCAAGGAGAACAACACTACGTCGAGCAATTTTCCAGTTTCTTAGATTAGAGAGAGTATTTTGAGAGGGAACGATTTCTGCCCTAATTTGTTCCAGAATTGGGCATTTTGATTTCTGAGTGTATTCTCTGTAATTGATTGGATTTCTTAGTGGATTGAGGTGTGCCTTGCCTCCGTGGATGTAGTTCATCTTGAACGAACCATGTAAAACTTGTGTGTGATTCATTTATATTTCCTGTTCTGCGCAAGTAGTGTTCGGTCACAACTTTGGCCGAATTAAGTGTGTGTTTTCAGATTGATCTTTGAGCGATTTCCAGATTCAGTTTTGCTGTGTGTTTAGGAGTTGAAATCACTAACAGTAAAACCGTTGTGAAAGGCCCGTCTAACAATTTTATGCAGTTGGAAACTAAATTGGTTACAACTCCTGATGCTTCTTGATTCGAGCTTAGACCTTTATATACATTGGATCCACTTTTAACTGCGATCTGATACACATTGTTTTCCCTCTGTAAACACTACTCAATCATTAGAATTAGACAGCTATGGTTCTTGAGCTCAATTCGATCTGTGAATTGGGGGTTTCTAGTTTTCTGGGTTAATTTTTGTAATTGATTGTTTAGTTGAGTGAATTGAGGTGTATTGAGCCTCCGTGGATGTAGATCACATTGATCAAACCACGTTAAATCCTTTTATTCTTCATTTTGTTTCTGTTTTTGCGTTCAGTTTCATTTTTGGCCGAATTCTTATTTGGTTTTCATTCTTTCTTGGTTTGTGCATTGTTTGTGTGTGTTGTAAGAGTTTCATTTCCTAACAGCCAGGATGATAAAAAGCTTAACACCTCTCATTTTTATTACTTTTTCAACGAATAAACGAATAAAATGAAAAATTAAAAGTTCATCTTATTCAAAACTCCAATTATGACATCCCTTCTCTCCCACTTCACACCTCAGAACGTACCGTTCTTATAGAGATAAACGCGCTTTCACATCTTCTTAATCTGAAATGGCTGGGGAGAGGAAAGGTTCCTTTTTTTAGGGTACTCCCGGGAACAGATACCGTGGAGACAGGGTGGGGTCTGTAGCTCAGAGGATTAGAGCACGTGGCTACGAACCACGGTGTCGGGGGTTCGAATCCCTCCTCGCCCACAACGGGCCTCAGAGGGAGGGTAGGAAAATCTTGATCGGGATAGTAGCAACGGGACTGGGGTGTGGGTCTTTGGAATGGATTTTTCTCGGAAGCCAAGTTTGGTTTTGTGGTAATGATCTTATGGGGTATGTTTGGTTCAGTTATGGGTACATTAATCTCCAAGTTGTACAATATATCATAGCCTAGTTGGATTCTAAAGGACCTTGTAGTTCAAGAATAGCAACTATGTCCTATCGAACTATGTTACACAGCTAAAAATTCTAGTCAATTCAAGCCAAATAATATTGAAAGCCTAATAGGGTATTTGGTAAGTCAATCTTATAATCTAGTTTAACCTAAATGAGGCTTATACTATGATATATAAGTCACATTATTTATAACCTAAGGTTTTTAATCATGGCTTAGGTCACACTATGAGTTTGGTTATTTGTTCCTAATGGGTTTTGAACATATTCCTTTCCATTCACACAATTTTAGTTCTATTTGTTAATATAAATGGAATGTGAGTGCATGGAAATGTACAAGTACTCAAGGTATAAGCACACATACATTATTTAAATCAAGGTACACATTTGCTAAGTACAAGTAATGCCATGTATTTCTACTTTATCATATTATTACTAATTTCACATTGAGCATATTCATCTCATTTTCGAAGCATAATTATCAACTAAGAAAATATTTGTGGCTTCTATTCGTAACATGCAATTACAACCAACCACATAATCAATAATTCAATACATATATAAGGTATTTAAACAAATTATCCTAAACATAAGTCACATAATTCGAAGAAAAATTAAATAAATAAACATGAACTTTTTTGTTATTATTAGGTGGAATGTGTCATTACTCCAATTATGCGTTTGTTCGTTCAATGTCTAACCTTTTACATTGGTCTAATTATTATCTTTTTATTAGTTTTAGCCTTTATTGCATTCCATTTCGAGAATGGTACATACGGATGTTCCTGCACACTTAACTAACTAGTTAATAACACGAGCTTAAATTAATGATATGGCAATATATTCCTGTTAACTAGCTAAATTGGATGCAATGATAATTAACATATTAATTAAACGTGTTATGCATGCTAAATCGTAAAATGTGGTGTTACACTCGTAATGTGCCTTCCACATCTCTCAAAGATCTTCATTTTATCTTAACTGCTCATGAAAGGGATCCTTAATATTTTCCCTGTTTCATCACTAACGAGTTCACCGTACCCATTTATTCAAGGATCTCATCCAACTTGCTCCTTTTTCGATCTCCATGGTTGCTTCATCCATCTCCTACATGAAATATTGGTCTTGGAGAGATGTGAGAGCATTGGATTTTGTTCCATTGGGTTTTCTAATGGAGGATTGGAGCCCTATCCCAATTTTCATAACCAGGATCGTCTCCGAAGGATTCATCTGGGAGATAGATTTATGCCATTGTATAAAATATACCTTTAAAGTATACTTGCTTTGGATATTCGTATATGTCGTGGCCTCCTCCCCAAACCTTATACTGAGGTTCTTGATCTTGAACATCATGAGAAAGAGATTATTTTAATGGATAGCCATCAAAGGCACCAGGCAGTATGTCACTTATGCTCATAACTTCTTCCTCTAGGCTTGTGTAACTAGTCTAGATAAGGTCCCGAAGAGTTTAAGTGATGCAAATGATCAATGACTCATCAATCTAAAACCTATCATGCCCTAGAATGGCCGATTCGAATATACGAGTTAAGTAATGCACAATGGTCAAATTTAAATACTAGGTTTATCAATCTTCATAATAAATCTTATAATAAATCAACATTACATTAACCCCGAGGGTCGGGTTACTAGCTCCCTGACCTCACAAAACAAGGAGATTAATCATTCATCATTAAATAACTAAACAAAACTAACATCATTAAGCAAAATTAAAAAAAAAAAACATAAAATCGACAATAAAGAGAATAAAGGAAAGAGAATGTTGAATAATGGTTCAATCCTTGAAGAAATTCGATAATCTTGATACACGTGTAAAGCTTTGAGTATCCACCAAGTTTCAACTCCATAATGGCTTTCTCCCTCAAAGAGGGAACGCAAGCCCTAATTCTAAAACTAAAGGAAAACTGCAAAAATGGAAACCTAGACTAATGAAATAGAAAAGAAAGTAAGAGTGTAAGAACTATGTTTGAAAGGAGGAGGTTGGGTATTTATACAACTCAAACCCTAACTTTATTATTGACTAAATCTACGATAAATTGTCCCTCAAGTAAGGGGGAAAAATGTGATTTAGGAAGGAGTAAGTAAAATTGTCAAGTTGAGTTAAGTCGAACACCTGAATGCACTTGATACGAACTTCTCGGTAATTCTAGGAACAAATAGCCATAAACTAGCCTTCATATCCTCTATAAAGTTGTAGGTCTCGAGGATATCTTTCCATAACATCTTGAATTAACATATTCCAACATCGAATGATGAATATACGATCGAAATACGAAACTACAACTATCGAAAATCAAAATAGGGATGGGCATACAACCAGGTAGTGTGGTGGGTACCACGAGGTACTATCTTTGGTACCCAAACCTGCTGGTCTAGACTGCCTTTAGGGTAAGCTCCGCTAGCAGTATCGTGGTGGAGCCCGAATGGTTCTCCTTCATTTTCTTCTTCATTCTTTCGTCTGCAAGCGCCTCTTCCATTTTTCATTGCATCAACCCTTTTTCTCATGTTTTCTCATCCCAACTCATTCACAAATTTATTGGGGGACTAGAAGAAATTTGGGTTGGGCTAGACCTAACCCCGAATTGCACTTGGTTCCACCTTGAAAAAGGGCTAGAATGGATGGGGTTGTGGAGACGATTGCATTGAATTTCCATATTTTCAAAGCCTACAAAATACAACTAAAAAATACTCAAAAAGTACATCAAATCATATAAATTCAACTTGGAAACACACTTTTACACGATAATACACTTAAACGTATTTAATGGACATAATTCACAACAAAATATGAATACGAAATATAAGTGGAAAATTGATCGTTTTGACATTCATCACTTATTCCACCCTTTCTCTGAAAGGATAGATATTATAAAAGGATGTAGCATTCCTTGACTCAATTACGGTTCCTTTGATGATGTCAGGATTTTCCGACTTGTGCACTAAGACATATATGCACTATTGTGATGTGCATATCTGATGAAGATGCAACCGACCATCTTAGGTCTGAGTCTATCTTGTTTAGGTTCATGTACTTCTACCTTAGTCAAACATTCCCACAATAAAAGGTAACTGTAGGGCGTCTTCCACCATTTCGGCAACTCATAAGGTGTTGCATCAATACCTTCGTGTGGTACTTTGTTCAATATGTGGCTTGCTATCAAAATAGCTTCTTCCCACATATTTTTAGGCAATCCTAAACTTATCAATATTGCATTAATCATTATTTCAAAGTTTGGTTTTCGCATTAACAACGACGTTGGATTGAGGTGAGTATGGTGTCGTAGCTTTAGGAATTATACCTCATTAAGAATACAATAGTTTAAAGGTTGCAACGTACTCTATTATTCTGAATTATCTTAATCCAACTACTAATTTGATTTTCAACGTTATTTTGGTACATCTTGAGAGTTTCAGTTGATTCATGTTTAAGATACACGTAAGATAACCATGTGGAATCGTCTATGAACGTTACAGGTACTTTTTACCTCCTTAAGTATGCACAAATTTTAAATTACACACATCCATTTGTATAAACTCTAAAGGAGTGGCGGTATTTATTTCCACTAAATGGAAGGGAAACTTCGCCATTTTACTTCAACACAAAATTCACATTTCTTTTGTGTTTCAACTTTCACTATTGGTAACAATTCAAGGGTAACCAAATATTTTATAGCATTTAGATTAGCATGTCCTAATAAAATATGACATAAATTAGAGCACTCAAGCATACAAGCATAAGAAGTTTCATTTTTATTGCCAAGTTTACTAATACGACTTACAAACATTACATTCATTTTGAACAACCATTTTAGCTATATAGCCCCTACCAAAGAACTAACCATATTTTCTCAAAATAAACTTTTCAAACTCAAACACTAGTCTAAAATCGTGAGAGACTAGTAAAGAGCTTAAAGCTATATTCTTCCAAATATCCGACTAACAACACATCCTTCATTAGTGGCTCTTTTCTAAAAGTCAGCTTCAGCAACACACTCCCAATACCTGCAATCACAACATAAGTAGACTTCGCCATGTGGAGTTTCCTTGACGTAGGTAGGGCATAAGTTGATATCATATCTTTATTAGAATAGACATGGCCAATAGCTCCGGTATTAATATACTACTCACGTATGTTATCCACTAAGTTAGCTTCAAATACTCCACAACCATGTCGATTTCCTCTTGGTGCTCGTTGTCATGCTTTGCCATACTAGTACTCGACTTCTAGCCATTTTCTTTTTTTCTTTAGCGCATAACAGTCCTTCATATGGTTCAGCTTGCCATAATTATAGCAAGTCTCAGTAAATGTTTGAACCTTTGCAGATTGTTTACCCTTCTTGTCTTGTTTATTTTTTTCCTTGCTGGAAGAGTCTTGCTCCAACAAGTTGGCCTTTGTTTCTATTGCGACTTTCTTGGACTTTAAGTCAGACTTGTCATTGTCTTCTTCAATACACAACCAGACCACCAATTCTTCAAGACTTATATTCTCTCTTATGGTTGAGATAATTCTTAAAGTCCTTCCAATCCACAGGCAGCTTCTTGATCGAAGTAGCCACTTAGAAGACTTTCGATAGTTTCATTCCCTCGGTATTAATTTCATGCAGAATGAACTAAAACTCTCAAGCTTGCTCCATCACGGTTCACGAATCAACTATTTGGAACTCTAAGGGAATATTTGGTTATATTTCCAGGAGAATCTTTTTCACTTTTTTACTATCCTAAACACATAAATCATGTTTATTTTGTGTCTCACTTTTTTTAAATTAAATATTTATTTTGTGTCCTATCACTATCAATTTATCTAATATAATATAATATAATATATTTCAATCTTAATCAATCACTTTTATGTCATGTCACCTATCATTTACTACGTTCTTAGAAAAACCTATCATTTACTACTATTCTAATAAAATATCATTACCCAAACATATTATTCAATAATTAGTCACATCTATTTAAACATCAATCACATTTATCAAATCATATAAAAAAAATCTCGTAAACAACATTAGAAACACTAAAAACTGATAATTGAAAATGAAAACATAACTAAACCTTCCCTAAGAATTTCCCCACCACGAACTTCTTAGTTCCAACATCCTTGATTTTGTATTTATTTTCCAAAGACTCCCAAACCTGCTTGGAGGATTTCACACCTCTATACATATTGTATAGTGAACACTAAGTCCGTTAAAAGACAATTCTGGCACAAGAAATGTCCTTGGCCCCATAAATCAAACACACAATACTTTTTCAGCATCGGTCTTTCTCATTAATCACTAGTAGACATCTTTCAGATATTTTGCCAAGCTCAAAGGTGTTAGGCAGAACAATATTTCTTATTGCCACCATTTGAAGTTGGCTCTATTGAGTTTCTCTGGCTTCTCAACTTGGACGTGTATAGTTGGCGCCATTAGAAAGAGTAGAGTGTTGTTTATCTTATGATTGTTTGAGAAATGTATGATCGAGTAACGAACCAGTTTCACAATGAACTAGCTATTATAATAGAACTTGAACTTGGCTTAAAGAGATCTGAAATAGAACAGAAAACCCGAGGTGAGTAGAACTCTCCCCACTAGATAAACATATTTTGCATAAATGATGATGACACTGACATGATATCTCTCAAGATACAATGTTTTATGCCTTCAAGATAGTAGCACTCTAAATTTTGAATCTCCGACAAACTAGAAACGATGTTGGAACTAGGTACGAAATGCTTTATGTATGAGTATGTGAGTGCACAATGTTTTTCTTACTCGAATGGTTGTGTCTTCTCCAAATGCAGAACTTCTCCGACTATTTGTAGGTCTCTTCATCTTGCAGGGAATTAACGACTTAAATTACGGGGCAGTGGCCTAGTAAGAGGTGTGTAAACTCCAACCACTCTTCAACTACTTACCCTAGTAACTAGGTTGTGACTGCAACTTTAATGTCCATTATCCAGGTGTTAAAGCCCTACTTTCTAGGAATTATTTAGTAATTGCAGCAAGGTTATCCAGATTAATCCCAGACTACAATAGTCACAAATTCCAGTAATCTGAACCGGATCGACCTGATTCTTTTCCACAAAACCCGAATTCATCGAGCTGGACAAAGCTAGTTAAAGATGGACCAAAGTGGACCACGGTCCGACCTGGACCTAGCCAGGTCTAGGCCAGTACTGCAGGTGCGCGCGTGTGAGTTTCACCGCTGGTCTATTAGTATATAATGTGTGTAACTACTACACCACCACATTGAAGTGGTTTATCTAACATTAATTAGTCAATGTTTCAATGTGGGAGATTTATTAAATACCTTCTCACTTAACATGTCGCGTCGTCGTCCTTCTCTTGGGAGAAGCCTACGTCCCCTGAGGTTAAGGTTTGGTCATCATGAGGTTTGGTTATTTTGTTGAGAATTTTGATGTATTATCGGTTATGAGTTTTTATTTACCATCTATTATATGTGTTCATTTTTATCTCTTTGTTTAATTAGTTTCCATTTTTGCTGGTTTTCTTCACCGTTAGGGTTCTTTGTGATTTCTCTATTATTCATTTTTTGGGTAAGTTCTTTCTGTGTTTTTGGTTAGTATCGATTTGGGTGGAGCTAGGTTATCGTTTTGTCTCTTTTTCTGCTTGGTTTCGTGGAATGGATTTTTATTCTTTCGTGTTGCTAGTTGTAGAGTTTTCAAAAACCATATTTTTCTTTGTTTTATTTTTTGCTTTCATTTGGATGTATTTGAGAGTGTGATGGCATCATTTCACAGTGGGGTGTTGGAATTAATTATGTGTTGTTTACTTCGAGTGCTTAGGTTTCTTGGTAGCATAGCTTCCCGTATTGAGGTTCTAATATGGAGGAATTGAGGACGCTGGAGAGTACGATACTAGAGTTTTTTCAAGATATGAATCATAATAAAGCTAAAAATATGAATCATAATAAAGCTAAAAATACAGGGACATTTGCTTTTGTGTTAGATATAAGTAAGGCGTATGATCGGGTTGAGTGGGAGTTTTTAGTAATGTAGACATCAGTTCAATATCATCAAGTGATCATGGATTGTAGTACAGGATTTGAGGAGTCCGGAACCGGGTTTAGTTTGTGAAGAACCGGGTTAGAGAACTGGGTTTTTAGCCGGATCAGTTAAAAGGTTAAAAATGAAACCGGAGTCAAGGTGGTTATAACTGTTGTTTGCAACAGATTAAAACCGTTGCGTGTAAAACCGTTGTTGAAAGCCCGCTAAACAGTTTTATGCAGTTGAGAACAAAAATGGTTACAACTGCTTCTACTTCCTGATTCGAGCTCCGTCCTTTATATACATTGAAACCACTTGAAGATGCGAGTTGATTCACGTTACTTTCCCTCTGTAAACATTATTCAATCAGTAGAATTTGATAACTAGGGTTCTTGAGCTCAATTCGGTCTGTGAATTGGGGTTTCTAGTTTTCTGGATTAATTCTTGTAATTGATTGATAAGTGGAGTGAATTGAGGTGTATAGAACCTCTATGGATGTAGATCACATTGATCGAACCATGTAAATCTCTGTGCTCATCATTTTTATTCCTGTTCTTTGTTCGGTTTCTTGTGGCCGAATTTCTTGTTGTTTTTTCATTTCCTTCATGGTGTGAGTGTTGTTTGTGTGTGAGAAGACTTGATCCTTAACAAGTGGCGCCGTCTGTGGGAAACTTGCGCACACACTCGAAGAGGTAAGGAGAATGGCTGGAGTTAAGATGGATGTGGAGAAGTTTTCAGGTAAGAATGACTTCTCACTTTGGAAAATCAAGATGAATGCTGTGTTGGTTCAAAATGGTTTAGATTCTGCACTCCTCCCTGTTGTTCAATGGTCTGATGCTGAGAAACAAAAGTTTTCAGAAGTGGATAAGGCTTTGAGCCTGATATTTCTGTGTTTCGGTGATAAACCTCTGAGGGAGGTATCAAGGTGCAAGAATGCAGTAGAGGCATGGGGAAAATTGGAAGAACTTTATCAATCCAAGTCAATATCAAACAAACTGTTTTTTAAGCAAAAATTGATGTCTTTCAAGATTACTGATGATAAGGCCATTTCTAATCAACTTGATGAATTTTTCAAGATGATTGAAGAATTAGAAGACCTGGGTGTGAACTTGGAGGATGATGACAAGGCTTTGATGGTGTTGAATGTTCTTCCAAAGACCATGGAAAGCTTCAAGGATGCATTGATGTTTGGGAGGGATGGAAAGGTCAGTTATGAATCTATCCTCTCAGCTTTGAAGACAAAGTATTTTCAAACTCAGGAAGATAAGGGCTCTACTCAGGCTGGAGAAGGCTTGAACATAAAATTCAAGAAGAACTATTAAAAGAAGAAGTTCCAGGGATCCAAGGATAACAAAGCTGGAACTCAGAATTCAAAGAAGAATGGAGACTGGGTTGAAAATAGGAAGTGTTTCAAGTGCAAGCAAACTGGACATTTGAAGAAGGATTGCCCACAAAAGAAGTAGAAGCAGGACAATCAAAGGGCAGAAGTGGCTGTGACTGAACATCAAGATGATGCCCCTGAAGTTTTAAACATGACAGATACAAAGATGGAAAAGGAATGTGTTCTTGATACAGGTTGTTCATTCCACATGTGCCCAAATGAATCCTGGTTCAAAGACTTAAAGAAAGAAGATGGTGGATGTGTACTACTGGGAAATGACCATTCCTGCAGAGTTAAATGCACATGATCTATTCAAATCAAGATGTATGATGGAGTCATCAGAACCATTTCAAAAGTAAGGTATGTTCCTGGTCTTAAGAGGAACCTCCTATCTCTTAGTTCTCTTGTGGCAAATGGCTGTCACTTCAACTCCACAGATGGGTATCTTAGTATCACTAAACACAACAAGATGATAATCAAGGGAAGGCAACACAATGGCCTGTTTATCTTGATTGGTTCTCCTGTGATAGGTTGTGCTGAATCTGTGATAAGTAGAGAGGATTTCATGAAGTGGCATAAAAGACTGATTCATATTGGAGAAAGAGGGCTGAAGGAGCTGTCCAAGAGGGGTATAATTGGTGAAATAGGGAATCAAACACTTGAGTTTTGTGACAAATGTACTTTAGGAAAGGCCAAGAAGCTGCCTTATGCTAAAGGGGTTCATTATACCCAAGAACCACTGCACTATGTACATTATGACATATGGGGGCCTTCAAGGACAGAGACATATGGAGGAGGAAGGTATTTATGTCCATCATTGATGATTACAGTAGAAAAATATGGGTATATGTCTTAAGGAACCAGAGTGATGCATTCCTTAAGTTTAAAACATGGTTGAGCCAGGTGGAGAATCTAAGAGGGAAGAAATTGAAATATCTTAGGACTGATAATGGCTTGGAATATCTATCTACTGAGTTCACAAGGTTTTGTGAAGATAAGGGCATCACAAGGCACATAACTGTCCCAATGAACCCTCAACAAAATGGTGTTGCTGAAAGGTTCAACAGGACTGTGCTTGATAGAGTTAGATGTATGCTGATTGATGCTGGATTACCCAAATCTTTCTGGGGAGAAACACTGAACACAGCATGTTATTTGATAAATAGATCACCATCATCAACTCTAGGATTTAAGACTCCAGAAGAGGTCTGGAGTGGAAAGGTACCAAAGTATGATGACTTGAGAGGGTTTGGTTGTCTGGCTTATGCTCACATCAGGCAAGACAAACTAGATGCAAGGGCACAGAGGTGTGTATTCCTAGGATACCCTGAGGGCATCAAAGGCTACAGGTTATGGTGTTTGGAACAAGGAAACCAGAAACTCTTGATAAGTAGAGATGTGAGATTCAATGAGGCTGTGATGGGATACAACTCTACTGGAAGTCAAGAAGAGGCTGATGGTGCCATAGAATCTGAAAGAATTTCCATTCAGGTGGACTCTACTGATGAAGAGAAATCACCAGAGAACAATGTTCAAACTCAACCAGGTAATGACAGTTCATCAGAAGAGGATGAAGACCAACCTGATATTTCAAATCTCAGAACTTATAGTATTGGTAGAGATAGACCAAGAAGATAAATCCACAGGCCTGATTTCTATGGACAAGCTGGGAGTGTTTACTATGAATTAAGTGTAGCAGAACCAAGCAATTTCAAGGAAGCAATCAATTGCAGTGAAAGTGAACATTGGATAGGGGCCATGATGGAGGAAATGGAATCTTTGGAGAGGAACCAAACCTGGAAACTTGTAGACAAACCAAAAGGGCAGAAGTTAGTCAGCTCAAAGTGGATCTACGAGAAGAAGGTGGAGGCTGGAAAGGCTAATAAAATCAGATACAAGGCAAGGCTTGTGGCAAGAGGCTTTACACAAAGGGAAGGCATTGATTATAATGAGGTATTCTCTCGTGTTGTGAAGCATTGCTCTAATAGGCTAATTTTATCAAAAGTTACACAAGAAGACATGGAACTACAGCAGTTAGATGTTAAGACAGCATTCCTGCATGGTGATCTCATTGAAAGAATATACATGAAGCAACCTGAGGGCTTTGTGATTCCAGGAAATGAAGAGAAGGTCTATTTTCTCAGGAAATTACTTTATGGTTTGAAGCAGAGTCCAAGGCAGTGGAACAAGAAGTTCAATGAGTTCATGATCAATGCAGGTTTCATAAGAAGCCTGTATGATTGTTGTGTATACTTTAATAAAGGTCCAAGGCTTGAACAAGTGTTTCTGTTATTGTATGTGGATGACATGCTCATTGCCAGTAAGAGCATGGACAAAATACAACAGTTAAAGGGAAGATTGAGCTCAGAATTTGACATGAAGGATCTTGGAGAAGCAAGGAAGATTCTGGGAATGGATATCATTAGAAGAAGGAAGTCTGGAACACTTTGGCTCTCACAGAAGCAGTATTTGCAGAAGGTATGCATGAGTCAAAGCCATTAAGTATTCCGGTTATCCAACAAACCAAGCTATCCAAAGAACAATGTCCAAAGACAGAAGAAGAAGCAATTCACATGAAAAATGTTCCATATGCCAGTGGTGTTGGCAGCCTGATGTATGAAATGATATGCAGCAGGCCAAATCTGGCCTATAGTGTTTCTTTGGTAAGCAGGTGCATGTCAAATCCAGGAGAGGCTCATTGGGAAGCTTTAAAACAGGTTTTGAGATATTTGAAAGGCTCAGTTAGTGTAGGATGGAAGTTTGAGAAGCAAGAAGCTAGTGTTGTACCTCTTGTTGGGTATGCTGATGCAGATTTTGCTGGGAATCTAGATACAAGGAAATCTGTTACAGGCTATGTTTTTACCTTGTATGGGACGGCTATAAGCAGGAAAAGTGTGCAACAACCTGTGGTTGATTTGTCAACAACTGAGGCAGAATGCATTGCCTTAACTGAGGCAATCAAGGAAGCTTTGTGGCTCAAGGGAATTCTCAAAGACTTAGGGATCAGACAAGGTTGTGTCACCATTCAGTGTGACAACCAGAGTGCACTTCACTTGGCGAAACACCAAGCTTTTCATGAGAGGTCTAAGCATATTGATGTTAGACTTCACTTTGCAAGGGATGTAATTGAAGCAGGATCTGTAGAGGTGAAGAAGGTTCATACTATGGACAATGCAGCTGATTTTCTAACCAAGGCAGTTCCTGGGAGTAAGATTATTCATTGCTCAAGCCTGATAGGGCTTGGACAGTGCGATTAAACATGGAAGACAAGGCAGGATGAGGTGATGAAATACACTTGAGTTCATTGAGGTGGAGATTTGTAGACATCAGTTCAATATCATCAAGTGATCATGGATTGTAGTAGAGGATTTGAGGAGTCCGGAACCGGGTTTAGTTTGTGAAGAACCAGGTTAGAGAACCGGGATTTTAGCTAGATCAGTTAAAAGGTTAAAAATGAAACCGGAGTCAAGGTGGTTATAACTGTCGTTTGCAACAGATTAAAACCGTTGCGTGTAAAACCGTTGTTGAAAGCCCGCTAAACAGTTTTATGCAGTTGAGAACAAAAATGGTTACAACTGCTTCTACTTCCTGATTCGAGGTCCGTCCTTTATATACATTGAAACCACTTGAAGATGCGAGTTGATTCACGTTACTTTCCCTCTATAAACATTATTCAATCAGTAGAATTTGATAACTAGGGTTCTTGAGCTCAATTCGGTCTGTGAATTGGGGTTTCTAGTATTCTGGATTAATTCTTGTAATTGATTGATAAGTGGAGTGAATTGAGGTGTATAGAACCTCCATGGATGTAGATCACATTGATCGAACCACGTAAAATCTCTGTGTTCATCATTTTTATTCCTGTTCTTTGTTCGGTTTCTTGTGGCCGAATTTCTTGTTGTTTTTCATTTCCTTTCTGGTGTGAGTGTTGTTTGTGTGTGAGAAGACTTGATTCTTAACAAGTGAGAGTAATGCTTAAACTAGGGTTGGGTTAAAATTTTGTGAAATTGGTTATTTCTACTGTGTCTTTCTCAAATCGTATTAATGGCCGTCCCACTGAGTATTTAAAGCAATGTAGGGGACTCCTAGGGGAACATGTCATCTCCTTATTTTTATTTTGTCTAGAAGCATTTTCTATGGTAATAGTCCATGGGAGTTGGATAAGATGTTGTATGGAGCTCGTATATGTAGGCGAGCTCCTGTTGTATCTCACCTATTTTTTGCAAATGATAGCCTACTATTTGGACGTGCAAAAGGAGGGGGAGATTGAGTTGTGACTGATATTGTTCGATGTTATGAGGGGGCATTGATTCGAGTATTCGGTAGTATCTGCATATAAATTCGGTGGTTTTGTATTATATTTGATTATCTTGAGCTGGATAACGTGTTTACTTATTTTGTAATGAAAATCATTTATTTTAGGGCCAAAATCCATTGGAATGAGGTCCAAAAAAAGAACAATTTAATTAAGGGCAAAAACTGCACGAAAAGGAAGTTAAAAGACCGACCGGGTGAGCTAAAATAGCTCAAATTCAGCCCCGAAGAGGGAAAATGTGAAACTCGGTTGTTATGCATAAATCGGTTGCGCAAAATGTGGCCTAGAAACTCGAATTAGCTCTGACTACCTAAAATAGTCGTGCCAGTTGAACCAGTCGTGCAGCTAACTCGGCCGCGCCGAGTAACTTGGCTGCGCCCAATGGCGGTTAGCATGGGTTTTCACGTGTTTTGGCCTAACTTTGGTCCGTTTCAACCCCACTCCTTTCCAACTTATAAATAGAGTCTCTCTAAGTCCGAAAATAATCATCAAACATCATAGTAGTCATTTTGAAGGCTTGAATTGAAGAGCAAGAAGCGCGATGAAGATTGAGATTGAAGTCTCTAGGTTAGTCAACTTTATTCATTTTTTAATTTCTTCGTATGCTCGCCTTTAAACATATGTTGGATTTCGATATGGATATGTGTAACCAAACATGTTTGTGTTCTAGGGCTAGAACGTAGTTTATTGTTTGACTTTATTTTAGTTATTACTTTATTCAAAACTCTGTTCAATATTCTTATCTTATGTGTTGGTTTTATATTATGGAGTTTACGAATCGATCACTTGTTTGACTTTCCTTGCTTAATAGCTCGACTCCCGAGAGCAGAGGTTTGTTAATAGGCACACAACACATAACAATGGTATCAATAGTCATCTGAGAGGAGTGAGATACTTGTGTAGGCATTGGTTTTAGGAACTCTTTAGAGTTACTTACATGATAGTTAGCCCGAGAGGGGAAATATTTGTACACAATCAATAAGTTAATATCATTCGGGAGTAGAGTTAACTAGAGTAGTGACGCCTAATAAGAATTTGAATTCAGTTTAGAAGTCTAGAAAATTAATATAATAGAACATAGGAGATCATAACCGAAATCGAACCCTACGATACATTTATTCATCTGATTTATTCCTTTGATTGCTTGTCTACTTCTTTTAGGCGTAATATTTACTTACTTTATTGTCTTATGAACTTTAGTTTAGTAAACACTACAGTCACCTTATTTGAAAGTCTAGATAGGGTTGACCTACTATAGTCGGGGTTGTTAAATTAACATAAGTAAACAGTCTATGTGGGATCGACCTTGTTCACTACTAGCTACAATTGCATTGTATACTTACGGGAATACTAGGGTTAGAAAAAGTATTGTCAGGCATCAGGACAGGTAATATCGTTGGAGGAGTCGCAGATTTGTTCCAGTTAGAGGGTAGAGGAGGGGTATGTAATCAAATTATAAGGAGGCTGGGGGTGCGGTTGGTAGACCATCATGCTATTTACTTCGGGTTACCTGCAAAAGTGGGGCGCTCACGGCGCCAATTTTTAGTTCGATGGTAGCAAGTGGAGAAGAAACTTAAGGGGTTGAACATTAATTTCTTATCGGATGCTGGTCGGGTGACACTCGTACAATCTATTGCACAAGTTATTCCCACTTATATTATTATGTATTTTCGCCTCTCTCAATCAGCGGTTAGACGAATTAATTTAATCACAGCTACTTTTTTTAGTTGTCAGAGGACGAGCCAAAAGTGCTTACATTGGGATTCTTGGGACTCTATGCAATGGAAAATTATATGGTGGTCTTAGATTTAGGAATTTGGAGTCTTTTAATTTAGCCATGTTGGCTGAGTAGGGGTGGCGATTGGAATTAGATCAGAAAGTTATCTACTATCCAAAGTTACCTAGCACGATATTATCCAGACAAGTCACTTCTATAGGCACAACTGAGGAATAATCCAAGTTTTATATGGCGTAGTATACTTGTCGGCTGAGAAATAATTGAGAAAATGGTGATTTGGAAGATTGAAGTTGATTCTGCAATTAATATCTGGACGGAGCCTTGGGTACCAAATATTTTGGGTACGATCATTACTGGTAGAGGGTGGTGGTGTCTTGATAGTAAAGGGTATGTTTGATCAAAACATGATAGGATGGAATTTGGAGCTTTTATAGTCCATATTCTCGTCGGAGGAATTTTAAGTCGACTCGGTCCATTCCGGTTCCTAGATGTGGAGGTGCTTATAAGTTAATCTGGAACATCTCTAAAAATGTGATATACTGGGTGAAATCCAGATACGTGTTAGCTCTTTCGCTGAAGAATGGGCATGGGGAGAGTTGTTCAAATTCGGCAGTTGTGGAAGTGGGGTTGGGCACTCAATGTTCCTCTAAAAGTTGGTGTATTCTTGTGGAAGGTAGTAAATAATTATCTAAGGCGGAGGGGGTGGACGTTGACCCGAATTGTAAGCGATGCGGGTTCGGAGTGGAGATAATTTACGTGCTTCCCCATTAAGACTCTTGGAGGATTTGGTGAGGGAGGATGCAATGTTGATTGATTGCTTTGAAAGGATATATCAACATTGTTGCATGTCAGGCGCGCAATATAAAATACTTGGAGGAGAAGGAGGAGGAGGAGCTACTCCCTAGCTTATTCAAATCAGTTGTTACTGTTCTTGAAGAGTATCAATTGTATAAACTGCTGGATTTTGCAAGACAACAGGTGCCGGGTGAGGGGTTCAGTGTTGATGGTAGTTGAGTTTCAAATTAAGCAATTGGTGGTTGAAATGGATACTTCAGTGCTCTATCACAAATTGAATGGACGACGGATTGAGTCCACCTATTTGGGGATGTGGTTTCTAATATTCCCCATATTCTTCATTTTGATGTTTCTTTTCGTATAGTCGACAAATGTTTTTGCCCACCACATTGCTTAGTTTGTTTTTAATTTTGCTGCTTCATTGCGGGTGATCAAGGATCTACCGGAATAACTCGAATATATTGTATTGTCTGAGGTTGTTGCCTCCTAGTTTATTGGATTTGTTTTCACCTTTAATAAACTGAAAATAATAACCACTACCAATATATATGGCTAGACATTGTTCAACATATTTATGTTTAACGCTCAATTTCTTACTAAATTAAGTTTTGAGAGATTTCAAAAGTTATTTTCCTAATTTATCATTTAATTGAACTCCATTTAAATTTACGCTACATATAATAAATTGGCTCGCCATGTCAACACCAATTTCATTAAACTGTATTTTTCTAGCACTAATAAAATGTGATATTGACTTTTAAATTTTACTTAAAAAAGAGACACAGAAATTATTGCAAACGAAGACTCCTATAATGACACTGATTCAGTAAACAAATATTAAAAACGCTATTCTATACACTATTAAAAAGTGCCTTAAGTTTCAGCCAATTTATGTTTGACCTATTTTACCCTTTTAAATTATAATATTGTAAGGGTAATATTGTAACTATATGTTGTATGTATCCTAATTCTATTCTAAAATTATATTCCTAGATATGGTTTGCATGGCATCCATAAAATAAATCTTTAACAATTCTTATATATGAAGCATATCTACTAATATTTACACAATCAAAAGCTTGCATGGCATCCGTAAAATAAATTTTTTAATAATTATTATATATGAAGCATATCTCCTAATATTTAAACCATCAAAAGTTACATGTTCTCTTAATTCTACGTAAAACAAAATCTTTAATAATTATTATATATGAAGCATATCTCCTAATATTTATACCATCAAAATTTACATGTTCTCTTAATTCTACGGCAAGTTACTTAATTCGCGTTCATGAATATACTTATGAAGCAGGACTTGACAGATAATTTGTGAATTACGCCGATAACTTAATCGTCATTCTCAGTTTTGGCTAACCACGAAGAAAGCAAAAAACAAATTGAAGCGCTTATTAAACGAGATTTGTTGGAGTGCAGTCTCGAATTTAGAGGTCCGTTTTTACTAATTCTTTACATTCTAACATCAATTTCTTATAGGCAATATTATGATTTCTTAGTTTTACCCGATTTACTTTTTTTTTTTTTTTTTCCGATTCGTTTGAAGTGTTTAAAAATTGGATATTTGAATGATTAGTAGCGGTGATGATGAATGATTATATGTTTATTCTATTTAGGGTTTGGAAAGTTTGGATCTTGTGAGTTTGGAAGATGAGTTTTGAGCTTATGGTGATTTTGAATTGGAGGATAATTATGTTCTGAACCCTAAACCATAATTTTTAATGACTTGTAAAATTACACGAAACCTATAAGAAACAGGGAAATTGGGGTGGTAAGAAAGTCAAACGGTTGGTTTTCGAAAATAAAAAAACAGAGATAATTTCTTTTATTTTATTAATGGTTAGACTTATGCGCGTAGCGGCTCTCTCGCGCTTGTCTACGTTTTGGTGACTACCAAAATGGTGGAGCCACCATTGTTGTGAGAGAGGGAGCCATTCTTCCTACTGAATATATCTATGAAGTCAGGGGTGTAAAACTGTAGTGGAGGTAGCCGGCGTTTGGTTTTGTGAGAGGGGAGAGGTTGTTGAAGAGGTAGGGATTTGGGGGGGTGGGGAGGTGGGGAGAGGGAGAGGGGCAGGATTACTGTTTGGGTAAGGAAACAATTTGATTATTATTTTTAATTAGCTTAGATTTTAGATAACATCTTAGATATATAAAATAATTTAAGATTATTTTAACATTACTTTTATTTATATAACTTAAATTTAACATTTATCATATTTTATTATAAAAAAGGCGAAGGTTTGGTGTAACTATTAGTTTCATTAAATGACTTTTTGTGTTTATTATTTCTTAAAAGTTTTTATGTTTCTTTTGATAATTATATTTCAGTAATTTAAAATTTTACAAACAATAAATTTTATCAAAATTATCTATTATTAAAATATTTCCTATAAGGGAAAATTAGAAAAAAATGTCATGTACCAATCAACATAGTACCTGTTATATGTATATAATTTAAAATATTTTTTTATTTGTTTTATAAAATCAGATGTCTACAACAAGTCCAACAACAACAGATGTATACCGACAAAGGAAACATGCAAGGGAAAAAAATAAGTATGCCAAACTAAATGCTATTGAAAAACAGAAATATATAGATAAAGTTAGTAACAACAAAAAAAGAGCACGTGCCTAAAAAATTCCATGCCTATGAAATGGTGAGCCACTTTACATTTTAAAGAAAAAAATAGTGTATTAATGTAAATATGTTTTATAGTTATTTATAAATCTAATCTATCTATTATGAAATTTATATTGTTTTAGGAACAAGAATTTATGAATTTGAATGCACAGAGAAACATGAATTGCGAAAAATTTCAAATTGCATTTATTGTGGAGTTGCAAGATTTGAGTACGAACCTCCAACCTTTTGTTGTGATAATGAAAAAATTCAGCTATCCTCTATTGAAATTCCTGATGAATTGTACAATTTATTTACTTCAAATTCAGAAGAGAGTGTTGAATTCAGAAAAAATATTAGATTGTACAATGGCATATTCTCTTTTACTTCAATTGGAATTAAATACGATAAAGAACTCGCATCTGGAAGGCATGGAGTTTATACATTTAGAGCACAAGGCATGACTTATCACAGTCTTCCCGGATTGAAAGTAACTAAAGATTGTCCGGAATATTTTCAATTGTATTTTGTTAACACACATAAAGAGGTTCAAAATAGGCTTAGTGTGTTGGGAAATTCCTCTTTGTCAGAAGAACTTTTGAAGAAACTCATACGAATCCTTGAACTAAACCCTAAACAATTTCTCCTACTATTACGTCAAATTTCAAATTAAATAGATATGTAAAAATTCTTCTAACATCATACAAAATGTGCAGATACCTACGGGATGTTGACAAGGGTAAAGGAATGCATGAAAATCGCACTAAAAAAAATAGATTCAAAGATAAGAGAGAGATTACTATCATGAACAAAGAGGAAGTAAAAATATATTTATATATATATATATATATATATATATATATATATATATATATATAGAGAGAGAGAGAGAGAGAGAGAGAGAGAGAGAGAGAGAGAGGGGGTTGGGGGGCGAAGGGGGAGAGAGAGACATGGAGAATACGATTAATTGATAAAATTATAAAATTATTGTCCTACAATAAAGTATAACAAGAAAAAAAAAAATCAAAATATAATATTTTAGTTGGTTACAAACATATATTAATTGTTCAATTAAATTAAGAAACAAATTAACTTAACTGTGGTTCTGTTCATAGGATACCTACTACTATTTCATTGGAATGGTTGAATCGTTGAAAATGAAGCTAAGATATGGTATGACTCCTGCAAAATTTGCACTAGATCAGTGCACAAAAGTGAGACTACTGCAAGATACAACAAGTGTTTCGATGAGATAGCGGAAGCAATACCAAGGTACAAATATGTGTATAATATAATCTTCATGATACTTTCATATACATATACACTAACATTAAATGATATTTAATATACTACAGGTACATAATAAAATTAAATGTTCATTAAGGAATCTACAGCACAACAATAACAATATTTGATGAGATAGCAGCAGTACATATGTTGGATGCTCAGCACAGGAGTACATTAAATCCACAGAAAATGTAATTAATTACTTTGCAATAAACAATACTAATAAGTTCGTAGATTAAAAAAAACAACCTTGCTAATATAAGTCTATACAGGGACAAAATGAATCTAAATACTACAGAAAGTTAATTTTACAAAATGCAAATGATGTGAGGATCTTGATCGCACAAAATAAAAATACTAAAATTATCGAAGGAAGACTGAATGCAATAGCAGAGGCAATAGAAATGATAGAACCAACAAAGCAAAAAGAAGAGAATGAGAAAGATACAACTATAACAATACTTGATGAAAACACTACAGAAACAGAGGAGAAGAGACGAAGGAGAACAACAAAGAAAAAACAAGAGAATGAAGAACCTACAAGAATGGAAGGAAAGAAGAAACGGCGGAACACAAACACAAAATTAGAAGATTGCATTCAAATTGGAAGCGATGATGAGTCATAGAGATCATAAAAGAAAAAATAAAGGGGTACAATGAGAAGAAAACAAGAGCAACATCGAAGAAAAAACAACATGAACACATAGCAAAAACGGAAGAAAAGAAGAAAGGAAAAAACACAAAGAGAAAAATAGAAGACAACATTCAAACAGATGAGCAAACACTCAAACAAATTTTTAAAAAGTCACAGCGAAAAAAGGTTTCGGCAACAAGAAAGATCAAGAAGGAGAAAAAATAGTAGCAAGTACATCCTTAAAAAAAAAAAAAAAGAATTACACCATGTCAAAATAATTTCCACGATAAATAGATTTTTTTTTTCCTTTTCCATGTGATGTTATAATTTTCCTTGGGTTACATCTTATTCTACATACTCTGTTTTGCCTTTTACTTAAACTAATATTTTAATAACACACTATTTTACGATAAAGTTTATAGAATATGGTTTTTAAAAATAGGTTACTATTGAGTATTGACATGTGATCAATTTCACAATTATATGGTCTTGTGATAACATTATGATTCACTTACTCAATTCTTCAAGTAAATGATTTATTCCGTGAGTACTATATGTTGAAAACATTTTGAAATTGCCAAACAAAAAAAAAAGAAAAAAAAAAACCAAAAAAAACCAAAAAACAAGTGCAAAAAACCATTTTCAAAATTAATTTACTAAGTGTTGCACGTGCCAAATTCTAGTTATTTAAAAAGTATTTTACTCCATGGAAGTATATTATATGAATCGACATAAAACAAATTGTCGTGAAAACAAGCATAGTCGATTGTTGGGGCTCGGTCAAAACGGGTCCTGTTTCTCCACCGAACTATATCATATCTCCTCAACTTTTCTGGTGCAATAAAAATATTAATTTAGAGACCTCAGATGATGATAGCAATTATTACTTTCCATCATTATTAACAGTATAGTATTGATTTTCTCAACGGAAAACATTATACAAATGTTTATTTCTTTCCACAGCACAACTAATGACAACAACTTAATTATATTTAACTCCCACTTTTGTCACCCATGTTTGCTTCCGTGCGCCCTTTTTCACTCTTGCTGCCAGCCTAATATACGCTACTTGAAGTCCTACAGAGGAAAAATGAGCGTGTGATTACACTATAATTATCGACAATCTCATATAACTCAATCTGCAAATAAAATATTATCTTCTCTTATCTACATACATAACTTACATTTCAATCCAACTCTATTTTTTTTTTTATATTTTATCAACAACACAACTCAAATTAACATTTTAACAAACTATTAATTTAATACGACCATCAACCCAGTGACAAGCCCACCAATGACTAAGGAAGTAAGCCCAACACCAGAAATGGCCCAAGTGAAGAAAAAGAGGCCAACTCGCAAGACTCGACCTCCGGAATGGACAAAAGATTATTGTTTGGATAGAGGCAGCGGGAAGACCACCAACAAGGACAACATAGGAGTGCTCCTGGGAAAGAATTGGCAGCAGACTGAAGAGGGATAACCAACAAGTCAGTGGTCCCAAAGTAGTAGACAAATTAGTAAGGCTATAAATAAGAAATAGGGAGTTTCAAAAGAGGATATGAGTGATGAATGCAATGTTTCTCTTGTTGTTTTCTCTATTTCTGTAATCCTTCCCGCTGAAATGAAATTAACCCTCTTTCTATTTATCTTCTCTCTTATCTGACTAAAATTTCTCTCTTTTTCCCCTGTTTTCTCATTTCTCTTGCTTCAAATCTGTAACGGAGTCGACACTCGCTCTAAGAAGTGCTAGTTACATATCAATTGGTGCTTTCATCTCGTCCTCACCTTCCCTTCTGATCGACTTCATCCCTCACCATGGCAGATTCCACAGCCATCAAAGCTCTCCAAACGTCCCTGGAAACAAAACTCTACACCGCCCTGACTCAACACAAAACTCAGATAGATCAACAACTTGAAATTCTCCGATCTCAACTCTCAATTTCACAACAGCTCTCTCCTCCACCCTTCCACTAGCAGCCGCTACCACCACTCCACAACCAGTCCAACTCCACCCTTCATCAACCTCGACCCCCTCCGTTGTAATTACCACACTCCGCCGCAAACCACAACCAAAATTGGCCTCCTCTACCACACTCCTCCCATTTCGACACAACCCAACACCAAAATCGTCCACCACTGCTACAATCACACCAAGACACACACAACTCACTTCGTTCCTTCAAGATGGAAATTCTGAAATTCGATGGTACGGATCCCCAGACATGGGTATTTCGCTTCGAATTCCATGAAACACCTCCGGATATGTGATTACGCATCGTATCCTTTCACACGGAAGGCTCAGCAACGGCGTGGTTCCAATGGATGCAAGCAAATCATCTCTTGTGCTCTTGGCCAGATTTCCTCCTTAATTTTAAGCATCGGTTTAGCAGTTTGATGTATGAAGATCCTGAACGCCAACTATCTAAACTAGCTCAAACAACCACTGTAGCCGATTTTCAGTCACGTTTTGAAGAAGCTATGAATCGAGTGGTTGGCATTTCTGAACGGCTGTTACTCAGTTTTTTCTTCTCCGGCCTCAAACCACACCTTAGGTGTGAACTATTTTTTGCTAAACCACCATCCCTAATGGAGGCTTTCTCCCTAACCCGCTCCTACGAGGCCCGATCTAATGACACTAAACCCTACTCTCCTTACTGTGGCCTAAAACTACCATCCTCCTCAAGCCCAAACTCTAGCCCAACTGCAAATCCAACTAACCCACCTTCCCAAACCCGTCCCCCAACCCAACAACTCCCAAGCCCAAAACCAACACTTCCACTCCCATCCCCGTCCAAAAGCTCTAACCTCCCCCTGCTGCCGACACCCAACCTACCAAAACGTCATTTCTCCCCTGCAGAGCTTCAAGAAAAACGAGACAAGGGTCTTTGTTATAACTATAACCAGCGCTACACACCGTCCCACCGCTGTCAGAGTAAATTTTATGCCCTTCTTGGCACCGATGATAGTGACACCAACCCCGGCATCGTCGAGATAGAATTAGACGACAATCAAGGTGAAGAATCAATTCAAGCGGACATATCCACTTTGCATTCTTTAGCCACTCAATGCACGCCGCGCTCTTTACGTATCGCCGGATTCATCAGTGGTCAGCCTGTCCAAATTTTAATTGATAATGGCAACACCCACAACTTCATAAAACCGGTTGTGGTGGAAAAATTGGGACTACCTACGACTCCAAACGCCATGTTTAAAGTCTATGTCGGCAATGGGGATTTCCTTCTTTGTACCACCCATTTGTATGGATGTGCCACTTCAAATGCAGGGCAATGAATTTCCAACAAGCCTATATGTGCTTCCTATCGAAGGACCCAATATTGTTATGGGCATTCAATGGTTACAATAGCTGGCCAGCGTTCATCAAGATTACAAAACAATGTCTATGTCCTTAGAATATTAGGGGAAAATAATACAGCTACAAAGTAATTCATCTTCATTGCCCACTCCCTTATCGTTTGATTCACTCACAGCCCTTCTTCACTCTAATGAAATCGACTCCATGTATCACATCTCCTCTACTCCGGTCCCCGAGTCCTCCGATTTTATCTCTCACACGGCCACCATTCCAGAATTTTCTCTCGACATTCCGCCAACTATCCACCTCTTACTTTCTCGATTCCAGCATCTCTTCCTTCCACCTACTTCTCTTCCCCCTCATCATGGTATTGCACATCGTATCCACCTCCGCCCACAATCCAAACGACCTCAAAACGGCCTTCCGTACACATGAGGGCCATTTTGAGTTTGTCGTGATGCCATTCGGCCTCACCAATGCTCCATCGACATTCCAAGCTGTTATGAACATCATCTTCGGCCCTTACCTCCGTAAGTCAATTATCGTGTTTATCGGCGATATTTTAGTATATAGCTCATAATTAACAGAGCATGCTATTCACTTGGAGCAAGTTTTGTCTTGTTTGGATTCTCATAATAGTTGCCCAAATGTACATTTTCCCAACAGTCTATTGAATATCTCGGCCATATAGTCTCTAAAGGTGAGGTGCACACTGATCCCCGTAAATTGAAAGCATTCGTAAATTGGTCTGAGCCTTCATCTGTAAAGAATCTTTGAGGTTTTTTGGGCCTAACAGGTTTCTACAGGCGTTTCATCTGCAATTATGCCAACATCGCCCCACTCACAGATTTACTCAAAAAAGAATCATTTTATTGGTCAGACACAACTGCAACGGCCTTCCAAAATCTATAATCTATAATGACCAATGTCCCGGTCTTGCGCTTGTCGGATTTTACATTGGAATTTCTTATGGAAACGGATGCCTCAGGAATAGGCATCGGAGCGATGTTGTATCAACAACTTCATCCTATTGGTTTTTTCATCAAAAAGCTTAGCCCGCGGCAACAAACCCTATCCACGTACAACAAAGAATTATTGGCCATCGTCGAAGCAGTCTGAAAATAGAGACACTACTTGTTGGGTCACCCGTTTGTTATCAAAACCGACCATAAGAGCATGAAGGAATTGTTTCAACAAACAATTCACACTCCGGAGCAACAGTTCTATGTCCGAAAATTGATGGGCTTCACTTTTAGTATCAAATATAAGCCCGGTGCTCAAAACCAAGTGGCGGATGCCTTATCCCGAATCCAAATGCCGTCAGCAGCCCTCACAATGCTCTCCACACCCATACCTGATCTGTTGCAGTTGATTCAAGCTGAAAACTCCAACGATCCTAAGCTCATCGATCTCCATCAGCAATTCAAAGATAACAAGCTTCCCTCCACTTATTCGGTCCAAGTAGGATTATTATTTTTCAAAAACAGTTATGTTTTGAGTTCTAATTCTGCACTTCGCACCCAAATGCTGATCGAGTGTCATTCAACCCCAATCCGGGGTCATACCGATATTAACCGCACCTTAGCTCGTCTGACAGCATTCTTTTTCTAGCCTCATATGCGTCGTGATGTTTAGAAGTTCATCTCCGAATGTTTCACCTGTCAAGAAATACTCCACCCAACCACCTAGTGGAACTCTTCAGACATTGCCTATCCTCACACAAATTTGGATCGACCTCACTATGGACTTCATCACCGGTTTACCCCCTTCGTACAGTTCATCGGCCATCATGGTTGAAGTGGATAGACTGTCTAAGGGTGCTCATTTTGGAGCATTTCCGGGTTTCTTCACGGTGCTTCACGCAGCCGAACAATTCATTGACGTGGTAGTTACATTACACGGGTTTCTGGCTGCGATCATTTCAGATCGCGATCCCATATGTCTTAGTCAATTCTGGAAAACACTTTTCGACCAGAGTGGTACAACACTAAAGTACAGCACTGCGTATCATCCACAAACGGATGGGCAAACCGAGGTGGTGAATCGATCTCTCAAGCAATACCTATGTTCCTTCACTGGTGAAAACCCAACTAAGTGGGTTAAGTGGCTTCCTTGGGCAGAATTTGCTTACAACACCAGCATGAATTCCAGCATAGGCATGACTCCATTCCAGGCCATGTACGGACGATTACCTCCCATTTTTTTCACAATACCAACAGTCTTCTTCCAATATTCAATCAATTGATGAATGCTTTGTAAACGTGATGATTTATTAGTCTTGTTGAAGTCCAAATTGGCCAGAGCACAACTTCAGATGACCAACAAAGCTAATGCTCACTGCAAAGAAGTGGAGTTCGAACCTCGAGACTTCGTGTTTCTCAAATTACAACCATATCGACAGTCTTCAGTCGCGCAGCGAAAGTACCAGAAGCTTAGTAAAAGATACTTCGGAACCTTCAAGGTCACAGAACGCATAGGACTCGTGGCTTACCGCCTCGAACTTCCATTGGATAGTCGGATACATCAGGTTTTCCACGTTTCGGTTCTTAAGTTTCACGGACACACTCCTCTACGAGCACAACCACTACCCACCAACTGGCATGATTCTCACCCCATCATCCAACCTTTTGGCAATTTACGGTCATCATTTCATATTAAAGAACGGAAAACCTATTGAACATGCTCTAGTTCAGTGGACTGATACACTACCTGAGGAGGCTACTTGGGACGATCTCGCCAAAATCGATAACCATATTCCTCCGTCGCAACTTGCGGACAAGCCGCGTCTTGAGGGGGAGACAGTTGATATGACCCTCAACCCAGTGACAAGCCCACCAATGACTAAGGAAGTAAGCCAAACACCAGAAATGGCTCAAGTGAAGAAAAAGAAGCCAACTCGCAAGACTCGACCTCCGGAATGGACACAAGATTATTGTTTGGATAGAGGCAGGGGGAAGACCACCAGCAAGGACAACAGAGGAGGTACTCCTGGGAAAGAATTGGCAGCATACTGAAGAGGGATAACCAACAAGTCAGTGGTCCCAAAGTAGTAGATAAATTAGTAAGGCTATAAATAAGAAGAAGGGAGTTTCATTAGAGAATATGGGTGATGAATGCAATGTTTCTCTTGTTGTTTTCTTTATTTCTGTAATTCTTTTCTATAATCCTTCCCGCTGAAATAAAATCATCTCCCTTTCTATTTATCTTCTCCCTGTTTTCTCATTTGTCTTGCTTCAAATCTGTAACGGAGTCGACACTCGCTCTAAGAAGTGCTAGTTACGTATCATAAGTTCTCTCATCCACATACATAACTTATTTCCCAACCAATTCAATATTTTTTAGCTATTGTTTAATAACTGCATATTATTCTTGGAGCCTTTTATATATATTTAAAAGATATAAAAAATAGATTAAAAAAATATTTGATATTTTAAATTCCGCTATTATAATAAGGAGATTTTTTTACCATATACTTAAACAAATTAACTCAATAACTAAATTAAAATTACAGTTTTTAGAATACAAATCGAAAAAATAAATTAATCAAAATATGTCGCACTTAAGAAAAATAATTGCAAATAGCTCTTAGAAGTGTACTGATAGATAGTGATCGCTATAAGAAAAAATCATATTAGAGACGGAAAAATCCGTCTCTAATTACATGATATCGGTTTCTAAACTAAAGTAGTGACGGATTAGTAATGAAATGATTAATCTCTATAATGTTGGTTTCTAAGATTTAGAGACCGATTTTATTCCGTCTCTAAATTTAGTGACGAAATTTTCCTCTCTATTATGAAATTAGAGACCAAATTACATACCGAATAGAGACGGATTATGTTCGTCTCTAATATTCGGTAGCTAAATCGTCACTAATCTGATACTAATAATTTTTTGCCACTTTCCGTCACTATTCTATTTTTATTCTGTTTTTATTTTTTTTACCGATATTATCCGTTTCTAATATGATTTTTTTTTGTAGTGGATGAATATTCCAGATTGAAATCGAAAAGAGTGGAGGTTGAATTTATGTAGAAATTGTTGTAATTTGTTCAACATTTGGCGAAGGCTAATTGATGGCATTTATCAAGGTAAATCCTCAACCAAATTCTGCCAATGTTCCTCCATCTATATCATATTTATTACAATTAATATTCTTAGCATGTCTTTTTAGAAATCCCATATCAATAATAGATCAATTGGGCAAACGTCCTACATCCTGAAGTGTGAGTACAAAAATGTTAGGTGGGATTTTATCAACCCAACAGAGACCTAAATCAAACATACAATGCGCTATCGCATGTGCTACAGAGTTAACTATACGTAGTATGAAATCAAAGCTATGGCAATGAATCCTATCAACAAGTGAATAAATATCTTCAGTTATAAGACCAACATAGTCCAACCTATCCTTGCGCTTCAAAAAACATTGTATAAGCGATTTATTATCACCCTCGATGATAGTATTATTGATAACACGTTATTTATGCATGTATTTAGGTCGATTTAGGATCATATTTTATATCATTTACGTGCATATTTGACCGGCATTTATTTATATTAATAATATTTGGGTCATTTGACGTGTTTCGACTTGTTTTAAGGTATTTTGAGCATTTTCAGGCTACCGGACGAGGAAACAAGTTGGAAAAGAGTGAAAACCGGCCCAAAAGAGTGAGAACCGTCGAAGAACCGGTCTAAACCGGTCCGAACCGGTCTGAACCGGTCCAGGAGCAAAACCGGGCAAGAACCGACACGGCCGCGTCACAAAGCAACACGGCCGTGTCAAAAGTGGTCCACAATGTGCTGTTGATTCTGGAACAGAACACGGCCGTGTCACTAAAGCAACACGGCCGTGTCAAATGTTGCACAAAAATTGAAGAATTGCAAAGCAACACGGCCGTGTCATTTAAGCAACACGGCCGTGTCACAAAGTCCACCGATAAGAGAAATCGTGTTTTAATAGGATTTTGAGCCTATCTTCTCCAAGATTCGTCCTCAACTCTATAAAAAGGACCCCAAGCTCTAGGAAAAAAGGAATCAATCATCAAGAACATAAATTACATCACCTTGGAAGACAAGGAAGACGAAGATCATCGAGACGGAGTCATCCGGGTTTAATTGTTCTTTCTTAGTTTTAATTCTTACAATGTTTTTCATAGAATTTTGTATTGGATTGTTACTAGGCATGGATAGCTAAGCTATTCGTGTCCTAGGGTTAGAAAGTAGGGATTTTTATAACAATGTTTTGATTTATGATTTAATCTATTAATTCCATTCTTTATGTGTTTTATCTCTATGTTTATGCTTAAACTGAATTTAGCTTGATCACCTAGATTTAGTAATTTAGTTTAACAATTCCGCTTCGAGAGGAGGGAATTGTTATCAGACTTAGAACATAGAGCGCAGTTGTCTATGACTGTGTAGGCCGTGGCTTAAGATCGTTTGGGAGTTATTAGGTTTAATTTACTCGAGAGGGTAATTAGCTTAATTAATCAACGGTTTAATCGCTTCGAGAGAAGGATTAGATTATTGTCGTGCCGCCTAATAAACACTAGAATTGGTAACTTAATAGGTTAATCATATTCAATATTGAAATAATATCCTGAAATCGAAGCCCTAGGATACCTTTTCTCTTTGATTGTTAGTTTTCGTGTTTCCTAAGTTTGAAGTTATATTTAATTGAGTAGTTTAATTAGTAAAATTAACCTTTAAAACTTAGTATCTAGTTAGGACATTCCTAGAGTATTAGGGTATCAAACTACCTAAAACTATTCCTTGTGGGATCGACCTTGACAATAGTACTACACCTACATCCGTACACTTGCGGAACACTAGGTTAGAAACCGACGTGTCAATTATCAACACGAGCTTCCCATGCCGTATGTAAAGAAAATCTCAACGCTAGGGCTTCAAATAAAATAGATTCACCTTGACCTCGCATACAATGTGTACCTGCAAGGATTGTGTTGCCATTACTATTTCGAACAATAAACCCGAGTCCAATCGCGTCATCACCGAAAACTGCAGCATCAGAGTTCAGCTTAAGAACATTTGGTGGCGGTGCAGACTACCTAGTGGATAGTGTATCAACATGTGGGCTAGCATCTATATTAGAAGGGTAATCAACTGCCTTAAGCACCTCTCTAAATATCATGTGCTGCTTCATGGCTACCTGAACAATATTGCAGCACTGAAAAGCCATTCCTTTGAATATAAATTTATTTTCGACGCACCATAATTGCCATAGGAAACACGATAGGAGTTGCACGCCTTGTCTCGACAGTGCTTCAAACAGCCTCCAAAGACAGACTCGCAACGGATCTCGTGATTCCATTGGCTGGAAAGGACTTAGTCGCCAACCTTCTTGGAAAGCGACACAATCAAAGAAATGATACTTCGTTGTCTCAATATCCTCTACACAAAGTCTACACTAGGATTCATATCCCATGTGTCTCCAAACGAGATTTGTACGGGTAGGCAACGGTTCAAGGCAAGCTCGCCACAAAAAGTGCCAATCTTTGGAATCAGTAGCATATTCCAAATCATTAACCATGCCATGTCGAGATTACTTGAACTTGGTAAATTGTGACAGAGTTCTGAAAAAGACTTTCACAGCTAAATGATAAGTTGTTTTTGACACTAAAGTGCCCATTATCCGTCAATTTCCAAAACATTCGATCTCTAGGCCACCGCGAACTAAGCGGTGTAGCAAAAATCCTCATAGCATCCACCAAATCAAAAGAAAGCATGGATCTTCACTTAATCCCAACATCGCAAGTCTACAATGACAAAATCATAAACAACAACATTATCAACCAAAGGGCTCTAGACCGTTGTCCCCAATAATTTTTTCACGACCCTCAAGTGTATCAAATGGCCCCTCAATATCACACATTTCTGAAATAACCGCACTTGATTGCACACTGCTGTAAAATTTCTGACCTATTTTGCAGCTGGGTGAGTTTGATGCAAACATTCCTGAAGACACCAACATCCCACTCTTTCGGACTTTTAGTATCAGACATAATAGTCGTCTCGCGCTGTCCAGCTCTGTTTAACCACCTCTTCGCAAACATGCGAAAGCCAAGCTTGCTCGAACTTGAATATTCTAGTCCGCCACTTCTTACTTGCACCTGAACCATTATCAGCTTGGGCTTGCAGATCCGCTACAATCAGCATGTGGTCTAACCGATGTCTGAGAAGATGACGTATCCGAAAGTAAGTGAAGACATTCCTCAATTCCGAATTTGCAATAAACTTGTCAAGCCGGCACTGGACATTGTCGCCCCCTGCTTTCTGTTGGACCACGTAAACCAAAATCCATAAAACCCAAGGTCGTCCAAACGTAAGTTAGAAAAAGCCTCTCAGAAATTTCTCATCGATGAAATCGCTCTCTAATTACCTCACCATTTCTCAGATGACCAAAGTAATTTATTAAAGTCACTTAACGTAATCCACGGGGTCGTCTGAGGTGGAGCAATGCGATGAAGCATCTCCCAAGTTTTTAGCTAAGGTATTGTTTAGGCC
The DNA here is from genome assembly GCA_958295605.1 of Ajuga chamaepitys. NCBI lineage: Eukaryota > Viridiplantae > Streptophyta > Magnoliopsida > Lamiales > Lamiaceae > Ajuga > Ajuga chamaepitys. Next base: position 38,348,718 of record OY282495.1, read on the forward strand.
AACCGCATATGTCCAAGAGATGCCATGATTATTATGACTTTCCATGCTAGCGTTAGCTAGTATATGATGAGCCGAAAATTATGTAATCTATAGGGCAAAAGGTATTTGCAACAAAATACATAATTCACCCTTTATAGCTTGTTGATCACCTTCATATCAAATGGGGAAACAACCTGAAAAATAAAAACGACAAAAGTTAGTTTCTGCATTTGATGTATAGAAAGTCTGGTCTCCATGAGGAAAACTACACCAGGATTTTCCTCACACATGAGCTTTTCTGATTCCCGAACTATCGCTTGGTTCCCAAGCTCGTGGCAGTTCCAAGATAAGAGACTCATTGATCCTGACAGGGCTGAAACTAGCCTCCGCTGATGTATCAATATCTGAAAAAACACCGTCTCTTTATTCATATAGGCACACGAATGTTAGCCCCAATCCCTGCATGTCTCTTAACACCAGTTAAATTACTTTCAGAGTTGGGAGGTTGGTAAAGGGATACTATTCTTTTATGGATGTTTGACCTTCTCCGAGTAGCACTTGATTTGGGTGAGCTTGGGGGTTCGGTTTTAGGATGAGGAGTATTGGCTTATTATGGGTTTGGGCCGCATGAAGGTTGGATGTATGGGTGTTGATGGAGTCTTTGCGAAAAGTATGTAAGATATGTGTTGGGATAAGATGTTTTTGCATAAGGAGAACTGCCTTATCCAACTTCATGCAAGTTAGTAGCTTTTGGGTAGAGTGATGGGCTGTTGATGTAGGCGGGGTGCTCTGGTTGCATGTTGTTGTTTTTGGGACCCGATTATAAGTTAGGTGAGAATCCTTAGTAGAATCGGGCAGGGTAGGGATATGAGAACTATTTAGGACAGATGGGGAGGGGTGAATATGTGATATGAAATTAAATGGAGGTTAAGATATAAGGCCTCTGGGCTGGTTATCCTTCAGATTTTCATGCAGCAACGAGGTGCGATTGCTGATCTTAGAAGGAGCCAAAGTATTGTTTGTGAAGTATACATGCTGTAAAACCTCCATCAGTTGATTCAACGCTTTAGAATTAATCAATGTTGGACGATTTCCATTCTGATCTTCACTTCTTGGGCGGGTTCTGGGTATATTTCCAAAAAGCATTTTCTGCACATGATTCGTACCTTTTGATCTCGAAAAACCATATGTTCGGACTTGGGCTTGTTTTATTGGTGTGGCTTTCATCCAATCCCCATATGGCATCTCCACACAAGGTATGAGAAGAATATCCGGAGACTGATCAACCTCATCATATTGGCGCTTCACATCTCCCAAATGCCCTCAAACATAGCACAAGAAGAGAATTTTCTCGTACTTGAATGGAATCCAAACATTTTGAACTTTAGAAAGTAAAACCTGTGTACCTTTCTTCAGCGATTTATCAAGAGCAATCATGATTTTTGATCGAACATTTCTACCTACTTTGTCCAACGAGCCTTTATCTAGTTCAATAAAACGATCCGCCTTTACGATTTTTTATGTAATTCTTTAATTTTTTTTAACAATCATCTAATTTTTCATGTATTTATTGTTTTTCAAATTTATATAATTTTCATATATTTATGATTATTTTTAATAGGGGAAATATACACATACAGCTCTGCATATCAAGGATCGGTTCACCACTGGTATGAATCCGGAACATCAGCCCCGCTCTGGAGAAGAGCAGGGCCAGAGAAGCTTTCGCAACTCTGAAGGAGCATTGGTTACCCGCCTAGAGCCCATCTCAGCTCTATGTATGGCTCTAATCTGAGGTGACCTAGGCTCAACTCTGAACATAGTTCTAACCCGAGGACTCTAAAATCAGCTCTGGAGTAGGGTTTTACACTTATGATCCACTTCAACGTTGATCGATGGTGGAATCGATCAATGAGGAAGCCTTGCCTCAACTCTAACTCAACTAAAACTCTGAACCTGGGCTCAACCTTTGGACCAATGACCGTTATACTTGACTATCAAGCCAGGAGCTCCCTAACCCTCCAACCAAAAGTACAGACAAATGTCTGCTTCCTGAAAAAAGAGGATTGTACCCTCTAACACCGCCCACGGGTATAGAGGGACAAGTGGCAAGAGCTAATGGGACAGCCAAAATGACTGAACTATCCTTTGCCATATGGAACAGTAAGTATAAATAGCTCGCCATTTAATATAAAAAAGGTTGCACATTCTAAACTTTCACTATTCTATTGCTTCTTGTTATACTCTCACGAGCAGATTTCTGACTTAAGCGTCAGAAGGTTTTCGTTGGGGCAACCCTGACTCTATTTTGCAGATATGTGAGCATTCAAGAAGAGGTGATCAAATTCAATCCTGTGGCAAAATCCGGACACTTTGATAGGTATATCTCAAGTCTTGTTCATATTCAAAAACTGTTGAGGGATATGTTCAAATAGCCCCTACCAACTGACGTTGTATATGGGAATATTAAGCTTAAGGCGTGAGGACTACCCTTGTCTTCCCTGTGTTCCATCAACCCTTCGTGGTACCTAGTAGGTTTACTCCTTGAACAAGTAGCACCGCAAGTTGGTTAAAATTTGTAGGTGTTTTAATTGAAATTGTTTGTTATCTTTGATAGCATGGTTGGTCTAACAACTTCTCGAGACCTAAGTTATGCCTTCGAGAATGAAGAAGAAGAAGAGGGAGTTCTCCTTGAAAACACTGAAAGCACCCCTCTAGGGACACTCCTGCAAATGCCTCAGCTGGGTACACTCCTGCTGCTGAGATAGAAGCAACATCACCTAGCCCATGTCGGGTAGTGCAACAGTACCAACTAAAGTACTTAATTTGGATGGACATCGACAGCACTTTGGCCAAAGGATGGGCTCTCGAGGCCGCCTCCGGGATTCATCCTCCCTGAAAGCCGAGAGTCGATGCGTGAAATGGTGCAATAGCCCATCCCTGTCAAGGACGTAACTCACACAGAGGTGAATTCATTGAGCAGAGCCGATTCGTCACCTTCGGATCTCAAGGTTGAGGTTGGGGAAGGGAATGCTCCATGGCCGCTAAGGCCCCAGCCGAGGGACAGAGCTACCCCTGTTAGGGGTGAAGAAACGATGACCGCTAAGTATGATGCTTTTATGCCACCACAGGGGATACCTTCGATTAACAACTCCTAGCCCTCCAGCAAGAGATGGAGGATTTGCGAACGACCCGTGAGACTGGTGCTCACCAGACATTTAGGGTAGGGGTCTCCCTTCACAAAGAAAATCTTGGCAGACCACTTGCCTAAGAGTTTTAAGCCTTTAACATACAAGTTTGATGGGACTTCGGACCCTCAAGACCACCTCCTCAGGTTTGAGAATGGAGCCTTGATACACTGGCGGGGTGAAATTTTTGGTATTCTTGACCACACTGACTAAATCGGCATAACAGTGGTTTAGCCGACTAGTGTCGGGTTCTTTAACCTCTTTCGTAGAGCTTAGTTCACTCTTTGTGCATCAGTTCGCTAGTGCCAGACAACAAAAGTCAGTTCTATCCTTGTTGAGCTTGGAACATGGATAGACAGAGAGTTTGGGGAAATATCACTACAGGAAAATGACATTTAGTGAGAGGAAAATTTGTGGCTAGAAGTCTAAAAACCATCTCAAAAGACAATTAGTGGTGGGAAATATCCTATCACTGTCTCTCACTACTACTTCCTCTATTAAAAGTCAATAGTGACGAGAATTAATATCGTCATTCATAACTATATAGTGAGGGAAATTTACTGTCATTAAATAGTTCCTTTAGTGATGATGAATCCTGTCATTATCTCCATTATTTGCCCCACACTATATAGTAAGTTAACACTCAATTACTACTATAAAAATGCTAAAAGACAAAGGTTTAACCGTTGTATCAGGAACTGATGTCAGTTTAATAAAATACAACGGTCCTAAACTGTTGTCTTAAATCACTGAACCGTTGTTGTTTATTAATTAGACAACGTCTTGTAACTGTTTTTGTAGATCCAACTCTACGACAACACCACTTTCGACAACATCACCTAATCCTTTATGATAACTGTTAATAACCGTTGTCATAGCTAGAAATGACAATAGCTAATATTTTTACTATTGTACTTACCTAATATTTTAATTTACATACATAAATACATACATACACACACCTGTGGTCATGGCACATTCATCACAAATATAACTACTAGAAAGACATTCATTCAAATGTCTCAAAACAATTACTAACAATCACCATTAAAATACAACTAAATCGAGTCAATCATCCAAAAGCTATTTAATGAAACTAGTATTTGAATTACAAGAAGAATAAAACATCCATCTGTTATAAAGAAAGTACACTGTTAATTGAGTATAGTGATGGCATTGCAACACCTAAAGCTTCGATGACCACATTGTCCAAGCTCTAATTATCACCACATTTCTCATCAATCCTGTCAAAATTGTAAACAAAATCCATTACCATCAAATAATCACCCGACGGGGAGAAAATAATGTCTCACAATTGAATTACATGTCCATTTGACATCCAAAATAAAATGCGCATCTCAACAGTCCAACACATTGTAATAATCATCCATCTGTAATGCATGAAAAAGAAACATCTTTTATGAAGGACAATAAAAATGAATAACGTATGAATGAACAATGATACCCAGAAGCATTTTTCAAACATTGAGGGCTACAAAAGATCATACACCACCATTAAAGTTATTAATCACAAAACTCTTTATATAATTATTTTTAGTGCTTAGGAACGGAAACAGACTACTAGTAAAATGTACCTACTTGAAAGCAAATGGCACAACTAGTATTCGTACATGGGACCTGTTAATGCGCAATACGGAAAACACCCAATCAAACAGTAATTAATGCGAAAGGAATGTAAAAACACACAATATACGTGGTTCGATCCGGAGATCTACGTCCACGGGCAGAAAACGGCAATCGCCGAGGTGTTTCTTTCACTTGATTATTGAGTTTACAAGGATTACTGCAGAATACAAAGTCCGAACCCTAATTCAGAGTTCTTTTCCTCTATTTCTACTACTAAACCCAAACCCTAACTAAATCCCTATAATCTTGCCTCCCAAATCTGCATGGCCGTTGGGAAAAGATCATGGCAGTTGGGATTTACGTGACAGATCCGCATTCGCTGGGCTGAATGCGTGTTGCTGGGCCTGTTGGGCCTGGGCCTTCGCGGTTGCTGGCATGCTCATTGAACTGGTGAGTGGGCTCAGGATTAACCCGACCCGAGGTAACCCGGCCCGAGGTAACCGGGTCATCCCTATCAGATGCCCCCCCCCCAGCCGAAGCGAGGTAGGAGCTTCGGTTGTCACCGGGGTGGAACCTTAAGCAAAGAAGACCGGGGTCACTGGTAGGCCGGAGTGCTTGGTACTTGTAATGAGTTACCGAACTTGCTCGAGGCGTAAAACACGTCTGAAGTACATGACAGTCTGGCCGAGGTGTAGGGTACACCGGAGTGAGATATTGGGCCGAAGTAGTTGGAATACCGGAGTGTAGTGGTATGGCCGAGGCGAAAAGTACACCGGAGTGTATCTTGAATCTTCCTGAAGAAGGGTGAGGCTGATGTGACTGGCGGCGCCATAATGAGAGAGAGGAGCGTGAAGTGACACGCTCTGCGAGTTCCAAGACAGCTGTTCCCCACGCGCCTCGGTAACTGTAAAGCGCGTGAGAAGCACGCATGAATCCTCATCACTGAATTTGAATAGGCTGCATCAGAGCCGTCGGTGTTTTGCATTTATATAAGGAATAACTGCACAGTAACTTTTCATCTTCTCTATTGCGATTCATCTGTTATAGAAAGCGGGAAAAAGAGGAACTCTGTCTGTGAGGCTTATCAGAGATCAAAAACACTCGAATCCACCCTTTCGAATTGAAATCAAGTAAGTATGTCATCTTCTACATCTGCTTCATCTTCTGCCCCCTCTTCGGCCTCGGTCAAAGTAGTTGGAGATGCGGACACTCCGTTAGATGTCCCCCCCATATCGTATATCTTTCCGGAGAAGGATGCCATAAGAACCATAGAGAGAGTCGATGGCGTAGAGTGTAATACTCGGACGATATCGTTTTACGAATGTCCGGCGGTTGATCTTGAGGTGTCCTCCATAGGTTTACGGATGTCGCGGGGGCAGCTGGAGAGGGAACTCCCATCTTTTTATCTTCCGTTTGACCTTGAGTACATAATTCCGACCCCCGAGGATAGGGCCTGCTGCCCACCGCAGGGGTTTATGACCGTGTACATTGACCCCCTTAGAGTGGGATTGAGATTGCCGTTGTGGAGCATAGTCGTAGAGCTGTTAAGATACTACGGCATTGCCCTCTGCCAGTTAGCACCGAACGCGGTGAGGCAATTGGTAGGTTTTACTGTAGTTAGTAAAATGGCCGGGGTAGAACCAACGGTAGAACTTTTTAGGTTTTTCTACCAGCTTAAGAACTTCGGGAAGTCTAAGGGATGGTACTCCTTTAGTCCTCGAGCCCGCGGAGGGTTCAAGGTTCAAAACCCGAGCAAAGTAGAGGGGTGGAAGGAGAGGTTCATGTTTGTTAGGAATAAAATAGCCCTCCCGAAGTGGAGGAGTGACGAGGTGCAGGATTCCGCTCCTGTGGAGAATCCGGGGGCCGAAATGAGGCATATATTCCTGCAAGTGGGGACCTTCCAAACCCTCTGTTCCGAGGAGGAACTGGAGAAGGCTGGGCTTAGCCCATATTATTCAGGGAACGGAGATGCCGAAGAGGGTAGGAGTTTTTTGTCCTGTTATTCAATTTTGCCGTTGTGCGCAAACTGACCTTTGATATATATATTTGCAGTGGGACGCTTCGGAAAGCAGCCGGCATCGGGAAGCCCTGCAGCGTCGGCAGCGGCAAAGAAGAAGGGGAAAGCCACCGAGGTGACTCCCCGAGAGAAGACGCCACAGAGTGCCCGACCGTCAACGGGGTCGGAGGAGAGGGCGATGCCGGCGGGGTCTCCGGTGTTATCGAAGAAGAGGCCGGAGCCTACTGGGGCCCCGCAAGCACCATCCAAAAGACCCCGGGTTGGGGCAAGTACCGAGGTAATATTAAGAACGCTGATCAGTAGTTTAACGTACACGAGGTGTGTATCAGAGGTTTAACCCGTGCGCCTCGTTGTGTATTAACTATTTCAGGGGGAGCAGGTGATCCCCAGTACGCTGGGGTTCGACGGCGCAGATGCCGAGAAGATTCTTCGGCTGGCCAAAGGGATAATCGAGGTCGGCCTGAAGAATGAAATAGAGGCCAAGGAGGAGCTAGCTGCGACAGCGCGAGAGCTTCGCGCTAAGAATGACAAACTCTCATACGACTTGACCCAGGCACGCAAGAGGGCTGCCGTGGTCGAGTCCGAGGTTGCGCGTCTGCGCAGCATAGAGACGGAGAATCACGGCCTCCGCGGCGAGCTGATGCAGCTCCGGGCTGAGATGGAGGCGAGGGAGGCAGCCGTGGTCGGAGGACAGGGGGCTTTACTGAGGGCCTTCACCGAGAAGCTGCTACACTCCAGCACATTCCTTGATTTCCAGACAAGGTTTGTGGCAATAGGGGACAAGGCCACTCGGGCCATGGTGCTGGAAGAGGTGAAAGAGGCGTACCCGGACGTGGACATCCATCGTCCAGAATTCGGGTATGATCCCGAGGCGACGGCCGAGGTGGAGAGGGCCTATTACGCCGCGCTGGCAGAGCTTCCGGAGTGGCCCCTGGTGAACGCGCTCGGGGGGAAGAGGCAGCTTCTGACTGCCGCAGAAGTGGCCAACTGCATAGTGGACCAAGATGAAGAATTCTTGGCCTTCTGCCGCGGTGAACTGGCCCCGGCGCCTCAAAACACCGAGCCCCTCCCCCCGGTAGAATCCGAAGTCCCCGCTGAAACCGAAGCCGTCGTAGCGGCCGAAGGGGGAAATGCCGAAGTGCCTGAGGGCCAGCAAGAAGAGCTGCCCGAAGAAACAGAGGCAATTGAGCGGGAGGTCAGTAGATCCCCGCAAATTTAAATTTGTAAATTTGTAGAATTGATAGGAATGATGTAATTGAACCGTTGTATTCTGACAATGTGCAATACAATTTCCTCGTTTCGGACCCTTGCAATCTTGTCATTTTCGTAATCCATTGTGCGTTGCCGAACTGTATCAACTCTTATATGTTTGAGAGTAATTCTGTTTGATTCTTACCAACTGTCTAGAACACCGCGGAGCTGCACGATACAATAAAGAAATTAATGACATCACTTGAGTGGTTCCGCGGAGAGAAGAACCGCCTGGAGCTGCACGTAGTGCCCAAGTTGCAGAAGCAGATAGCCTCGGCGGAGAGGAAGGTGGTTGAGGCCAATGAAAGGGCCAAAGACTTCGAGATGCAGTATCGAACCACTGCCGCCGAGATGAGCCGCGTCCGCGTTCACCATAAGGAATATGAGCGGATCCTGTCCGAGTTCGGTCTACTAACCTTTGAAGAAGTAGAAGAGCGGACCGTCGAAATCCAGAGTGACATCGCGGCGCTGATGTCGAGGAGCTCAGTAGAGTCTGCGGAGCTGATGAGAAAAAGAGAAGTCCTCGAACTATTGCTGAGTATGTATGAGGGGTTGAAGAACCGAGTTAGGCGGAGACCTTCCGCTGAGGAGTTCATTGCGAGCACAAGCCAGGATCGAAGTGTGCAGAAGGCTCCTCGGAAGGATAAGAAGACCAAAGGCAAGAAAAAACCCTCCGAACAGAGCAAGGGTATAGTTATTCGAGAGCCAGCTTCAGTGGCCACAACTGAAGAACCTCCAGCAGTTGCCGAGGAGATAGTCGAGGAGCTGGCCCAGGAAATCGAAGTAATGGTCCCGGAGGAGTGGGACCCTGAGCAGTGGGCTCAGACACCGAGGTCGGCACCACATCCCGGCAATCGGGCACGGACCCGAGTTGAAACCCCGAGGCCAGTGCCTAGGGAAAGTCCTCGTCGAAGGGAGCCTAGGAGGGATGACCGAGCCAGGTCCCGAGGGGGTAACGGAGCCGGAGCCCGAGGTCAAGGGTCTTCAAGATCCCGAAGGACCCAGCGTAGACCGAGGAGTGGGTCCCAGCACCGGAGTGCGCAGTATTGGCTCGGGGGCCATAGACGTTAGCCTTAGTACTTTTGTTTGTTTTTTTTTTTTTTTTGTAGTGTTATGTAAAAAACCATGTTTTGTGCACAAATTGTAGTGAAAATAACTTGTTACAAATCATTTTAAGTGGGTGTTCAGGAACATGATATAAGATCTGTTAATTGTTTTAAGTAGGTGTTCGGGAACACGGTATGGACTAAGCCAAATTTATTCTGACGGATCAGGCGGGAGTAAAAACTCCCCGGACGGATCAGGCGGGAGTAAAAACTCCCCGGACGGATCGGGCGGGAGTAAATTTCCTCCCCGGACGGATCAGGCGGGAGTTAGCATTTCTCCGGTTAAACAGACGAGAAAGTAGTGCGAGTCCGGGGACTAATATGCGAACCTCCTCGGGCGGACCGAGAGAAAGGTTTAGTTGTCCGGAGACTAGTAATGATAGTATGTATGTGTTAGGGCGTCCCCATAACGTAAAGAAAAACACAACGAGATGCATAAACCGAAATGTTTTATTCAGTAATGAGTGCCGGAGCAAATTAAAGAGTGCAAAAAGGAATAACAACTATAAAGGAAATTAAAGGAAAGACAGTACTTGTGATTTAGCCTTTATAGATAGAACCGTCTCAAGTTTGTGACGTGCCAACTTCGGGGGATCGGGGCCCCGTTGAGATGTTCGAGCTGATAAGAGCCGGAGTCATGCGTGGCAACGACTCGGTATGGACCTTCCCAAGAAGCATGTAGTTTGCCCTCGGGGGCAGCCTTGCTGGCCGAGTTGAGTCGAAGAACCAAGTCCCCGACATTGAACTGAGTACCTCGGACCCGGAGGTTATAGTACTGTGCAGCTCGCTGTTTGCACTTAGCCTGCTGGACGAACGCTTGTTCCCTGCGATTCTCAAGCTCATCCAAATTCGTGCGAAGTGCCTCGTCATTATCGTCCGGAACTAAGGTAAGTAGGCGAGGACTCGGCACACTGATTTCGGCTGGAATGACGGCTTCGGAGCCGTAGGTAAGGCTGTAAGGAGTTTCCCCAGTGGAGGTGTGCGGCGTTGTGCGGATGGCCCATAAGACCTGTGGAAGGTTTTCAGCCCAGAGGCCTTTGGCGCTGTCCAGGCGCTTTTTTATTCCCGTGAGGAGGGTCCGGTTGGTGACCTCAACCTGTCCGTTTGCTTGAGGGTGTGCGACCGAGGTGAATATCTGTTTGATGTGGAGTTCCTCACACCATGAGCGGAATGGGTCATTGGCAAACTGCTTACCATTGTCTGAGACAATAGTGCTCGGGATACCGAAGCGGCAAATGATATTGCGCCATACGAACTTCAGAATATTCTGACCAGTGATAGCGGTAAGTGGTTCGGCTTCGACCCACTTAATGAAGTAGTCTACGGCGACTACCAGGAATTTCAACCCCCCCGGAGCAACGGGGAAGGGTCCAACAATGTCAATTCCCCACTGAATGAACGGCCACGCACTCTGGATTCCCGTGAGTTCGGTTTGTGGTAGGTGCTTTACACGGGAGTGTAGTTGACACTTGCTGCATTTGGACACTAGGTCATGAGCGTCATTGAACAGAGTAGGCCAATAATATCCCCAGCGAAGGATTTTTTTGGCTAGTGTTCGGGAGCCGATGTGGCTAGCGCAGGCCCCTTCATGAACCTCCCTCAGAACTTGAATGGCCTCGGTAGGTGGCAAGCACCGGAGGTTTGGTTGCAAGTACGATTGTCGATATAAGACTCCGTTATGAAGGGAGTATTTGGGGGCTTTGAGCACAACTTGCCGAGCTCGTAGCTTGTCAGTGGGCAGAGTCCCATCTCGAAGGTACTGAATGATCGGAGTCATCCAGTTCGGATCGCTGTCGGTCAATACAGAAACTGTAGCCTCATGAATTGACGGATGGGAGAGGTCTTCGACCATGATATCCGGGGATATATTTGTTTGGACCGCGGAGGCCAGCTTGCTGAGTGCGTCTGCCCTGGAGTTCTGGGTCCGCGGGATTTTCTGTATAATAACTGTATCAAAAGTTGAGATGAGCTTAAGCGCTAGAGTGTGGTACCTGACCATGGTTTCTTCCCTGGCGACATAAGTCCCCTGAATCTGCTTAGACACGATCTCGGAGTCCGTGAAGAGCTCTAGGTGACGAACACCTAGAGATTGAGCGAGCCGGAGTCCGGCGAGGACTGCCTCGTACTCCGCTACATTGTTGGTTACCTTAAACTTGTACCTTATGACATATTTAAACTCAGCCTCCTCGGGGTCGATGAGGAGTAGTCCGGCGCCACTTCCTCGGACCGTGGATGCGCCGTCCACAAATAGCTGCCACTTCCGAGGTGAAGGGGCGAGTGTGTCGTGGTGCTGTGCATCTTTGTCTGCGGGGGTCTCATGACTGTCCACCGGAGCTTCGGCCAGGAAATCAGCGAGGGCTTGACCCTTGATGGCTCGGCGGGGAAGGAACTGGATGTCATATTCTCCCAACTCGATGGCCCATTTGGCGAGGCGCCCAGACACCTCGGGTTTTACAAGGATCTGGCGTACAGGATGATTTGTCAAGACTCGTATTTCGCGTCCCTGGAAGTATGGTCGGAGGCGCCGAGCTGCCATAACGAGGGCCAAGGCGGTTTTTTCAAGCTCGGAGTATCGCGTCTCTGCTCCATGAAGCACCCGGCTGGCAAAATATACGGGGTGCTGAACCCCGTCCACTTCTCGCACAAGAGCGGCGCTAACAGCCTCCTCGGCGGAAGCCAGATATACGTACAACGGCTCTCCGGGGAGAGGAACTGACAAGGTGGGCAGCTGCTGTATATGTCGTTTCAAGGCCTCGAAGGCCTCAGTACATTCTGGAGTCCACTCAAAGGATTTCGCTTGTCTGAGGATCTTAAAAAATGGTAGTTGGCGCTCCGCTGCCTTTGATAAAAATCTGTTTAAAGCTGCTAGGCCACCTGTAAGGCGTTGAACATCCCTGAATGTCTTTGGTGGCTGAAGATCTAACACATCGCGAAGCTTAGCCGGGTTGGCTTGTAGGCCGCTTTGTGATACCATGTATCCGAGAAACTTCCCGGAGCCAACACCGAAAGTGCATTTTGTAGGGTTGAGGCGTAAATTATAGCGCCGCAGAGTGCGCAGGGTTTCGGCGATGTCCTGCACGCATGAAGGATGAGAGGAGCTTTTGATGACCAAGTCATCGACGTAAACCTCAACATTGCGACCTATCTGGTCATGGAAGACGGAGTCCATTAAACGCTGGTAGGTGGCTCCGGCATTCTTGAGCCCAAAGGGCAGTTTCTTGAAAGCGTAGCACCCGAAGGCAGTGATAAACGCCGTTTTGACGGCATCCCGTGGGTCCATAAAGATCTGATGATAGCCTTTATACAGATCTAAGAAACAAAGTGCCACGTACCCCGTAATGGCCTCGGCCTTTTGGTCGATAGAGGGTAGAGGATAGCAGTCCTTCGGACAGTGCTTGTTGAGGTCGGAGAAATCGACACACATCCGCCAGGCCCCACTGGTTTTTGTAACCATTACCGGATTGGATAACCAAGAGGGGTAGAATACCTCGAATAAGATGTCCGCGTCCAGGAGTTGTTTTACCTCAACTCGAATGGCCTCATTTCGCTCCGGGGCAAATTTTCTCTGTTTCTGTTGGATGGGCTTGACACTAGGATCGATATTTAGCTTGTGGGTAATCACCTCGGGAGAGACTCCGGGCATATCCAAAGGAGACCATGCGAAAACATCGGAATACTCCCGCAGGGTCTGAATAATGGCCTGATGTAGCCATGGCACATCCACGGCTCCTACTGTTACTGTCTGCTCCGGCTTAGACGGATCTAGCGGGATTTGGACAGTGGCATCTCCCAGTGGGGTACAGTCCCGGGGTTCCAGGACCTGCGATGTTACCTGAAGTTGCTGTTTGGGCGGAACCTTGGCAGTCTTTCTGAGTGCCACGTACATGCATTCTTTTGAAATCCGTGGGCTCCCGCGGACGGTTTCTTCACCATGCGAGGTGGGGAACTTCAGCGCGAGGTGATATGTGGAGCATATGGCTTTTGCCGGGGTGAGCCAGTCCCGGCCTAATATCATGTTATATGGTGATGGGGAATTCACCACATAGAAATCCACGAAGATTGTTTTCACCTTCGGATAAGTTCCCAACGACGCTGGGAGGGTGAGGATACCTTCCGGCCGAACTTCACCCTGGGTGAAAGTCTGTAGTGGCCCGGGGGCCGGTTTGAGTTGATCTCGGGAAATCCCCATCCTCTCGAAACAGTCCGCAAATATGATGCTCACTGCGGCCCCATTGTCCACGAAGACCCGCCGTACTGTTATGTTAGCTACAGTCATGTCGATGACAATAGCGTCAGTGTGGGGTGTTATCTCGGGGACCGGATCCCTATCCGTGAAGCTGACAGTCTCGGACTGATGGAGACGTTTGTGACGTGGCTCCTCGGGTGGAGGACGTCGAGCTTCTGCTTTCAAAGCATGTCGCGAAGCCCCGGTGGGTAGGGCTCCGTATATCACGTTTATCACGTGAGGGGGTGCATCGTCCCGGGGTTCCCGGGGTCCTCCCGGAGGAGGAGGAGGTAGAAGTTGGAGATGTGGCGGCTGGCGATTGCCAGAATCTTGTCGTGCATGATTATTGGGCCCCTGCCGATTATTCTGCCAATGCGGCCGATTTTGTTGAGCATCTCGGTCATGGTAACCTCCTCGGGTATGAAAAGAACCTCCATTATGGTTTGCCCGAGGTCGGTCGCCAGTTCGTGCGACGTATTGCCGCAAGAATCCTTTCTTGAGACATTCCTCAATCTCCTTGCCGAGTTCTCGACACTCATCCGTTTCGTGTCCATGATCTCGGTGGTACTCACACCATTTGCCACGATTTCTCTTTTCAGGAGGCGCAGTCATCCGTGGACAAGGTCGGAAGTCGTTTTTGTGGAGTGAAAGAATTTCAGCCCGTGACTTCGTCAGCGGAGTCAATTGCGGAATTTCACTCCGGGATTCTGAGCGCCCCGTTGTCAGACGGGAAAATGCACTAGCTCGGGTGCTAGGCCCAGTTTGGGCTTTGTCGGCCTGCCTCTTGGCCGCGTGCTTTTCACGCTTCTGACGAGTCTGCTCCTTAGCCTTCGCAAATTTACACACTGTTTGGAACAGTGCTCGAGTTGTGACCGGTGTGTTCCGAGCTAACTCGGTGTGCAGCGCTCCGGGACGGAGTCCATTCATGAAGGCGCCGATGGCCACATTGTCGGGGCAGTCTCCCACCTTGAGACTTACCGTTGTGAAACGGTCCAGAAATTGGGTAACGGATTCACCGTCCCGTTGTTCCATAGTCATGACGTCGGCCATGGTGGCCGCGGGCTTCACCCGGGCTTCAAATCTTGCCCAAAAGTGCTCGGCAAGTTCTCTGAACGAGGATATGCTGTTTCGCGGGAGAGAATCAAACCATACCCGAGCTTCGTCCTGTAAATACTCCGGGAAAATCCTGCAGTACTGCAGAGATGTGATGTTGTCATGACTAAGCATGCTGTGCCTAAAAGCACCCAGAAAATTGGCCGGATCTCCAGTGCCATTGTAAGGAGGTATGGCTGGCCGTTTAAACCCTTCGGGAAGGGAAGTGTCCATGATTGCCTGGGAGAACGGTGTGATGATCTCTCCATTGGCATCCATGCCCAGGATCCTATCCAGTTCAACATTGCGTTGAACTCGTTCGTACTCTTGAAGGTCCAGAGTATGAGCATTTGCATAGCGAACTCTTTTAGCTGCATTAAGCGGGCGGCGGCGATCCACATCGGTGGGTTCCTCGTTGTGAGGTCGTGATCTGTTTGAACTCCCAAGGTCCTCGGAAGAACCGGGTCGTTCCCTTCGTCGATCCTGATGTCCTCGGTATCCAGGGTTCCGCTGACCACGGGGACGGGGTAGAGGCACACCAGAATCGTCATTGTGGTTAGCGGGCTCTGCGACGGGCTCCGATGGATGTAGGCGGTTGGCTGCCCAATCTTGGAGAACATGTGCATGTTCTTCTAGGAAAGCCTGGAGCAATTCGGGGGTAATTTGGACGTTTACCGGTGGTTGAGCGGCAGCAATATTAGGGTTCTGCTGATCCTGAGGGGGTGGAGGGTTTTGATTACCCTGATGAGCGGAAGCGCTTCTTGCCGGCGATTGTCTCGGAGGCGCCACTTGATCCACGGGTGGATCCTGGTTAGATTGATCTCCGCGGCGGGATTGGTTCTGACGGGTTGTCACCATGATTTCAGAAGGCAATGGTATTACTGAATGCGATCTTGTCGTTCCCACAGACGGCGCCAATTTGTTAATGCGCAATCCGGAAAACACCCAATCAAACAGTAATTAATGCGAAAGGAATGTAAAAACACACAATATACGTGGTTCGATCCGGAGATCTACGTCCACGGGCAGAAAACGGCAATCGCCGAGGTGTTTCTTTCACTTGATTATTGAGTTTACAAGGAGTACTGCAGAATACAAAGTCCGAACCCTAATTCAGAGTTCTTTTCCTCTATTTCTACTACTAAACCCAAACCCTAACTAAATCCCTATAATCTTGCCTCCCAAATCTGCATGGCCGTTGGGAAAAGATCATGGCAGTTGGGATTTACGTGACAGATCCGCATTCGCTGGGCTGAATGCGTGTTGCTGGGCCTGTTGGGCCTGGGCCTTCGCGGTTGCTGGCATGCTCATTGAACTGGTGAGTGGGCTCAGGATTAACCCGACCCGAGGTAACCCGGCCCGAGGTAACCGGGTCATCCCTATCAGGACCGTAGACTCCTCTTGATTAGCCTCAAATTTTGGCAAAATCCTGTATGGTGTCTTCAGATAAGCCCCTAATTAGATTGACCTAAAAAATATAAAATATCTCCATATGACCTGTTTCCATGGTGCTAATCTTATTATATATGAAAAAAAAAAAATTGTTTAGTTGAACAACCTAACATACTAGATTAATGGAAAATTTAAGTCATCCAATTAATACAGAATTATTTATAGCAGTTACCAGCCACTGGTAAGCTATTCTGCATTCAAAAAAGCTGAATCTCAAGTTAGAACTAATGCATAATGATGAAATAAGGAAAAACACATTTTTTAGTTTTACTCTTGTAATTTAATTTCCATATTTTTACCCCTGTACTTTAATATATATTAATGCCCCTTTTACATTAACTTGTATTATTTTACCCCGATACTTGTATTTCTATTTATATTTGTATTTACTCTAATCGTTGTTTAAAATTCTCCATCTTACTCCAATAAGGACCCACGAGCTAGTCTGTCATTGACTGCCAATATTTTCTACCCAACTCTTCTCACTTAGATCTCTCTCCACCCCACTCGAGGTCTGATTAAACGTTAAACCCCAGTCTTCCGTCCAACTATCGCCTAACGTTGTTTAGAACAATGACTATAATAAAACCTCCATAAATTAATAACCTTGGAAACACACTTATAATTATACTTATAATGTTCTGTCTCAGGTAGAAGCCCAAGTACCTAATTATGGCTCTTACCTCCATTGTGTGCTGCAAAGACATGCACATAAGTTAAAGAAATTGGACTGAAATTGGTGGTATATAGTCTAAAAGCTTACCAAGGGCAACTGAAAAAACTATCAACAAAAATCAACAATTTCATAATATGATACTAACTGTGAAACTTGATAGAAGTGTTGAACAACCTTGAAATTAATGTAAAGAAAAAAGTCATTTAGGTTGAAAAAAATATAGAAATTACTCAATTAAGGTATCAATCTTGAGAAGAGGTCAGCGGAAATGGTAAGATTAACTACCGTGTTTGAATTTGGAAGGAGAAGGAAAAAGTTAGCATTGTTGAGCAAAAGCATCATTAGGAATTTGCTCATCTCTTCAATATTGAAACCAAATTACCAATATATCACAACCATCATTTTTTCAGAAAAGAATGCATTGTTACCTATCCACATAGGACATATTTGGCATAAATTCACCTTTACACTATAGAACTGCTAAGTACAAACAATGTGGTTAACAAGTGATGTTAAAGAAAGGTAAGTGTATTCAGAATTTAAAGGGTTGATAACATAGAGATCCACTATTACTTTAATGAACCGATTGGCTGATGATGAAACCATTAAATAAAACTAAATAAACACAACTGATTACTTTATTAAACCTTAATCAAATGACGTAAGTTTGTTATACTCTGTCTTATAAGTACAAATCCTACCTCTTGTTTGGTTTGTTCATGAAAGTTTTAGGTCGTCATTATCTACGAATGTCTTCCACAGCTTCTCTCCCATTACACCATGAAACTCTTCCAGAGCTTTCTTTCTTGTCTCTCTTCTTCAGTAGCTTAGTTAATTCTTGTTTAATTAAGGCATTGTCCAAGAGCAGCACCACAAGCTACCTATTCCTCCTTGCAAATCCCCACAACATAAGAATGATTAATAAAAACAATGAGGGCTCTCGTAAACAAGCTACTCACAGCATATCACCTAAAACTCAGTTATCAAGGAGCCAATTATTATAGTTGAGCAGCATCAGAATTAATATGATCAAAATTTATCTAAGATAGTTGCTATCATCATGTTCAAAGTAGGCAAAACTTTTGGCAAGTATAGCAGGACTCCGGTTCCTCACCTTCAAATCATAAAAAATTACAATCTTAAGAGGTATATAATAATAAATAGTTAAATGGTAACTCAAAATTAAGGTCAAATAATTACCAATTGATTGATACATAGGTTAGAATGTACACCATAGGCAAGGCCAATTGACCCTAAAGCCCGAGTAATTTCTTCCCTAGCTATACAGTGGTATAAATAGCCAAGGCCAATTATGCGGGTCCAGATCATGCTTGAATTTGGGTCAATTTAAATTATACTCCGCTAGCAGATTGGATTCCACTATCACCTAACCAGTCCTAACTACAAAGAACAAGATGAATGGGAAACTAGAGGATATGAGCATAAGCAGAAGTAGCACATATACAATTAGATATATCTGTTTTTTAAGTCGGATATTAAGAGTGTTGGTTGCATCCATATCTGATGGATCCCAATATAGTTGGGATATATATCTGACGAGATATTTAATATATTATTAGATATATTCCCGATAGGGATGGAGATCCTATCCATAATAGGAGATAGATCTCTCCCATACTAATATATATACGAATATACTGGTATTCGTAGACTACGAAAAATCAATACCACAGAATACTCTATCTCCCTTTTTTCTCTCTAATTCTCTATCTTGGAGAATCACCGGAGTCCTCTAAGAGTCTAGGGTGTGAAGTAGACGGCGAATGCTCTAGTAGTATTCGTCCAAACGGGCTAGTAGACGAATCAGAGTACGATCCTTCAGTTTGGGAATCAACCGAATACATTCCGTTGCAACTCAACTGAGGTATACCGATTCCCATATACGTGTTTACGTGTTTTACGTGCTTTAATTACTAACAGTGGTATCAGAGCGAGTATAGATTCGTTCTTGCCTGTTTTATCCCCTTTATTGTCCCTCGTCGTTTTTTTTTTTTTTAAAAAGGATGATTTCGTTATTCTTTTTCTTTCTTGATTGCGAGGGAACTTTCTGGGAACAATATGTTGTGCCATATTCTTGTTTTTTGCTGGACGAAATCTTCTAACAGAATAAGACCAAAATAAGCGTCCATCCCTGCCATTTTTTTTCTTTAAGAATTGAATAATAGAATTGGGTTATGTAAATCTGGGATTGAATTGAGGATTAAAAAAAAAAAAAAAAAAAATGGTCGAACCCGATGGCGGCTCGACCGCGCGACGGCGGCGCGGCCGCTGCCGCTGTTGTTACTGTTGCGAACTGCCGCCACCCTGCGCGCCGCTACCCGGCCGCGCTACACGACCCCTGCGATGCTGCGCTTCTACTGGCCTGTTGCGCCGACGGCGGCGCGACGGCCATGGCGCGCGGCGTCGCTGCTTCCTGCCCACGCTGCTGCTACGCGCAACCTTGCGCGATTCCAGACGCGGCGGCGCAGTGGCGGCGCAGCCATTGCTGCAGTCGCGCTGCTCCTGTTGTCGTTACTCCTCTGCTGCTGCTGAAGCCCTGCTTCTGTGCTGCTGTTGCTTCGCCGCCGCGCTGGAGCAGTGGTGGCGGCGGCGGCGGGACGGCGGCGGCAGTGGCTAGGGTTTGAAAGTCTGGGCTGGGCTGTTTTGGGCCCAGTCTTGGACTGATCTGGATTTTTTTTTTTGGGCCTAATTTTTCTGGACAATTGGCCTGTTTATTTGGGCCTAATTTTTCTGGACAATTGGGCCTAATTTTTCTGGACAATTGTTTGCGTATTTTTACTACGTGATATGATTGATGACAATGGTGGTTATACGATATTACGATGTAATTTTTTTTTAGAATCATGTAGTAGGAACGAAAATTGTAATTTATTTATTTATTTTTCGTTTCTCACTAGGGCACATGTATTAGAGGGGCCATTTTTAAGGCCATGTAATTTTTGTTGTTTCGTATCTACCACCATAGGTCATTAACATCTTACTTTATTATTATTATTATTATTTTATGAATGTTCTTGCAATGGACAATTTTTATTCGCGATCATTTATTTTTTTATTATCGTCTTCAATTGAGTGGGAGATGATTATGAGCCTATGCGGCGAATTTTCGATCCCATTCACTTGTGAGAAATAATAAAATTTTATTTGGACCCGAATAAAAATATTAAATAGACAACCTTCTAACATAGTTTGCGCAAATATTAACAGAAATGGATGCCCAAATAGCTTTTTCTGATCTTTACGGTTCTGGCAAACTAGATGGCCAGAACTATGCCATGTGGCATCATAAGATCAAGTTTCTGCTACATAATATGAAGGTCCTTGACCATCTCACCGAGACTATGGCCGCGCCAGTTGAGCCAGAGAACGGTCAAAATGCCCAATATCGTCGCGATTTAGACGCGTACAATAAGTGGGCGAATCAAGATCGGTCTGCGCGCTACACTATGCTTAGCTGCATGCAAGATCATCTGATTCGTGAGTTCGAGACATTTGCTACAGCTAAAGAGCTGTGGGACAGCTTAAAGGTCACGTACGACACTACCTCGGCAACGAGACTAAGGGCTCTAACCCTTAAATTCAATCAGTACGTACTTGACCCTAAGCACACCATGGGCCAGCATCTTGATATCATGAAAGACATGATTCGAGAGCTTCAAAATGCTGGAAATGAACTCACCAACGAACAACAAGGTTTGGCAGTCCTAAGGTCGCTACCTGAGCAGACTTGGGGACAAGTTAAACTTGTGCTCACACACAACGAGCAAATCCAGACCTTTGACAGCGTCGCCAGTCATCTTAGACTCGAGGCTGAACGTCGAGAGGTGGAAAGAGCACAAGCGGCTGCTTTCGTCGCACATGCTGGGCAACGCAAGCCTAACACAGGCAACCATTGGAAAAAGCAAAAGAATGCTGGACAAAGCAACGCCAAAAATCAAAACTTGGGCCCGCAAGGTGAAAAGGCTAAAAAGCGTCACCGTGGAAAAAGGGGCGGAAAGAAGAAAGACACCTGCTATAACTGTGGAAAGATGGGTCACTTTGCTTGTACTTGTACTGAGCCAAAGAAGGTAAGACCCGCTCCTAGCTCTACTGATTCATTTGTCTGTTCACATGTGTTAGTTGCTAATTCTCTCCATGGTTAGATTGTAGACTCAGGAGCAACCAAACACGTGACAAGAGATAGAGCAGGATTTGTAGATTATCATCGAGTACCAGCGGGCAGCCACTACATTGCTATGGGAAATGGCGCGCAAGAAGAGGTGGTGGGAGTTGGTGCATACCAGCTCAAACTTAGCACTGGGCGCGAGCTGCTCCTTAGTGATGTGCTTTATGCGCCTAGTATTCGATGTAATTTACTTTCAGTTTCAGCACTTTTGAGTCAAGATTTTTCTTTCTTGTTTGAAAAGACCATGTTATCTATTTTTCTCGGCAACAACCTTTATGGCGTAGGACATATGAACAATGGATTTTTCATGTTAGATTTATCTATTGAATGCACTACTTTTATTTCTTCATCTGTTGATATTTTGAATGATTCAAATAAATGGCATGCCAGGTTAGGACACATAGGGCGTGAAAGGATGACTAGGTTAGCTCGAGAAGGCCTTTTAGGAATTCTCGCTAAAGTCAACCTTCCTGTGTGCGAACCATGTCTGGCAGGAAAAGCCTGCCGGAAGCCTTTTGGAAAGGCAAAAAGAGCTACTCAACCTCTAGAGTTAGTTCACTCGGACATATGCGGACCCGTAAATGTGAAGGCACGACACGGTGCATCCTATTTCCTCACATTTATTGATGATTATTCGCGCTATGGTTCAGTGTATCTCCTATCTCACTGCTCGGAAGCGCTTGATTGCTTTAAGCGATTCTTAGCAGAGGTTGAGAACCAAAGAGATAGGAAACTTAAAACTTTACGCACTGATAAAGGGCGAGAATACTTGTCTGATCAGTTCAGGCAATACTGTGAGGAAAAAGGGATCATAAGGCAACTGTCAATTCCTTACACTCCGCAACAAAATGGTGTTGCAGAGAGGAGGAATAGGACACTTCTAGACATGGCCAGATCAATGATGGCGCAAGCAAATCTACCAATATCATTATGGGGAGATGCAATCTTAACTGCTGCCTACATATTGAACGATGTGCCGTCTAAATCAGTTCCTTCGACGCCGTATGAGTTGTGGCATGAGAGAAAGCCCAACTTAGAAGGTTTGCGCCCTTGGGGATCAGCAAGGTTTGTTCATAATACTTCCCATAAGCATGGGAAGCTTGGTCCTAGAGCAGTCAAACATATCGTTATAAGATACTGTGACCACTCGAAAGGCTATGTGATGTATGGTGAAAATCCTGACGGAGGAATGACAGAAATTGAGTCGCGCGATGTCAATTTCCTCGAGGAGGAATTTCCAACAATTGGAGAAGTTAAAGGAGATCTTAAACTTTATGAGTTACAAGATCCCGAAGACAACACTGGAATTCCTGGCGAGGATGCGGTTTTACAACCAAATCCAGCAATCGACGGGAATAATGAGAGCGATCTTAGAGTCAGTAGGAGAATTCCATTGCATGAAGACTCTCAAGATCTAGAGTTGTGCAGGAGCAAGCGTGGAACAGTTCCCCGAAGACATTTTGAACTCGAAGGGGAATCTTTCATGTGCGCAACAATGGATGTTGATGAGCCAGCCACTTATGAAGAGGCTGTAACTTCTCCAAATGCTACAGAGTGGATAAGTGCTATGGAGGAAGAGATGAGTTCGATGGCTAAGAACCAAGTTTCGGAGCTAGTCGATCTACCGTCTGGACGCAAGACAATTGGGAACAAGTGGGTTCTCAAAGTCAAGCGAAAAGCAGATGGCTCGATAGACAAGTATAAGGCTCGCCTAGTGGCAAAAGGCTTTACCCAAAGAGAAGGTGTGGACTATGATGAGACATTCTCCCCGGTGGTGAGGTTTGCCTCTATCCGTCTCATTTTAGCAATTGTCGCCCATCTTGATTTGGAACTGTTCCAAATGGATGTGAAGACAGCATTTCTCAATGGAGAACTGGGTGATGAGATCTATATGGATCAACCTAAGGGTTTTCAGGTAAAGGGACAAGAGCGCAAAGTGTGCCGCTTAAAACGTTCCATTTATGGACTGAAACAATCATCCAGACAGTGGTACCTTCGATTTCATCAAGCTATCACTTCGATAGGCTTTAAGATGGTTGAGGAAGATCACTGTGTGTATGTAAAAAGGGATGAGAAGAATTTCACAATTCTCTCATTATATGTGGATGACATTTTGCTGGCTGAAAATGATACGGAGATGATTGTCGCCACTCAGCAGTGGCTATCATCTACTTTTGAGATGAAAGACATGGGAGAAGCAGAATACATACTTGGTGTTAAGATACACCGAGATCGCTCAAAGAGACTCTTAACTTTGTCTCAAGAGACTTATATTAAGAGGGTTCTGGAGCGATTTTGTATGCATAATGCTAAACCCGTTGACACGCCTATGGAAAAACATTGTATTCTTAGCAAAGATCTATGCCCAAAAACAGATGATGAAAAGGAAAGCATGGCTAAGGTTCCTTATGCAAGCGCGGTAGGGAGTTTGATGTACGCAATGATGTGTACTCGACCAGACTTGTGCTTTGCAGTAGGGATGGTGAGTAGGTATCAAAGTAATCCTGGACGCGCTCACTGGGCTGCAGTCAAAAGGATACTTAGATATCTAAAGGGGACAAGTGATTTAGCTTTGTGCTATCACGGTGGCAGTTTGAAGCTACTTGGTTACAGCGATGTTGATGGATCAGCAGATAGAGATGAACGCAAATCCACATCAGGATATGCATTTTTGTTAGGTGGCGCTGCTATCACTTGGAGTAGCAAGAAGCAGCCTTGTATATCTCTATCCACTATGGAAGCAGAGTACATTGCTTGTACATCTGCAGCTCAAGAGGCTATCTGGTTGAGAAGATTTCTTCAGACTTTGCGCATCACGGCGCATGTAGATGATGCAGTAGTTTTCCTTTGTGATAACACAACTGCACTAGCATATGCTAAGGACCCCAAGTATCATGGGAGGACCAAGCATATTGGCACCAGATACCACTTTATCCGAGATAATATTGCGCAGGGGCAAGTGGTTCTCAGGCACGTTCCCACTGGTGAAATGATAGCTGATCCTTTCACCAAGCTTTTGAGTAGAGATGTATTTCAAAGGCATGTTAGGAGCATGGGACTTCGTAGAATTTAAAATTCTTTTAGCCTGTATGAACAATTTTATTTATCAATAAAATGTGCCCTTATTATATGTTAGAAGTAATGTGTCTATTATGTGTGATATGTCACAAGGCTTGGATTGTCCCACTCACACGGAAAATCGCCCTGGCGCTTTGGTAAGCGAGCAGGATGAGACTGGCGGATCAAACACTTGAGTGATCACCTTCGTGAAAGGAACAACATGAAAGGTTGTTGCCCATAGTCGCCTTGGCAAAGAGGCCAAGATGAGATCATACTTGATCGATTATGAAGAATGTCCTAACTTCATAAAAGCTTTTAATAGCCGAGTGTGCGAATCATTAGGAGTTGTGTTGGAGACAAATTCCTAAGTGGTCCGCAGGTCAAACGCTAGAAGAGCGACTGGACTAAGACTCGTATGATGTTCAGAGCGTGACATGCCCAAATTTGAGAGGGAGCTCCATCATAGCATGTATTCATACTACATGTGCTTAATGACGACCTTAGTAAGAGGAGTGACCGAATAGATCCCTGCTTCATCACTGTGTGAGCTCTTATAGTGTTTTATGTGCCCTTTGGGACTTTGGACTTTGTCATGAAGTGTAAGCTTGATGACGCTACTTTAGCATGTGTTCAATGGCCATGGTTCATAAAGTCTGTCGGAGCATGACTAAGAAAGCTGTCAAGTCCAAGCAGATTGACATTAGAGGCCAAGGAAAAACTAAGCTGGTAATGCACTTGTGTACTATGGCTCATAGGCCGGCCGACTAAGTCGAATTAGTTTTGTCATAGTCATGAGCATAGATATAATTAAGGGGTCAATTTTGTGATCGTGTGTGGGTTTAATTCCTAACAACTGATATTAAGAGCCCCGGGTTCGAACGGAGCATAACGATGGAAGGAAAGGTGTCCATCAAGAAGTTTGATGGTTCTGACTACGGATTCTAGAAGATGCAGATGGAGGATTACCTTTACCGTAAAGATCTGAACTTGCCTCTAAAAGAGAAGCCCGAGAAGATGGAAGCGGCTGAGTGGGTGTTATGGGACAGGAAGGCGATGAGCGCGATACGTCTATCGTTGTCCAAGGAGATCACTTATGACACGACGGCAACAAAGTCCACGAGGGAGATGCTGAGGATTTTGGAGGAGATATATTAGAAACCATCGACGGCGAACAAGGTGCATCTGATTAGGAAATTATTCAACCTAAGGATAATAGAGGGTACACTGGTGCAGCAGCACCTGAACGAGTTCAACATGATTACCTCGCAGTTGAACTCGGTGGAGATTAAATTTGACGATGAACTACGTGCCCTGATTATGCTATCATCTCTGCCAAACAGTCGGACCGGTATAATGACAGTAGTTAGCGCCGCGGAAGCTAAGCTGAAGTTTGACAAGCTAAGGGATCTGATGATTAGCGAGGAGATTCGCAAGAAAGAATCAGGATCTACTTCGGCGTCAGCACTGAACATCTAGAACAGAGGCAGGCCAAAGGAAGGCATAATCTAGGAAGGTCCAAGTCTAGAGGAAAGAGCCAACCTAGGAAGGATATAAGCTCGATCAAGTTCTGGAATTATTACGAGTTCGATTACTTTATTAAGCAATGTAAAGCACCAAAGAAGAACAAGACGGGTCAAGCAGACAAGGGGACAACAAATGCAACCACAAAGGAAGATGATGGTGATGCATTGGTCTTGAGCGTGTTTAGTCCCATGGAGTCTTGGGTGTTGGATTCTGGAGCGTCGTTTCATTCATGTGGTAGTGTTGACATTATGAATGATTATGTTTCTAGTGATTTTGGACGGGTATATCTTGCAGATGATGAACCCCTGAAAATCATGGGAAAGGTAAGCATATGAGTTGTGACCTCAAACGGATCCACTTTGGTGCTGAATGAAGTCCGACACATTCCCGGACTGAAGAGAAATCTACTTTCAGTTAGGCAGCTAGATAAGGAGGGTTTTTACGTGGTAACATTCAGCTGCATCAGTTGGAAGATTACCGGTGGAGCTATGGTAGTGGCTCAGGGTAAGAAGGAAGGTACGTTGTACATGACAACAAATTCCAAAGATCACATCAATCTTGCAGACGCAACAAGTGAAGTGAATTTGTGGCACTGTCGGTTGGGCCACATGAGTGAGAAGGGGATGAAAGTAATGTGTTCGAAGGGTGGATTGCTTGGCCTGAAGACTTTGGAAGTTGGCTTGTGTGAAGACTATGTGCTTGGGAAATAGAAGAGTGAGTTTCTCAAGAGTCAACAGAGCCTTGAAGACTGAGAGAGGTTGTCCATAGTGATCTATGGGGACCAGCACCTGTGACGTCCCTTGGAGGATCATCATACTATATGACCTTCATCAATGATTCCACGAGAAAGGTATAGGTTTATTTTCTAAAAAGTAAATCTAATGCGTTCAATACTTTTAGGAAGTGGAAAGCCATTGTTGAAACTGAGATGGGGCTGAAGGTGAAGTGTCTGGGGTCTGATAATGGAGGTGAATTTGACCTCAAGGAGTTTAAAGACTATTGTGCTTAGAACGGGATTCGCATGGAGAAGACAGTGCGTGGAACTCCCCAGCAGAATGGAGTAGCCGAAAGGATAAATAGAACGCTGAATAAGCGGGCTAGATGCATGAGGCTGAAAAGTGGGTTACCAAAGATGTTTTGTGCACATGTTGTTAACGCAGCTACTTTCTTGATCAACAGAGGCCATCGACGCCATTGGAGAATCGAATATCGGAGGAGGTATAGACAGGAAAGGAGGTAAACTTTTCCTTTCTGCGTATCTTTGGTTGTGTTGCACATGCTCATGTTGGTTTTGTTGATAGAAATAAGTTAGATGCAAATCTATTAGATGTACATTCATTGGTTATGGTGGCGATGAGTTTGGTTATAGGCTTTGAGATGAGCAGAACCGAAATGTGATTCGCAGTCTAGATGTAGTGTTTAATGAACAGGTGATGTACAAGGATAGATTGAAAGCTTCGAGTTCTGATAGCTCTGAACACAATGTAGTCGAGTTAGACATCTCAAACTCAAGTGGGAGTAAGGAGAGTCGGAGTGAAGAGGAGGTTCTTGAGCCAAGAACTCCATCACCACCTCAGGATATTGTTCCGCCGCAAAGATCGGCTAGAGAGTGACGTGCACTTGATAAGTATTCACCCTCTACCTATTATTTATTGCTTACTAACGGTGGTGAACCTGAGAGATTGGTAGAAGCAGAACAAATTGTTGATAGACGAAGGTGGAAAGCTTCCATGGAAGATGAAATGGCATCTCTTCGTGTGAATGACACTTGGGAACTAAGTGAGCTTCCCAAAGGAAAGAAGGCATTGCACAACAAGTGGGTCTATAGAATCAAGAATGAAGCAGATGGTAGCAAGCGCTACAAAGCTAGGCTGGTTGTGAAAGGGTTTGAGCAATGGTTTGGTATTGACTATACTGATGTATTTACTCCTGTTGTGAAGTTTACGACTATTCTCATGGTGTTGAGTATGGTTGCTGCAGAGAACCTGATGTTACATTAGATGGATGTAAAGACGGCATTCCTTCATAGTGATCTAGTGGAGGAATTGTATATGGTACAGCTAGAGGGATTCGTAGCTAAAGGAAAGGAAGAACATGTGTGCAAGTTGAGAAAGAGCTTATATGGGTTGAAGCAAGCTCCGAAGCAGTGGTACATGAAGTTCGACAGCTTCATGACTGAAATTGGTTATCACAGATGTCATGCCGACCATGGCTGTTACTACAAGAGGTTTGGCAAAAGCTTTCTTATCTTGTTATATACGTTGATGATATGTTGATCGCAGGAGCTGATCCAAAAGAGTTGGATAAGTTGAAGAAGCAGCTGAGCAGTTCTCCATAAAAGATCTTGGAGAAGCTAAACAGATTTTGGGTATGAGAATCGAGAGGAATAGAGCGGCTTGGATATTGTATCTTTTGCAGGCGGATTATGTCTAGAAGGTCCTAGAAAGATTTAACATGGAGAATTTGAAGCCTGTGAGTGTTTCGTCAGGAAACCACTTTAAGCTGTCGAATAAGGAGTCGCCGAGTACTAAGGAAGAACGTGCCCAAATGAAGAAGGTCCTCTATGCTTCGGAAATTGGTAGTATAATATATGCTATGGTGGTTACTAGGTCGGATATTCCACATGCAGTGGGAGTAGCGAGCCGGTTCATGAGTGATCCGAGAAACAACATTGGGAAGCTGTGAAGTGGATACTGCGGTAATTGAGAGGTGAATAAAGCATTGTGCTTTGATGGGATAAATTCCAAGTTTGTTGGTTATGTTGATGCAACCTTGGCATCAAATGATCTTGATGGGAGAAGAAGTACTACCAGGTATGTCTTTACTTATGGTGGTACAACAATTTCTTGGACATCGAAGTTGCAGAAGGTTATTGCTCTATCCACCACAGAAGCTGAGTATGTAGCTGTGATGAGCGAGCAAAGAGATGGTGTGGTTGCAGAATTTCTCGGATGAACGTGGGAAGAAGCATGAAAATAGTGTTCTCTACAGAGACAGTCAAAGTGCAATTTTCTTGGCTAGTAATCCGGTTTTTCCATTCGAGAACTAAGCACATTGAGCTGAAATATCACTATATTCAGCACCTGTTAGAGAAGAAAACCTTGCAGCTTGTGAAAATTCTCGGGAGTGAGAATCCAGCTGACATGTTTACTAAAGTGGTGACCTTAGATAAATTGTAGATATGCATAACTTCAATTGACCTTAATACTTGAAGAAGAGGCTAGGCGATACTAAGAAGATACCGGGGAAGAAGAGTACAAGAAGACATGATGATATGAGAGTGATCAGTCTCCAAGTGAGAGATTGCAGTGGTGGAGCCTGGTCTATGAGAAGGTTCACGGCCGCGACAGAAAGAGAGTCGCGATCGCGACGAAAACATGCAGGATAGTGTGTTCGAAGTTGTGAAGGTGTCGAGGCTGCGACATGCATAAGTCGCGGTCGCGACAAAAGTGTCCTCGTTTGTGAATTCAGCACTGTGGACGTATTGCGACTACAACAAGTATTGGTCGCGGTCACGAAAAATTCGGTATGGTTAAGCAATCGGAGTGCTTGACGTATCGCGGCCACGACTGTTTATGCAGAGTTTTTCCTTGGGCCTCAAGTTTGAGGTCAAGTTTTGACCCATTAGCTATTATATATAGTTTTTCTCTCATTGTTATGATTGTTGGTTGAAAATTAGTGAAATGCCTGGCTTGGTATCATCCCCAAACGTAGTTACACATCGTAACGAATTGGGTAACCAAATCTTGTGCGTTTTCTCGTTCTTCTTTTCTTTAATTTCGTGATTGTGTGTGGGTTTATTCCTAACAAAAAAAAGCATGCTGAATCTGAAACTACTTCCACCATTAATTTCCACAACAATTTCAAGAACAACAGGTAAATGGAAAAAGCCAAAAATGTGATCAAACACAAAGGATAATAACATTTGAAAAGATACTATTAACACCTTAGTAGTAAATATTAACACCTAAAATCTAGAACTAAGGGACTCCAAGAACTGCCTTTAACTAAGTGGTGCTCAAACGACAATCATTTATGTGTATATACACACAAAGAGCTCAACAAGTAAATCTGCTGGGATAATTTTTCCTACTTTAACGACAATAAGAGTTATTTGAACAAATCAATAAGGGTTCAATCCCAATCCACCTGGTCATAAATTTCCATACAGAACCTAGGGTTTAAGTTAAGAGAATATCAAATGGGCAAAAAAATTTATCTTATTAACTACAATATCGACGATAACACAGAGACGTCGGCGGCAAAGAAGCGTCAGCTGATGACAGAGCATACTTCCAGAGAGGTGGACAATGAGGATACTGGTAGACGTGTTTATGCATGAATATTAGGTCGATTTAAGTGTTCATTTAATGGCATTTGCATGCATAATCGACCGGGAATCATTTATAATTGAATTATTGATCTATATGATGTCTTTGGACTTGTTTTTTAGATATTCAGGTGAATTAAGACCATAAAGTCGCATTCAACTAAGGATGGACGAAGGAACGAGTCTCGAAGAGTCCAAAACAAAGAAAAACCGGGCCAAGGGTGAAAAAGCGAGTGGCGCCCGCAAAGAGCAATCACGGCTGCGACCAAAACACGCCAAAAAGAGCTAAAAAGCCCTGTGGAGTCATCACAGCCACGACACCCCTTCGCAGCCGCGACTAAATGTTTTGTTTGAGAGAGCTTTGTCGTAGATGGATGCGGCCGCAAAGGGGTGTCGCGGCCGCAACACTGACTCTGTTATTTACTTGGGCGATAAGTTTGCCCTTTTTAAAGCCCCATCCAACCCAAACTCATACCCACATATAAGAACTTTCCAAATCCGAAATTAGGGTAGATCATCATTCATATAGCTTGGAATTGGGGATTTTGGAGGAAGAGAGCGATCAAGAGTCAGCATCTTCAGTCTCGTCTATTTTAGTTTATTTTAGTCTAATGCTTTCCATTAAATTCATGTTTTTAGTTGTTTCCATGGGCGACTAGTCATATTATCTCATTCTTTAATCGATGTTGAACCCAAGTTGGATGTTTTGGTAATTCTTATGGTGATTGTTCGATTGGATTATGTTTTGAGATGATTTATGCTATTTACTTGCATCTGATCTTTTATGTGAATTGTTATTTGGATTGATCACCTAAATAGTAATTGCATATTTGTTGCTAGGCCATTGTCATAATACGTAATCGTTACGATTCTATATCTACGAGTAGCAAATATTGAAATCTTTCGCTAAGATAGCATAAATCGCGGTCAATTATAGCAAGCTTGTGAGTCCAACGCCGTATTTACCCCGTTGCCCGCATTCTTTATGCATTCAGTTAATGAGGTCTAGAGATTCTGTTATAAGATCACTCAATCGAAGAGCTTGTTTTGGTTAATTAAACTTAAGGGGTAACATGGTTAGCGGAGCTTGTCGTTAATCTTTGGGATAGGATTTTCGGAACTAGTCGATCAAATAGTTACATTAATTACAATAATAATCAGGATTAGGGGGATACTAGATTAAAGGCTGGGATCTTTATCGTATTTGAATTCAAAATACATTTTATTGTTCTTGTGTACTTAGTGGTTTTAGGTAATTTCTTGCTTTTAGATTAATAGTTACTCAAACCAATTTAAACCCCCTTTATAAATATATATACTATTATTATTGTTAGTCTATTGGATTTATAAGTAAAACTCAATCTATCTCCCTATTTTCTGTGTGTTCGACCCTGACTTACCCTTTCTACTAGTAGAAGAGAAAAGCTAGGAAATAGTAATTTGACTGCACCTCGATAGTGCAGGTCAAATTTTGGTGTCATTGCTGGGGAACGATGTGAGATCAATTGTGTTTTTAGTGTTAACCATATTTTATGTTATTCTAATTATGTATTTCATTACATATTAATTGGAACTAACATGCTACTTCTTCTCATCTTTATACAGCTGTGAATGATCACTCGTTCTCAAGGGAACAAAGATTTGCTGTTTGACCCCGAGATAACCCGAAGGGATCGAATTTTTAGAAGACAAGCAAGGGAAATTCGTGCGGGGCTTGAAGCATTGCTTTTTGAAACTGAAGACACTCCCTTTGAACTAGAAAGTGAAAGAGAAGACATGAGCGATTCCTCTATTGATGATAAGCTTGACCAACAAACCAATGTGGTTAAGAAGGTTGCTATCAGGGGAAATCAATCAGTCAGGCCATGCCGTATTTGTGACACCACAGATCACACGATAGACACTTGCAAGATTATAGGGGATGAGCTCGAAGCTCATGCTAATACAGTTGGCACGACAAATTTTCAAGGAAGGAGGTATGATCCCTACTCCCAATCATACAATCTGGGGTGGCGAGATCATCCCAACTTTAGATATGGGAATCAGCAAGCACAGTCGGGAGAGCAAACTCGACCTCAACAACAAAGAAGTATGTACTACCCAAAGCAACTGACCGAGCATACTCCCAGTTCGTCTTTGGAAGATATTGTGAAGACCTTGGCAAAAAATACTGTCCAATTTTAGAAGGATACAGACGAGCATTATGAATCTCGAGACTCAAGTGAGTCAATTAACTACTGCCATGAGCCGATTGGAGAACGTAAACAGTGAAAAGTTACCAACTCAGCCGGAAATCAATCCGTAGAACGTAAGTGCCGTTATATTGAGGAGTGAAACTCAGCTTGGAGAGCCTAAGAAGTCCGGGCAACTTCTGGAAGAGAAAATTAAAGGGGAAATCAAAGAACAGGACTCGACCATGACACCACTTTGCGGCCGCGATGAAAGTGGCCTAGAAAGGCCATTTAGCCCTGCCAACTCATCGTGGCCGCGACCTACTGACGCGGCTGCGGCCCCTGTTTTGAGGGAAAATCAGTCTTTGGCCCTGGCCCCTATTCCGACTCATCCAATACCATAACCAAGTCGAATTGCAAAGACACTGAGGGATGATAAGGAAAGGGAGATCTTGGAGGTATTTCAAAAGGTCGAGATTAACATTCCATTAATCGATGCAATCAAGCAAATTCCAAGATATGCCGAATTCCTTAAAGACCTATGCACCAACAAGCACAAACTGAAGGGGTACGAGAAAGTGATCATGGGCTAGAATGTCTCAGCTATCTTCTAAACGAACATCCCTCCAAAGTGTAAGGACCCAAGTATGTTTGTCATCCCTTGTAAGATAGGTAATCAAAACATCAAGCGGGCTATGTTAGACTTAGGTGCATCCATAAATGTCATGCTCCCTTCCATTTTTCATTGCTTGAATTTAGGACCATTAAAAGAAACAAGGGTAGTTATACAATTAGCCGACCGTAGTAATTCATACCCTGATGGGGTCATAGAAGATATTCCAGTTGAGGGGGATGAATTGGTGTTTCCCGCAGATTTCTATGTGCTTGATATGTATGGTGACTCGTCCACTTCTACACCTATTTTGTTAGGGAGGCTGTTCTTGAACACCTCTCAAACAAAGATAGATGTTCATAAGGGCACTCTCACGATGGAGTTTGATTGCCGCACGTTCAAATTTAACATTTATGATGCTATCAGATTCCCTGAGGATATGCATTATGTTTTCTCTATTAGTGTCATTGATCCTCTTGTAGAGGAAGTGATTCGGTTGAACTGTAGGGACCCTTTGGAAATAGTGATCACCATGAGTTTAAAGAAGGGATAAGACGAGATTTGGGAGACCAACAAGGACTTGGTTGAGCTAGTGGCTACTCTACATCTTCCAAAGCTTGCTAAATCGAGATATGAGCATAAATTTACTGCATTGCCAGATTCTCACGAAAAGATGCTCCCATCCACAGTACATGCACCCACTCTTGAGCTTAAATCCCTTCTAGATCACTTGAAATATGCGTATTTGGGGATAAACGAAACATTACCGGTGATAATCTCATCAAAGTTGTCCCCAAGCCAAGAGCTCTCATTGATTGAAGTACTCAAACTATTGCAGAAAGATGTAGAGTTCGAGATGATCGTCGAGTGCAAAGCTGCATTTGATAGCTTAAGGAATCGCTCATAACACCACTCATCATCCAACCACCAAATTTGGATTTTCCGTTTGAAATCATGTGTGATGCAAGCGATTATGCCGTGGGGGCCGTGTTGGGGCAACGAACGGGAAAAGCAGCCTATGTCATATACTATGCCTCATGAACCTTGAACCCCGCTCAACCAAATTACAGCACGATTGAAAAAGAGCTTTTAGAGAAAAAATTCGCTCTTACTTGTTGGGTACTAAAATCATTGTTTATTCTGACCATGCAGCTCTTCGGTTCTTGTTATCAAGGAAGGAGGCAATGTCGAGTTTAATACGATGGATCCTCCTACTCTAAGAGTTCGATTTGGAAATACGGGATAAGAAATGAGCTGAAAATTTTATCGCCGACCACTTGAGTCGGTTGACCCAAGCTGAAAGCGATACACCATTGTTGGAGAGCTTTCCCGATGAGCAACTGCTCGAGATTTCATAGCATCAAAACCCGATGTACCATGGTATGCCAATTTAGTTAATTTTCTTGTTGCACGTGATTTCCTCCTGAGATATCAAAAGCAAAGAGAGATAAACTAAAGAGCGATGCTAAATATTATGTTTGGGATGACCCCTATCTATGGAAACATTGTACGGATGAGGCAATTAGAAGGTGTGTTTTGAAGTCGGAATTTCATTTAATATTATCTTTATGTCATTCATATGCATGTGGGGGGCATTTTGGATCTAAAAGAACTACACATAAAGTTTTGGAAAGTGGATTTTAGTGGCCTTCTTTATTTAGAGATGCATACATATTTTGCAAAACTTATGATAATTTCCAAAGAACCGATAATAATTCCCAAAAGAATGAAATGCCTCAATTCCCGATCATGATTTGTGAAGTTTTTTATACTTGGGGCACGAATTTCATGGGCCCTTTTCCTTCATCCTATCGAAACCTCTATATTCTGCTTGTTGTCGATTATGTTTCTAAATGGGTGGAAGCAAAGGCCACTCGGACTAATGATGTTAAAGCGGTTGCAGATTTTATGAAGTCTAACATATTATCCAGGTTCGGAATTCCAAAAGCCATAATCTGTGATAGGGGGGCGCATTTTTGTAATCGGACCATTGAAGCCTTTTTGAGGAAGTATTATGTTGTACACAAGGTTTCCACAGCATATCATCCCTAGACGAATGGCCAAGGCGAGACTTCCAACCGAGAGATCAAGTCCATCTTGGAGAAGACTATTCAGCCTAACCGGAAAGATTGGAGTTTAAGGCTTGAGGATGCACTATGGGCGTACCGAACGGCGTACAAAATACCCATTGGCATGTGTTCATATAGATTGGTCTATGGAAAACCTTGCCACTTACAGGTCTAGCTTGAGCACCGTGCTTATTGGGCAATCAAACAGTATAACATGGATTATGATGCAGTAGGCATGCACCGAAAACTATAGCTCCAAGAACTTGAGGAACTCCGGAATGAGGCATTTGATAATGCAATGATCTACAAAGAAAATATGAAAGGCTTCCATGACTCTCGAATCACTCGGAAGACTTTTGTGATTGGTGACAAAGTGTACTCTTTCATTCATGTCTCAAGTTATTTCTCGATAAGTTGCGTTCCCGTTAGATAGGACCATTTATTATTTGTAATGTGTTTCCCCATGGCACTGTTGAAATTAAAAGCGAAAAGACGGGGAAAATATTCAAGGTGAATGGCCACCTCCTCAAACCTTACTTCGAGAACTTATAGTTTTTTCAAGATATGGCTCAAAACCTTTGCAGGTTTGTGGTGGGAAATATTCCGCCAGTAGTTTTCAAAGTTTTTAGTGATGGTTCAATTTTTTATTTAAATGAAATAAAGATATATGCACCATTAGTTAAGGTTTTTAATGAGGGTATATCTTTTTACCTCACTAAAGACAACAATTAGTTAGAGTTTCTTTCTACTCTCACTAATAATAGGTTTTCTTGTGGTGTATGTGATGCAGCGGCATTGGAGGTTCCCTCCGCAACCTCCTAAGTGAAGGTCAATACCCTAGCTGAAGGACTAGTGGACGAAGATTTTTTTAAATCTCTGGCAAAGAACACCGCGCGAACTTTTGATGAGCTCATGGAAAGGGCCGACAAATATATCAACTTGGAGGAGGCTCGTAGTGGTCAATGGAAGGAAGAAAGGTCAGTAGAGAAAAAGAGGGACTCTTTAAATAAGATCACAGGACGGACAAAGAAAAAGGCAGGGGTCTGATATATGAGTACTACATTCCACTTAGAGTCAGACCTTCAGAGCTACTGGAGATAGTAGCCGAGAAACTGGATTTTAACTATCCCTCCACTGCTTATAGGGGTCCTAAACATCCCAAGTCTGACATCTATTGGTGCTAGCACAGCGATTATGGCCACGACATGAATAAGTGCCAGCACCTGAAAGATATGATTGAAAACCTCATCAAGGATGGGCACTTGGTCGAGTATATCAAGAAGGAGAGGAAAGGGACCAGGAGAGTAATCATAAATGAAGGGATCATGAAGATAAAGGGAAAGAGCCCTTGGCTCTGGAGGAGCCCCATAGGAGAGACGAGTCTGGCAATAAAAAAGTTTATATTCAGATATTAGCTCGAGGGCCGGAGGATGGAGATTCCAATAGGGCTATGAAAGCTTCCATACGTACTATCGAGAACTGCTCCAGGGAAGATGTCTCAGAGGTGAGCCTTATCAGAGAGGAATCCCTTCAGATCCACTTCGGCCCTGAAGATGTTGGGGTGGCTCAACATCCCATAACGATGCCTTGGTGATCACGGTACATATCGGGAGAAGGGAGGATGGGGGATATCGTGGCAATGATTTTTGTAGACACGAAAAGATCTGCAAACATCATCTTCTAGGGCCTGACACATCGGTTTCTAACCTAGTGTTCCGCAAGTGTACGGATGTAGGTGTAGTAACAATTATCAAGGTCGATCCCACAAGGAATAGTTTTAGGTAGTTTGATACCTCAATATTCTAGGAATGTCCTAACTAGATACTAATTCGGAAAAGATTGATTTTACTTACTAAAATACTTAGTTAAATATGAATTCAAACTTGGTAACCAAAAATAATTAACAATCAAGGATAAACGGCATCCTAGGGTATCGATTTCAAAATACTTACTCCAATGATGATTAGAATTAACTTATTGATTTTAACAGATCTAGTGTTTATTAAGCGGTGCAATATTAACCTAATTCTCCTCTCGAAGTAATTAAATCGTTGATTAATTAAGACAATTACCCTCTCGAGTCAATTAATTCTAGAAACTCCAAAAAGCTCATAAACCTATGCCTACACAGTCATAGACAACTGTGCTCTATATCGTACGTCTAATAACAAACCCCTTCTCTCGAAGCGGATTTGTTAAACGAGATTACTAAACCTAGATGGCCAGTCCAAATTCAGTGAATTAAAACGGATATAAAGATAAACACATAAAAGAACGGAATTCAATAAGTTAAAACGTAAATCAAAACATTGTCATAAGATAATACCTACTTTCTAACCCTAGGATACGAATAGCTTAGCTACTCATGCCTAGGCTCAATCCAATACAATATTCAAGACAAAACATTATAAAGAATTAAAACTAGGAAAAATTGCTAAACCCGAGTAAATCGTCCCATTGATTGAATCTTCGTTGTTGTCCAAGTCGTCTCGTGCCTCAAACTCGGATAGTATGTGTGTGTTTTTTTTGAAGAACAAACTTGAATCCTTTTTATAGAGTTTAGATAAGCCTAATTGAATTGGGAAATCAAATCTTCGTTTAAAACAGGATTTCTATTCACGGCGACCGTTTTGACACGGCCATGTTGCTTAAATGACACGGCCGTGTTGCTTTGCAAAACTTCAATTTCCACGCACAATTTGACACGGCCGTGTTGCTTTGTGACGCAACCGTGTTCTCTTCCAGAGCCTAGTTCAACGTTACGCAATACTTTTGACACGGCCGTGTTGCTTATGTGACACGGCCGCGTCGGTTCTTGCTCCGTTTTGCTCCTGGACCGGTTCAAGCCGGTCTGGACCGGTTTGGACCGGTTTTTGAACGATTCGGACCGATTTCCATTGGTTTTCACTACTTTGTGCCGATTTTCACTCGTCTAGGCCGATTTTCACTCTGTTTCAACTTGTTTTCTTGTCCAGTAGTCGTAAATCACAACTTTTTAGCCTGAAAATGCTCAAAATACCTTAAAATAAGCCGAGTACGTTAATTGGTCACTTATATCACATTCCATCCAATTTCTAACCATTTATGCACATAATTCCTATAAAATAGTATCATACATTGACCTAATTACATGCATAATTAACGTGCATCAGGGCCGCTTCTAAAAAATGGACCTAAACATCAAGATGACCCTAGCGAACACAACACTGTACGGATTTGTGGGAGGAGCATTGCAGCCCCTTAGGTAGATAACTCTACAAGTAGAGTTGGTAGAAACCCCGAGGTGAAGGGTGCACATGATAACTTTCTTGGTGGTGGACGCCCCCAACTCTTACAATGTGATATTTGGAACACCGATGGTGAACAATTTTAGGGCCATGGTATCCATGTATCATATGAAGTTGAAGTTCTCGGTGGGAACGCAGGTGTGGGAGGTCAGAGGTGACCAACTCACTGCAAGAAAATACTATGTGGACATTGTAAGAAAAACTGGTCATATAATACACGGGACTCCAGATCAGCAGGGTGGAGGGCCAGAGAAAAACATGATATGATAGAGTTGGCCCAGGCAGCCAGAGCTGAAAATGAGCCCTGAGGAGGAGCTATTACTCGTGGAGCTCTTGCCAAAAAAAAAAAAAAAAAAAAAAAAAAACTTCACACTAGGATCAGAACTTAAATGAGTCACGATGTCTTGAACACAATAATGCTCTGCCTTAGAAGAAATGCAAATATTTTTCTCATTCAACCTTAAGGATATGGTTGGAATACGTTCTAACATAGTGCTACACCGATTGCATGTAGATACGAAAATCAGACCTATAAAGCAGAAGCTTAGGCAGTTTGGCAAGAAAAAGACAAGGTTATCAGGGAGGAACTGGCCAAGTTGTTGGAGGCCATGTGGTGGAAGTCCAGTTCCCAAAATGGCTCTCCATCAATGTTACAGTGGTTAAATGTTTCGAAGCCTAGAGAATGTGCATCGACTTCAGGGACCTCAACAAACCCTGTCCCAAAGACCACTACCCTCCCTTGCACTGATCTACTAGTGAACTCCACATCTGGGTGTAAGTTGTTGTCCATGATGGACGTATATCAAGGGTACCACCAAATCCAACTCCACCCTCAAGATATTTCTGGAGAGTGTTTTCTGGTTTCATGTGGCACTTATGGGTATGTCAAGATGCCTTTTAGGCTGAAAAATGCAGCGGCCACCTACCAGAGAACGGTGGATCTATTGTTCAGAGAGCAACTAGGTCGTAACATGGAAATGAAGACGACCTGTTGGCCAAGAGTGTGTCAGAGATAGATCATCCTTCAAACCTGGAGGAGGTTTTCGGCGTGATCCGGCAGTGTAGCATCCGCTTAAACCCTGCAAAGTGTGCATTCGGATCATGTTGGGAAATTCCTAGGGTATACAGTCACTAAAAATGGTTTTGGGGTAGATTAATGTAAAGTTAAAGCAGAGAATATCTCAAAATTGATCCGCCCCGCCCTGACCCGCTTCGACCCGAGGCTTTTGGGGCCGGGCAAAATTCGACCCAACGGAGAACGGGACAGGGCACGCCCCGGCCCGCCCCCTATATGTATATATATTATTTTAAATATTTTTTATGTAATATTATATAGATATATATATTTATATATACACAGAGAAATTTAAAATATATATATATGTATTTATAATATAAAATTTTTTATATAATATATTATATAAATGTCATCGTAATATATTAAATTATGACTAGAGTAAATTTAAATAATTAAATTTCAGTTTTTAATAATTAAATTCAAAAAAAAAAATGTTAAAACAAAACTAATGTAAACTTAAAAATTAAAACCCTATTGACTTAAACAAAAAAAAGAGCAACTTTTTTAACAAAAAAAAATCTTTTTTTTATTAAAAAAAAAACAGATGGAGGCGGGGCAGATCCGTCCCATGCGGGGTAAACCACGGGCACACATTTATGCCCCGGGACGGGGCGGGGTAGGGCGGGGCAGGTCAGAGAATCCAGAAACCCAACCTGATCCTCCCCGTTGACAAGCCTAGTAGTGAAGGAGATGCAACCCTCAAGGAATATCAATGAAATCCAGAGGCTGAACGGGCGGATCACGACCCTGAGTAGATTTATTTCGAGATCAGCAGAGAGAAGCTTCCCTTTCTTTAAGATCTTAAGGATGGGATCGAAATTTGAATGGACGAGTGAATGTGAAGAGGCCTTCCAAGAGCTGAAGAGACATTTCACAGCTCTTCCCCTACTGACGAAGCCAGTCTATGGGAGACCTTGTATCTATAGTTCTCAGTGAGTGAATCAGCTCTGAGCTCTGTGCTCTTTAGGGAAGAAAGATCAATGCAGAAGCTGGTATACCACGTTAGCAAAATGATCCAGGGACTAGAGATGAGGTACTCGAAAATCGAAAAATCAAAGCTAGCTGTGATTGTGACAGCACAACAATTGAAATAATATTTCTTGTCCCACAAGGTCATCGTGAGAAAAAATACCCAGCTCAGACAGACACTCAGCCGCCTAAATCTGTCAAGGATATGGCCAAGTAGGTAGTCGAGCTGGGAGAATACGACGTGGAGTTCGAGCCTAGGTAGCTATCAATGCCCATGCTTTAGGAGACTTCATTAAGGAGACTACCAAAGAATCAGAGATGGAGGTACACAAAATATTCGTGGATGGCTTGCATCTCAAGTAGGTTGTGGTGCAGGCATGGTTATCATTTGCCCCAGCATTGTGGAATTCCAGTTTGTGATCAAGTTCGAGTTCTGAACTTTCACCAATGAGGCCGAATATGAGGCCAAGGAAAGAACATGGCAGCAGAGTTGGGGTGCAGACAATCCTAATTTATTCGGATTCAAAGCTAGTGACGTAGCAAGTCCTCAGAACTTATAAGAAAATGTGTGAAAGGATGATAAAGTATGTGAAGCTCACATCAGAGCTGAGTACAAAAGTCACAGAACTGCCAATTGAGAAAATCCCTAGATTAGAAAATTCCAAGGCAAATTATCTAGCTGAGATGGCTGGAGCGGATGATGAAAGAGTGAAAGGAAAAATCACCCTACTCACCTTGGAAAGGGGGTCATTGGAAATGGACGTAGCTTCTGTAGAGGAGCGCGATGACAGGAGGGCTCCCATCTTGCATTATCATACCTGGAAAGTGCCAAGAGGGATGACCGGAGAGTTCTGTGTATGCAAAATATTAACTTATAGGTGACCAACTCTACATGGGGTCATTTGCACAACCCCATGCAAGGTGTCTGTCCTGGCAAGAATAAAACTATGTTTTTGAGAGAGTTGCATGAGGGATGTGATGGCATGCCACATGGGTCCAAGGGAAATTATCCGAAGGATTATCGGGGCAGGATACTATTGGCCCACAAGGGTGCACGATGCAGATGAGTTAATCAAAAGATGTGACAAGTATCAGAGGCATGGGCCGCTCATCCACACCCCTGTAGAAGATATGGGTGCCATGCATTCCCCTTGCCCATTCGATAAGTTGGGGATTAATAGTGTGGGAAAACTCACAACAAATCCTGGGAAAAATGTCTTCCTGATTGTAGCAATGGA
This sequence comes from Ajuga chamaepitys, assembly GCA_958295605.1. Lineage (NCBI taxonomy): Eukaryota > Viridiplantae > Streptophyta > Magnoliopsida > Lamiales > Lamiaceae > Ajuga > Ajuga chamaepitys. Next base: position 38,389,816 of record OY282495.1, read on the forward strand.
TTATTTCACAAAATAGGTCGAGGCAGAGGCTGTTGCAAAAATTGAGGAGGAAAACATCATCAAGTTTTTGTGGAAGAATATCTACTGCATAGGGGAAATGAAAAATTGATAAAGAGGAATAAATATCCAACAATATTTCACATCAGTAGCACTCCTCAGAAAAATGGGCAAGTTGAAGTACGTTGCTGGAAGGAATCAGAGCCCGATTAGAGAAGGCTGTAGGAAAATGGACCGAAGAGCTGGATTCAGTGATGTGGTCCTATCGAACCGGTGCCAAGACTGCTACTGGAGAGGCCTGCTTTAATCTGGTTTATGGGGCCTCAGTCGTGATCCCTGCAGAGGTGGCAAGGGAGACACACCGAATTGTGAACTATGATGAAGTTCAAAATAAAGCTCTGATGAGAGAAAACATGGATATGTTGGAAGAACTGCGAGAGAACGCCAGGATCAGAGCTGAGAAATATAAGGACAAACCCGTGCTGTATATAACAAGAAAGTAAGAGCCAGGAGATTTTAGGATGGTGATCTGGTGTTGTGGAGAGGTGATGAACTCAAAGCAACTGGGAAGCTGGAACTCAACTGGGAGGGCCCATTCATTATGGCGTAGGCCTTGGGAGGAGGAATTTATGAGCTGCAGAGTGAAGAGAGGAATCTAGTGCTGAGGCCCTAGAATGTGAGCAACCTAAAGAAATACTATGTCTGGCGAAACGGCTACGAAATTTACATGTTTTCAATTAAGGACGAGAGTGTCTAGATCTGTAAAGGCTTCTAATTATGAATTTAATCGAGACTCCATGATATAAGGGCTTTTCTAGGGATTGAGAATGAAGTTATGTCAGCTAATTAAAAAACACTACTCTAGCTCACGAATGTCAGTGGCCAAGGGTTTGAGGGAAACCTTACCCCTGGCCTCAGAACTGAGCGGTGAGGGCTTAGGGAAAACCCTGCCTTAGCTCACGAAGGACGCAAGCCAAGGGTTTGATGAAAACCTCAGCTTTGGCCCCAGAGTGAAGCCCCAAGGGCTTGGGGGAGACCTTGCCTTAGCTCATGAATGATGCAAGCCAAGGGTTTGAGGAAAACCTCCCCTAGCCCCAGAACTCAGCGCCAAGGGCTTGCGGGAAAACCCTGTCTTAGCTCATGAATGATGCAAGCCAAGGGTTTAAGGGAAACCTCACCCTTTGCCCCAGAACTAAGCGTCGAGGGCTTGGGAGAAACCCCGCTTTAGCTCACAAATGATATAAATTCGAGTTTTTAAGGGTAAAGAGAGGAATTTCCCTCAGCTGCCCTGAAAAGAACTCGGAGGGGAGAACACTAGGTATTTCATCGCTCAGTAGTTCTGAGAAGAATTCTCTTTAGCTGCCCTGAAGAGAACTTCAGCTGCCTGAAGATAACTTACGGGTGAGAACAAAGAAAAATGAAACATAAGCAGACGTGACAAAGATAAAAGTTAAAACTAGAAATTTAAAATAAGACTAAGAGCTGAACAAGCTTGTATTTAAACCCGTAAAAGGGGAAAGTTACAAAAGCACATGAAGCCTTGAACTATTACAAAATATTTTCAACAAATAAGGGCCCATGACTGAGCCTCAGGGTCCTCAGAGCTTGGTGCCAGAGGGATAGAGGCACTGATGGGAAGGTCTAGCTCTAGAATGGCAGTCTTAGAGATAGGTAGCAGATAAGGCAAAGCTCTTGAAGGGCTAGTCTCATCCTTTGCAACGTTGACTAGATCATAGTGAGGCTCTTCCATGTTTCGAAGTACCGAAGGTAGTACCCTCCCCCCCCCCCATCCCCCACGGCTGAGTTTCTTGGCAGCTCTCCTTACAGTGAGCATCCACCATGGGTGATCAGCAGGCAGCGTAGCGTCACCCTTGAGGTAGTCTGGAGTTTTCAGAGTTGGGTGATCTTGCTCAAATTGAAGGGATCACTCAGGAAGGGGCCCATGTCCCTTATATACTTGGGGTTATTGCGGTAATCTTCAATAAACCCATGTAGCTTCGGTATAAATGAGTGTCCTACCACTGTAAGAAGCAGTCGGCGATGGTAGAAGTCTACCCCCTCCTAGATCCCTTCAGCTTTCCTTCAGCTCTTATCTCTGCCTCCCTCTCCCGATGAGGGGCAACGTTGCGATAGCACATCATAGAAGCGGAAATATGCTCTTTTAGCCCCTCATTTTCAGTGGTGAGAATATAGTTGTGCTTCTTTAAGCTCTTCGTTCTTTGCCCGAATAGCGAACAACTCCTCAGTCGCCCTAAGCAGTTGCTCTTGACTCTTCTCAAAGTTAGAGCGTAGGTCCTTTAAAGTTGAGGAGCTAGAGCGGCTTGGCCGACAAATTTGAAATCCAGAGGAGTAATTGAAGTGTTAACTTGGAATAAATAGGAATGAGGAAACTAAGGCTTACTTTACCTGAATCATGTACTGGCTCATGATCTCAATGTTGCGGTATCACTCTACTTGCTCATGGTGGCATTGTCCTCCACCGTTGGCAGTTCCATTATGAATTTGCAGCACCTAGCTTTGTTCAGGATAAGGAAGCCCTTTGGAAGCTCAATGTTGAACATATTGTTGTGAGAATTGCCCAACTTTAACTTCTTGGAGGACGGGGCAACTCTATTTCATTGGTCACTAGTCTCTTTCCCTTACCCATGGAGGCTAGCTCTGATGCAGCAGAGGTGGAAGGAACCACTACTTTTCCCTTTGCAGCAGAGAACTGCTGGTCAAGGTTAGATCTTGGAGAGTCCACTATGGCAGAAGGCAAGGTGGGGTCCTACTCTGCGATGGTCGTTATTGTGGTTCCCTCACTGGTCAAGGTCTTGGTAGGCGAGCCCTGAGGTGTAGGGTCCTCTTTGTGGCTAGAGACAGGAACCACGAGGAAGGAAAAATCCATTTATGCAAAAAACAACGACAAATGCACGAGATTGTCAAAATCTAGATAGGTAAAAGACAGATTTTACTAATAGAGTTGGCTAAGTACCCGGTTCAATGACAGGGTCATTCTCATTTCCCAGTAGCTCAAAACGGGCTAGTAGAACCAAATCCCTAAAAAATTTATTAATGGACAAGATGCCATGCTCTAACACATGATTATTTAACCTAGTCATTATTCTCTTATCCTCTTTTAAAATATAATTAGTGGAAGGGCGAGTGGTGCGAGAGGTAGAGTATTTCCACTCGTAGGGAAAGGTGGTCACCCTGCATGGCGAGGGGTGACCACCACCCACTTGGGCTTCCTATCACCATCACAACTCGGAGGTTTGCCCATAAAATGGGTAGGGCTGGAAGGAAGAGAACTGGAATAAAAAATCCATTGATTCCCTATTCGAAATCACGACAAGAAAGGAAATAGTCGGGGGTGCAATTTGCATCATTGGCTTTCTTCAAAATGTAGAAGGCAATCAAGTGTGCATAGAGGAGTGGTTGATTTAGAAAACAAGGACTCTGAGATGCCTACACACCCCCATCTATGAAGGAATGAATCAGGAAGTGGAGACCTTCATCAATGTGGGCTCTCCAAAAGGCCATAGAATGAGGGGTGAGTCAGTTAGGTCATTCTCGGGTCCAGGGGTGTAAAAAAGGAATCAAGGGTGTAGGGTCATACGAGTTCTGAAGAACTCTAGATCTAGCTCTGAAAAGGTAGAGAAACTTACTACGACGTCGCACTTATTTCTCTCAACAGGAGAAACTATGATAATGTTCCTATGGTTGCGAAGGGATACTTACTGGCGGCTCAGAGTTGGAAGATGGTATGTCCCTATCAGACTAAACAACTAAGGCCCAGGAGCTACCTTTAGCTATGCGAGAAGAGGTGACTAGGTCGGAGCTCTGAGCACGAGGCTCGGAAGCTTTCATTTCATCTCGCCCAGTTGATAGTGTTGTCTCGCTGACTGAGGTGCTCAAGGAAGAAGCTAATGACTGCTCAGCAGTCCTTAGCTCCGGATGGCTTTCGCTGCAAGAAACCTCAGTCGTGGTGAAGATTTGGAAATGGCCATGTAATCCTCAGCAAAATCTCCAAGAACAATGAAGTAAAACCAAGAAAAACAAACGAAAAAAGTGAAAATCCAGGATGAAAAAAAAATACCTGCATAATTTCGAGAGGAAGTGAAGAACAAAAGATGAAGAAGCTTAAATCGCTAGAAGAACCGTATTGCTTGATCACCCAGAGAGAATAATAAATAAAGGTGAAAAGTAAAAAAATGAGAATAAAGGAGTATTTATAAGGAGGTGAAGGTGAAAGGTCTCCCACCACCAGAGCGTGACACGTGTATGAACCGAAGCCATGGAAGTGCAAGATAGGACACATGGATGGTCTAAATCGATGCAATTCAATTTTGAAAAGTTTAGGAGGGAAAAGAATGTCCCTTGCTAGAACCGGGATGGCCTCCGCAGTAGGGTAGAAGTAGAGCAGGAGAAATAGCTACTCGGGGAGGGAAATAGGCACATCCAGCTCTGCGTATCAAGCATCGGGTCACCACTGGCAGGAATCCGGGACATCAACCCAGCTCTGGAGAAGAGCAGGGCCAGGGAAGCTTTCACAGCTCTGAAGGAGCGTCGGTTACCCGCCTAGAGCCTAGCTCAGCTCTGAGTATAGTTTTGATCTGAGGTGACTTAGGCTCAGCTCTGAACATAGTCTAACCTGAGGACTCTAAGATCAGCTCTGGAGTAAGGTTTTACATTCATGATCCCACTTCAACGTTGATCGATGCTGGACTCGATCAACGAGGAAGCCTTGCCTCAATTTTGACTCAACTAAAACTCTTAACCTGGGCTAAGCCCAAGGACCAATATAATTGTTATAGCTTGAGTACCAACTTAGGTGCTCCCTAACCTTCCAACCAAAAGTATAGAAAACTGTCTGTTTCCTGAAAAAAGAGGATTATACCCTCTGACACCACCACCGATTACACAGGAAGAGGGGGCAAGAGCCAATTGGACAGCCGAATAACTGAACTACCATTTGCCCTAGGGCACAATATTAATAGCCCTTTTATTCAATTTAAAAAAAGGTTACACATTCTAAACTTTCTTTATTTTATTGCTTCTTATTTTGCTCTCACTAGCCGATTTCTGACTTGAGCATCAGAGGATTTTTGCCGGGGCACCCCCGGTTCTGTCTTGCAGATACGTGAGCATTCAAGAAGATGTCAAATTAATAAGGTACAATCTCGTAAAAACTACAAATTCTCACAAAAAGAATTTTATTTATTTATTGATTTTACTTACTTAGTTTTATAAAATTTAACTTATTTGTAAAATTATATACTTTAATTTTTATTTTAACTAATAAAATAAGACATTATCTATTTAAATAGAGTGACACTCATGTAATAAGAAACACATTAGGCTTATTGTACACCACCCTTCTATTTCGCGCGCGCAATCTATATATATTAAGGTGTGTTTGAAATCACAAGATAGGCGCTGGCTTAGTTGGTAAAAGTGTGGCATTTTACCCTTCAGAGCGCGAGTTCGAATCCTAACAGCACCTTTTTATTTTTCACCTATTTACTTGCAAGCAGTATATTCAAATTCCAAGCATAGTATATGTTATAAAGTCTGAGAGTATATGTCTAACAATATATTTAATATTCAGAGTATATTTAATATTTCGATACAGTATAGGTGCCTGAGAGTATATGTCTAACAATATATTTAATATTCAAAGTATATTTAATATTACGATATAGTATACGTTATGATGTCTGACAATATACGTTGTTTTAGTTAATTATTTTTTCATACAGCGGAATATTTTTTTTTCCAACTTACAATACTCATAGTATATTTAATATTTCGATATAGTATATGTTATGATGTCTGACAGTATACGTTGGTTTAGTTAATTTTTTGTTTCATACTGCGAAATATTTATTTTTTCCAACTTACAATACTCACAGTATATTTAATATTTCGATATAGCATACGTTATGATGATTGATAGTATACGTTTTTTTAGTTAATTTTTGTTTCATACTGCGAAATATTTATTTTTTCCAACTTACAATACTCACAGTATATTTAATATTTCGATATAGCATATGTTATGATGTTTGACAGTATACATTTTCTTTAACTAACTTTCTTATACACTGCGAAATTATTTATGTTTTGCAAATTAGTTTTTAACCACACATATATTTAATATTTGGACATAGTATACATTATGATGTATGACAGTTAAGTTTGGTTAGATTAATTTTTCTTGTATATTGTACAATATTTATGTTTTGAACTTATAATACAATTATTATTGCATTATAAAAAAAATTAATAATACAATTTATAATTTTTTCCAGACTCACAAGCTAAAAAATAAAAAATTTAAAGGGCCAAAAAAAAAGAAGGAAAAGGAAACAAAAAAAAAAAAAGGAAGAAGGAAGAAACATACAGAAAAAAGGAAAAAATATAAAGCACGGGCGAGGTAGCATCGAAATTGAACCCTTGACCTCAAGGTTGAGATGTTTAAGGCTGCATCAAATACCACCAAGCTATTTGCTTTTAGTGTTCAACAAACATGCTCTTAATTATATAAAATGGGCAAAAACTTGTGTGCACCATAGGCTTATTGTACACCAGTCCACATTGAGATCCGCGCGCGACCCGTTGTTGTTGGCCCGACCTACGCACGATTTTCAGTTTTTTTTTTTCCTTACAGTAGACTTATTGTGTTCTTACAGTAGACTTATTATGTTCTTGTAGTATGGTAATTTGTGTTTAGAGTAGACTTATTGTGTTCTGTAGTAGACTTATCGTGTTCTTGTAGTATACTTATTTTTTTGTTCAGAGTAGACTTATTGTGTTCTTACAGTAGACTTATTGTGTTCTTGTAGTATAGTAATTTTGTGTTTAGAGACTTATAGTATAGTAATTTTGTGTTTAAAGTAGACTTATTGTGTTCTTCAGTAGACTTATCGTGTTCTTGCAGTATAATTATTTTGTGTTTAGAGTAGACTTATTGTGTTCTTACAGTAGACTTATTGTGTTCTTGCAGTAGAATTTTTTTTTAAAGAAGGGCGCGACCCGCGCACTGACCCAGTTCGCGGACGCGAATTTTTTATAAATTATATTTCAGCAAATTTTTGGAGTCCATGTGTTAAATTGTAGTGATGTACAATAAGTCTATTGTACATCACATGCACACAACGTGTTAGTCTATAAAATGTGTGCACGGAATATTAATATAAAAATAGGGTGGTGTACAATAAGTTATTGTGCATCACACGCACCCAAGTTTTTGCAATTTAAATATGACTTTTACTTTGCACTACAAGAAAATAATTAATTGCCTAGGAAAAATTTTGTAGGAAATATTCTCAATTTCATAGGCATTTATATTTGCCTACGGAATACCAACAAAAAATAATTGTAGGGACTTTGCTCGTAGGTGATTTGTTTGCCTACGAAAATGTAATCCGTAGGTGATTACCTACTGACTTTCCGTCGCAAATCCGTAGGCAACTTGGTTACCAAATAAAATGAAAATTCGTAGGCAAAATATCAGGGTCGGACTATTTCGTTGGTAATTCCGTTGACAAATTTGGTAACAGAAATATCTGTAGGCAAAAAAAATAATAAATTTTTTTTATTAATAAATCTATTTTTTCTTTTTTTTGTTTGCCTACAAAAGCAATTTTGTTGCAAATTTAAACAAATATGATGCTATATATATATATATATATATATATATATATATATATTGGTTCCAATTTTTTCTAAGAAACCTATAATCAATCCAAGAACAATTAATGGTATTTTATAAACATAAAAATATTTCAATAAATTGTAGAACATATATAAATGTGAGTGTATAATAATAAAGTGCAAAATATTAATATAAAACAGTAATCTCCAAGTAGCAAAGTATTCCTACAATCTAGAACAAAATATATAACATTCACAAAAGAAACAATACTCCCCAAAGTAGCAGACTATTCCTACGTAACATGTTAGGAAGTAGAACAAAATATATCCAACAATAACAAAATATGTTTACAATTAATCACAAAATATGTTTGCAACTCTTTGGTGTTCAAACGTACTTTTATAGACGCAGCTGAATGTAACAATTCCAGTGCAACAAAAAATATTGGTGAAACATGACTGCAAAACCTACCAAATAAAAAATATTTTTTTGTTATAACATCACCAAATCATTTGTTTACAACATCTTATGAATCAATACTATATTAGATAAAAGAATCGGAGCAAACTTTCCTTGGACGTGGTTTTGAGGAACAATTACTAGACAATTGCAGGTTTTATAAAAATGAGATACAAACATATTGGCAGGGACCTACTGTTCAATCTTGATTACACCATAGATTATGCATTAGAGTAAGTTAAGAGCCATTAACTCATTTATGTAGGAAGGTGACAAGAATCATTAATATTTTGAATCAATATCTCATGTTTGAAACTTTTTTCAATGCTCAAAGGTAAGAAAACCGGATAAGCATACCACTTACTATGATAAATTCTTACTATGCTTGAATTGCAATACAGAGTAAACATACAAGTTCAAATACCCATTTAAAAGTAAATGCATGATTAAAGTTCAGAATATCAGAAATCATGTAAACTTTCTGAGAAGATATTGGAATTTGTTATAATCCATCAAGACATTTGCTAAATTCATTTTTAGTAGATAAAAAGTGTCTCATTCGCTATTCAAAATTGACATTACAGAAAATCTGACTCCATAACCCTCCTTAATTAAACCAATAAGTAACAGAAAGACAAGCAGTGATCAGATTGAAACATCTAATAAGTATATTTAGAAATCTTATTCAAAAACTAACTCGGCAATTCTCTTCAATTAAGACAATAAAGAATAAATAAGTAAGACACAAATGTAAGCAGACAAAGGCAGAGATAAAATTAAATCCTTACCACAGATATTGGTAATTGCATTTGATATGGACAAAGCTGGGCAGACCCTTTAGCATTACCAGACATATCTTTACCGAGCAATAATTTCGTGAATCGCTCTTTCATCATGTCCATTTCTAGTTAATCAAAACAAACAAAATGTTAGCACTATATATAGTTGTCAAAATAATCAATTTGTAATAGACAAGCTCATTTGTTTTTTTCATAAAACAAATGAGTTCATTTATTGACATATACGAAGTCAAATGTTCATTTATAACACAAGACTACACTACATATGATGATCACAATTCTTACGCACAAAATAATCTCTACTGTTCTGTCTTTGTGTTGCGTTTTTGTGCACATATGTTCCCTTTTCTCTTCTAACCCTTTCTAAAAATGATTCCAGATGTCTTATCTTTGAACAAACACAAGCATAAACACAAATTATAACTAAAAGCATAACTGGCCTGAAATTATTTTATCCTTGTTTCAACATATCATGTCTTTGTTGCCAAATGAACTCAAAAGAGAAATGGAGGGGAATCACTGATATAGAAGGACCAAAAGTTGGGAGAAGAAGCAAATATCTATAGATGAAGTCTCCAAAAGGAGATGTAACCAAATGGCATATATCAGTACTATAATGCAACAATGCTACAAGTAATGGTCCTGGAATCGTGATTGAAAGCACTCAAAATGTCAACTAGAAACTCAATAATTGTAACCTATAAAATGTCAAACTAGAAGCTCAATATATTGTAACCTATAAAATGAGAGAAGTAACCTTTGTCAATTGACCCTTGTAGAAAAGTTCTGGCCACTGTAAAGGAAGCATCACCAACTCCTTTAATGTATCTTTGACATTTTCAAGTGCTCCTATATCATTAAATGTCACACCAATATCACTGCGAAGGATTACATCAGTTAGAAGTCTCTTTTCATTCATTCTTAGTCACAACATCTTGAGCATGCCATGAAACATAATTTTGTAATCAATTAAGATATAATCAAGTATTCAAAACCAAATCACAAAGCTGTAGCTTTACTGAAAATAATAAAATCAAGCATTTTAGATTTACCTTCAGGGATTTCTTCGAACTCTTGGAGTCATTCTGGAGAGAGTGTAGAATTTTGGAGTACATTCCTTCACGTATTCATTTCCCTAAGGACAATAAACAATTAAACCTGACGATTTGCAGTAGTATATTTGTTAATATCAAGGTACATCAGGTCTCTTTTCTGAATCAAACCTTGCGATTTATCTCCCATGTATTTGAATCAAAATAGATGTAGGAACCTGTCTCATGAGAATTCGTCTTTACAAGAGGCTCCATGTCACTGACTCTCATAACCAAGTAATCAACAAAGTGTTGATAAGGCAAATCCCAAATATAACCAAGTAATCAACAAAGTGTTGATAAGGTAACATCCGTCTCCTACAAAATTAGAAGGCATATCCCAAATATTATTGTCATACAATCTTGTAATTTAACACACTAAAAGAATCATAAGCATATATTAAAGCAATAGCAAGCTTAAAAGCTATAAACATGATTGCCCTCTACTATCAATGAAAAACATAAAGCAACAAGAGATAAAATAGCAACTCTAGCATATACCATTATACCTTCCTCAAGTTCAATTCCTTTCTTCTCTAGTATACAAGCATTTCTTGGATAGTTTAATCTTCATTCTTCTCTTATGGATAATGCCACTGATTTTAAATACTAATTAACAGCATAACAACTCATAAGACCAATATACAATGGTTCCATTGCCAAACTCAATATACCAAGGAATTCATTATACAGAAAAAAAAAAACAGAAATGAAAATGTAAAACACAACTTCATATAACGATTCGCTACACAATATAATGATGAAAGATTTAGCAATGATATGAAGAAGAGGTACCTACTTGGCCTTGTAACCGAGGCGTCAGGACTGGACTAGACTGACTCAATTGGATGACTGGACTGACTCGATTGGATCAAATTTTACTTCACCTACTGATAAGTAACCTCCATAGTTAGCTACAAAATGCTGCTAACAAATCAATTTTTCGACGAAAACGATAAATGTAAAACGATTGATAAAATTTTATTACTAACAATTAAAACAAAATCCCTAAATTTGAACTCAGCTTCCCCTATAAAATTATTTCAACAGAACGAGATTGAAGCAGCCAAAAGCAACACTTCAAAAACACAAATCTTCAGTTGAAGAATCACGGAACCGAAAGATGACGTATAAACAAATAAAATAGTAAAACTCTTACTACATTCGGAATCAAACTTAAAACAAAACTGGGCATATTGAATTCTCAATCATATCTACTTCGAGAAAACTAGAAGTTTCTTTACGAACCTGAGCGAATTAAACAAAGAAGCGTCTGATTCAGACCTTGAGCACCGTCTCTGAGATTTTTAGGGCTTCATCTTTGTTGAGGGAGAAATATTTGGGGAGGGTGGAACAACTAGGAGGGAACGAAACTTAGATTGGCGCCTCCTGAATTGAATTTGTATTTTGCTAAAATAATGTAATAAAATAATATAAAATAAAGTACTTCTAGTTCCCTAGGTAATTTCATAGGTAATATATTAAAATATATATATAAATATATATATATATATGTGTGTGTGTGTGTGTGTGCCTAGGAAAATTTTGGTAGGCAAATAATTTTCTTTTCATCTATCACTATTCTGTAGGAAAATTCGTAGCTGCAATTATTTTACCTATGAATTATTTGTAGCTTAATTACCATCGATTGTTCCCTTACTAATTCAATAGCTGAAATTATTCATGAAAATCTGTAGGTAATTTGGATTATTTAATGACAGAATTATTTTCTTAGGTAAATTTCGTAGCCAATAAATTATTTTCTTGTAGTGTTGGGAAAAAGAACATTATATTTACTTTTAGATAGAAATAATTACCTTCAATTCTGGGTATCCCTAACTTTAGACGTACACAAATTTTGGTACACAAAGATTCGGGGCAATTTAAGTCATGGTGGATCAGTGGGTTATATATGTTGAATTATTTATAGAAAAAGGTATATTAATTATATTAGAAAATATTATTTGCTTTGAAGTGAAGTATTGCATTTCAGTATAAAAAGTAATACCTTTTCAGCAAATACATTTTTTTTTTTTTTTTAATAGGTAATACTCTTTCTGTTTAAAAAAAAATGTCACTTTAGCCTTTGAGAAATTAAAGATGGGTAAAAGAGACAAATAGATCTCTAAAAGGAGGGAGCATAATTCACTATGAACACTAATTTTTTTCACAGAAAAACTGCCCACAATGCGTAAATTGTAGATGTGACGATTGGGATTATCGGGTTAGCTTCGTTTTTTTAATTTCGGATCAAATTGAACTTTATATTAAAAAATATTTCTAACATATAATTATTATATATTAAGTTGAATTATTGATTTCAGGTTGATTCGGATTCATTGATTTGTGTTAGGTTAATTGCGAATTTTCCTCAACAAATTTGTGTTGAGTTAGAGCGGATCCGTTGGATTCCCCGGAACGGATTAGGATTGGAGTGACACTCATGTGCATAAGATGTACATTAGTGTTAATGTACACTCTGTGGGTCCTACTCATAATTTTTGCGCGTGCGATCTATATATATTAAGGTGTGATTGGAATCACAAAATAGGCGCTAGCTTAGTTGATAAAGGCACGACATTTTACCCTTCATTTGCACGAGTTCGAATCTTAACATCACATTTTTATTTTTCACCAACAGTATATTCAAATTCCGAACAGTATATTCAAATTTCGAGCATAGTATATGTTATAAAGCCTGAGAGTATATGAACAACACCTTTTTATTTTTCACCAGCAGTATATTCAAATTTCGAGCATAGTATATGTTATGATGCCTAACAGTATATTTAATATTTCGATGTAGTATACGTTATGTTGCCTGACAGTATACGTTGTTTTAGTTAAGTTTTGTTTTATAATGCGAAATATTTATTTTTCCAACTTACAATTCTTCTTGTATATTGTACAATATTTATGTTTCGAACTTAAAATACAATTATTGTTGCATTATAAAAAAAATTAATAATACAATTTATAATTTTTTCCAGACTCACAGGCTAAAAGATAAAAAAAATTAAAGGGAAAAAAAAGAGAAAGAAGAGGAAAAAAAATGAAGGAAAGAAGGAAAAAAGACGCAAATAGAATTGAACCATTGACCTCAAGATTGAGCTCAAGGTTAAGATATTTAAGGGTGCATCAAATACCACCAGACCACTTGCATTTAGTGTTCAACAAACAGACCCTTAATTATATAAAATACGCGCACAAAAATATAAATATAATAATAGATGTTGTACAATAAGTTATGGTGCATGCACCCAAGTTTTTGCCCTAGGATTGTGACCCTTGTAAATTGGTACTAGAGAATTAATGACACCCTATATAAATTAATCCATCGATTATTATATTATTAGAAGAAAATAGAGCCGACATAGGTTCACCAAACTGGAATGGCAATAAAATCTGGTACGTCATAAATATATAAGGATGAAGAGGCAAGGGATGCTGCGGAGAGAGAGATTGTCGGTGCGTTTTGTAAGTTAGTCTTTGAGGGAAACTAACGTGGCTTCTTGCCCAGATGACAAGAACGTCTGCAGTCTAGGACACAATCTTCCTCGCATGCCTCTCTTTGTCTCTTATCAGCTCTCCTATTTATGTACCCAGGCCACCATATTATAATTAAGTAGAGTGAGATGGAGGTCGGCGGCGGCGGCTTGAGCAGGAGGCGGAACCAAAAGCCATACAAAGGTATAAGGATGCGGAAATGGGGCAAGTGGGTGGCCGAGATTAGGGAGCCGAACAAGCGATCAAGAATTTGGCTGGGGTCCTACTCCACCCCTGTGGCGGCGGCGCGTGCCTACGACATCGCTGTCTACTACCTCCGTGGCCCCACTGCGAAACTCAACTTCCCGGACGAAATCTCCGCGGTGGGGCTGAAGGATCTCTCTGCCGATTCCATACGCCAGAAGGCGGCTGAGGTCGGTGCCAGAGTGGACGCCCTCCAGACCAAACCCGCGAAGCCTATTGATCTCAACAAGAAGCCCGACCCCGAAGAGACTCTGTAATTTCTTTTATCTATGTGATGTGAATATTAATTAATTAATGTGCTATTTTTCATTGAGTTGAAGAAGCAAGTGGTGCATGTGATAGTTAAAAGTAATAATGATTGAGAGAATGGACCTACCTCTGCTGACTAGGAGCCATTACCTGCTCCCTCCAAAAAAAATATCTACTTTATGTGATTTTGCATCTTGAGGTCCTAGACCAGGTGGTCCACGCCAACTCAACCCATATAAACAATAGTATTACTTCTGTGTGGAGGTCCCAAATGAGAATATTAGTTTTGGTACATGGTATTATATTAATTAGGTTAAATTACATATCCAGAATGAGAATGGTACTAAAGTGGTCGGTCATAGTCATAGATACAAATGCATTGCCCCTTGCCTTCCATTTCTGCTATACTTACCCACGTACATATATATTACAATCTCTAATTGCGGTGGCATTGCCCTTTGATCTCGATTACAAGATGCTCAAGCTATAACCACCTATTGTCCATATTTTCTGTGTTTCTTAACCAACTATTTATCAAACATGCCCACGCTAGAGAGGGGAAAAAAACACATTGAATTCATTGGAAAGGACCTCCTTCGCTCTCACATTTGCCTACTGCATAATAGACTTGTATAATACTGTCAACTGTGAGACCATCTATAAAATAATGTGTACTCCATCCATATCATAATGAAGTCATGTTTGAAATGTATCCTTTTATCAAATTATTCAAATTGTAACACAACTTTTTTTTTTTATTATTTATCAAGATCACAATGAAATGAAAATTTTAACTTTTTTACGTAGACTAATAAAACGAACGAGACATTGATTTTTAATTAAAACAACAAAATTTTTGAAACATAATTCTCAGTATAAGACAGATGAAGTACTTTTTTCAGGAAAAAAAATACTCCCTCCGTCCCGCTCAGATTTGTACACTTTCCTTTTCGGTCCGTCCCACTCAGATTTGCACACCCTTAAAAAAGAAATTTCTGAAATAATCATCATCTTTGAAAAAGTCAACCAAAAAGCAAAAAACAGTTTTTTCTTAACCTCCGTGTTCGTCCCTACGTGCAAATCTGAGCGGGACGGAGGTAGTACTATACTATTTACCTGAAATTTGGCGGGCAAACTCTAAAAAGATTGTTAAACATGAGAAAATATAAGACTGATAAAGTAATGCTGCAATGATTTGCTTTACCTGGTTTAGTACAAAGATGAATACTATAATACAACCGACTTATTGGAAGAAATCCAAAGTCAACATAACCAAAAGGATAAAGCTACTCTCATCATCCAGAATAACTAAAGCAATAATTCTGCAGTTCAACCACCGGCCAAATTAATATACCATACATTAGTTGTGGTGCAAAGGCCCCCCATGAATAACTAACTTATATAATAATAGGAGACCATCATTCAAGGCTTATTGATTAACTGTGCAGGGGGGACATTAATGATTAGATCAACAACTAGTACACCTAATTCTATCCTCAATTTTATTTTAAATTTCAGTTTCTAAAGTCATACATAGATATCCAAATTCACCATCCAGCAGAACCCACTGTTATGCGATTAATCAACGTACACTCAACGTTTACAGCATGCCTATATATTTCTGCAATTGTGCTTTTCATCTGAAAGAACCATCTGACCAATCTTATTGCTCAACTTGCTGCTCTAATTGGATATATTCCAACTGCTATGACGTTTCAATGTCTCGTTTAATCTGCAAAGCAGCTCTTACAACATTTCCCCTAGTGATAATCCCAACCTTTGAAATCATAACATGAAGCATATATCAAGAAATGAAGAAAATAGTAGATGAAAAAGTATATATGAAGAAATGACGTGGCAGGTCCTCACCAGCTTACCATCACCATCCACAACAGGAAGGCGGCGATATTTTGTCTCAAGCAGCAATCTGGTCATCAAAGACAAGATTATACGCCTTGGAAACTTCAGTTGACATTTTATTAAATACGACAGCGAACCGCCAATTTGCCAGAGATAAGTTGGAAGTAAATACCTTGCAGCATCCTCAAGATTGGTGGATTCATCAACGACTACTGGTGCTGGTGTCATCAAATCACCAACCACTTGTCCGTTTGTTTTGCTCAGCAACTTCTGTACTTCGTTGAATGTCTGCAGAGGTTATTTAAAAATCACCGACACAATCAATTGATGGGGATATCCCTAAAAGGAAGTTTTCTTTCATCAGCAGTGCATGACGAAAGCATGTATGGATGAGCTAGGATATATGGGTGTGCATGCGAGACAGAGAGTCTCTAATAACAGCGATGAAAAATCGGATGCATACCAGAACAATCTGTATGGTCCTAACGCCAGCACTTAATACACGGATAAAACAGCCAAAATATAAAATTAAACTTACACCACAATCTCAATTTTCTAAAATTAGTTAAATCAACCGGAGGCGGTAATAAAAAAATGTTTTTGTACATGAAGCTGTGCGTCGTCGATCAGTACACCCAGCACGTGGCGTTTCTGATTTATTTTCCTGCATTTCTAGGATTGGAAATAGCATCACCATATCGTTGCCTAAAATTGGAATTAGTTCATAATTCTACGTAGGTCTCGGGGTGTTTTCTGTGATATGTGATGGTATATAATATCTGAATAAAATTAATAGATGTAAGCAAAGACATGAACAACAATAAGGTCTGGGAAAGAGTTCCATAAATGAAAGTAAGTTTTGTTTCTAATGTAAATGGATAAAATTTCAGGAATTTGTAATAATTAAAATAGGAAAGACAACATTTAGTAAATGAAAACAAACAGGCTCCTTAATTCTTCTCCAATTCTTTTTACTTTGTCTGTAAGCATAACATTGTAAGGGCTTGATATAATTTTCAAATACAAATGTCAGTTCTTCAATAGCACTGTTTCGGAGCAAAATCAATTGGTAGGAAAATGCAATGAATTGATTGGCATGGACCACATTTCCTCTCACATTGAGTCATTAAAAACCATCCGCTAGAACTCAATATATCTTATATCCTAGTACTTGGTACTTATCCTCTCAGAAAATCATGGACACCTGCCAATTTTGCATCAACTGAAGATTCTTAAATACATGAATCGGTAAGAGATTAGATACAATATTTCAGTGATTATGGGAATAATCATATAAGGAAGTTTTCGTCATCAGCATGCATGATGCAAGATGTACATACGTGCATAAGGAGAGAGAGAGAAAGCAATTTGAAATCAGATACAAGCCACAAAGTAGTATGTACAGAAATCAGCATTAAATGAATGCAAGTATATGCACACAAAAGAGACAGGCGCACATATTGATTCAGTAACGGTTTTGCATTCTAGAAGAGCCTATGACCTGGTAATACAGTGTTAGACGCATTGAGCCTTTGACCTGGTAATACAGTGTTAGACTCATCAGCCAACTCACGACGTGCAACTTTTACTATCACTATTTTTGTTCCAACTTATATTTTCCTGTATTTCTAGGGTTGAAAGTATCATCACAATCTGTTCTGTCTAAAATACAGTATTTGCTAAGTTATTTCTCCATATAGGCTTCAAGAGATATGAAGAGGTCAAATTTCTGAAAATTAACTAATTAAGTAATAAAGCATATGGAAACACACTACACTTTGAAAATGATTTTTGCAAATGAAAGTAAGTTGAGTTTATAATGTGAGTGGATGGAATTTCATGAGCTTGAAATAGTCAGAAGGGAAAGATAATAATTGGAAATGAAACAAAACAGTCTCCACAATTCTTTCTCATTTTCTTATTCTTCTTTGTAATTTCGACTATGAGCATTTAGTGGGGTTTACAAAATTATAAAGAATATGAAATATAGTTGTTCTTCAATTAGCAACTCTATGGAAGTCAAGTTTCTGTCAATAAATAGGTAGGACAAGATGGGAAAATGTTTTACCGAATATTATTTCAATTTCATTTCAAGCATTTCTTTTAATTCCATGATAATCATGTTAAGGAACTAACAAGCCTTCTACTTTCTGAATAGTTACAATTTCGTAAAGCCTTGTACGGTCCCAAACGTTATATGCATTCTCCTTATCTCTACGCCCTATGGAGGCTTTCCAGATACCCACCCACTCCCACCCCCCAAAAAACGGAAGTCCCTGGTGCAAAGTGAACTACGTGATGTGTTCCAATATGCAGTGTTCTCTCATATCAGGACTTCTGTTTCCATTTCATATCTAGTCACAGGACAATTTTATGTAAATGAATGCATCACCATTATACGGAATATTCAGGGCATTTTCTCAGTTATCATTTCCTTAGACTCCTCCAGCAGTTTAGTTAGTAATGTTAAAAGATCCTTTCAAGAGGATACATGCAAGCCAACATGGGGAAGAGTATCAAAATCCTGTCTATGATCAAATGCTTATTTGAGTTACTTGTTATTTCTAGCAGAATCTATTAAATAGTGAAGATGAAACTACAGGTGGTAATCACTAGCTGTTTCAACAATTGAACTTTTGCCAAATTTCCTCATTCCCCGGAAACATCAATTATAGTTGACAACTCAATTTAGTGTCATGAAAGGAGAAACAATGATCTGATATACACAAACATGAATGGCAGAGCTGAAGAGTACAAGAAGAAAATTTTGGGCATACTTTCCAAGTGCGGTCAACTTCAGGGAACATATCTGTGTCTGTCCTTCCGGTACCTGATGGTAACAATGAAATATTTCTTCTCATGTCAAAGAACCAATTGTCACAGTCTATAAGCAAGAGAGGACTTTTCAGGAGTCACGGGCACAGGTCACCCTATATGCAGACTAACTAACAAGGGAACACATTCATGCGAAGAAATGCTTTTCAAGATCAATTCATGACTTGATCCTGGACCAAGAAAAAAACGTCACAATTTCTACATAGAAACAATTCCAGTTAATGAAGCCAGGATAAAACATGAAACATTTGTGTCAGAAAGTTCTTTACAAGAGCTTTGGCTTCACTATTTGTCAATTTTCAACATGTTTTCAGTTGGCGTTATCATGCATTTCATCACTGAATGTGATATATTATACATAACAGTAGTGTCACGGTATATCTCACTCTATGATCGGAGTAAAATATAAATCAAGTGATTCATGTAAAAGTGAATTTGATAGTGTTTCCTTTACTTACCCAGTTATTGGAAATGGGCACCAAGGGTCGTTAATCAACTTTTATGTAGACATCCTGCATCTGCAGCTATAATGTACCGTAATAGTGTTTTTACATGCATGTGGATGAAAAATAATCTTGGTGGATCATAGCAACAAATGTAAATTGACAAGATTATGGATCTCAAGTACATGTTTTCGTTTCATCTTCATCTAAACTAATCATAAATGAATAATCTAATCCTTCAAATACTTTCCGATGACAGTTATAACAGGCCAACAGAACACAGAACAATAAAAATGGAAACAGTAACACTGGGAGAAGGAACTCTGAGTTCTCCTAAAAGACAGAAGGAAAATTTGTAGATTTAACATATATCAGCGAATTAGAAAGATGCAAAACCTGAGACGGAGTCCAGTGCTAATAAATCGTAGTCCGACACAAGACCAACCTGCAGAGCACGCCGACTCAATAATGTTTCAGAATCACAGTACATCGGCATCTGAACTTCTAAAAAATCCTTGATGGTTCCAAGATGCAGAAAGTATGAAGTGAACAGTATTTAAAGAAACCATAGTGTCAATTAGTGCAAGCAAATACATCACATTGTAATCCAACTTTATTATTAGCCACATTTCAGTTTTAGGTTTGAAATGTGTTTCTTCAACACCCCCCCCCCCCCTTGAAATGTGTTTTTTCAGTTTTAGATTTGAAATGTCATTCAGTTTTAGATTTGAAATGTGTTTCTTCAGTCATCCATAATGGAATTTGTAGAGATGTTCCATCTGACCATGAAAATGGCTTCACAATCTCCAAGATGGCAACCACAAGATATCTTTTATTTATCATGATGGAAATTTAATCAAACCAATTTAGCTCAGCAATCTGACTAAGCTACTTTATTGTGCAAATAATAACTGATTTCTATTTTATAACATCGGAAGTAACAAAACAACTTACCAATTTCCAATCATCATCAATCACAGGAAAACCAGTTATTCTGTTTTCCACAAGCATTTCCAAAGCTGTTTCAACAAAATAAAATTAAAAAAGGAAATCAGCAGAAACTAACATGCATCAAACATCTGGCACAAAGCATTGATAAAATAAAGCTACATTAAATACAAGTGAAAATGCAACTCCAAAACCTTCATCCACGGTTGTGGTGGCCTTGACAACACGCAAATCTTCTCTCCTCGTCATGAAGTCGCCCACAGTATAAACTCCATTTCTTGGCTGGCAAACAAATCAAAACACTAATTAAAGAGGGAAAGGAAGAAGAAGAAAAAGAATATATGTGATCAACAAAGTGGATAAGGAAGCATTACAGGAACAGAATTGGCAATGAACGTGGATGAGGCAGTGACCAAAACGGGCCTTGAAGGGTCCGAGAATCGGTTGAATGCACAGGGAATAGCGGAAAGAGGATGACTTTTCGGGGCGGGCGGAGATAAGAAGCGGTAGAGGATTCGGTGTTGGGATAGAGCGGAGGGAGAGGGAGAGGGAGAGGGAGAGGGAGAAGGAGAGGGGAGAAGAGAGAGGGGAAGAAGCTCCAAGCCATACACTGAGGTCATGTTGGTACTTGTGCAGTGCAGTGGCTGCTGGTAGAGGTAGAGGTAGAGGGAGCGGCGGTCGACGGCCGGGTCTTCGACGGAGACTTCGAAGCGTAGTTGTTAGCAAACGGAATTGGGTATAGAACTCGGAAGTACAACTTAGAAGTAGAAGATGAAAAATATATCCATATTTCTTGTTTTCTTCAATCAAATATTAAAATGTCATTTTGCTCCCCCACACACACACATATATATATTAAAATGCCAATGAGGAACAACTTTTTTTTTTTTTTGAAAGAAACTCCTATAAAATTACTGGAAACCGTCCAGCAGCGAGTGAGGTACCCAGGATGGGATACAAGAGCATATGCAACGTCATATACAAAATTGCGTCTAAACTATAGAGATTTCCAACAATTTAGATTTCCAACTAATGAGGAACAACTTTTGGATATATATGGCTTGTCATCTAAGGTTATGTTTATTTAACATTTGGCCAATTCATTGAGAATTGGGCTAATCCGCCTTTGTTGTTTACATATTGGATACAATATAGGGTTAATTTCAAAAAGTAACTTGAACTATACGGGTTTTTATACTTTGCAACCTAAACTAAATATTTTTTCCGACCACAACCTGTATAATGCGACTTGTTACATTTTACAACTCCGGCCATATTTTCCGGCTATATAGGCCATGTGCCCATCACATGACTCCTTTTTTCAGCTTTTTCTATTTTTTTAATCATTTAATGATATATTATAAACTTTAGAATTATTTTTATTCTACTTATCTAAAAAAAGTTAAAAAATTAAAATTTAATTTTAGATTCTTAAAATAAAAACAAAAATCAGAAAAATAATAAAAATAATATCTAAAAAAATATATTTTAGAAAATAAAAAATAACAAAATTGCAGAAAATATTAACATTTTTTCAGAATAAAATAAAATATATTTTCATATTTTTATTACAAATATAAAAATTATATAAAGCTCTAAATATTTTTTTTAAAACCAAAACTCTATATAATTTTATATAAGAAATAGAAAACTGTAAATAATATAAATTCGGAATATAAAAACTCTAAATAATATAAATTCTGATTTTTTTTAATTTTAAAAATCTGTAATTATATTTTAATTAAAGTAGTATATTCTCTATAGTTTTAGTTTTATTTTTGAAATCTAAATTTAAATTTCCTATTATTATTTTCTAAAATTTAAAATTATTTTCTTATTTTATTCTAAAATTATATTTTTATATATTATTTTCGAATTTTTATTAATTTTTTTATATATTTTTATTTTTGACAATCTAAAATTGAATTTTAATTAAATTTCCTATTTTTTTTCAAGAATTTTTCATTTTTTAATAGTTATTTTCAAATTTTTTCTTTTTATATGCTATTTTTATTTTTTATTTTTTTATTGTTAGCCATGTGTCATTATCTCATTAGGTCTTTTGGCATGTGCTACGCAAATGGCCTATACATGCCGGATTATATGACCGGAGGTTGCAAAGTGCAAAAAAACGTATAATACAGGTTGTGATCGGAAAAAATATTTAGTTTAGGTTGCAAAGTATAAAAACCCGTATAGTTCAGGTTGCTTTTTGAAATTAACCCTACAATATATTAGGGTCACTTTATTGTTGGGGCAATACTGCATTAAAAAGTCCTCTTCTTTCTCCCTCGACACACAGTGAGACGTCTTCCCGCTTCTCTTTCTTCTGCCATCACTTCGGCCTTTACTCCGTCGCCACCTTCGTCGTCCTTCCTGAGCGCCGACACACTCTTTAACACCGTCGATATGTTGGTGTTCTTCTACCTTGAGAATTTTCCGATGGCCAAAGTCGGGCTGTCGAACATCACCGGCAAGGAGAGTGATCTTTCCATTACCCCTGGCGGCGTGGCATGCTTGGGGAGTTGTGAATGAGGTCGAATCACTTTATTATTATCGGAACCATTGACAATTTTTCGATCCGAATCAATTTTCATGTATCTATTTTCTCTTCGAGAGGATTCATTTTCCGTTTCCATTATCCTCTATCTGGAGCTTTTCTCCTTCTTTCACTGATGTGTTTGGATATGGTGATTGATGGTATCCCGCTTAATGATTTGTTTTTCTTTTTTAGCTGGTAGATGGTTTTCCATGGGAAGGAGAAAGGTTGGGGCTTTTTGTGTTGCCAAAAGAGTGGGGATAAACAGAGAAAGCATTGATGAAATGGTAAGAGAAAGCGGAGCGAGGGGGAGAGAGAAAATGGTAAATTGGTAATTAGCCAAAAAATAGTCTAGTAGCCAGAAACACAGTTGGATTATTTATTTCAAATAATACTTTGTTTTAGTTTTTTAAATCATTAATATGTAAAAAAAAAAATGTAATGTTAGTTGGCAAATGGGCAATATTGCATTCTCCCTCTTCATGCAATATAATTTTAATAATTTTATATAACTAGAGAATTAAAAAAATTATTATTGTATAATAATAATTTATAAAAATTAATTGAACTCATATACAACAAAACATTATCCAATAATTATAATATTCATCATCAGTCAAACACAGTTCCTAACATCTACTTTAACCAATAATCAATCATTCTGTAACTAACTCTTACACACATCATATCACACATCTCACATTTTATAATATAAACTAAGAGCATCAGCAATGGGGGTACAAATAAAAAATATGTACCCCAAATTAGGTACAAATGCTCTGAGAGAGAGTGGAACAATTAGGAGAGAGAAAGTTGGCGTACATGTAATTGTACCCGATTGAATTCATTCAGCGATAGTAGGCAAGGCTGGGGCGTGGAGCGCAAGCACGTAGGAAAACACTAGGTCTGAAGCGCGTGACCCCCACGCGCACGTGGGCGCAGCTGAGTGTGGGGCCCGCGCCTCATAATGTTGTCCACCACTTTTTTTTTTTTTATTAATTGATATTGTTTATTGTTTTTGTTTTGATTGGAGATGAATTCAATTGTCTTTATGGCCAACAGATACCAACGACCATTTTTTTCATATTGTTGCCAGTGGAAAATTTTAATGTCTAGTATCGTTGGAAAATTATACAAAAAATAAAAATCACCTATAAATACATGGTAACTCTTTCATTTTTAATTAACTTTTACAAATATCTCCTAGAATTTCTTATTATTTATTTTGACAATTTTAACTCTTGAATGGAAGGAAGATCTTGGACGAATAGGTTCAATAATTCTTCTAATTCGGAAGAAAATTCCAATCTTCGTCCTCAAAATTCTACCACTGGCTCCCAAAATTCCACCATTCCACCCAACATGATACCAACTCAAAAATTTCCACTCCATCGGAATCCTTAGATGAATTTGATGGCTATCTCAGGTGCTCCATATTTTTATGTATCCACGTGAATGTTTTCAATTTTCTTTCGTGTCGCCCCCTCCTTATGGATTTTCTCCTCAAATTTCAACAATGATGACTCCAAACTCGTCTAGAAGAGATAGTATAGAAGGGTCGAGCACTGACAGAGAGTGCAATATTCCGTCATTGGGTCCAGCTTCTCCATTCTTACCATATTCGCCCCAGGGATCGAGAATATTAATCTTGATGCAGATGCGTATTCCGACGAGCTTGGCACTGTTCCACAAGGAAGAAAGACAACATATTCTGCAAGATGAAAGGGGCCAGGAAATGAGTTGCTTGCACGGTGTTGGGTGAATATCAGCGAAGATTCAGTGATCGGCAATGCTAAAAAATTAGACTAGATGTGGAAAAGAATCGCAGTCGATTACAACAAGAATCGTCCCGCTAACTTCCTAAAGCGAGATTGAGCCCCGATGAAGACACATTTTTATGCCGCTCAAAGATTCGTGTCTATATGTAATGCAAATTACATTTCTCTAAAGGAGAATTGGGGAAGCAGACACAGTGAGATATCCTGGTGGAGGCGTTGACGTAGTGGGAAAAAACTTATGGTCAGGACTTCAATAAAACTTCTTGGTATGTAGGAGGTTCTTAGTGTTTGTCCTAAGTGGATTAATTTGCAAGACCATGATCATCGCGGTAAAAAAAGTCAAGAACTTCTGTGTCGGGGGCATACACATCATCTTCCAACAGCGAAGAACGATCTAGACCGCACTCGCCCAATTAAGCAAAGAGCAGCAAAGAGTAAACGCAAGGCAAAAACTGACGTTTACGACGAGATCAAGACGACTATCGATAACAATATGGAAGAGTATAGGACAATTTCACAGCAAAAAATAACCGAGCTAAAAGCCTTCAACCAAGCAAAAGATTACGACATATTCATAAGAGATACCACAAGGATGACACCGGAGCAACTTCGTGAGCACTATCAAGTGTGTAAGGAAATTAAGAAGAGATGGGCTGGGGAGTGTAGTTATTTCTTGTGATTTAAATTTCAAGTATGTTGTATTGTTGTTTGTATCTAATTTCTTCTATTTTTCTAGTGTGGTATGTTATGTATTTTATATCTTGTAGTTATGTAAGAATTTATCCAGTTTAGTTTTTAAAGAAATGCGTCATTACAAACGAGCCATTACAAACGAGTTGTTACAAACTAGTTGTTATAAACTAGCCTTTGCAATCTAGCCGTTACAAACTAGCCGTAATTATTTGATCTATAAATGGAATGTCATATTTCATTTGCAGCAGAATTCCAACAACAACTACTTCGCTTAATAACTTCTTCTACCCCCATAATAACTCAAATATATCTTCAACTCCAAACAACTACTCTAATACCGAGAGTGATTCGGCGATCTACGAATATTTTATTGATGATAGAATGTTTTTGCAAATTCTAAATCAACATAGGATGTTGCTCGATGCTGCAGAAGTCTCATTCAACCCACCAAAAAGAAGAAGATACGTGCAACAAGATCGTGAAGGAGCACACACTCGCCTCGTGCAGGATTAGCTTTGTGACAAACCCAACATATAATAGTGATGTATTTCCGGCGGCATTTTCGAATGAGGCGAGAGTTGTTCACTCGAATAGTCAATGCCTTGGAATCACATGATCCATACTTTCAGCTTAGGGTTGATGCATTGGGAAGAAAAGGTTTCTCTCCACTTCAAAAATGCACAACTACAATCCGTTAATTGGCATATGGTGGTCCAGATGACCTTTTTGATGAGTATCTATGGGTTTCCGAAACTACATGTATCGAATGCTTGTTTAACTTTTATCGTTGTGCAATCAATGTATTTAGTGAAAGATACTTAAGAAAAGCCACTGTTGCGGACTGTCAACTTTTGATCCATATGCATGAGAAGAGACATGGGTTCCCTGGAATGTTAGATAGTCTCGGTTGTATGCATTGGGAATGGAAGAAATTATCCTGTTGCGTGGAAAGGTCAATTCACTAGAGGTGATCATGGAGTTCCAATGATAATGCTTGAAGCAGTTGCATCCGCAGATTTGTGGATATGGCTTGCCTTTTTTGGAGTTGAAGGTTCAAATAATGACATCAATGTGCTCAACCAATTGCCCTTCTGTTCAATGATGTTTTGCAAGGGAAAGCTCCGAAGATAAATTTCACAGCTAATGATACACCTTATAGTAGAGGATAGTATCTAATCGATGGAATATGTCCTGAATGTGCAGCTTTCGTCAAGAGCTTTCAATGTTCAACTGATCCAAAAAGAAGTCATTTCAAGCAAATGCAAGAGGCTGCAAGGAAGAATGTCGAGCAAGCATTTTGGGTATTGCAAGCTCGTTGGGCAATAATTAAAAGTCCGGCACATTTTTGGTACAAGAGTAAGTTGATAGATATCATGTATACTTGCATTATTTTACATAACATGATAGTTGAAGACGAGGGGGAATCAACAGTCAATTGGATGGACGAACCTAACATTGACAACAACACAATCACTCAACTTTTTCAAGGTTCCATCAGAGGATTTAATGAGTACATACAAAGAGATTCCGATCTACGAGATAAGGAAAAACATCATCAACTTCGAGCACGATGCAACACTAACTAGTTGTATTTCACGATTAAATAAACACGTTTATTATTTATAATTTCGATACCATGTTGTATTGATCTTTTTCTTACTTAAAATTCATCTTTTTTAATAATAGTACGTAGAAAAAAAGACTCATTTTTTTTTTTATTGTTGCTACAAAATTTAGAAAAAAAAAATTAGTTATATTTTTTAAAAAGAAAAAAGAAATACTCCCTCCGTCCCAGCTAACTTTGCACACTTTCCTAATCGGTCCGTCCCAGCTAACTTTGCACGGCAAAAAATGGCATATAAAGTCAACACTTTAATTCATTTAAATTTTACAGGATTGCCATTTATTAATCCTGAAAAATAGAGTTAACCTAATTAAACCTAACCCACCCATTTTGCCTAATTAAACCCAACCCACCCAAATCCCATTTTCAGTAACCAAAAATCTGAAATCCCCTCCCCCCTTTCATAATTATTCACGCTGGTTCCTTCTTGCTGAAGCCCAGCCCAAAATTTAGAAACCCTACTCTATATCTTCAAACACCATCTTCATCGACCTTCTTCATTCACCATCATCTTCATCCCCACCGCTCCCCTCTTCTCTGAACTCGTTCTTCTCAAAACCTCCCTTCGCTAAACTGCGAACTGAAAACCCTATATTCTTTCTCCTGTTACTTTTCGATGGACTGTGAGTCTGAGTTTTACGACGATTGTATCGTTTTTTACTCCGATGAGACCGTCGTCCCTGAATCAGAGCTCGAAAAGAGGGTAATGAGCGAGGTCGGGGCTTTGGAGGCTACGCCGGCGACGGCCTCTGCCTCCGTCTCCGATCCGTTGGCGGGTCCCCTTCCTGGGGCAGGATGGCTTGAGGATCCAGAGATGCGGGTCGTTTTCTTCGAATGTTTCGCACATTGGTTCCCGATTATGAGGTTACGCTGCTCTAACCTAAATTTCTATGTGTATGAAATTCATATGCTTGCATGTTGGCCGGATCTGTGAATTCGGATTATTCTCTGATGTATTCGATGGGTTCAGTTATGGATCTGTGAATCCGGGTTATTTTCTGATGCTTTCGTTGGGTTTGGTTCGGATCTGTGAATCCCGGTTATTTTCTGATGCTTTCGATGGGTTCAGTTACAGATCTGTGAATCCGAGTTATTTTCTGATGCTTTCGTTGGGTTTGGTTCTGGATCTGTGAATCCGGAATTTTTTCTGATGTTAAACTGTGGGTTCAGTTACGGATCTGTGAATCCGGGTTATTTTCTGATGCTTTCGTTGGGTTCGTTTCCGGATCTGTGAATTCGGGTTATTTTCTGATGCTTAGTTTGGGTTTAGTTCCTGATCTGTGAATTCGGATTTTTTTCGGATGCTTTCGCTGGGTTTTTTTTCTGGATCTGTGAATCCGGACAGATTTGCTTATCATGTGGTATGCTTGCATTTTTGTGTCGATCCTGTTTGGATCTGTGAATTTATTGGCCTTTTTTGTTGATGTGTGGCTATGTGTAATGATGTTTTGTTTGTTGAACTCTTTATTGCTGCCCAACAAACGAAAGTTTCTGGCCAATTTAATTATTTGGTGTTGGTGTTGGTAGCTTAAGTTAGTGAAAAAAGAATAACTTAATGTTACCACCAAATAATTAAAAAGTTCTAGTCCCGAAGCCCGATGATGAATCTGTTCTGAGGGTAAAAAAAATTAAAAACTGTATTGCTAAAACTTTTTAAATCAGTGCCAAAGCTGTATTGCTAAAAATCTGTTTCTGATATGATGCATTTGTACTGATGAATAAATAACCAAAAACAAAATCAAGTGTATGGCTCTCATTGCATCTTCATCAAGTGTTGCTTCCTTTCTTGCTGCTGTTCTTGGCCTTATTTCTGGGAAAGCGACAGGTTGACCCTCTGAAATCTGCTTTTTTGCAGATTGCCATATTAGTTGCACCGATCGGACGGACACTCCATATGATGCTCCGACTTCCTTTACCTTGCGATGATTTAAAACTCTGCCGGTGTTGTTGGCTAGAAGAGTCTGAGCAATGAGGAGTCGATCTGATGGAGTAATTTGGGGACCCTTCCGGTTGTTGGTCATAGTTATTTTTTGTAAAGTCTGTAATTTTTGCATTCAATGCAGATTATGGTGTTATTTATAGGATGTAAAAAGTTGTTTTTGAATGTATTTTAGTTTAGGAGGGAAATTTTGGTGTAACATGGGTTATTAGGCCAAATTTTTAGATTGTTGAAAATTTGGTGGGAATTTTCCCCCCCAAAACTGTGATTGAAGACTGAAATTCCTTGCTTTCGCTGGATTTGATTTGCAGTTTTTTTTTTTTTTTTTCCAGATTTAATTATGTTGTGTGTGAATTTAATTTGCTTTGATTTATTAACAGTTAAAAAAAAAATTAAGGGTGGGAAGTGTTAATACACTAATCCCACTCTTAAAAAATTGATTAGAGTCCCTCAAAAGTCAAAGAAAAAGCAGTCAACTGCTTTTTCTTAACATCCGTGTCGAGTCAACCGTGCAAAGTAAGCCGGGACGGAGGGAGTAATTCTTTAATGAATTTAATTTTAATAAAAAATTATGAATAGTAAATAAATTAATTGTATATGTGAAAATTGTAAATAAGATTGTAATAAATTCTAGATATGAAAATAATATGGGTGTTTGAATGTGGGACCCCCAAATAGTGTCATTTGTACCCTGAAGGATTGGGGAGAAATACCTACAAATATAGTGGGTATTAACTTTTGATGTGGTAGGGACAATTTGTGTATGCATTGGTGATGCTCTAACTCCACCCCAATCTCCAACCAACAAAAATAATATCAATTTATTTAACCTAACCTACTATTTTCACTTTATTTCCCTCAGCCTACGGTGCTCCAATCGCCTCCAGCCATAAACAAATACATCTTAAGTTTGTTTATGAATGGTTTAAAATCCTAAATTTCTTTTGAACTTGAGTAGGATTTAGTTTGATGGACCGTTAACTTGGATAAACGCCGATAAGAGGGGCTCAGCACCTTGATCTCGGATAGAACGTTGATATTGGAGGACCTTTATGAAGAATAACTTGAATATCATTGAAGGACACCTTAAATGCTGGAGAGGATTTCGTCTTTGCACTGGATTCTCCAACTTGTTTTTCAGCGTATTTTTAAATGAAGAAAAGAACCCTTTATATAGGTATATGATGGAATCTCTTGCCATAGAATGAAGCGGTTTGATTGGTTATTTTTTATTTAATGACACCTCTTTCCTTCAATAGGAAGTTTTATTTGATGATGATCATTGTCATTGATAGGAAAATATAATTTTATTATTGGTGATTTACTTCCATATTAGGCAAGATTTTCTCTTGATTTCCAAGAAGACAGAGATTTGACACTTGCCAATATGACTATTTGATTAGATACAGATTTTTTGTGTCTACAACATGATTATGGGCTTTATCTGATTTGATCCCTACTTTAAACTAGTGTGATGAATTCCTATAAATACCTAGACATATTTGTTGTCAAACATTGGCCTTTTATCGTACTTCAATTAATTTTCCATAGTTTTAGTAGTTAGAGACTTAGGGAGCCGGAGAAGGAGAATGAGTTCTTCCATCGTCTTCGCTCAGTATTCTCTCTTTTATTTACGTTTTGTAATGAATTTTTTTTATGTATTAAATTTATTATTTTTGTTAATTTTTCTATGGAGTCTTTCTTTTATATTTTAGGGTTAGAAAGTAGGTATCAATTATGTTCTGAACATTTGTATGTTCTCCATGATTTGCATGATTCTATTGTTATTTGGTTTGTTGAGACTCCCGATCACCTAGTCTAACACTCATGAATCATATACCTAAGATACTGGAAGGTGGGGTTATTGATGGCAAACAATGGATAACCTAATATATCTGATAACCTCAAAGGCTAAAGGTATATTATGGGGATAATTCTAGGTAACGTTAGGAGTTATAGACACTTCTTTCGGGAGGTTGGTCTGTTGTCGACAATTTATACCTTAGGTGCTCCGGAAGGGGATTTAAGATGCATAATTACGAAGCCTTATAACAATATGAACTTGTGAATTATGAATAGATATACGTGTTTGCAAGCGTTTTTTTATGGTTGCACAATAAATCAATAATTGATCCTCACTTTAGGGATATCTTTCACGGTTGAACATCCGATTGATTATAGTGAGCTCATTTCATTTGAGTAAGAGATATGTACATCTTTTATTTTATATTCACTCATGATCTGGCCCGATCGGCCCATTAGTTAAGCTTCATAACTATTTAAGTCTCGTTATTTGTTTATATGCTGATTGGATAATTAGAAAGTTAATTTTTTATTCTCTTATTATTATTAAGAGTCTACATGTTAGTAAGTAGGGTAACGGCCAAACTAATATCTATTCGATCTGCTTAGATAATTTAGTGCTAGGATCACTATAGTAATCTGGTTAGGTCATCCACAACAACGAAAGCACTTTTTCACTCTTTCATATACTAGGGGATTTCACTATCTATACTAGTCCTTGTGGGACACAATCTTGCTTGCCACCAACTGCTATTACACAATACACTTGCGGTATAGCTGTTAGAAAATAGAGCGGTCAATAATATAAACGTTCTTAGGAAATTTATGTTTAATTTTGATGATGACAAAACCAAAATGTAAATAGGAACTAGTGCCCCCACAAACTCGGTAAACTTTGTAATAGATAGGAAGTTCCACTTGGCATAAGTCATAACAAGCATACAATAAAGTCATCAAAGGATAAATACAACAAAAAGCCCAAGCAAGAAGCAAGGAGTAAAGATTGCAATGAGCATGCAACAAGGTATCTTATGCCTTCGTGGCATACAAGAATGTTTGTTGTGAGGAAGATATAACTAGTGGACAAGACCTTGCAACAAGCAAGCAGCAACCATGTCAGCAGTGATAAAGTCAAGTCAAAGTCAGAGATTCGAAGATTAAAAAATGTAGACAGTGAAGACAAGATACAATTTTTTACTGAATATCCAGTAACGTGGGACACATAATATGACAAAAGTAAAAGCTACACTGGAACACTGAAATCAAGCCGCACCCACTTTGAACTATTTTCTGCAGAAGAACAACAGCCAGAAGCCGTATGAAGAGCATTATATGTCAACCGGAAAATTTTTCACTCTTCAACAAGAAGAAACCCAACAACTATAGATTAAGGGAGATGGAGGATGAGAAAAGACTACCGATTTCCTGAAATTACAACACATCAACTCGCTCAAGCTTACAAATTCAAAACTTCCAAAGCAATCATCACTCTAGATACTTTAAGTGGTAGTGTTGTGTAAACAAGAGCAAGATACAAAGCAGACACATATTTGCAGCAACTTCTCAAGTCAAGCAAGCTAGCTCTAAAGCTTTGTCTCGGTCCTAATCCTTCTCATCAAAAAAGCTCGCCCACATCTCGATTGTTATTCTAGTTTAGAGGCACCTACCAGAGGTTGAAGAAAAAAATCATTAAACCAACTCTCATGAGCGATTTTTTAACAGGGAGTCTTCATTGAATCCGAGACTCAAAGTAGACTAGGTGTTATGAGGAATATGTGTATACTAGAGGAGTAGCCTTCTGAGGATACGCAAAAAATACTGTACGGTGCTAAGTTAGACTTAGCATTGGCGTAGCGAAGGTTGTACTGTCTGAACAACTAAGTGAATTTTCCTTGTGTGAAGGAAGAGTGGACGTAGAAGGATTGCCCCACCTTCCAACCACTATAAATTTGTTTATATTTTCTTATTATTTTTATAACAGTAGTTGGCATACTACATACTTACTATATAGCTTTTTACAAAATGTATTTTAGTATTCCGCTGCACAAAGCTCTACATGAGCATTACTTGCTATAAGCAGCTCAAGTTCAGTTAGCTTCAAGCACACTGTGTGAAGGTTACTTACTGCATTAGCTTTTCAGTAAGAATTAGTTTTTTTACAGTAAGCAGCTTACCCCTGCTCAAAGTATTTTTGAAAAAAAATGAATCAAAGTTAGAGGTTTATTCATCCCTCCTTCTAAACCTCTTCCACTTGGAACCAACAAGTGGTATCAGAGCGGTTGGTTTCACACACCAATCATCTTTGGTAGCTAAACAAGATCCAACCATTTTTTATCCAAGTAAAAGTAAACTTTTTCTTGTTAAAAACCACAACGCTGGGAAGTTGTTCAACTTAAGCTCCCATGTTTTCCTTTGAGGAATATGAGGACTGGTCTATTAGGATGCAAACACATTTATCATCTATGCATGAGGAAAATAGGACATCTTCATTGAAGGTCCACCCGCAATCATGATAATCAACATTGCTACTTGAGTAGAAGACGAGCCAACACTTCCTCCCATGATGGAGAAAACATGTTATGAATTGACGGCTAACGACTGAAAGAGGTTGAACTTGGAAAACTTAGTGAACAACGCTATCTTTACTACTTTGGACAAGGGAACCTTTAGCAAATTCAAGGCATGCAAACTTAGCAAACAACGCTATCTTTACTATTTGCTGAGGGAAATTTGTATTGGCAAAAACTTTTAGCTCTTTATAGCAAAACCTGAAGAGTCACTAAACAAGTTAGATGCTGGATACACAACAATCCTGAATGAGTTTATGTCTTCCAGGAAAGTCTACTCCCTACAGGAGATAAACATCAAGCTACTACGAACTCTCACATCAGTGATAGCGTCGTTTCTTACTACCAAATTAATGTATAGCAATATACACTTAACCTTAGCTTACAGCTCTAACTAGTAGAGTGGCAAGTAAGGGTCGATCCCACGAGGAACGGTCGAACAATTCTACTTTATGTATTAAGATATTATGATCAAGAAATATAATGCAAATAAGCTATAAAACAATAAAGAAGTGGGGGGAACTTAATGAAAAAACAACTAACACCTAAATAAACAAAGACAAATAAAGAGATTTGTTTTGGTTTTTTATTTTTAATAATAAAACGATTCACCCTTGATCATGTTTCCCCTTGGTCTTAGATAATTGAAGCAACTATTGTTAATGCCCTATTAAATTGTGATTCTAGCCCTTATCTCAAGGCTATTAACAAGCTCTAATAGCCTTGTTGTCCCTTAATCTTAGTTAATCAAAATAAGCTCTTCGACTAACCCTATTCAATTTAATCGAATCCTCGAACAAGCTCTCTTAGATCCAATAACCAAATGCATTAAACACTAGGACAACGAGATAAATTCAACATAAAACTCGCAAGCTCGGGTTTAGTGGTTGAACTTTGTGTTATCACCAATAAATAAATCTATTGTTTGCTACACGGGAATCGGAAATCCTACAATTACGGATAGTAATTTCCTATTCTAGCAACACATTCACAAATCCCTTAAAGGGTGATCAATCCAATAATTAATTCATAAATGTGACTCAATAACAACAAATAACACAAAACACTTGAATAGACAATATTTTCGGTAACATTAACCGCAATAATCACATAAATGTCTTAAACTCAAGGTTCCACAATAATCAAGAGTGAATTCAAGGGTGCTAGTCACCCATTACATATATTACAAAGATAAAATAACAGAAAATTAAAGAAAACATGAAAATAGGATAGAAAGAACCAAAAGTTAGGGTTGAAGATCAAGATCTTCAACCCCTTCCATTCCTTTGCTTCCAATGGAGAAAAGTGGCTGATTATGTGAGGGGGATGGGTTCTAGGTTAGGTCAAATTCGAAAATGACCTTATATATATAGAGGAGAAAGTGTTGGGCTGAAAAAATGGGCAAAACGTGTTTCAGGATTGAAAACAGGGTATTGGGTCGCAGCCGTGAACCGAAGTCGCGGCCGCGAACCCTTCATTTTGCTTCAGAATAATTTGGTTCGTGGGCACGGTCGCGGGCACGAATCCCAATCACGGGCGCGAACCGTGACCCTTTCTCTTTGATAGGTCGCGACCGTGACTTCCAATTGCGGCCGCGACTTGTTGTTCGAACCTCTTGTTCCATCCTTGGCTCGTTCTCTGTTCCGGACTTCTTTGATGCTCATTTCTTGGCCTTAATTCACCTGTTTTATCCTGAAACGAGCTCAACACATTAAATGGCCCAATAATACAAATATGCAAGATACACGATCAAATGTGCATTAAAATATCATTAAAACGACACTTAAAGCGACCTAAAATGCATGCATTTTCACGTGTACCAAATCTCCCCAAACTTAAACCTCTGTTCGGGACAAGCAAAGAAAAAGAAGGTAGGACACGTGTTAGGGAAGATTTAATTGGCGAATTCAGTTTCAGACGACGTTTTCACAAACAAGGCAATCATGATAAGATGAACATATATGATATAACAATTTCAGCTACTTTTGAGACTTGAAAAACTCTCAACTAAAGATCCTCACCGGGTGAGTGTATCTCTCGACTCTCAAGTGTATCAAATGGATAGTGTATATGCTCACATTGAAATGCATAAAATGCCTACCATAGGCTTGCCAATCATCTAAACTTCGAAGTATACCCGACATGTGTGTCAAAGAATCAAAAAGGTCTTTAACGGGTTGTAATGTTGGCTTGGGGTAAGGTGGGAAATTTTCTGGTTTAAGTGACTATAAAACAGACTAAATGAGTCGTGCACTACCCATCTACCCCTCAAACAATGGTCACTCAACCTCATTCTTTACTTCCTTAGTAAACCAATCCCAAAAATTGATTTCTTCTCCTTACCACAAAGTCTACAACCTAAATGCTTTCTCAATTCTCCCTTGAAGTGTATTTTCTTTTGAATTTTTACAACTTTGAGAACATCTATTAAAAGGCATTTACATTACTAGCCTCTCCAAATCAAAAGCAACAATTAGGTATATACAACTAACTTTTTCTTTTGTTTTTCTGATTTTTCGACTTTTTTTTTTCGATTTTCGACTTTTTTTTTTTATGAATAAAAATTGGAGAGGACTAGTATTCTCGATACTTTTCCTATTGTTTCATTTCCTTTCACCCTTCAATATTCCCCATAGATTACCCCTTTCAATCCCAAATTACCCGACTACCTTCCAACCGCCTCCCTCATACTCAAATAGTCCAATTAAGATCAAAGGCTAAATTGAAAGGTACTTGGCTTATAGAGTTGGGCTGTCAAACAAGAGGCTAAAAGCTCAAGGGGGTAACTAGAGGCAATGTTCCAATTTTTGGTGAAAAGGTGTGACATTTTCAAGTTTACAATTAGGCTAAAAAAATCAAGAATTGCCTAAGATCATTTTCTAAGTCACACACGGAATCATTCAAAATAGAGAATCAAGGCAAGTTGTAGAGACATTAGATGCACTCAATAAACTTCACACCGAAAGAAAGTTTAAATTACTCTAATTGTGGGAGTATCTTTTAAGGCTCAAAAACTCACAAGGCGAAATTTTCTTGATCAAAAGTTTTGAGCACAAGCTCAATTTCACCTCAAGTGCCTATCATGCTCTACCACTTGCCATTTTTTTTAAATGCAAAAATTGCCTCATCATTAACCATCCCAACACAATCGAGAGCCAATACGTACACCTATCACCCCCTTCCCCAAACTTGGTTGAAAAACCAAAGTTTGTGGGAATGAAAGGGGTACGAATTGGTGCTCTAGAAGAGGCAATCAATCAACCCAATCTTTTGGTTCGGTTAAAAAAATAAACTAACTAAATAATACTAACTACTAATTAAAAACAACTAAAGTGTGTAAGGACTAATCACAACCAAAATCATTTAAGAACATCAAACTAACCAATCAAAACATAAGAAAAGGGCACACGGGCCAATCCACAAATAAATAATCAATTCAAATCCACCCTCCGAATTCACAATCAAAAAGGCACACAGGCCAACATCCAAGGCAAAACAAATCAACAAGAATAGAAGCACAAAGTAGCAAAAATGCGAGAATCGAAATGAAACACCGAACGGCCAAGACGTCCCACTACCACCCCCTTCCCCAAACTTGGTTGAAAACCAGAGTTTGTGGGAGAGAAAAAGGTACGCCTTGGTGCTCCAACTCACAGAGAGCTACTGAGGCGGTGGTGGATGATGAGGATCACCGAGGCCCAAATGCGAACGCATTTGTGCCATGAAAGTCTCCATTTGGGCCTAACGGATGTCCTCTGTCTCACTCCGAGCAACAAAAGCATCGAGAATGGTCTGCTGCTGCTCCTCGATGGAAGTGAGGCGGTTATGCACATCCATCTGGAAGTCCCATTGGGATTGGATAGCTGCAGTGGGCCTCTTCCTCTGTGGTCTGCTCGTCCGCCGGCTACCTTCTGCTTCTGCTACTGTTTCCACTTCTTCTTCCTCGGGTGCCGGACCCCTTCCTATTTGGTACTTTCTCAACCTGTGGCGTCCGGATCCCTAGATGTTGCCATGTGCGCCGAGGAGCTCATGCTCAGGTTTTCAGTGCTCCGAAGACTGTCAATCGGTGTCAATTGTGCGTTGGGCAACCGGAGGAACGGGCCCCTGTTTTGGATCACGTAGGGTACCGTCTTGTTCTCCCGACTCCGGGGTACCCCATCTCTATACCCCAATGCAACAATGCACATATTCTCCATATCCTCCCAAGTGAGATGATACGATGTGGATACTGGAGATAAATCTATCAGCGGGGTACCGAGATGTTCGGCTATATGGGTGATTAGGCCCCCAATGAAGATGTGCTCGTGCTGACGCTTCCGTACATTCTCGAACTGAGCAACGAGGATGTCTTCATAATGCCTCGGGATGCCTTTCAATATTGACCATAGCACGTCCAACTCATTGACACGACAGGCTCCTGTTTCTGATCTTCCAAACATGGTTAGTGCAAGGAGCCGCTGGATGTACTTGACAACTGGATTCGTAATCCAAGTCACCTTCGAATTCTTAGTCGAGAAAACCTGAGGCTTGACTAGACCGGGGGCTGCAGTGATTTGCCCCCAAAAAGTACGGACATCAAAGGTCTCGAGCTCTGCTGCTGCGGCTGAAGAAATGCACTCAGGGAAGCCATATGCGGTGCGCAAGTCCTTCATCCTGAGGGTATGTGAATGTCCCATCAGCTGAAATGTGATGCTGTACGGTTTGGTACCAAACTTTTTGGAGTTGGCCCGAACCTCAAAGCTGCTGAAGAATTCCCATACAAGGCGTTTGTATGTAGGCTTCGGTTCCATAAATTTCTGGAGGCCTACCTTCTTCAACAAGGTATTGACATTCTAGAAAATTCCCATGGCCTCAAGGATGTCATTCTGGCCATATCGGGTGGGCATGATGGTTCGATGAAAGAGCTTGTCAAACCGGTCCTGATGTGTGGGGTCTCTCAACACAATGTCAAATGCTCGACTATCAATATGAGGGAGGATGGATGCCGGGACTTGAGGTGGCTCAATCTCGGGCTCCTGAACAGGCGCCTTCCCTTTTCCTTTGCGTTTGCTCGTGGTGGCTTTTGGAGGTGTCATTGAATCCTACAATCAACACACTCAACCTTTAAAACTATTGGCAATACAACGAGTTAAAGTTTAAGTATGAGGTGCCTAAGTTTACTTAAATTCGACTATATATCCAACAAAAATAAGTCAAAGTGTATCAACTATGCAATGACAACCAATTCAC
The DNA here is from genome assembly GCA_958295605.1 of Ajuga chamaepitys. Taxonomy (NCBI): domain Eukaryota; kingdom Viridiplantae; phylum Streptophyta; class Magnoliopsida; order Lamiales; family Lamiaceae; genus Ajuga; species Ajuga chamaepitys. Next base: position 38,428,059 of record OY282495.1, read on the forward strand.
ACTCAAAGGAAGTTATACATTACAATAATATCAACAATTGGGCTTAAAAACTAGATAAAATAGTCGAAATTGGCTAACTTAGGCACAACAATTTAACGCATATCACATGTTCGATGAATTGCCACAATGAATTTATCTTCCCAAAACTCACAAAACTTCACTCAACAATCTACCCACTCAATCATCAAGCAATTATACGAGCTATCATGTCAATTCTATCGTTCAAATGCATAAACACATAGCAATTGGCAAAAAAAATCAATACAACTAGTTGTATGTATAACCAATTTCAATGAAAATGCAAATAAACATAAAATTAACCCCCAATCTCAACAATGGATTCAATAATACGCAATAATGGGTCAAAAGAGTGAGATAGCAGTACTTACTGGTCGAGTTTAGACGAAGAAATTTGAATTGGTGATTTTCGCACCCTTTTGTGAACCGACCAGAAATTTGCTCCAAATTCGAAATTAATCGGGTGAATGTGTGTGCAATGGAATGGGTAATGAGTGGTGTGTGTCTTGAATGAAATTTAGAAGTGAAAAATCAAGAAAATTTGGAAGATTTGTGTATGTTTTTCGCAAAAAATTCGAAGGGAGGGGGAGAAATAACCCTTTTTTCATGAACAGGCCCCTTTTATTCTGCTCCGACTGTCGCGGGCGTGATAACCACTCAGGGGCGCGAACAGCTCATATGTCGCGGGCGCCACTGTAATTTGCGGGCGCGAACGGCTGTTCGAAGGTGACACTGCTTCATCACTCACGGGCGCGAATACCTGTAGTGCGCGCGAGCAGCTGTTCGAAGCTGACCCCTGCTTTTGCTCCAGATTGGCCTCGGCCGAGATCAGTATGGGCCTCGGCCGAGGTGATGTCCCCTCCCATTTTGTGCTATTTTCTTGCATTGAAAGGCTAGATTGATTGTGTGTTTATCCCTACACATTTAAAAAAGAAATTCTAAGACATAATTAAAGAAAATGGACAGGTGAACAATCTAAACTATGAAATTTAACAAACGAAAAGCAATAAACGTCGAGTTGCCTCCCGACAAGTGCCTTTGTTTAACGTCGTTCGCTCGATGGATACTCGTTAAATAAACAAAACAAACAACTATCTATGTAAATAAAACTAATGCTTAACGAATAAAACAAAATCGTTCTACACCATTCCCCGGCAACGACGCCAAAATTTGGTAGCGTCGTTTCTTAATACCAAATTAATGTATAGAAATATACACTTAACCTTAGCTTACAACTCTAACTAGTAGAGTGGCAAGTAAGGGTCGATCCTACGAGGAACGGTCGAACAATTCTACTTTATGTATTAAGCTATTATGATCAAGAAATATAACGCAAATAAGTTAGAAAACAATAAAGAAGTGGGGGGAACTTAATGAAATAGCAACTAACACCTAAATAAACAAAGACAAATAAAGAGATTTGTTTTGGTTTTTTATTTTTAAATAATAAAACGATTCACCCTTGATCATGTTTCCCCTTGGTCTTAGATAATTGATGTAACTATTGTTAATTCCCTATTAAATTGTGATTCTAGCCCTTATCTCAAGGCTATTAACAAGCTCTAATAGCCTTGTTGTCCCTTAATCTTAAGTTAATCAAAATAAGCTCTTCGACTAACCCTATTCAATTTAATCGAATCCTCGAACAAGCTCTCTTAGATCTAATAACCAAATGCATTAAACACTAGGACAACGAGATAAATTCAACATAAAACTCGCAAGCTCGGGTTTAGTGGTTGAACTTTGTGTTATCACCAATAAATAAATCTATTGTTTGCTACACGGGAATCGGAAATCCTACAATTGCGGATAGTAATTTCCTATTCTAGCAACACATTCACAAATCCCTTAAAGGGTGATCAATCCAATAATTAATTCATAAATGTGACTCAATAACAACAAATAACACAAGACACTTGAATACACAATATTTTCGGTAACATTAACCGCAATAATCACATAAACGTCTTAAACTCAAGGTTCCACAATAATCAAGAGTGAATTCAAGGGTGCTAGTCACCCATTACATATATTACAAAGATAAAATAACAGAAAATTAAAGAAAACATGAAAATAGGATAGAAAGAACCAAAAGTTAGGGTTAAAGATCAAGATTTTCAACCCCCTTCCATTCCTTTGCTTCCAATTGAGACATAGAGGTCGACATTTATTCTTCTTACTCTGTGATGAACGTAAAAATTACCCTTTTTCTTGCACTTTTCACGTTTATATTTTATAGAGAATTATGCGTAATTGTTATGTTCATGTGCGATTTCGTGTTTCATTGTATTTCCAAGTTGATTTTCCATTTTAATATGATTTGATGCGCTTTGGATGTTTTTTAGTCGTATTTTGAAGTTTAGGAAACTCTGAATAATTTAGAAGATCGTTCGGGTTCATTTTCACACTCTGGCCCACATCTTGAGGCCCAAACAGGCCCAAAATAGGTCGGGATTAGGCCTAAACTGAAGACAATCAAGCCACGAGAAAAGATCATGACGAAATCGGGGCGAGAAGATGGATAGAAAAGCCCCGGATTGAAGAAGGAAAGAAGACATGGGCAATCACACATGCTTCATGCTCCAGCCTGCAAAAGAAGACCCAACCAAACCCAAATAAGACCCAACAAGAGCCCTAATCAAAGTTCATCAAGTCACGAACAAAAGTCATGAAGGGGTCGGGTCGAGAAAACGAGAGGAAGGGCTTGGAAACGGCTATGGAAGACGGAGATGCGAAGCAGGGGCTGAACCAAACCAACAGCCGTAGCACCTACTGGACCCGTAGGCCACCGGGAGTTGGTCTAGTTTTGACCCAGAATCTCAGCCGCCAGACTACCGGCCCGGCTGCTAGCCCAGCGGCGGTTCTGGCAGTTCGCAGGCCGATTCGTCCAGTTTTTTTCTAGTTATTCATTTTTTTGCAGTAACTTCTTTGTCCAAGCTCTAATTTGTGAAATTCAAGCTGCCACGTGTAGCTAAGACAAAGACCTACAACTTTCATGTTTGGACCGCGAGCCAATTCTGAGCCGATTGTTCCCAGAATTTGTGTGAAGGTAGAGTCGAGTGCACGAAGGGGGGTTTGACCAACAACTTATAATCTCTTATGTTTTAAATTGCTTTTGACTATTTTACCCTTACTTTTGAGCGACTTTTCACCAGATTTTATCTTTGTATGTGCGGGGAGTGAATTTCTATAAATACCCCCTCCCCCTTTAGTCCAAAAGGACTTAGATTTCATATCATTACTCCTCTATTAGATTAGTAAGGGAATTTTTCAGATTTAGACTAGGTTTCTTCTCTCTTAAAGAGGGGAACTATGGTTCTTGGTGAAATTCTAAGAAATACTCCAAGGGTGTGACAACCTTAAAGTTTTATCGAAGATTTCCCGATTATTATCTTCAATAAGTTTTTCTCATCCCTATCGCTCTCTATTTTATTTTATTTTATTATCTTGCTTGATGATGAAATTTATTGAGTTATTGGTGATGATTCGTCAGTAGTTCTTCTTGTTTCCCAAAGCAATGGAGTATCCCGGGCTTAGGGTTTTGATTATAGGCTTGCTACGGTCACTCGACTTTCGATAACTTAGCCTTATTGTGTATGATTGTGCATTTGAGAGGGGATAATCGGAACCTAGGCTAAAGTTTTCACCCTTTCGAGGAGATTCGATTTGATCTTAAATGAGCTTAGGATTGGACTTCTGCCCCTTAGATTAGCCGAGAGAGAAATTTAATCCGGAAACTTAAATTAATTAAGACACAATTGATAGGATGGAGACCTATGAAGGAGAAAGCCTATCGAAAGAGGGAGTAGAGCCTAGGAAGTCTCGGTTGGGATGAAAGACAATAGTTTAGTTGTACATGTAGTGAAATCTCACCCCTACATCTGTTTATAATGTAGGAGAAGCCACACTAAATTGCTCTAATTTACGTAATCGATAATCTGGGGCCCGGGGTTGACTTTGTTTCCTATCCATTTAGGTATTCTTCATAGAACCTCATTTATTCACCAACTCTAGGGGGTATGGCACCTCAATCATATCCCAGAATTCTTATCTATTAGGACGCTATATAGGTAGGAATTCATTCATTTACTCCCTTTTTACCTTTACCTGATTGTGTTTGGACATTGAGCCCTCAAAATTGGGTGAAATCGAGTTTCGGGAAGCATTCTTCATCATATATCCATTTTTATCTTTTGATTATGTTTTAGTAAAAATTAACTCTCAATTCTAATTCCCAAATTTTAAGAATTATGGCTCGGGTAGTTTGTTGGATGTGGAGCCTAAACTGTCGTAGGGGGTGCCACGACCGCGACTCTTGCGAAGGTTTGGAGGTGAGCAGAGCTCCCTGTCGCAACTACGATCAAGGGAGCGAAGCACAGCATTGGTTCTACCAAAGAGTCGTGGGTGCGATGATGGCTCGCGGGCACGATCGTCAATTTTGACGATACGCCTCGCCGGTGTGACTGAGTGTCGCGGGCGCGACCTATTGATGTGGCTGAAACTTGGGGGATAAGTTTTGGAGCTATTATAAATAGTAGAGTCCTTCTCCACTCATTGTATTCCGAAAATTCATCATATTAGTGCATATCCTGGCTTGGTATCGCCCCCAGACGTAGTTACACATCGTAACGAACTGGGTTACCAAATTGCTGTGTTATTATGTGATTATTTATTACTTTCTTCGTCGATTATCTTGTCGTGTCGTGGTTGTGAGTGGGTTGAATTCCCAACAACTGGTATCAGAGCATCATGTTAGTTTCTTGGGAGAATTCACGATGAACAACGGAAAGATTTTGGTGGAGAATTTCGATGGAACTGATTGTGGCTTTTGGAGGATGCAAATTGAAGATTACCTTTATGGTAGGGATTTGCACCAGCCCCTCAAGGAGAAGCCCGAGAAGATGTCTGCAGAGGAGTGGGAGTTGTTGGACAGGAAAGCGATGAGCGTAATGCATTTGTTGTTGTCCAAGGAAGTGGTTTACCATACCACAAGCGCGAAGTCTACACGAGAGATGCTGAAAACCTTAGAGGAGATGTATCAAAAATCATTGACGCCAGACAAAGTCTATCTGATTAGATGACTTTTTAATCTGAGGATGACGGAGGGAACACCGGTACAACAACACCTGAATGAATTCAACATGATGACCTCACAGTTGGATTCGGTGGATATTAAATTTGATGATGAGATTCGGGCCCTAATTATGCTATCTTCTCTGCCAGACAATTGGGCCGGTACAGTAACAGTCGTTAGCGCTACAGATGCTAAGCTGAAGTTTGACAAGGTGAGGGATTTGATGATCGGGGAAGAGATTCATAGGAATGAATCATTATCAGGATCGTCCTCAGGGTCAGCGACGAGAACAGAGGTAGACCGAATGGAAGACAGTTTAGGGGGAGGTCGAAATCCTGAGGAAAGAGTCAGACAAAGAAGAACGCGAGTTCTGTGAAGTGCTAGAACTATGACGTGGTCGGTCACTTCAAATACTAGTGCAAGGCGCCAAAGAAGAACAAGAGTGAATAGGCAGACAGGAAGACAGCGAACGCAACCACATATGAAGATGATGGCGATGCGTTGGTCTTGAGTGTGTGCAGTCCCAACAAAATGGTGTGGCTGAGAGAATGAACAGAACACTAAATGAGCGGGCAAGGTATATAAGACTGAAGAGCAGCTTGCCTAAGTCCTTTTGGGCGGATGCAGTGAGCACAACTGCATTCTTGATAACCGAGGTCCATCGGTTCCCTTGGATAATAGGATACGCGAGGAGAAGTGGACTGGAAAGAAGGTAAACTTATCTTACTTACGTATTTGCGTTTGTGTTGCTTACGCTCTTGTGGGTTCTGTTGATAGGAGCAAGTTAGATGCTAACTCCATCAAGTGTACATTAATTGGGTATGGATGAGTTCGGCTATAGGCTATGGGATGAGCGAAACTGAAAGGTGATTCGCATCCGGGATGTTATATTCAATGAACATGTTCTGCACAAGGATAGGTTGAAGGATTTGGGAAAAATATTGCAAAGCCTCACACTGTCAAGTTACCTGATCTAGACTCGAGTGGGAGTAAGGGGAGTACGGTCAATGAGGAGGTTCTTGATGATGAACCAAGAACACCACCACCACCTCGAAGACCAATTAGAGATCGAAGGCCACCAGATAAGTATTCGCCCTCTAACTTTTACTTAATGTTGACTGAAGGTGGTGAACCTGAGAGCTTTGCAGAGGCAGAGCAGGTTAGTGATAGACGAAGATGGAAGGCTGCCATGGAAGATGAAATGACGTCTCTTCGTATGAATGGCACTTGGGAATTGACTGAGCTTCCAAGGGCATGAAGGCATTGCAAAGCAAGTGGGTCTACCGAATCAAGAATGAGGCCGATGGTAGCAAGCGCTACAAGGCAAGGATAGTTGTGAAGGGATCCGAGCAACGGTATAGTATTGATTATACGGACGTATTTACTCTTGTTGTGAAGTTGACTACAATTCGCATGGTGTTGAGTATGGTGGTTGCGGAGAACCTGTTATTGCATCAGATGGATGTGAAGACGGCTTTCCTTCATGGTGATCTAGTGGAGGAGTTGTACATGGTACAGCCGAAGGGATTCGTGGTAGATGGAAGGGAAAATCTTGTGTGCAAGTTGAAGAAGAGCCTGTATGGGTTGAAGCAAGCTCTGAAGCAGTGGCATATGAAGTTCGACAATTTCATGATGGAGATTGGTTACCATAGATGTCACGCCGACCATTTTTGCTATTATAAGAGGTTTGACAAAAGCTATCTTATCATATTACTATACGTTGATAATACGTTGATTGTAGGAGCCGATCCGAGGGAGTTGGAAAGGTTGAAGAAGCAATTGCTTGGGAGGTTCTCCATGAAGGATCTTGGAGAAGCGAAGCAAATTTTGGGTATGGGAATCGAGAGGAATAGGGCGGCAAATTTGTTGTGTCTTTCGCAGGCGGATTATATCCAGAAGGTCCTAGAAAGGTTTAACATGGAGGATTTGAAGTCGGTTGATGTACCCTTGGGGGGTCACTTTAAGTTGTCGAAGAAGGAGTCGCCGAGTACTAAGGGGGAACGTACCCAAATGGTGAATGTTCCATATGCATCGGCAATTGGTAGTATCATGTATGCCATGGTTTGTACTCGTCCGGATATTGCGCATGTAGTGGGAGTGGTGAGTCGGTTCATGAGTGATTCAGGGAAACAACATCGGGAGGCGGTGTAGTGGATTCTAATGTATTTGCGGGGTACCATAAATAAAGCATTGTGCTTTGACGGAAGAAATTCTGAGTTGGTTGGTTTCGTTGACGCGGACTTAGCATCGGATGATCTTGATGGGATAAAGAGTACGACCGGGTATGTATTTACTTATGGTGGTACGGCGATTTCTTGGACATCAAACGTGCAAAAGGTGGTTACTGTCCACCATGGAGGCAGAGTACGTAGCCGTGACGGAGGCAAGTAAGGAGATGGTGTGGTGCAAAGTTTCTTGGGTGAACTTGGAAAGGAGCGTGTAAATAGAGTACTCTACTGTGATAGTCAGAGTGCAATTTTCTTGGCTAGTAATTCGGCGTTTCATTCGAGAACGAAGCACGTTGTGTTGAAGTATCATTTCACCCGACACCTATTGGAAAAGAAAGCCTTGCGACTTGTTAAAAATTCTCGGGAGTGAGAATCTAGCGGACATGCTTACTAAGGTAGTAACCTTAGAGAAATTGAAGTTGTGAATAACTTCAATTGGCCTCGGAACATGAAGAAGAAGAGGAGATGGTGATACAGAGCGGAAAAGGAAAGACGAGCTCAAGAGGAGTTGAATGGAGAGGATGTTTAGTTCCAGGTGGGAGATTGTTGGATGTGGAGCCTAAACTGTTGCTGGGGGTGTCGCGGCTGCAAGCAAAGGTGCTGCGACCAAGGGAGCAAAGCAGAGCATTGTTTCAACCAAAGAGTCGTGGGCGCGAAGATGGCTCGCGGGTGCGATCGTCAATTTTGACGATACACCTCACGGGCACGACTAGATGCTGCGGGCACGACCAGTTGATGCGGCTGAAACTTGGGGGACATGTTTTGGGGCTATTATAAATAGTCGAATCCTTCTCCACTAATTTTATCCAAAAATTCATCATATTAGTGCATATCCTGGCTTGGTATCGCCTCCAGATGTAGTTACACATCAACGAACTGGGTAACCAAATTATTGTGTTATTGTATGATTATTTATTGCTTTCTTCTTCGATTATCTTGTCGTGTCGTGGTTGTGAGTGGGTCGAATTCCTAACATAGTTCACACGGATGTCCTCCTTATGGTTCGACTTATTACTACCTTTGTCTAATCTCGTACGCTTAATAGAACGAAAAGCTATTTGAAAACAAACATTTTTGCATGGGCTTTCGGACAAGTTCATGGTGCCGTTGCCGGGGAGGATAATCTCCCCATGTAATTAGCCGGGTCATTGCGTTATATAAGATTTAGCTTTTAATTTATGTAATTTAAATTTTCATATATATATATATATGTATATATATATATATTTACTTGTTACTTTGTTTGTTTGTTGTGTTTATTCAGTTTACATGTTAACTTTATTTTAATCTAAAAAAAACATGATGAATAGAGGAACGAGTAAGTTTCATTATACTGAAGTTACCACTTCCTACTCCTTCTCACCGAGCCTGCAACATCTTGCACGGGTGTAGAAGTTACTCAGGCCATGGGGAGCTTAGCCTGAGGAATGAAGTTTCATGGGAAAGAAGATGAGGATCCATATGAGCATCTTGAGGAATTTTTGAAAATTTGTGAGTGTATTAAGACCACTAACGAACTTGTAAACGAATACTCTATCAAGCTCTTTCAATTCACACTTGAAGGAGCGGTCAAAAAATGGTTTCATGAAGAACCATTCAGTTCCTCATCTCTATGAGAAGAAGTTTCTACATCTTTCCTTCATTGATTCTCTCCGATAAGTAAAAATGCAAGGATTAGGCGTGACATATCAAGTTTTGAACAACGGAGTGACGAACGTTTGTTCGAAGTTTGGGAAATACTCTTATATCTTTGTAGATCATGCCCGCACCACGGATTTGACGATGCCTTTATTATTAATGTCTCTTATGCCGGTCTAACTCCTAATGAACGTGTTTTCTTAAATATAGCATCGGGAGGATCCTTCTTTAACAAGGAAGTAGATGAGGCTCTCTCTTGGATAAAGGAGACGTCGTCCAATCAAAATCAATGGGACAAAGAAGACAAGAAGAGGAAAATGCTAAGTTAAGAGGGAAGTGCCAAGAGGGAAAAGCTTGAATTTCTTGAACAAGGTGAATCATTTCTACAAAATAATATGCATCAAGGATTCAAGGTAAGTATCACTCCTCTCTTTTGCTCAAGATGTGAGGCTAACAATATCGTGAACCACTCTTGTGATAGGGAGTCATCTATGTTGTTAGAACCTCGTGTTCCGGTGGTTCCAAGGGATTTAGTTGAGGATGATTCCGACGAAGTTTCCACTAAAAAAAAAATTTAAATTGGTGAAAACTTTGTCTAGGAAGAGTGCTAGAAATAAAGGGACTACACCTTATCGTTAGAAAACTTATATAACTTGTTTAATAACCTTGAGGAAGAAGGGATTCTAACTCAAGAAAACCTTGAAGGCTAACCCCTTAGAAAGCGACAATGCCCCGCTTTGGGAAATTTTGAAAGATATCATCAATAATAAAAAAGAGTGGGGGCAAATAGAAAAGGTTTACTTAGCCGATGAAATTAGTGCCATAATTCAAAACAAAGCCTATGCTAAGCTTAAAGATCCGGGTAGTTTCACTATCGCGTGTTCTATTTACGATGTGCAAATAGATAGAGCTTTGCTTGTTTTGGGTGCCAGTGTGAGTTTATTACCTTCTTCTATTATGCGGCAATTCAAGGATTACAAACTTAAGGCCACTTCTATATCCCTTTAATTGGCCGATAGATCAATCAAGAAACCTATGGGAGATGTTCCTGTCCGAATCAATGGAATTGATATTCCAGTTGAGTTCGTTGTTCTTGACATGGACGAGGACCCCAAAACTCCCATAATTCTTGGTAGACCTTTCATGGCTAATGTCGGTGCTATCATTTATGTCAAGGATGAAATGGCATCCCTTGAGCTTGCTAATCAAAGGGTCCACTATGATATTAATGTTTGATAAATCACCCCTCCCCCGAAGAACAATGTTTAATGATAGGTGTACTTGAGGAGGTGATTGAAGAGGTTTTAGAGGAGATTCCCGAGAAGACAACTTGGGAAAAGATACAAGAATGCATAGGTTGGGATGATGAATCTCCCCTCAAAGATGAACTCCGAAGAATGTGCAAAGCACTCAGCGAAGAAGACCCAAATCTTCAAGAGGTAGAACTCGAATCTTTCACTTCACTCATGAGGTATGACTCTCTAAACTCCACTTCTTGGAATGATGAAAATTTTAAAGAACTGGTTGCAGTGGTTGATGAATTTGAGACAAGTTAAAGGGTGACAAAAGTGGTCTTGGTGAAGGTTTTGACATAGTTTACAATGTGAAATATGTATGCTTTGATGACTTCTTGGTGAATGACTTTTCTTGCAAACATTTTCCACATGAATTTTTTTCCCTTGATGCATTAATAATTGATTTAGGTGAACCCTTCACTTGTACTTTAGAAATGGATGACGTCTTATTTTGGGAGAACTTTCAAATTAAGAGTATACTTGATGAAATGAGCATTGGTTTGGGTGAACCTTTTACTTGCACTTTAGAAAATGATGATGCCTTGTTTTGAGAGGACTTTCAAACTAAGAACATTCTTGATGCATTGATCATTGATTTGAGTGAATCCTTTGGTTTTACTTTAGAAAATGATGACGTTGTCTTTTGGGAAAATTTTCAAATCTTGAGCATTTCTCATTTCCAAAAAGTTTTGGATGAAACACTCTCTACCCATGTTGATCTTCAAGTGTGTGGGGAACCACCTCCATTTGAGAGTGATAAATTGTTTTCAAGAAAAGGTGGAACCCCTAGACTTGACAGTGTCTTCTAGGCATTTGAATTACATTCCCACTTCTTCATTTTTATCCCAAGATTCCATGAAAGAATTTTTAGACATTGCCAAGCAGGATTTTCTTGGGACGGAAAAATTTTCCTCACCAACGAACGTGACTTTCTTCGAAAATGGCATTGTTTTAAAAATTCTTCCAAATTGGAAGGAAAATCTTGTGGTGAATTTGGAAGAACCCTTTATTGCAAAAAGGTATCAAGAAAGTTTAAGCATACTGGTTAGATTTGTCATATTTATATTATCTATGGTTAAACACTTTGTTCATGTTGAAAAATCTTTTTGTAAGGAGGGAAAGAAGCCAAAGGAAAGACTGATGATGGAGAACATGTGGGAGATGAGAGAATGGAGATTCAGAAGATTAAGGAAAGCAACTCGTTGGAGATTCGCTCAAGGGGAACGGCACGGATTCAGGGACGAGAATTCATACTTCGAGTCCCCTTGACAAGCAAGGTGATGATATGGTCAAGCTAATGACCTTAAAGAAGCGCACTTGGGAGGTATCCCAAGCACCTTTTATTGCATCCTAGGAGTATGTAGTGGTTGAGGATCCTCCCCCTATGGGTTAGTCTTCTCGCTTACCTTTTATTGCTTTGATTGAGTAGGATTAAGTTTATTGCTTTTTGAATAAGTGGTTTTGGGATGGAAATGAAATATGGGACAAGATCATTTCATTGGTGCAAATTTGTAGATGATAACTTTGTGATGTCTTTGATTTGTAAATTCACTATTTACTATTCTTTATTGAGTTTGCACATTTTTCCACCTCCCTAACAAATTGGGGTTGAGAAGTTCGCCCAAGTTTGTGGGGAGGAGGAGCGGTTGTCATTTCTATGTAAGTTTTGATTGAGATATGAATTCTAACCTCTTCGCTACTTGGGCTCGAGAATTTCGCCCCCAAGTTTGTGGGGGAAATGGAAGGATTGTCATTCTTATGTGCTTTTGAGGATGCTCCTCTTGTCGTATGGAAGTTTCTATAATTCTTGATCTATGTCATTCCACCACTTTGTTGCTTATATTTTAATTTCGTTTGTGAATAAAGAACTTGTGGATTGGTTGTTGAGTTAACTTACTTTATGATGGATGAGGAAGAAGGATTGGAAGCATCCCATTGTTGTGTTCCAAATTTTTCGAAATCTCTATAAATTGAGTATATAGCACTAGAGGGTTCCTTGCCTAAAAAAATGTGATTAATTGGTCGATGAGATTTAAGGGTAGGTGAATATTTAGATATAGTGAGAAGGATTGCATGAGTTCATAAAATAACTTATCCCGAAGTTATTTTGCTTGTGGGCATTTCTTCCATCCCAGGATAAAACACAATACGACTAAGGACGAACTCGTGAAGAATAAAATGAATTGGCTTTGGGTGGTGGAAAAATTAAGGAGATGTAGGAGGAGTTATAAGGTGGTATAGGTCGCCTGATCAAGTCATTGCATCCCATTGTTTGTGATAAATTCTAGTGATAATTGTATACTCCAATTGTTGAGCTAAGTATGTAAAAAGAAAAAAATTCCACGTTGTATGAAACGTGAGAGAAAAAACAAAGAGAGAGAAAAAGCTCAAGTGAAATTCAAGTGTTGTAGTCATTGAAAATGTCATGTAACTTAAAAAGATTATTGTAATATAAAAGCACAAAAGCTAGAATTGTCATTATTTATTCTTTTGGACTAAACCCGGTGGCAAAAGGAGAAATAGGGAGATAAAAAAAAAATCAGTTGGCTCGAGGGAGAAAAGAGCCGCATCACCTACACTGGATGAGTATGTGGCGTCTTCCTAAAAAAGAACGAGTCGAACCACCTAGGATTGAGGATTTTGAAGGATAATGAGATGTCCAAAGTCACCGCACAAATGCACATTTGGGGTTGAAGTTAGGGCTGTTAGCACATGATCTAGGTTACTAAGTGAAATAAAAATATAACATGCCTTTCCAAATTTCTATACCTTTATATTCCCATACTCGTTTATCAAATCCTTGAAACAAATTGATTTAGGCAAAAATGGTGAACCAAAAAGTGGAAAAGTACTCAATGAAAAGAGAAATTTATTAAAAAAAGGGGGAGATTCCAATACCTTCCTAACTCTCATTTTCTTATGTGCCTAATCGTTTGAAATTGCTCGGGGATGAGCAAACCTTAAGTTTGTGGGGATGATGAACGTAAAAATTATCATTTTTCTTGTACTTTTCACGTTTATATTTTGTAGAGAATTACGTGTAATTGTTACGTTCATGTGCGATTTCGTGTTTATTATGTTTTTGGGTTGATTTTCCTTTTTAATATGATTTGATGCGCTTTTGAATGTTTTTGAGTCGTATTTTGAAGTTAGGAAACTCGGAAGAATTTAGAAGATCGTTCTAGTCTATTTTCACACTTTGGCTCATATCTCGAGGCCTAAATGGGCCCAAAATGAGTCGGGTTTAGGCCAAAATTGAAGATCATCAAGTCAAGAGAAAAGTTCGTGAAGAAATTGGGCTGAGAAGATGGATAGAAAAGTCCCGAATTGAAGAAGGAAAGAAGACAAGGGCAATCACACATATTTCGTGTTCTAGCCCACAAACCAAGGCATAAATAAACTCAATTCAGACCTAACAAGAGCCCAAATGGAAGTTCGTCGAGTCACGAACAAAAACCATGAAGGGATCGGGTCGAGAAAATGAGAGGAAGGGTTCCGAAATGGTGACAGAAGATGGAGGTGCAAAGCAGGGGCTGAACCAGACCAACAACCGCATCACCTACTGGACTAGCTACCGAACCGGTAGGCTGCCGGAAGTTGGTCCAGTACTGACCCAGAATCTTAGCCGCCAGACTACCGGCCCAGCAGCAGTTCGCGGGCCGGTTCGCCCAATTTTGTACAGTTGTTCATTTTTTGGTCGTAACTTCTTTGTACAAACTCCGATTCATGCAATTCAAATGGCCACGGGTAGCTAAGACAAATACTTGCAACTTTCATGTTTGGACCATGAGCCAATTCGAGACAATGTTTCCCAGAATTTGCTTGAAGTTCGAGTCGAGTGCATGAAGGGAGTGTCGACCAACAACTTATAATCCCTTGTGTTTTAAATTGCTTTTGACTTTTAACCCTTACTTTTGAGGGACTTTTCAGCAAATTTTATCTTTGTATGTGTGGGGAGTGGATGTCTATAAATACCTCCTCCCCCTTTTATTCCAATAAAACTTAGATTTCATTTCATTACTCTTCTATTAGCTTTAGTGGGGGAAACTTTTCTAGTTTAAACTAGGGTTTCTTCTCTCTTAAAGAGGGGAACTAGGGTTCTTGGTGAAATTGTAAGAAATACTCCAAGGTTGTGACAACCTTGAAGTTTTATCGAAGATTTCCCAATTATTATCATCAATAAGATTTTCTCATCCCTATCTCTGTCTTTATTTTATTTTATTATCTTGCTTGACGATGATATTTATTGAGTTATTGTTGATGTTCGTGAGTAGTTCTTCTTGTTTCCCAAAGTAAGGGAGTAGCTCGAGCTTCGGGGTTGATGTCCATATTATTTTGATTGTTGATTTAATTTGGGTTTGGTAACCTAGGGTTTGGATTTGATTGATTTGTTATGATTTTCATATGAAATTAGGACTTTGATATAGGCTTGCTTCGATCGCTCGACTTTCGATAATTTAGTCTTATTTTGTATGATTGTGCATTTGAGAGGGGACAATCGCAACCTAGGCTAGGGTTTGCCACCCTTTTGAAGAGATTCGATTTGATCTTAAATGAGCTTAGGATTGGACTCTGCGCCTTAGATTGGTCGGGAGAGGAATTTAATTTGGAAAATTAAATCAATCAAGACGATAGGATGGAGACCTATGAAGGAGAAGACCTATCGAAAGGGGGAATAGAGATAGGAAATCTCGGTTGGGATGAACTACAGTAGTTTAGTTCTGCATGTAGAGAAATCTCACCCCTACATTGGTCTATAATGTAGGAGAAGCCACACTAAATTGTTCTAGTTTACGTAATCGGTAATCCGGGGCCTAGAGTTGACTTTGTTTGCTTTCCATTTAGATATTCTTTATATAACCTAGTTTATTCACCAACTCTATGGAGGTATGGCACCTAAACCAGAGCCCGGAATTCTTATCTACTAGGACGCCATTTAGATAGGAATTCGTCCATCTACTCCCTTTTTTATCTTGACATGATTGTGTTTGAATATTGACCCTCAAAATTGGGTGAAATTAAGTTTCGGGAAGCATTTCTTCATCATTTATCCATTTCTATCTTTTGGTTCTGTTTTAGTAAAAATTAACTCTCAATTCCAATTCACTAAACATAGGAAATTATGGCTCCGGTAGTTCACACGGATGTCCTCCTTCTGGTTCGACTTATTACTAACTCTGTCTAATCTCGTACGCCTGCAAGAATGAAAAGTTGTTTGAAAACAAATGTTTTTGCATAGCTTTTCGGGACAAGTTCACTCTGATAGCGAAGCACTCGTTTACCTCATGGAAAAAAATGATGGTAATCATGCAGAGGTAGATTCTCCCAGTATCTCTTCAAGATTAGGGAATGTTGACTCTGAAAGCTTACTCATTTTGTTCAGAAAAATTATGACTAAATTTGAGTAAGTCAATCAGTCATATGAAGAGGTGAAGGCTGAGAACATACAACTTCTTGGAGAAAATGCAGCGGTTACAACTGAAGTTGAGAAACTTACAACTGAAGCAATTGCCTGCAGCTTTCTTCGAGTGGAAGTAAGTAAGTTGAAGATGTCACTCATCCTTCATGTAGAGAAGGAAAACAAATTAAATGCCAACCATTATGTCTTTCAGTATATCATCTAAGAATCTGGATGAAATTATAGATGTTCAGAGAAGTCTATCTTACATGACAGGGATAGGATTCATTGACACAATTTCTTACTGTTGAACAACAAGTACTTCTACTAATTTTCCAGTAGTAAGTATGTTTGAAACACAAGCTCTCCCCAAACAAAAAAAAAAGGTAAACCTAGAAGGGTGGAGAATATCCCTACAAGAAAACCTAGACTAGAATTAGACTGTAATCTTGACAATGGGATGTCAGTTGTTGTAAGCACACTAGGCAACAGTGTTGTAGGAAGCAACAACATGCAACAAGCTTTGGCTACTGGATGCAGTAACTGCCTACAACAACCCAAGAACAAGCAGTAGAAGACTAAGCTCATTGCTCGCATGTTTCCACAGAAGGCTAGGAGTAACTATGAAAGCTCAATCCAACCAATGAAACAATCTTCTCTTGGTGCCCTAGAAAAAGGGAAACCTACCAAGGTGTGCATCAAGCAAGTTGGCACAGAAAAACAGTTTGCTACTCAGATTTTCAGTAAGAGATCAGTTTCAAGAAAGACTAATTCCCAAGGACCCACTCAGCAATGGGTACATAAGTCTACTTGATTACTTTGCAGGTCAAGTTGCCTACTGGACATAGTGAAATTTAGCATCGACGGCGCGTGGCCAGACAAATGACATGCAACAAGAAGTCTCTTTATGATTTCAAAGACTGCATAGAACCCAAGGTGTTGTTTGGAGACAATGACAAAGGAATCACCAAAGTTGTTGGGACTTTCTCAAAAGGTAAAGTCAACATAGCAGATGTCTACTTCATTGAAGGCTTACAATACAACCTACTGAGTATAAGACATTTATGTGACAAGGGACATTTTGTAGAGTTCACTCAAGGGAAATGCACAGAAAGATGTTAAATCCAACCAAATAAAGCTCACAGGCACTAGAAAGGGTAACATCTATCTAGCACACTGGGAATCTAAAAGCACTCCTGAACTCAGTTTGCTATGACATAGGAGAATGAGTCGTCTGAACTTCATGACTATCCATACTAGCACATAAAAGAATAGTAAGAGGACTACCAAATGTAGCTTACAGAAAGGAGAGTGTGATGCATGCTGAAAAGGTAAGCAAATCCGGAAGTCCTTCAAAGACAAGCCTGTAAGATCATCTCACAAACTCATGTACCTACTGCACATGGACCTCTTCGACACCAACATTGTTAAGATCAGATCCAAACCAGGTACTGAATTCACTGACAAGTTCACAGAAAGTTTCTGGAGCACCAATGGAATTCACCATGAGTATTCAACTGCAAGAACTCCCAAGCAAAATGGTGTAGAAGAAAAAGGAAACATAACATTGAAAGAAGTTGCTAGAATCGTGATTGTTGAAGCACAACTGCCTAAAAGATTTTGGGCAGAGGCAACCAACACAACATGCTACACACAGAATTGATGTCTTATCAAGAAGGATCAAGATAAGACACCCTATGAACTATGAAATGGTAGACAACCTAAGATCTCATACTTCCATATTATTGGTTGTAGATTTTTTTGCTGAACAATGGGAAAGAACATCTAAATTTATTTGACGTTAAATTAGATGAAGGAGTACTTTTGTGATACTCTAATATAAAAAAAAAATTTATTTAGAGTCTTCAACAAAAGAACATTGCTTGAAGACTCACCTCATGTGGTCTGCGATGTACCTGACTATAACCTAGAAGGAATCAACGAGATAACAACAACAGTTGAAAATTCAGGTTGGTAAAAGATAAGGAACAAGTTCCTTATATGGAGATCCTATAACCAGCTCTAGTTGAGGAACAACCTACTGCAGAGGATGGAGTAGCAGCTATAGGAACTACCAAACTTATAGCAGAGGCTACGAACTCCGAGCCTACAACACAACAAGGAGCTCAACAAGCTGTTGTGAGTCAAGGTTTGGAACTAGACACAAGGTGGCTAAGAGATCATCCACCAATCTTTGTCGTAGTCACTAACCGCACTCTGCTCAATGGTTTAAAGAAGCGTTTAGATCAAGCTAAAGGCCTCTGGGCCAAGAACCTTCCGCAAGTTCTCTGGGCCTATCGTACTACGCCGCACTCGTTAACCGGGGAAACCCCATACAGCCTCACCTATGGCTCCGAGGCTGTTATCCCTGCCGAGGTGGGAGTACCCAGTCTCAGGCTCGTTAACATCGACCCTGAGACTAATGGGGAAGCACTCCGTGCTAACTTGGATGAACTCGAACATCGCTGTGAGCAATCCTTTATTCGACAGGCTAAAAGCAAGCAACAAGCGGCTCAGTATTACAACCTCCGGGTTAGGGGTACTCAGTTTCAAGTCGGAGACCTTGTGCTCCGGTTAAATTCTGCTAGCAAAGCTGCCCCCGAAGGTAAACTGCATGCCACTTGGGAAGGGCCTTATCGCGTTATCGCTGCACATGCCTCCAGGAGCTATCACTTAGAGCATCTAGACGGACACCAATACCCCGAACCTGGCACATTAGCAATCTGCGGCGTTTTTATCTATGATTTCCGATCGTCAAGTACCTTTTCTTCCTTTATGTTCTTTGTATGTTATTTCATTTTCGTAATGTGGCATTTTCTTTTTTATGAATACCTTTGTATTCTTCAACTGTTCCGACAATTACTTTGAATAAAGTTTTAACTTTACATACATTACTGTACTTTCTTCTATGCCGCGGGGACGCCCCGGCCTAGACTCATTATTGTTTGTCTTCGGACACACTGGTCTCTCGCCTGATCCGTCCGGAAAGATAAACATTTAGTCCCCGGACATATATTCCCTCTCGTCTGATTTATCCGGAGAGGTCATTCACTCTCGCCTGATCCGCCCGGGGAGATTCTGTGCCTTGTTTCCAAACCAGGGCTTATTTACATATCGTACTCCCGATTACTAACTACTACATCATTTTCATAATGACATATAAAAAAAAAAAAAAGAGTTTTAAACACTTGCCTCATGGTTAACCACTTAGCTACTCTTATCACACATATTTATGCTATACATTAAAATATTTTCATAAGTCTTTAAGTATTCTTTACAAATGAACATGTATTGATTACAACAAAATATTATCTCCGGCCTCCGAGCCAATACTCCGCGCTCCGGCGTTGGGATCCGTCCCGGGAGCTCCTTCGCGTCCTCCGGGATCTCGAGGTTCCTCGGCTTTGGACCCCGGTCCTTCCCCTGCTTCTACCTCCTCTCCGACGAGGACTTACTCTCAGAACTGGCCTGGGAATGTTGTCTCTTCCCCGATCTCCTTGGCAACGAGGACTTGGTTGTGGCGCTGGCCTCGAAGTGTTCACCCATTCCACGGGATCCCATTTCGCGGGGTCCATCACTTCGATCTCCTCCGCCAATTTTTCAACTTCCTCCTCAGCGACAGTCACCGGAGTCGGTTCTTGGATTATGATCCCTTTTGCTTTTTCAATTGCCCCTTTTTGCTCCTCCGCGGAGCCTTCAAGGGGTCCTGCCCCCGGCTGGTGCTCGCGATGTACTCTTCTGCAGTACGCCGCCACCTGCCACGGCCTCTTAAGCCATCGTACATGTTGAGGAGTATTTCCAGTACTTCCCGCATCCTCACCAGCTCGGAGGAGTCTGTGTGACCGGCCGCCATCAGCGCGGTTATTTCCCCTTGGATTTCGGTGGTCCGCTCTTCCACCTCCTCAAAAGTTAGCAGGCCGTACTCCTTCTATATTCGTTCATACTCTTTTTGATGGATGAAGAGTCGATCCAGCTCGGCAACCGTTGACAAATATTTCAACTACTGATCTCTCGCCCTTTCCACAGCCTTGGCTCTCGCCTCTTCGGCTTCCTTTGCCCTTCTCTCCGCCGAGGCTACTCTTCTCTTCAATCGAGGAACGGCCTATTTTTGTAAATTATCTTTTTCCCCGCGGAACCATTCCAAGGACTGCATGAGCTTCTTTATTACATTATGTAGCTCCTCGGTATTCTCCTGATTGCAGAACCAAATCAGTAATAATATGATATAATCAACACCAAAGACAAGGCAGTAACTCAACAATATTTGCAACAACCGACTTCATTATCCAGCAAAATGGGTGTACACATCGTTTGCGGTTATTACAACAAGAATACAAATTTTTCCTATCATCTACAAAATGTACAATTCATCAAAATTGAGGGGAACTGACCTCCCCCTGATCAACCCTCTCGGCTGCCTCCGACACCTCCAACTCCTCCTCGTGCTCTTCCTCTGGCAAAACCTGATTCACCCCCGCATCGCCCTCTGTTGTCTCCGCTGTGATTTCCATGCGCGGGGTGGATCCTTGGCCCTTGGCTCCATGATGAACTCTCCCCGCCGAAAGGACAAGAACTCTCCGTCCTGATCCACATCGCAGGCAGCGATCTCCTCGGCGCTCAGAATTGTCTTCTTCTCCGCCAGAGCCTTAACCAGGGGCCACTCCGAGACCCGAGCCAGCGCGTTGTAATACGCCTCTTCCATTGTGCCCACAGCGTTGAAATCGTATGCGAACTCTGGATAATAGACATCCACATTCGGATAGATTTCCTTGACCTTCTCCAGCAGCACCGATCGTGTTGCCGTGTCGCCAACCGCGACGAAGCCCATCTGGTAGTCGAGGAATGTGCTGGTCTGCAGTAGTTTTCCTGCAAACGTCTTCAGCACGGACCCCTGGCCCTCAACTACTGCTGCCTCTTTGGCCCTTAGCTCCGGGCACAGCTCCGCCACTTCACCACGGAGCACCCCGGCCTTCGTCTCCACCTCGCGCAGTCGCGCTACCTCCTTCTCCACCAAGGAAGCTCCTTTACGAGCCTCGGACAGGTCATGAGTTAACCTATCGTTGTGAGTTCGCAACTCCCTCACCGCCTCGGCTAACTCCTCCTTAGCCTCCCTCTCACTCCTTCGGCCGAGGTCCATGATCCCCTGACTTAGCTTCAGTAGCTCCTCGGCATCGGGCGCCTCCAAGCCTAGCACACTTATTTGCCCCTTCCCCTACAAACAAAGGTCAAAATTTAAAAACAGAGTCATCACATCAGAAGAAAGGCTTCGGCAGCACTCTTTTCCTTAGTCAACGGCTATATCTACTGTACCTCTAGTGCTGGCTCCGTGCGCAATCTTTTGGCCACACTTGGCGGCGTAGAAGTCTGCTCCGGCCTCCTCTTCGACCTTGGGGTCGACGCTGCTACCGCCACATCATCCTCCATCCCTTGTGACAGCCTCGGACTCGGCGTCACCCTCACTCTAGGGCCCACTTCGGCAGCGGTCCCCTTCTTCTTCGCCGCCGTGGGCACTGCGGGGCTTCTCGAAGTCTCCTTTGCAAAGCATCCCACTGCAAGAGAAGATCAATGGTTAATCTTATGCAAGTTACCAACGATTACACAATATTAAGAGTTCCTACCCTCCTCGGCTGCCCCGGCCGCCGACTCCTGCCCTCGGGTGGGATTCTCCTTTGCTCCTCCCGAGTAGTAGGGACTTAACCCTGCCTCCTCCAGCTCCTCCTCGGTGCAGAGGATCTTGAACGTACCCACGGAACCGAAGTGGTTCACAACCTCCGGCTCCGCCACCGGGGCGTTATCTACTACTTCCTCCCTCCTCCACCTCGGGAGGGCCACGTCAACCTTCACAAAAATAAATTTCTCCTTCCAACCCTCCACCTTACTCGGGTTTTTCACCTTAAACCCACCCCGGGCCCATGGGCTAAAGAAGTACCACCCCTTCGATTTCCCGAAGGCTTTCAGTTGGAAGAAAAATCTAAATAATACTACATCCGGTTCCACCCCGGCATTCTTACATACTACTGAGAATCCAACAACTTGCCTCACGGCATTGGGTGTTAATTGACATCAAGGCAATGCCGTAATACCTCAGCAGCCGCACTACGGAGTCCCAAAGAGGGAACCTAATTCCTATCCTCAACTGGTCTATATACACACTTATGAAACCCTTCGGAGGACAACAAGCTCGGTCACTAGGCTCCGGCACAATATACTCTAAATTAAAGTGGAAATAGAAGGTTGGAATCAGGGCTTCTATTTGCATCCGCGACATCCACAGCGCCTCCGCGGCAACCTCAAACTCCTCCTCCCCGCAGTCGCTAAACCCTATTGCCCGGGTGCTAGACTCCATACCATCAGCCTTGTATACCATCTTAATCTCTCTTCTTTCCGGAATAATAAAGCGCAAGGGTTGTACGTCTAACGGGGTTTTAGTGGTCCCTACTTCTCTAATTGAAGGCGAAGACGAAGAGGAAGGCATACTTACTGGGTTTCGATTTGAAATTGATCACGACTTGGCACATATGATCCTTTCATTTTCTCCCGCTCTTTGTCTCTTGCAATCGCAAATGAGATTAATAAAGTTTACTGTACAAGCCTTGTTTATATATACTAATGCATCAACGGCCCAAATCTGGCTTTTTCAAATTCAGTGTCTAAGATTCGCCCGTGGAAGTCACGCGCGTTACAGTTACCAAGGCGCGTGGGGGAAACGCTTCTTGGAATTCTCAAATGCGTCACTTCACATCCCTTGTCCTAATTATGGCGCCGCCAATCACATCAACTTCACCCTTCCCCAGGAAGTTTTGGGGATTCACTCCGGTGACCCCTTCACCTCGAGCATGTTTTAGCCCGGCCTCACCAGACCTCATAACCCCGGGGGTGCTTCGATTCGATCCAGTTCGACCCCCGTTGAGTCCTTCACTATGGAGATGCATCTACTCGGCTCCGGTCGATCCCACTAACCCCGGGTGTATTTTGGCTCGATCCAGTTTAATCCTCGTGGCTCCTTTACCCCAGGGATACTTGAGCTCGGCTCCGGTCGTTCCCATGACCCCGGGGGTATTTCAATTCGGTCCACTTCGGTCCCTGGTGAGTTCTTCACCCCGGGGTCATGCATCAGCTCAGTCCAAGCTACGCCTTCACATCACTCTCCATCAACGCCCGTTACACCATGCTTTTATTTTAACCGAAGCTCCTCCCTTGCTCCGGCTGGTGGGAGGGCATCTAATAGGTATGGGCCCAGTAACTCCGGGTCAACTGGGCCCAGAAGTACGAGCCCAGCAACTAAGCCGGCCCAGAAGTACGAGCCCAGCAACTAAGCCGGCCCAGAAGCGCGTGCAAGCCCAGCGCAACCCAATTACGGCACATTCGGGGATGGAGATCCCCATGATCTTTCCCCAGTTGCCATGCAGATTTGGGAACCGAGATTATAGGAATTTAGTTAGGGTTCTTATTTATATAGTATAAATAGTAGAATAAAATACGGATTTAGGGTTGGCACTTTGTACTCTAAAACTACAACTTGTAAATAGTGAAAAACACCTCGGTAGGTGATTGCCTCCGCCCGTGGACGTAGATCTGCAGATCGAACCACGAATATCTTGTGTTCTTTGATTTTCTTGCGTTTGATAGTGTGATTGATCAAGTTTTACTCCGAATTCATTTGATAAACGGATTGCGCTTTATCATATGATGTAGAGAGAATCATTGAGAGGACCTCCATTTAAAGTTAATGAGGAAGTAGGTGTTATGGAATTTTCCTTTCCTTCAATATATCATTGTTTAAAGGAAACAAATATTCAACTACTCAGAGGAAAAGAAGCGAATTGTAGGAAATCCCTGTTCTTGTGCGATTATTTCTTCAGACGGAATATATTGCACTGAACCTATTATCATTATCTTAAAAAAATGGAAAGAAAATCATGTATGGCTTTTATACCTTGCGTAGGAAGGAGACGTTCTTAATTGCTTGTGGGCCCGGTCGTGCAATAATGAAATCACTCAAGTTTGGAAAAAGTTTTGCTGCAGAAAAGGGAATATGTTGCAATTGGAAATAAATGAAATGGGCCCAATGTGCATGATGAATGCCACATGAATTTGGAATATGGTTTATTTCCAAACTTTTTAGAACAAAATTGATTGTGACCACAAGTGTACATATTACCCCATGAAGGCCCAGTAGTATATGCAGAAATCAAGTGATTCGTGATCCATTCATTTCAAAATCCGATGTTCATGAACATATCGCGAGGGGCATTTGTAGATAAATAAATTTTGTGTCCAATCAAATGATGGCACGTGAAAAATAATTAAATATTCATAAAAAAGAATATTATTCATGTCTTGGGAATTTAATTAAATTAATTCCTAAGTATATAGTATTATTGATATTTAATTTGAGCCAAAATAAATTATCTACCAATACTTTGGCAAGATGGCCAAGTCAAATCAAGAAAGCCCCAATCAAGTCAAAAGGGCCTAATCAAATCAAGAAATACTCGATCAAGTCAAAAGGGCATAATCCAGCAAGAAGGCCTAACCAAGTCAAAAGGGCCTCTATAAATAAAAAGGCCCAAAAGCCAGCTTGGCCCAACCAAATCAGACCTAGCCCAACCAAATCAGACCAAGTCAAGTCAGGCCCAACCAAATCAGGCCAAGCCCATCAAATCAATGGTGACCAATCAAATAGCGCCACATGGCAAAGAAAATATGGAAAGAGCTCCTTCCCACACCTATGAAAGGAGGCCTCTCTTCATTCACAAAACACAAGTTGAGAGCTTCAAGAAGTTGGAAGCACTCCAAGAAATCTAGAAGACTCGAAGCTTTTGAAGATTCGAAGACGTTCTTCAAGATTCGAAGAAGTTCTTCATCAAAATCATCAAGAAGTAGTGTTCGATCCAGAATCAAGCCGTTCAGCCTTCGGACAAATGTTATTGAAGAACAATTTAAGTGGCGGAGGAGATCAATAAGAAGATTTCACTCCAAATTCTCAAATTCAAAGAAAACATTCGAAGGGAAGATTTAGAGGATTGAAGAATAGAGATTGTAACCTACAAAATTCTTCATTTGACCCAATTGGATTTAATTTTTAAAAGTATTTTGTGTTTGTTAATTCAATACACAAAATTTGTTGTTACAACGAGAGAGAGAGAGAGAGAGAGAGAGAGAGAGAGAGAGAGAGAGAGAGAGAGAGAATAACTAAGTAAGTGGGGGTGGATTTTGAAACCTTTTATAAACAAGCCCTAGATATATATCTTGAATTTCAATTGGTTGCATGAGACTACAATGGACACTTTCCATGTGTGTGTACGTGGAGTAATAAGAAATAGGTTAGTGTAGCATTAGGTGTTATAGAATTTAAGTGTACATGTGTTCTTATTAGTTATTTAAATAATTAAATTACCTATATGTATACATATACAACGTACATGAGTGTGTGTGTGTGTGTGTATGTGAGTATGTGTGTGTGTTAGTATTATTATTCTAATAATAATAAATTATTATTATACCTACTAACAAAATATGTGTGCTGTAATATTGCTATTACAGCGTAGTTGTTCGTATAGAAAATGACAGTGGCTCTATTTTCGTTCAAAAATACGAGGTGTTTAAATTTGGTGCAATGCGAAAGAGATAATATTACAATTGAATAATAAAATATAATTTAACTATCAAGTAGTGTAATAATTAGATAGCGCAATACCTTTTTCCGTATGTTCCAAAAATTATACTAAAAATTAGGGTAAGGGTATTAAAATATTTTAATTATATTATAAATATTTAGAGATTCACTCAAATTCATATAAATAATCGATCATACCTCGTATTAAAATTATGTACGTGATTTATAACACAAATTCTACATGTGTTCTAAATAAATTAGAAATATCTTCTAGTATCTCTTTATTTATGTACCTTTCTTTTATATACAAGATGAGTGTACGAGTGAGCTCGGTCCTCTTGATAGTTTCCCCTGTAAAATTAAGAAACCACTTTGTTTCCAAAAACTCATTAGTCTCAACATTTGAATAAAAGATAATTTGATGACTTTAAATAATTTATAAAATAAAATAAACTGTAAATAATCCCTTTTAGAAAATTAATTAAAAAATGCAAACAATAAAGTCTGTTGCTTCTAGTATTGTGGTAACTTTCTTTGTTACTCTACTCTTTGTCGTAACTTATTATAAATCACAACCTTAACTTGTATATATAACTAATGCATATGTATCTTACATATTTAATCACATATAGAATACATTAATATAGTAGTACGTAACACATTCAGACAATATAATAATATACGAGTGATAATAACTAACATACTTTGTTCACATAATCACAAAATAATTAGACACATGTAGGATATACACATCCTTTCAAAAGACTGTAATTTCGAATTTAGAAAATCTAGTGATTTATAAGTAAATCGACAACTTATTGTACTAAAATGCACATAATTCATATAACCTTCTAAAATTCTAAAAGTTTACATAACTTATATATATATATATATTATTCTATAATTTAATATACTAAAACATTTCACTAAAATTCAAGTGTACATGTTTATAAAATCTTTCAATAGAGTTGGAAGTTGACTATTTTTAGGCCGTAAGACCACCCTGTCTTGTAAACTTCCTTGTAAATTATATATTTCAAGAAAACTCGTCAAAATTTAATCATAGACTCCTAAATTCATGTGTTTTATAGTGGTAAAATAATTTTATAAGATTCAAATGGACTAATTTTACAAAAATCATTTTGTAAGACCAAAATTGACCAAATCTAGACCTAAAATCATCTTATCTTGTAAAATTTATTAAAAATCATAAACTTGACAAAACGTCATCAAATTTTAACCATATACTCATAACATAATGTAAATTAATATAGTAAAACATATTTTGAAAATATTAAGTAAATATTTTTGTATACTTTTCCAAAGTCGCATGTAGAACATGAATTTTGACAAACAACACATTCAAGTAAAGTTCACGCATTTAGATCGTATAATCTCTATCTATATAACACCTAAAATCATATAAATTCATAACTAATCAATTTAAAAATAACATTTTTATTAACACACGTGTACCGGGTTTGCATCACATAGCAGAATCGGTAAATTGACGATCAACCATGAAAGACTCATAATTCATATATGCTACCAACAAGAAATATCCACAAATTTAAAACTAAAGAGAATCACCTTTGATCAATCAAAAAATATAACAAATTAAACCCTAAACACACATATAACATACCGGACCGGTTAAGGATTACGTAATTGACCTTATGTCTCCTTAAAGTAAACTTTTCCTTCTCGCACGTGTGCCCACTGTGGGAGTGTTCTTGATATACTTTCCCCTCTTACTTATTGGTTATAAGGCTGTTAATGTAGTCTATTTAGAGAGGTAGATAAGTTTTGAATGATAACCAAGTGACATGGATGAAGGAAGGAAGCTTACTGGCACTTGCTTATTAACGAGAGAGAGAGAGAGAGAGAGAGAGAGAGAATCACTAAGAAAGTGGGGGGTGGATTTTGAAACCTTTTATAAACAGGCCCTGCATATATATCTTGAATTTCAATTGGTTGCTTGAGACTACACATGGACAATTTCCATGTATATGTATGTGGAGTAGTAAGAAATAGGTTAGTGTGGCATTAGGTGTTATATAATTTAAGTGTACATGTGTTCTTATGAGTTATTTAAATAATTAAGTTACTTATATGTATACATATACAACGTACATAAGTGTGTGTGTTAGTATTACTATTTTAATAATAATAATAATAAAATATTATTACACCTACTAACAAAATATTTGTATGGTAATATTAGTATTATAGTGTAGTTGATTGTATAGAAAACGAAAGTGGCTCTATTTTTCGTTCAAAAACATGGTGTTTAAATGTATTGTATTACATAAGAGATAATATTTCAAATATATAATAAAATGTAATTTAATTATCAAGTAGGGTAATAATTAGATAGTGCAATTTCTTTTTCCTTATGTTCCGAAAATTATACTAAAAATAAGGGTAAAGGTATTAAAAATATTTTAATTACATTATAAATATTTAGAGATTGACCTAAATTCATATAAATAATCGATCATGCCTTGTATTAAAATTATATCAGTGATTCCTAACACATATTCTACATGTATTTAAAATAAATAAGAAATACCTTTTAGTATCTCTTATTTATGTACCTTTCTTTTATATACAGGATGAGTATACGAGTGAGCTCGGTCCCCTTGATAGTTTCTCCTGTAAAATTAAGAAAACCACTTTGTTTTCGAAAACTCATTAGTCTCAACATTTGAATAAAAGATAACTTGATGACTTTAAATAATTTATAAAATATAATAAACTTTAAACAATTCCTTTTAGAAAATTATTAAAAAAACGCAAACAAGAAAGTGTTGCTTCTTGTTTTGGGGTATTACAAAATAAGGATGATGTGATGTATTAAATTGGCTAATTACATATTATTGGACATCGGACCTAAATATGGCATATCACGTATCATTGAGACATTAATCTTGAAAGAAAGCAAACAAACTGAGTTGAGCCTAGATTATGTAAGAGTCTATTATTGACATGTAATTGCACTTAAAATAATTACGTGAATAGCCTTAACTAAATTTGAGTTGAATTAATAAACGCAAACAAACTAATGTGTCCAAATAATAAAACTAAACTAGTTTGGGCCTAATATTTTATAAATAATATATTGAGCTTAACATAAATATTAATAATTTTGAGCCACTTCCGATGGTATAAATGAATATAATTGTCCAAATGGTGAGGGTTGGTAACAAAGGAAGAGAAATGAAGTAAAAGTGGTGCCAGTCGAAGTATCGCACCAAATAAAATTGTGTACACATGTGTATACGCTTAACCTTAACCTACAACTCTAACTATTAGAGCGGCAAGTAAGGGTCGATCCCACGAGGAACGGTAGTCTAGTGTTATTTCGATAGATTAAGCGATTGTAAACTTTAAATAAAGATAGAAACAATTAATGAAAGCAATAAGGTGGGGGAGGCGGGTTTGATTATCCAACTATGAACTACTAATGATTACCAAGGACAACTATTAAACTATGATCAAATAAACTTAAGATTCAATTAACAAATATAACAAGATAAGTAGATTGATTTTTGGGTTTTAAAATATGATTAAAGGATTCAACCCTTGATCAAGTATTCCCTTGTTTCGAATAATCTATGTAATTAATGTTGTTACCCAATTGGTTAGTCTTAGAACTCCTACTCCGAGATTAATAACAAGCTCTTCAATCAATCATACTCAACTTATCAATTCCTAAAACAAGCTCTTTAAGAATCAATAGTTAAGTGCATTAAGAGTCAAGACAACAGAGTAGATTCGACATAAAACTCGTAAGTTCGATTTTAGTGGTCGAACTCTATGTAAATCTAT
The DNA here is from genome assembly GCA_958295605.1 of Ajuga chamaepitys. Taxonomy (NCBI): domain Eukaryota; kingdom Viridiplantae; phylum Streptophyta; class Magnoliopsida; order Lamiales; family Lamiaceae; genus Ajuga; species Ajuga chamaepitys. Next base: position 38,457,160 of record OY282495.1, read on the forward strand.
TGTTTGCTACACGGGAATCAGATTCATAACAATTACGGATTATAAGACCAATTCTAGCAACACCCTAACAAATATCTAGATGGGTGATCAAACTGCAATTCAATTCGTAAGTGTGAATCAACAATCTCAAATAACATAGAACATTCCAAAAACATAATCCAATCGGTTAACAACCGTAGAAATTACTTAAGCATTCTCAATCCAAGATTCAACTAATGATCAAGGGCTGAAATAAGGGTGCTAGCCACCCATTACACCTAATACAATCAGGAAATAGAAAGAAATACAAAAAGACATGATAAAATTTTAGAATAAACCAAGAACTTGGGTTGAGAAATGAAAGACCTTCAATATTCTTCCCAATGTAGCCCTTGAGGAACTTATATATATAAGGGAAGAATTGTCACTTCAGTTTTAGGCAAAATCGCATTCATAATTTTGAAACAGAGTAGAGGATCTCGGTCGAGATGAAAGTGTGTCTCGGCCGAGACGTGAAAAGGGAATTTTATGCTAGGTGAATCGTGGGCTGATCTCAGCCGAGATGCAACTATGTCTCGGCCGAGACGTGAGAAAGAGGATTTCAGGGCTTGTTAGGGTTTGGCTCATCTCGGCCGACATTGGGTTTCATCTCGGCCGAGATCTTGATCTCTTATTCTGGACTTTTCCTGGAGAGTCATCTCGGCCGAGATGCAATGCCTGTCTCGACCGAGCTCTTCAGCTCTTCAAAACTTCAGGATTTTCCTGGAGAGGCATCCCGGCCGAGATTCGCATCCTGTCTCGGCCGAGATCTTTCTTTAGCTCTGTCCTTAGTTGCCTCTATCGATTCACCGACTCTACGATCTTTTGATGCTCTTTTTCGATCCCTTTGCACCTGTTTTAACACAAAAATGAACCAAACGCATTATTTTGCCCAATGAGAATAATATGCACGAAATACACATGAATTTGCACAAAAACATCACTAAATGCCACTTAAAGCGTCCTAAAGTGTGTGCACGAACACGTGTACCAAATCCCTCAAACTTGAACGTTTGTTCGTCCCAAACAAATAAAGAAAAAGAAGAAAGAACACGGGTTTAGGACAAATTTAAGTGGCAATCGGTTTCAGATTATTTTCTATAAACAAGGCAAACATGAAAGTAACGAGCATATGCGATAGACTAAATCTACTACTCTCAAGACTCGACATTCTCGACTTGAGATACTCACCAGTGTGTGTCTCTCGGCTCTCGAGTGTATCAAGTGAATAGTATATACGCTCATATTGATATGCATGAATCGCCTTCCATAAGCTTGTCAATCATCTAAACTCGAAAATGTACTTAACATGTGTGGCAAAGAATCAAATAGGTCTTTAATGGGTTATAATGTTGGCTTGGGATAAGGTGGGAGATTTTGGGTATAAGTGGTTATAAAATGGACTAAATGAGTTAGCTACTCTCATCAACCCCTCAAATAACAATCACTCTACCTCACTCACTCACTTCCAATTCAAATCGGTCCTAAGACTCGACTTCTTCACCTTATTCCAGCCTACATCTCCCATATTTATCAATTCTCACATGAGATGTGTTCCTTAGGACTTTTCAACCTTGAGAATGATAATCACAAGATGTTGTGATTTTCACCGACCTCTCCAATTTTAACACTAAAAAGTATATACAATGAACTCTTTCTTTTATTTTCTATTTTTTTTTCTCGATTTTTTTTAAGATAATAACAGTGGAGAGGCTCATTTTCTTAATTCTTACCGATTTTATGTGTTTCCATTTCACCTTTCCACAATTTCCACTAGTCTACCCAATTTGATCCCAATCTCCCAACCCAACTACCTTCCAACTACCTCCCTCATACTCTTATAGTCCATTTGATTTCAAAGGCTATATGAAAGGGGATTGGCTTGTAAAGTTGGCTATCAAACAAAAAATCTTTAAGCTCAAGGGGCTTAACTAGAGACAATGTCAAATTTGGTAAAAATGAAATATTTTCAAGCTTTTGAAATAGGTTTTGATCAAGAATTGCCTAATATCACTTTCAATGCCACAACATGTATCGACTTATTCAAAAGTAGAGAATTAGGGCAAGTTCTAGCGGAAAATGCATGCATTCAATGAATTTCACACCGAAAGAAGATTTTGAAGTACTCCAAAAATGGGAGTATTTATTTAAGCTCAAAAACTCACTTTGGTAAAATTTTGATCACAAATCTTGAATGCAAGCTCGATTTTATTTCAATAGACCACCATGCTCTTATCATGTGCCATTTTTACAATTTTTGTTCAAAAAATTTCAACATTAACCAATGCCACAATTCTCATTCCTACATTGTTCAATCATTTTTTTCTCGAGCGGCCAACTTGTACGCCTACCACCCCCTCCCAAAACTTGGTTGGAAACCGAATTTGTGGAAAAGAGGAGTACGAGTTGGTGCTCGTCAAATTTAACCAATTATTAACCATTTTATCCCAAACCAATAACTAACTAACTAACTTAACAAAAATAATCCTACTCCTAAAAGTATCCAAGGTATCAAAATTTAATATAGATAATATCAACATAACCAAAATAAACAAAAGATAGAAATTGGCTCACGGGCCAGGTAACATCATCAACAAGCAAGGCAGAGTCAATCATCAATAGTCAAGTCAAATACAAATCATAATTGGCACACAGGCCATCAAATCAAATCAACAGGAACACAATACCAAATGGCTCACAGGCCAAAACCAACAAAAACGGTATAAAGCGACAGAAGTGAGGGCTCACAGGCCAATAACATTAACAGTAAAGGAAGATAAGGAGGGGTAGGAGGCAGTTCGGGAAGTTTGAGCGGCCGAGAATGTCTTACCCCTTGTTCTCTCCCCAAACTTAGTTTTTCAACTAAGTTTGGGAAGGAGGGATAAGGCCTTCTCGGTACTCTACTCACAAAGATCGGGAAGGCCAGGAGCTTGAGCCGGTGAAACACCCTTTGATGGTGTTAAAGAGGTTGAGGAGCTTGGTCTGATTTTCTTTAATAGTCTCTTTAATGCCTCTCAATTCAGCTCCAATTGACGTCCTCATTTCCACCAGTTCGGCTCTGATTCCTTTGATTTCATCCCCCATTGCAGCCACCAGTCCCTCTTGCCGTTCCTGGAACTCAGATTGAGATAGCACAGCTGCTGCTGGTCTCTTCCTTGATGGTCTGTCTTCCTGGATGCTTCCTACTCCCTCGCCTCCCATGCTCCGAACCCTTGCCACCGGAAGTGACATCTTTGCCCTCTTGAACTTGGTCAATTCATCACTGGTTGGCTCTTTGGAGGCATTGATGTGCGCCTCTGAGCTCAGTTCCAAGTTCAGTTTGCTTCCCAAATTGGTGATGTATGTCAGCCCGGGGTTAGGTAAGCGGAGGTAAGGTCCCTCTTTTTGGAGGATATAAGGGACAGACAATCCCAAGGTTCCCTCTTTATACCCGCGCATAGCTATTCTCATATTCTCCATCTCCTCCCAGTCTAAATAGTATTCAGTGCTGATGGGTGTGTACTCTGGGAGGGGCACATTGTAATGCTCAAGAATAGGGGTAATCAAAGCCCCACAGTCCTCTTCCGTTCTGTCCTCAATTCCTTTACTATCTTCTGAAAGCTCGATATCATGTCTTCTTGAAAATTCCTCAACCTTTTGCCCACAATTTTGCCCACAAAATCTCCATCTCATATAATCGAGGAGACCTGATCTCCTTCCTGCCATAAATTGTCGAGCTCAACAACTTCTGCAAATATTTTACGACCGGGCTTCTTATTGAAGTCAACCTGGAGCTCCTTGGGTCGTAAGCCTGGGGTGCAACTATTCCAGGGGCGGCAGTGATTTGCCCCCATAATTGTTGCACGTCAAACTCTCTCAAATCACCGTCATCGCCAACAGTTAGCCTTTTGAAGCCGTATATATCTCTCAGATTGTCGTGGCTCAAGGTCTTTGTCTCATTCAGAATTTGAAACTTGATGTTGTAGATCTTTGTCGAGCAGGAAAGTGACTCCTCCTCGATTTCGAGAGTGCTGAAGAACTTTGGCACGAACTTAAGGAATGTAGGTCGAGGTGCTAGGCATTGGGCAAGACCCGCTTTGTCTAAGAGATCATTGATGTTTTCCCGTATCCCCATGTCATCCAAAATCTTTGGATCGCCATAACGGGTTGCCAACACCCCTCTCCTTATCAATTTATCGAACCACTTCTTCTGTTCGTCTGTGCTCAGAATTATATCGAAGTCGATTGGCTTTGTGGGTTTATCTGTGATGGTTATTGGAGGTTCCCGTATGGGAGCCTCTGGTGGGGGCTCAGCTACTTTTTCTTTGCCCTTGGCTGATTTTCTGTGTTACTCGCCCACTTGAAGTGCCCTCTTGACTGGTGTTCTTTGGATTTTTCAGTGATGCCATTAGTTACCTGTAACCAGTCAAAAACACATATGTTAAACTTAAGTTGAAAAATAAAATTTCAAAGTTATATGTCCACCATCATTTATCCATCGGAGAATCAATTTCACACTCGTTATTCTTCAATCATGAATCAATTAGCTAGCCCAAATAGCCCAAATCGACAATCAAATCAACAAAAACAGGCTAAATCGATCTAATGTGTTCTAACATATATCAAGTCATCATAAACAAGAATACATAAACCATTCTAGCTCAAAAATTGAAATGACGATCATATTAATCAAGCACAAAGGGCTACACAATCCATACACATGTTTGAAGAGTATTCACAGTCCTAATTCACAAATGTCTCACCCAATCCAATCTCCTAGTCCACAAATATTGCTTATCATCTTCAAATTTATATTCTTAGTCGGCAAACAAATCAATTCGGCTATCAAATTAACAATATTGAAATTTTTCAACCAAATTCGATAAAACCAACTAAAAATACGAAATTAACTTCCTATCATGCATCGAATTCAACAATAGCACAAAATTAATAGGAGGTGATGGCAATACTTACCAGACGAGTTTAGACGAAGAAGATTTGAAAATTCCCTTTCGCGCCTTTTTTAACCAGAACTCAATTCCACTCCAAATCCAATTTTTTTTGGATGAAAGTGCATTATAGGATGTGGGTGAGGGTGTGTGTGAGTTTAAGTGAATTTAATTGAGTGAAAATGATGAAATTTGAGAGTAGGGTGCCTATGTGTGCGCCAAATCGCGAATTGGGGGGGGGGGGGGGGGGAGGAGAGGGGGGGAGAATTAGGCGGAATCTTGGCCGAGATGCATTTCTAGATTGGTGTCTCGGCCGAGATCTGTTCTTTGATCTCAGGCTTATTTTGCTCAGCAACGGATCTCGGCCGAGATGTGTGTGTGTCTCGGCCGAGATAGTTTTCCAGGGAATTTGCCCCTATTCTAGACAAATTGATCTCGGCTGACATGACTTGGTGTCTCGGCGGAGATAGGCTTTCAGCAATTTTGCCCAGTTTGGGTTCTTCTAAATCTCGGCCGAGATGCTTTGTGTTTCTCGACCGAGATAGGCTTCCAGGGAATTGCCCTGTTTTGCCTGCATGACGTCTCAGTCGAGATGCCTTGTGTGTCTCGGCCGCGCTTCCCCTGCACTTTTCCTTCATTTTGATCCTCTTCACCCCCATTTCATGCTATCTCTTGATTATTCTGATCAATACTTGCACATTTCTTCAACAAAAACATCAAATATGCCACAAGGCATTTATTAAGCTACTAAACTATGAATTTGAAAATATAAAAATTTAAAGATACCGTCGGATTGCCTCACGACAAGCGCCTTTGTTTAACGTCGTTGGCTCGACGGATGTTCACTTAGTTCAATGATGGGTCTTCTACTTGTTCCACTTCAAATAGGTTATCTTGACAGCCTTCGGAATACGGCTTGAGCAATTGTCCATTCACTTTGAAAATCTTGCCCGTTTTACCGCTTTCTATCTCAATGGCCCCATATGGATATACCTTCTTGACAATGAATGATCTAATCTACCTTGATCAAAGCTTTTCGGGAAACAATTTCAACCTCGAGTGGTACATAAGTACCTTCTCTCCAACCACAATTTTTTTCCTGGATATTCTTGCATCATGGAAGGCCTTAGTCTTCTCCTTATATATCAACGCGATTTCGAAGGCTTCATTCTGAATCTCTTCTAGCTCTTGGAGTTGAAGTTTCTGGTGCACACCCGCCTCATCGAAACTCACGTTATATCTCCGGATAGCCCAATAGGCTTTGTGTTCGAGTTCAACCGGAAGATGGCACGATTTGCCATAAACAAGGCGATACGGGGACATGCCTATAGGCATTTTGTGGGTGGTCCTGTATGCCCATAAGGCATCATCAAACCTCAAAATCCAATCTTTCCGATTTGGTTGGACGGTTTTCTCTAGCACCGAATTGATCTCTCGATTTGAAGTCTCGGCTAGCCCATTTGCTTGTGGATGATATGGAGTAGACACTTTATGCAAAACTGAATATTTCTTGAAGAGTGCTTCAATGGTCCAGTTGCAAAAGTGCGTACCCCTATCACTTATGATGGCTCTCGAGATCCCAAATCTTTCAAATATGTTAGACTTGACGAAGTCCGCAATAACCTTTGAATCGTTCATACGTGTAGCCTTTGCTTCCACCCATTTGGACACATAGTCCACAGCCAACAAGATATAAAGATTTCCATTATAAGATGGGAACGGGCACATGAAATCCATACCCCAGACGTCGAAAATTTCACACACCATTATTGGCTGTTGGGGCATTTGATTCCTTTGTGAGATGTTCCCCGTCCTTTGACAGTTGTCACATGATTTGCAAAAAAGTGTAAGCGTCCTTAAACAAGGTTGGCCAGAAGAACCCACTCTCGAGAACTTTATGCATTGTCCTCTTGGGACCAACGTGTCTCTCACATGCATAGGAGTGACAAAATGAAAGTATCAATTGAACTTCTGTTTCGGGAATGCACCTTTGTATTACTTGGTCTGAACCATGTTTCCATAAATACGGATCATCCCAAAAGTAGGGTTTTGCTTCACTTTTCAATCTATCTCTTTGGGCCTTGTTCATGCTATTGGGGTATACTCCTCTCACCAAGTAATTTGCCAAGTTGGCATACCACGACACCCAAATCTGATGCCATGAATAACTACTCGTTTGGGAAACTCTCTCGAAGAGGCAATTCTATCCCCTCTTCGTTTACTCTGCTCAAGTGATCGGCGACAGAATTTCCAGCACCCTTTTTATCCCTAATTTCAAGAACGAACTCTTGTAATAGCAAGATCCAACGTATCAGTCTGGGTTTTGCTTCCTTCTTTGCCATAAGGAACCTGAGGGCAACATGATCAGTAAACACGATTTTTGGTTCCAACTAGATAGGACCTAAATTTCTCAAGTGCAAATACAACAGCGAGGAGTTCCTTCTCAGTGGTAGTATAGTTGGCCTGGGCCAGATTCAGTGTTCGTGAAGCATAGTAAATTGCATGTGCCACTTTTCCTCTTCTTTGTCCTAGAACTGTACCCACTGCTTGATCACTAGCATCACACATTAGTTTGAAAGGAAGCTCCCAGTCAGGTGGTTGGATAATGGGAGGAGTGACAAGCCTTTCCTTAAGCACATCGAACACAATCTTGCATTCTTCATTCATTTCAAAATCAACGTCTTTTTGCAATAGACGACACAAAGGGGAGGCAATCTTGGAAAAATCCTTTATGAACCTGCATGGCTAAGAAACGAACGAACTTCCCACACATTTTTGGGGTAAGGCAAAGAGATGATTATTTCTTCAATGCCTTTCTCAGAAATCAAATGTCCTAGTACAATTCCTTGCTCTACCATGAAATGGCATTTTTCCCAGTTCAACAAGAGATTTTTATCAATGCATCTTTTTAGGATTTTCACAAGATTCTCAAGGCAATTTTCGAATGATTTTCCATAAACACTAAAGTCATCCATGAAAACTTCAATGAAATGCCCAATAAATTCGGAGAAGACACTTACCATACACCTTTGGAAAGTGGCAGGTGCGTTGCAAAGCCCGAATGGCATGCGCCTCCAAGCGAATGTGACACAGGGGCATGTGAAGGTTGTAATCTGCTGATCCTTTGGAGCAATCGGGACTGGGAAATAGCCGAAAAAACCATCCAAGAAGCAGTAGAAGGGGTGCCCGGCCAATCTCTCTAGCATTTGGTCGATGAAAGGTAGTGGAAAATGGTCTTTCCTTGTCATAGCATTCAGCTTTCTGTAGTCGATACAGACTCGCCAACCGGTTTGTAGTCGTGTAGGCATCATCTCCCCATCTTTTCCCACTATGACTGCCGGATTTCTTTGGGACCACTTGAGTCGGGCTCACAAATTTTCTATCGGATATGGGATAGATGATCCCCACGTCCAACAGTTTGATGATTTCTTTCTTGACTACTTCCATCATAGGAGGATTGAGCCTTCGTTGTGGTTCTCTACTCGGTTTCGCATCATCTTCAAGAAGTATGCAGTGCATGCATAAGGATGGACTTATTCCCTTGATGTCAGCAATAGTCCATCATATTGCCTCCTTGTTCTGCTTGAGAACCTCAATCAATGCTTGCTCTTGACTGTGAGTTAACTTCGAAGAAATGATCACGGGTAAGGTCTCGTCCTCCCCAAGGTACACATACTTGAGGTGAGAAGGAAGGGCCTTAAGCTCAAGAACGGATGCCTTGATTGTAGAGGGTAGAGCTTTTTCTTGCGATTCCGGGAGGGGAATGAACTTCTGCGTGTATGATGACTTCGGTGCATGCATTTGTGCCACTATTTCCACCAATGCCTCATTAGTCTCCCAAACCTCTTCTTTTCCCTTCTCTAACTGAGTGGTAAGCGCAACTTCCATTGGGTCCCTATATGACAACTCAAACAACTCTTCCACAAGTGGATCAATAACATCAATGGAAAATACAAAATGAACATCCTCATGAAACCGCATTGCATCAAAGATATTGAAATTGACAATTCGACCATCAAATTCCATCGTGAGGGTGCCCTCACGAACATCGATCTTGGTTTGGCAAGTATTTAGAAATGGTCTTCCCAACAAGATCGGTGTGGACATTGATGGATCGCCTTGCATGTCCATCACATAGAAATCAGCGGGGAACACGAGTTCATAAACTTCAACTAGCACGTCCTCGATTAACCCATCAGGATACCAAGTGCTTCGGTTGGCTAGTTGAATGACGACTCTTATTTCTTTGAGTGGACCCAAATTTAAAGAATGAAAAATTGAGCGTGGCATAACATTAATTGAAGCTCCTAAGTCGAGCATTGCACGTTCAATTTTACAGTTACCTATTTTGCACGGGATCACGAACATTCCGGGGTCTTTACACTTCGGTGGGAGTCGCTTTTGGAAGATTGCGGATACATTTTCTCCCATGATCACTTTTTCATTCCCCTTGAGCTTCCTCTTGTTAGTGCAGAGGTCCTTCAAAAATTTCTCTTATCGGAGAAGTTGATTCACTGAATCTATCAACAGAATGTTAATCTCAACTTTCCTGAACATTTCTAGCATTTTCTTATCTCTGTTTTTATCCGGGACCTTCTAGATCTAGCTGGGAAACGAAAGTGGTGGAGTTGAAAATTGACTTGTGACCCCTGAGGATCTCGGCCGAGATTGGCTTGTGTCTCGACCGAGATAAGTTTATAGCACTTTTCACCTTCAGCCAAGGTTGCTTGATCTCGGCCGAGATTCACTTCCTTCTCAGCCGAGATGGGTGGACAGGGAATTTTTTTTCTGGTCGAAGTAAGCAATCTCGGCCGAGATCTTGATGTTTCTCGTCCGAGATTTCATTCTCAACAATCTCTTCTTCATTTTCGATTCTCCTCTCCCCGTTAGAGTGATGCCCAGGCTTTTTAGGCTCTCCAAGCATCACCCCACTCCTTAGGGTGATTGCACTGACATTCCAGGGGTTTATCTTTGGTTGTGCCGATAACTTTCCACTTTGAGCACTTTTCAGATGGGACACCGCTGATGTTATTTGACAGACCTGGTTCTCAACACTCTGGAACCTCGAACTTGATTCCTTCTGAAGCTGAAGCGTACTGGTCGCCAAGCTTTTCACTATGTCAAACAGTGATGGATCAGAGGGTATTGGCTCGATGGGCTGTCTCTGCTGGAACATCCCCCTAGGGTGGGGGGTCGATTGTGCCCACTTTGTTCACCCTGCTGTTGCATATTCGGATTCTGATGCCCATACTTGAAGTTGGGATGGTCTCTCCATCCCGGATTGTACGTCTGTGAATAGGGATCATACTTTCTGCCAGCAGGGTTAGGATTGAAGTTGTGAAATGCATTGGCATGAGCCTCTATCTCTTCTCCAAGAATAGGACAAGTGTCAGTGGAGTGTTCGGTTATTTGACAGATTCTGCAAGGTCTTTGAGTAGGAGTGTTACCCGAAACCACTTTCTTCGCTAGGTCGGTAAGTTGATCCAACCTTTCTTCGACACTCGAATCGATGACATCCTTGACTTGTCTCACAGGCTCTCTACAACCGAACTGTTGAGTGTTGGCTACCATTTTGGAGATCAATGCTCGGGCCTCAGTAGGGATCTTGTCGACCAAAGCCCCTCCACTGGCTGAATCAATCATATTTCGATCAGTTAGATAAAGCCCCTCATACCAATACTGGATCAATAGTTGCGGGGTAATTTGATGCGGTGGGCAGTTTCAAGCTTCTTGAACCTTTCCAGTACTCATATAATGTTTCCCCCTGCATTTGCCCAACTCCACTAATTTCCTTTTGGATGTTGGTGGCCTGCGATGCAGGAAAGTACTCTTCAAGAAACTGTGTTTCCATTTGATCCCAAGTGGTAATGGAACCGGGTGGCAAATAGTATAACCAGTCTCTTGCAAGGTCTTTTAGTGAGAAAGGGAATGCTCTCAGTTTAATTTGTTCTTCAGTCACTCTTGTCGGTTTCATGCTAGAGCAGACCACATGAAACTCCTTCAAATGCTTGTGCGGGTCCTCCCTAGATAACCCATGAAATGATGGCAAGAGGTGAATGAGCCCCGACTTGAGCTCAAAGGTTGTATCGTTCCCTATCTCTGGAAATGTGATACACAAGAGTTCATGTGCAACCCTTGTGTCAGCAAGCTCCTTCATGGTCCTTTCCTGAATCTGTTCATCAGCCATTTCTTCCAATTCAATCTCCTCACTCTCTATATTCAAAGCCTCAAACGATCCTCGGATCTCTTCAAGCAACCTTGCCCTTCTCCTCAATAACCTTTCACGTCAACTATCTCCGGTAATTCCTTTCTCCCCTTGTGAACGCAAGAACATTAACTACCTATCCAAAAACAAGAAAACTAGAGAATATCAAATTACTAGATAAGAAGAAAATAGATAAACAACTAATAAACTAAAAGTAATACTTTGAACAATAAAACAACACTATTATTATTAGCGTTCCCCGGAAACGACGTCAAAATTTGGTGACAATCGAAGTATCGTGCCAAATTAAATTGTGTACACGTGTATACACTTAACCTTAGCCTACAACTCTAACTATTACCGCGTCAAGTAAGGGTCGATCCCACGAGGAACGGTAGTCTAGTGTTATTTTAATAGATCTAGCGATTCTAAACGTTAAATAAAGATAGAAACAATTCATGAAAGCAATGGGGAGGGAGGGGGGTTGATTATCCAACCATGAACTACTAATGATTACCAAGGACAACTATTAAACTATGATAAAATAAACTTAAGATTCAATTAACAAATATAACAAGATAAGTAGATTGATTTTTGGGTTTTAAAATATGATTAAAGGATTCAACCCTTGATCAAGTATTCCCTTGTTTCGAATAATCTATGTAATTAATGTTGCTACCCCATTGGTTAGTCTTAGAACTCCTACTCCGAGATTAATAATAAGCTCTATCAATCTCGTTGTCTCTTAAGTATGATTAATCAAAACAAGCTCTTCAATCAATCATACTCAACTTATCAATTCCTAAAACAAGCTCTTTTAGAATCAATAGTCAAATGCATTAAGAGTCAAGACAACGGAGTAGACTCGACATAAAACTTGTAGGTTCGGTTTTAGTGATCGAACTCTATGTTATCCCCAATAAAATAAATCTATTATTTGCTATATGGGAATTAGATTCATAACAATTACGGATTATAAGCCCAATTCTAGCAACACACTAACAAATATTCAGATGGGTGATCAAACCATAATTCAATTCATAAGTGTGAATCAACAATCCTAAGTAACATAGAACATTCAAAAAATATAATCCAATCGGTTAACAACCGTAGAAATTACATAAACATTCTCAATACAAGGTTCAACTAATGATCAAGGGATGAAATAAGGGTGCTAGCCACCCATTACACCTAATACAATCAGGAAATAGAAAGAAATACAAGAAGACATGATAACATTATAGAATAAACCAAGAACTTGGGTTGAGGAATGAAAGGCCTTCAATCTTCTTCCCAATGTAGCCCTTGAGGATGATGGAGACTGGAAAATGTATTATTGGATGTCCAAAGATAGGTTAAATTCGAAATGGAACTTGTATATATAGGGGAAGAGTTGTCACTTCAGTTTTTGGCAAAATCGCATTCACAATTTTAAAACAGAGTAGAGGATCTCGGCCGAGATGCAAGTGTGTCTCGGCCGAGATGTGAAAAAGGTAATTTTTTGCTAGGTGAATCGAGGGCTGATCTCAGCCGAGATACAAATATGTCTTGGCCGAGACGTGAGAAAGAGGATTTCAGGTCTTGTTAGGGTTTGGCTCATCTCGGCCGAGATTGGGTTTCATCTCGGCCGAGATCTTGATCTCTTGAAATTCTGGACTTTCCCTGGAGAGTCATCTCGGCCGAGATGCAATGCCTGTCTCGACCGAGATCTTCAGCTCTTCAAAACTTCAAGATTTCCCTAGAGAGTCATCTCGGCCGACATTTGCATCTTGTCTCGGCCGATATCTTCCTTTAGCTCTGTCCTTAGTTGCCTCGATCGATTCACCGACTCTGCGATCTTTTGATGCTCTTTTTTTTATCCCTTTGCACCTGTTTTAACACAAAAATGAACCAAACGCATTATTTTGCCCAATGAGAATAATATGCACGGAATACACGTGAATTTGCCCAAAAACATCACTAAATGACACTTAAAGCATCCTAAAGTGTGTGCACCAATACGTGTACCAAAAAGGGAATGTAAAATTCGACTCCCAAGTTTGAAACAACAAGAAAATGCGAATTTTATTCTCAATCTTGATAAAAAATTCATACAGTATTCAAATCTGCCCACAATCCACAAGTCATCAGGTATTTATAGGATAATAAAGCAAAGTGATTCAATGGATAAAGAGAAAACAACTTTCAAACTTCCAAAGTGACTTCTTGGTTTCTGGACGTCACTTTAATGGCCAGAACTCTCTGAATATTTTGAATCTGATGGTACATACTATATGGTTGGAAAGATAATCGAGTTGGTTATCCAATGCTGCAAAGTGCATGAATCGGAGTTTTCAAGAGAAACTTAAGACTAGAATACCAAACTGTGATAGATTCAGCGAATCTGCCCTACATCATCTCCCAAGCGGGAAATAACCCGTCTCAGAGTTCAGCTTGTTTTCTCCATGGGGTCAAATCACGAACATTGAAAGTCGAATGAGTGTACAAATGTGATGGTAGCTTAATCATATAAGCATTATCATTTATTTTCTTCAATATATGGCAAGGTAATCTTCTTCTCCTTGAGCTTGTTGTATGTACCACCAGAAAATCTCTCCTTCAAATAAACCCAAACGAGATTACCCTCATGAAGACCCGAGCTCGTCGATGCATATTAGCAGCATCTTTGTAGGATTCATAGCTCTATTTGAGCTTCCTTTTTCACTTCTTCCTGGATCCTCTCCATTGACATGGTAAATCCTTCAGCCTTCTCGCACGAACTTGGAACTTCAGCAAGGTCAAGCTAGTGGTTTGGATTCCTCCCACATAAAATTTTAAATATTGTAAGCAAATTCATCCCTCGGTAGGATAGTATCCCATTGCTTCGGCCTTTCGGAAGTGAGACTTCAGAGAAAATCCCCAAAGTGCGATTGCCAACTTCAGTTTGACCATCCATTTCTAGATGATATGGACTGCTATAAAGCAAGTTAGTCCCCAACTTTTTCCACAAGCTTCTCCAAAAATGACTAAGGAACTTAGTATCGCTATTAGATATAATAATCTTCGGGAAACCGTGTAGCTTGAATACCTCTTTATAATAAAGCTCGACAATGTAAGAAGCATCCATGGTCTTCTTACATGGTACAAAATTAGCCATCTTAGGAAAACGGTCAACGGCAATAAAAATTAAATCAAAGCCCCTCTGTGTTCTTGGAAACCCCACAACAAAGTTCATGCTAACAACTTCCCAAGGAGTGTCAAGAATAGGAAATGGAGTGTATAAACCAGTGTTTTGACTTTCGCCTTTGCAAATTTGGAAAATACGATATCTCTTCACAAATCTTGCAACATACCGATAAAGAGTAGGCCAATAATATTTTTCCTTGATTAGCAACAATTAATATTTTGGCTCGACCAAAATGCCAACCAAGACCACCACCATGAAGTTCTTTGATGATATATTGCCTAAGAGAACACTTAGGAATGCACAAGCTTGTTCCCTTGAAAAGAAAACCATCAAGCAATTGAAAATCTCCACAATTACCCTTATTTCAATTTTGTAACTTCCATAAAATCAAGATCATCCACATACATCTCTTATGGCGTCAAATCCTTTCAAGTTGAAAACTCACAAAATTTACCAAGATAATTCTTCAGCTAAGAGCATCAGCCACTTTTTAAGCTTCCCATTCTTATACCTCAACATAAGGTGTATTCTTGTAGGAAGGATACCCAAACATCGTGCCTTCTATTTAAATTTGATTGGGATTTAATGTGTTTGAGAGCCTCATGATCAAAATTGAGGATGAACTCCCTCTAGATCAGGTAAGGACGCTAATGTCGAAAGCTTGAACAGTGGCATAAAGCTCCACATCGTACGTTGAACAATTTTTCCTTGTATTCATTCGTTTTTTCACTAAAGAAAGCAAGTGGATGGCCTTATTGACTGAGCACAGCACCAATACCAACGTGAGATTCATCACAATCAACTTTGAAGATTTAATTAAACTCGGGGACTGCAAGAACTGGTACACTAGATAACTTTTCTTTAACAACTTTGAAACTCTCTTCAGCTTCCGTGACCAATTGAACTCTCTCTTCTTTAAGCAATTTGTTAAAGGGGCTGCAATTGTGCTGAAATTTCTGATAAATTTCCAATAAAATTATGTTAACCAATGAAAACTTCAAATTTCACGTAAGCTCTTAGGAGTAAGCCACTCCCGTACCGCTTTAACCTTTTCCTCATCCACCATGATGCCGGTAGGAGTAAGAACAAAACCAAGGAAAACTAGCGGCTGATCATGAAATAGAATTTTTTGAGGTTCACGTAAAGTTCCTCTTTCTTCAAAGTCCGTAAAACTTCCCTAAAGTGATCAACGTGATTTGACGGATTCTCGCGATAAACAAGGATGTCATCAAACTAAACAACGATAAATTTACCAATAAAATTATGAAGTGCTTGATTCATTATATGCATGAAGGTAGTTGGAGCATTGGACAAACATAATGGGATGACAAGCCATTCATATAAATCCTCTCAAGTTTTGAAAGTCGTCTTCCATTCATCTCCCGACTTAATTCTGATTTGATGGTAGTGGCTGCGAAGGTCAATTTTAGATAAATAGGTAGTATTATAAATAAAGAAAAGAAAACAAAGGGAACAAGAAATGTGGAGACCACAGATTGGTCACTCACAAGGGTCAAACGAAAATCCTTTCCATGCCACAAGCCGGCAGATAAAGGTATCCAGAATAAACTAAAAATGGCTAATTAAAATAAAGCAATTACAAGACAAAGCCAATTTAGTGTAAAAACACTGGAAATGACCGGTTCGGTTGGAGAGAAGAACCAAAATTGAACTGTCGCCGAGCAAACTACAGAGGTCGAGCTCCCAATCATTTTGCTCTATGTCACGAAACCCGAGCTTGGGGGATTAGCAACGCTCCTCACATCGGTGTGAGTCTAAAAGTCCCTCTGAGGATTTCAATGCCTTAGCTCAGAGCCGTAAAATCTGTAATTGTGACCCAACAACAAATCCCAAGACGTGTTCAAGTCTCCAAAACTAACCCAATAGAGTCCAGCTAAACAAATCAAAATCCCAAAGAAGCAGTAGAAAATGGAGGGACTGCCTCCAAATAAAACCCGGGATTGCAGAGCCAAGTACCAAATCCAAAATTCAGATAAAAAGGCTTACGATAAATGAAAAAGAAAAGCCACAACAGCTGATATCACGACTGGAAAACCTAGCAACAGTACCAAAATAATCCCAGAAATACTGTATGGATGGTCTTCAAATTCTCGAGGCATGTCTACGAGAATAGGCTTGGATCAGCAAATGTTAACATCCAAACCTGGCTAAATCAAAAACTCATATCCACATCTGTTGTGATGCTGGAGGTCTAGAGCCCACCAAATCAGAAAGCAAAAAGTCCAGCAGCAATACAGAAAACACACATCGCACCCGGGGCTTTAAACCACGACCCCCATGGACATGTCAGTCACAATAGAAAAGTCATAGTAGCCCAGATACATCATCGTTCACACAAGAAGGCGCACAGGCCTTGTTACTAGTCCAGAAAATCTGAATAATACGAAAAAATGCAAGGATGTTCTTAAGCAACAGAAGTTCAGAAAATATCGCAGACCCTATGCAGTGGTCTCCTAGAAATGGGGTCATGAAAACTCCACTGCAGGGATGAAATCTGAAGATGATGAACACCTGCACACCTAATCGTACTCAGCCTCGTACGCGGAACGCGAGCCACCATTACTTAGAAGGATTCTGGGCCTCGATACGCAGCTCAGTGGGTCGACTCACAATACTCGGAGAATGAGTTGACTCGGCAAGGCGGCTGACTCAGTAAGAACGAGTCCGTCATGAAGGTCGCAGCCATGGGCTCGCTCAAGAACTACAGATCGTGGCAAGGCGGCGGACTCGGGAAACGGGCCACTAAGGGCCGCAAACAGGACGCCGCCATGGGACCAGATCTCCCATTTCGGGGAGAAGCTTGAAAGATTCTTCAATGGCAAGTACAACCTGAATCCTCAGTGAAGGTAAACAAGTGCAGCAATGGCGGCTAAGGCACTAAAATCCCAAAGGGATCTTGACTTCGAGTGTGAAGTCGCGAAGATCCAAGTGCAATTCAGATCTGCGCACAAAGCAGGCCCCCAGAAAAACCAAACTAGTGTGAAGTCGTGAAGGGATTCGGATCTGCGCACAAAGCGGGCCCCCAGAAAAACCAAACTGTTGACCCAGATTATACTAAACAGATATGAACGAATAAAATTCCAATAAAATGGAAAATAGACAAAAGGAACAGTTCTACGAAAATAAACGACAAATGAGTAAGAAAAGGATAAGAAAGCTAAATAAATAAAGGTTGGCCGGCGGCTATTGCCACCGGCCAACGAGGAAGATGACCAAGTTGTGTTTTGTTTTTAGAGAGAGGAGAGAGCGTTCTTTAGAGAGAGAAAAAATGGAGCAGTGGAAGGTCAATTTTAGAGAATATTTGTGCACTAGCTAGCATGTCAAACATGTCATCAATCCTTAGGAACCTGTACTTGATTGTGATTCGGTTAAGTGCTCATCGATCAACACACATCCTCCACAAACCATCTTTCTTCGGAGTTAGGAGTGTAGGATCGGCACAAGAATTCAAATTCTCTCTTATAAAGCCTTTGTTTAGCAAGTCCAACACCTGTCAATTCAGTCCCTCATGCTCACTTGGCTCATTCTGTAATGCGACTTGTTTGGGAGAAAGTCTCTTGGAGTTCAATTTGGTGTTGAATCTCCCAAGGGGGTGGGATTCCATGAGGTAAATTTTTCGGAGTAATATTCTTTGAATTCTTCTAAAAGATCCTTGACGTCACTCGGTATTGCCAAAGTTTCCTCCAACTCCTTAGCCACCAAAAGATATAGCACACCAACCATTTTGTGTCTCTCTTTCAAACTGTGACAAAGTAAGCAAAGCATTTTCCTCCTCTTCTTTTGAAGACTTGGGGTGAGGCATATTTTTGCACGGCAAAGGGACAATTTCAATCTTCCCCAGAAAAAATATATAAGTATTTTTCTTACCATCATGAATAGCATTTCTATCATATTACCAAGGCCGAGCCAAAAGTATATGTCCAACATCCATAGACGCCACATCACACCAAACTTTATCACGATAATTTGTACCTGTCGAAAAAGAAAAAGGCATTTCTTATCTATTCATACCTCATTATCCTTTTTTATCCACGAGACCGAATATGGATGAGCATTGGCAACTGTTATAAGGTTGAGTTTGTCCACCATTTCTTGAGAAACAAAGTTCTCAAAACCGCCTCCATCAATGACCAGCGAGCTAATTTTCCATGTGATTTACACTTCGTCCAAAATATGTTGTGCCTTAACCAAGATTGATCATTAACTTGTTCCAGAGCTGCAAGAACTCTTCATATTACCAAACATCTCCATCTTCGGCTTCAATCTCCTTACTTTATGTTCATCGTCTTCATGATATATTGGGCCCATATCTCCAAGTTGTGCTTCTTCATCTTCTTCGACTATAATTCTCGCATGAGCATTAATTTTACGATTGGGACACTCGTCCTTCATCTGATGACTCTTGGCTACTAACTCTTGGCTATAATTCCTGCACAAGCATCATTAAGCCTCCAATTTTTTAAAATTTCACATTCGTCCTTGATTGAAGATTTGAGCTCGTTGACACATCTTGCAACGAGTTGATCTGATAACTCTTGGGTGCTAATTCTTTCCATCAATTTGTAAAATTCTTTCATATAATCCATCACACTCTTGTTGCCTTGTTGCAAAGTATTGAATTCCACAAAAATACTTTGAGCAAAATCCGCAGTAAGGAAATTCTCATGAAGCCTGGCCTTAATCTTCTCCCAAGAATTAACCTTAGGTTTTCCTTTATGCAATCTCATCTCCTGCATATTGTCCCACTAAAGTGATGCATAACCTTAAAGTCAAGTAGCAACAAGCTTAACTTTCTGATTCTTCGAGATATCCTTGTACTCAAATAATTTTTCCACTGTGGTAACCAATCAAGAAACTCATATGGCTGAAGGCGACCATGGAACTCCGGTATATCCATCTTCACAAAATCCGTAGAACAGGTGAACCTTTCAAAGAAGTTATTAACTTCTCTTGGTGAAGGGATTCGCATACTCCAAGTCATCACTGGCATAGCCATACCTAGAACCACCTTCACTTCTAGCTTCTGACTCTCAAGACGTAAGGTTAACTCCTCAACTTACCTCTGAAGTGCCTGTATTACAACATCTCGTTCATCTCCAAGATTTCCTTGTTTCCTCTACCACATACCCCTCTTCCTTTTCTTGCTAGTATTGCAAAAATATGGGAATTCCAAGAGTGTATTCTGCCTTTGGTACCAAATGATGAGGGTTGGTAACAATGTAAGAGAAATGAAGTAAAATAGAATGCTAAATTCGACTTCCAAGTTGGGAACAACAAGAAAATGAGAACTATATTCTCAATCTTGATAAAAAAACACATACAATATTGAAATTTGCCTACAATGCACAAGACATCAAGTATTTATAGGATACTAAAGCAAAGTGATTTAATGGATTAAGAGAAACAACTTTCAAAGACGAAGTTGGATAGCTCATGTAGTAAGAGCATCCACTACCTAGAACTTTGGTCTTGGGTTCGTGTTACCTTGGGAAAATGGGAGGATTTTTTCTTTGTTCTTAGATTTAGGAGGGAAAAAGAAAAAAAAAAACAAAAAAAAAAAAACAACTTTCAAACTTCCGAAGAGACTTCTTGGTTTCTAGACGTGATTTTGAATGCCCATAATACTCTGAATACTTTGAATCTGATGGTCCATAATATATGGTTGGAAAGATAATCGAGTTGGCTTTCCAATACTGCAAGCGATGCATGAATATGAGTCTACAAGAGAAAGTTATGATTAGAATACCAAACTGTGACAGATTCAACGAATTTGCCCTACATCACCAAACTTAGAAAAATGCAGTAGATTATATAAATCCCAAATTAATTATGCGAGCACATAATAATAAAACAAATAATGGAAGGAAAAGTTGTGTGTTGCATGCACGAGCATATGTTGCTGCAGTCAACAGCCCAGTGGTAGTGGAAAAAAATGCATGACAAAAGCCATATAACATGAAGCAATGGGAGCTTTAGCAAAAAGTTTTTCTTACCAAAAATCCAGAATAGCAATTAGCTAATATTTTTTGGGCCTTTAAAGCTGATAATAACCTTCTCATTTTGTTCTTTGGTTCACAAATAAATTCGAAACGAGGCTCACTTTAAGGCTCATCACTATTTTTTTAGAACACACAACATATATGCCTAATTACTCAGAATGCATGTTGTTTAAGTACTAGTAAGGGCACTAAATTGTACTATCTCATAGATATTTACAAAAATAAATCACATAATTGATGCATGGTTCTCCCTGCACTTGCCAATCTCAGCGGACATCCCATGCAATCCTGCACGGCGCAACCATGCGCCAGATCATTTTGCTACCGTCACCCGACGTTTTTGCTCTATTACATTTCCACCTTTGATTCTTCGTTGTCTGACTTATTCATCAACTCATTGGGCTCTGAATTCCTGTAAAATAGCTTAAAACTCATTTTGTTCGACAAGGTGAGATCAATATGAAATCATCGATAATCGATAACCGTGAGCTTAGAATGAAATTATAACTAACAAACAGATCTCTATTCTAAACATATTTTTATAGGTAAATCCAAGTTTATGAACCATATTCGTTTAAAGAAGTTAATCCCAACATTTTTTTTCAAAATTAGTACGCCTTAAAAAGTCTCAGGTAGTGCCAAGTTATGAGATGCAAAATGCATTCACTATGGGAAACAAAAATATAACTAGTCATTTTTGTAACAAGTATATAGATTTTGTCATTAAATCTAGCCATTTTTTTGTTCACCGCACTCCCCTTTTTCTCTTATCTGTCAGCATTTTCTCTCTCTTCCCCATTATCTCTTCTAGAACAAGTCTTTTTGTCGCTCTCTTCTCTCAATTCGAAATCCACCATTTCTCTGAAGCTCCGCTTCTCCCTCTATCTCTGTAATTGAGAATTTTCCACAAAAATAATTACATATCTCAACGGTCTCCATTTTCTCAAGTTTTGTTTTTTTTTGGAAGATGGAGAAAGCAGTTGGTGGTCGGGAAGGAACAGATATGGCCAGACGGCGACGAGTCTGCAAACAGGCGGCGGCTCTGGTCCTAAAGCGATGAAAGATGGTGCTAGTGGAGTTTTCGGCAAGGGAATGACATTGGCGTCGATGGATATTGCACATAACCATACCTCCATCGCTGCTGCAACTTCGACAAGTCCGAATGTAAACGGAGAAGACGAACTGAACAGAGAAGTAATGTTGTGTATTCTCATGGGCACAACTTATAGAGATTTGGGCACGATATATATTTAGTATGGCATGAGGAACATTTATCATGGCACGAGTACACAAAAGAATATTTCTACACGTGCCATTTTAGGCTGCATAATTCATGGCACGAGGTATATTTATCATGGCACGAGTACACAAAAGAATATTTCTATGCGTACCTTTTTTGAGTTGTACTTATTCATGGCATGAGGTATATTTATCATGTCATGAGTACACGCAAAAATTATTCTCGAAGTAATACAATATTTTTACGTCATGCCGAAAACATGATGCCATGTAAAATATGGCGTGTCATTAATTCGTGCACGACGTCGTTCCCACGATGTATCGAAGAAGATCTTATGGATGAGAATTAAAAAGATAAGAAAAATTGAATATTTAAAATGAGAAGGATAAAGTAAAAGTACAGAAAAATTAATGAGGAGAGAAAAAAAAATGTGTAAAGTCTGAAAATAGCAGAGGAGAGTGGGAGAAGATGAGAGCGAGATGTGTTACAATAAGATAAAAATGGCTAAACCTAATATATTTTTACAAAAATAAAATTAATATGTCCGCTATACAAATGGAATTTTAGGATTTTCACTTCATTATATGATGAGATCAAATCAATCTTGTCTTACCACGTATCTGTTTTTGTGGCCCCTAAACGAGAGATGCTCCAAGTACTTGTCATATCATATATAGTAGAAAGAATACAAGTTAACCCGTCAATTCATTATTTTGATTTTTTTCCTACAAAAAAGTAGTTCATATATTGTAGGAACTATGACCTTTCTAATAGTGAAAACCCCCAAATGTATGACTTTGTGTAGTAAACATATAAAATTTGCCAACTTTGTAAAATATACTAAATTTAGCACTTATTGCCTTTTTGTGCGCATCTCACTCTCACCCCCTCCCGCACCCCTCCCTCTGCAAAATGTTAGCTCCCATCTTTTCCATCACATTTTTTCTCTCTCCTCTTTAATTGCTTTTACCTTTTTCCTTTTCTCTCACCTCCTTTTTTTTTTCAGACTCCATTTTCACTTCTCTCTCTCTTCTCTCTTCATTTTACAGAGACGTCATTGTCATTTTCAAACTTTCATTTTTTAATTTTCAACATGACACGACCGGCACGATATCAAAATATTATATTATGAAATTAGTTGGCACAGGTAGAAATGATATTATGTAATCATGTCATGATTAATATACTTCATGCCTAAAAAAATATCTCGGGTCATGATATACCTTGGCACGATGTGAGAATAAACAATTGCTAGATATTAGGGGACACGAGTAAAACTTTTTTGTGTACTCGTGTCATGATAAATATACCTCGTGCCATAATAAAATATACAGCGTGACATGATAAATACTACTCGTGCCTACTAAAATACATAAAGTTACTTCTTGTTCTTCTTCTCCGTTGAGCCATCGAAGTTGCAAACTTGCAGCAGCGACGGAGATGATTTCCCATGTCGGAAACTCTTCCACACTCTAATCTGTCACTTTTAACACTGCAGTCGAGTCTGTTGGGCAGATCCGTCGTCGTCTGTATATTTTTTTATTGAGTTTTACGTTGTAAAAATCTTGGTTCCTCCATTAAAGTAACAGACAAATGGAGAAAGAAAAGAGAGAGAAAGAGTGAATGAGGGAGAAGATTGAAAAGTCTGACATGGGGAAAGAAGGGGCAGGGGGAGAGTGGGAGGAATAGTAGCAAAGTGTTAAATTTGATATTAATTGAAAAGACTGCTATTTTTTATATGTTTCTTAGGAATAGTTAAAAAGAAAAAAAAAATCTCTTTCTAATAACATGTTTATATGACAGACATTTAGATATGTTATATAATTTGCACTCATTGTAATTGTGCAACATATCAATTTTTTTGTAATATGATGTGCATTTAATTATCTACGTATTAATTTATGAGTTTCAGCTTGTTATGTGACTTATGGAATATTGTTATTATGTAGTTGTGCTATTTTATTCTTTTGAGTCATGAACAATATAATTTGTAGAATATTTATTACAGTTAGCATTTCAAGTTTCAAAAGACTTTTCTGATAAATTTATAACAAGCTAGAGTTTTAGGACCCACTTGGTTCCAAACTATGAAATGTAATGATAATGTGTATGAATGAGGGGTCAATCATATTATGAAATGATGTGGGAAAAATCTTTAATAAATGGAGGTAATGATTAACTTATTAATATGTATCAAGCATAGGAAATCTTCCTTATTCTTAAAAGGAAGATCGTTGAATTCTACTAGGGTGATGTGTCTTTTTCTGGAAATTTTTTATTTGTTTAAATCATAAATTTTGGATATTTCTTCAAGTTTGGCGATAGAAAGAGAGCAGTAAATGGGTTGGGATGTAACTTCCTCCTACAATCGAGGTGAATCAACCAATCATTTTTTTTTTAATTTTCTTTTCTTTTTTTTCTTTTTTCTCCTCAATATTTAAAAGTTGCCTAACTTTTTCGTCTCAAGTCCGTTTTTTACAAAAAAATATACTGAATTAATCTTCTTTTCACGATCTTCGATTTGACATCCATTATGCATATATTAAATTTTTGGGGTAGTTCATTTTTGTATGATTACTATGATATGTTTAATTTAAATTTTTTATATTTAAAATAAAAATGTGAGATATTATCAAAATACTGTAATATTTTATTTGAAAAAATGATATGCTATTTTTTAGAAGATTATTTTCTTTTACTTTAATTGTGCATTTTTATAATTTCTTTTACTCTAGTTATGCCTTTTTATAATAATTTATGGATTGGTTAAATCATTTTGTTTTAATGAAATTTGATATAAAAAAAATGAGCCGAATTTTTAGAGTTACAATTTACAATAGAAATGTTAGATATAAAAGTTAAAGTGATTTTTTGATTGAATTAGTGTCTTTTTTAAAGGAAAGTTAAGTTAACTACAAATATACTAAGTTGATTATTTTTTTATATTTAAATACATCACAATAATAAATTTTAGTACTCCTTGCTTAATGAACTAATTTCAGTGCAAGATCTCATGCTAATATTACTAAATACTAAATACAATATATGTGATCTCTAACGGTATTTCACCTAATACAAATATTTAGTGTATTAGTATATTATTCAAATATTACAAATATACAATTATCGCATAGACCAGTATCATGTTATATATTTTACATCAGATTTTTACCTATTATAGTACAACATTTCATACAAGCTATTTATAATATATTTTATTCATTACTTTTTTTTTTAGTATAATACTCCCTCCGTCATTGTTAACTTGTCACAGTTGACCGGGCACGGATGTTAAGAAAAAGTAGATTTTATGGAATCTTTGACTTTTTTAAAGGTGGAGATTGAATGTGGATATTTTGAGGGTGGAGATTGTTGTCTTTAATTGTCATTTATGGGTGTGACAAGTTAAATGGGACGGATCAAAATGGAAAGTATGACAAGTTAACTGAGACGGAGGAAGTACATATTTACCTTTATATTTTAATAATATTTTAATAAAAAAAATATATCCCGTGTATCGTACGGACGAAAAATTAGTAGGTATAAAACCTCTTTTACTCTCATTACCCACCCTCAGTCCCCCATACCAAGCAAGCCCTTAAAGTCTTAGAGAAATAAATCATTTTTTTAGGCATGAACCAACTGCAGGTACAGTTGGTAAGTTACGATAATTGATCATAAGAGCACCCACAATGGGGGTTGCTTTTGAATTATTTTGGTGGTGATTTGAGGTAGCATACCACTGGAGAGAGGGAGTAGCATTCAATTTAATTCAAATGGGTCCAAATAAATGGACCTGGAAGGGTGAGGGGAAAGGGGGGGGGAGGGGGGGCGGGCGAGGCGCCTCAGCTGAGGCACGAGTGCGACGCACTCACGCACAAACAAGCAACAGCATTGGCGCGTGGCCTCCACGCACCCCTGAAGTGAGTGGGGCGGTGGGGCCCGCGCCATTATGGCTTGTCCCCCACTTCATTTTAATAATTCCGGATTTTCATTTATTTTTTTTATTCAGCTTTGCATTTATTTGTATTTATTTGTGTTGTGTGAGAATGGGAACACAATCCACTATTGTTTCCTTTCTTTTTAGTTAATATTTCGTGTTGTATTATTTTTCTTCTCTTTAAATTTTAATACATTTAATAATATTTTATTAAAATCGGAATTAATTTTTTTTTTCCAAAATTAGTTTTTTTTAAGAAAAATTCGATAATAAATTTTTTATCTACAAATTATCAATGTTAAATGGATTAATTATATATATTAAAATTGTAAATAAGATTTAATTAAATTGAAGATGGGAAAATAAATAGGGTGATTTTATGGTGGAACCCTCAAATAGTGGCAAATAGTGTTAATTGGACCTAGGTTGCATTAGGGAAAATAGGTAGCACTTGAGTGAAATTTAAACTTTTAACATGGCAGTGACGTGACGATGATGTGTCAGGTAGCAATTGCTTGTGCATTGTGGATGTTCTAATAGCTACACAAGTCCAGTGTGGACTTCATGTAAATTATGTTATAATATTATTTCAACCTGACTTGCAAGCCCACAAGACTGACATGTTTGACACCCCTAATGCAACTTAACTAATTCCCTCAACAAAAGAATTACGTTTATAAAATATTTTTGTCCTAAAATAATAATAATAATTCTATTCTAAAAGTCAATGTCTAAATTTATACAGTCTGAGTAAAAGAAATTAATTTTGTAAAGAAGTTATATGCGACTGAATATGTCAAATTTGAAAACAAAGCAAATGAAACGAGTACAGAATGACGACTTATAGATGTACACATATCTAATTAACCAAAATTTTGGAAGTTGTACTATAGTAAAACATGAAATCCAGTTCGACCATACTAAAAACGAAATATATACATTTTATATATGACGTACTATGATCCACCACCATGTAGATCCGCTTTCCCACAAACATATTACAACTTCAACAAACAAATAGATATTTTATCACATAAATACATCCAAAGAAAAAAAGAAAAAAGAAAAAAAGGGGAAAAAAAGCATTATATGTGATTTTTTAACTATGGGGTAACTCATTTCACCCAGCAAAAGGGTCAAAACTTTGTAGTTGGTTGGCTTGTCTAGCCACGTCACACTACGCCAAAACCAGTGATGGGCCAAAAGTTAAGGCATTTAGTAATCAATCAGCCACTTTTTCTTGAAATGGGCTGAGATTGCAAAAATCTTCTCTTTTAACTGCAGTATCGTCAGATACACTATTATTAATTTCAGAAATAGCTTTGACAGAAACTCAATAAATCATTCTTACTCCAGAGAAATAAGAGCACTGAATCAGAGCAGGCATATAATGATTATATTGACATTTTGCAGAATCATGGGATCTACGCAGTGGGAGAGTATGCCTTTTGTCTGCTTACATGTGTTATCCACCACTAGTGCAACCAAATCTAAGTGAAAGAAATTATGACATCCAAGGGAAAATGCATACATCTATCTAGGTATACATATATACATATTACTAATAAAGGATTGTTAGAAATCAAAAAATACTTAATTTGGGTTTAATTATCCATTTTTCTATTTGGTTCATCCCAAGGACATAATGAATGAAAGATACATCCCGTCAAACTTGAAAGAATGAGCCCCTCGCAGAATTTTGGATATATACCTATGCTTGATTGAGGGGCTTGGAGTATTGTTAAAAGATCATCAATTCCTAATAAAATGGATGTACCAGTAGCTCGTTGAAAACCCAAAGTCTTTACTTGATCCCAGATGTGATGTATATTCCATTCCGAAGTGATCTATTAATCTACATCGTTCCATGGCAGTTCCATCTATCATATTCTACTGAGTACAATTTGACAATGGGTTCAAGTCAGTGATTGAAAACCTTTTTTTCTCAATCTTGATTCGCACAGAAATTCTGGAAATACGGGGCCTAGTTGAAGGGAAGATGTCTCAATTCCTACTGGTATCTTAGAATTCTTTAGCTTCGCCTAGTTAGGTATGATTTCGAATAAACTTATTTTAACTCCTTTGTACTTGAAAACCCACGTGGATTTGAATTATTTGCTTCTCACCCTTTTCTTTCCACAATATTAAGTGTGTGTATGTGTCTGTGTGTGTTATATGTGCACTGTGTGCGACATTGTGAGCATGCGAGTGTGTCATGTAACGATGTAGATGTCCGTGATATTAAAAGTGTGCACTTTGTGTTTTCTTTTTCTACTGCAGGTGCAGTGTGTGTGCATACGTGTGTGTGCAGTATGTGTATTCAGTCCATGCACAACTTTATTCAAGAGTAATATCAAATCACCACGGGGTAGATGTAATGGATACCTGAAAGATCTGGTTAGATGCACAGTGCACCCATGTCAGGTGGTCCTCCATCAGCATGAGCGGAACTATGAACAGTCACGCCACCTTTTCTAGCTTGTTTTCTGTCTTTCCGGCTCTTCCCGTAGTCCACTGTCTGGTATCTGTATATACATTTACAATGATATATTAGAATAAACTGAAATTTGTGCCTAATGGAAAGCTGCGAGATTTAGAAGTGCCAAACACAGCACTAAGCAATACAGAACAATATATTACACGATCAACTGTTTCATGAAAGCAACAAGCTTCCCAGAGTATTTGTATTTCTTTAGGTGAATTCATTATGCCGGATAAGTGCATATGCAATAGCTTTAGGCACCTTTTTGTTTTCATATGGTCTATTCACCAAGAAAAATATCAGAATCACAAAGTGAAAAAATAATTAATTAATTAGTTAATATGACAAAAGAGATTGTAACTACAGTCTTTTCCAACGGATATTTGTTCTCTGTACCATTTAATAAACTCATAATCAGAACTTGGTAATTAACTACACAACTTGATAAGTTAAGAGACTTCAGATAATCAAATTAATATGTTATATAATCTGTGAAAATGAAAATTTTTATAACCTGATCTGGTGCAGTTACATTAAATGCAGATTGAATCTCTCAATCCTAATTGTTGTCAAGAAACATCTAGAATAATGAGCATTATAGTGGAAGGACGAAGTCGGAAGAATTCCTTCTTTTCTTTTCTGTTTTCTAAAATATAATTGTAGGTTTTCAGCACCAAAACCTAAAAATGCAACTTCTTATGCTTTAATTATATGTTATATCATGGAAATATAACTCTACAGATCTTTTATTTCATGTGGCATTTAGGCTTTTTTTTAGTAAAATCGAGAGAAAACAGGGCAGGAGTAAAAAAATCTCACATGAGAGTCTCAGATGAGGAAGATGCATAAATAAGCCAAATGGGGAACATAGCTATGAGGTCTGACGATTGTGTTTGGATCCCAGACACGGATCGTGTCGACAATAGATGAATGATGCATCCTGGAGTATGCCATCTATTTTTACCAAGACGAGTTCCTAATGATGATTAAGAGTAATCAACAGAAACATGATTGGGTTTTTAAAAAGGGCAATTATTAAAAGTCATACACCGGAAATCTGGCAGAAGATCTCCCAGCTACTGTACCACAGCAGGACTTGTACTTCTTTTTTGAGCCACATGGGCACGCCTTGTTTCTAGAAATTTTCTGCACCATCTTAGAGATACAAAATCACGTATCAATCAGCTAGGCAAGTCTTAAAGGGTATTTCAGACTTTTTCAGTTTCTTGCATATATATGTGATAAAACCTTTTCATCGGGTTGAAGATTTTGCCTGTAATTTTTTCCTGCATCACTGCCAGATAAATCTTGTTGACATGTCTGGTCTTCAACTATCAACTTATGCTGATCAGAGTTCTCATCGTGACTCTCATCTGGAAAACCTCAAAGTTAGTAAAATGAAGCAAATAAATATGTTTCTCATCTCAACTGAATATTAAAAATAATAATAATAACTGGAATAATAAATAATAATAATAATAATTGAAATAACAAACTCATTTTCATCAATATTAAATATCCCTAGCAGTAGGACGATGTTGGATAGCTCAAGTTGCAGAGCATCCACTACCTAGGCCATTGGTTCTGGGTTCAAGTCACCTTGGGGGGTAGGGGAGGCTTTTTCCTTTGTTCTTAGATTAGGAGAAAAAAATTTACATGTCCCTAGCAGTAGAGTGATCGCAGCATCCTGTGGTATGAGGAATACTCCAGCATGTATTAAGATGTCTAAAATTGATCCTACAAATAGGAATAGATTCATAGACTACCCATACTTCAAAGAATTTCTAACTCTCTATCAATATAGCTTCATGATAAGACTGGAAATGTTATGTCACATAAATATCCGACGAATCAGACATAGCTAAATCACTTCATACATATGATAAGTCTGGATAAAGTGATTCGACTTTATGAAACTGAATGTTTTTCCTGGGTTCGAGTCACCTTGGGGGTAGGGGAGGGTTTTTCCTTTGTTCTTAGATTAGGAAAAAAAAATTAAATGTTCCTAGCAGTAGAGTGATCGCAGCATCCTGTGGTATGAGGAATACTCCAGCATGTATTTAGATGTCTAAAATTGATCCTACAAATAGGAATAGATTCATAGACTACCCATACTTCAAAGAATTTCTAATTCTCTATCAATATAGCTTCATGTTAAGACTGGAAATGTTATGTCACATAAATATCCGACGAATCAGACATAGCTAAATCACTTCGTACATATGATAAGTCTGGATAAAGTGATTCGACTTTATGAAACTGAATGTTTTTTGTACACTCATGACATTGTTATTCACCTTGATGAGACTAAAAAGTACCTAGCAAGGCATTGCTACTTGGACTAAACAATCCTGAAAGGGAAATGACAATACTCAAAATATGAGATCTATGCTGCTTGGACTCGGGTACGGGTATCCGATACGGGTATGTATCCAGGAGTCGGACATCTTAACTTCTAAAAATTAGGATACATGGACACAGCTCAAAAGTATCCAAAATTGGGGCACGTCTATATATAGACATAAATAATATAAATGCTTCATATATAATAATTTAAGTAAAATATTATTTGGTTCACTATAATTAAAAATCTTACATAACATTAATATTTTACCTTGGTCTTAGAATTGTCCTAAAGATATAAAATAATAAAGCAGTATATGACTCTGCTGTCCCTGAAGATAAATATATTAAGTTTTAACCCATTGAGTCTTAATAGATATAGAAAGGATTATTTCAGTCCTTAAACCCAAGAAAGAAATAGCCCAGCACATAAAGAAACCTAATCTATCTTCTTTACATACAAGATTTAATGAAACCAGTTAGGATTTGCTTGCCAAACAACCAAAAAATCTGATGTGTCCACTTTTTAGGTGGAGGATAGGATACGTATTCCTTGTCGGTGTCGTATCGTGTCGACACCGGTACTTCACCCAAAATGAAGAATCCGAGCAAAATAGTATGAAATCATCTACAATGAAGGAAGCATACCAACTATCCGCATACTTCGGCATTCAAGGTTAAACAGGGAACTGATCACATATTTAGTAGAATACTGATAGGAAAAAGAAAGAAAAAAAGAATAACGTTTAATAAGAAAAATAATAGAAACTAAACCCCAGTTGTCCACCAACAATTCAAACTCCTTACAGGTTCATTAGTTGTTCATAATTAGTTTTACAGAAGAAAAGTCTTGATGTAAGTAAACAATATGACATCGACACGGATACTTGAGGAAGGATAACATTCAGGTAGTATATAAACAAAGTTAACGGACATAGGATAACTAAGATGAAGAACGAAAGATATAATAGCCATTCATTACCATTTGAAGTTTTTGCTGACGGAGAACATTCATCTTCAGCAACTATATGATCTGAACATCCTTGTTCACCCACAAGAACCTCTATTGCAGCATCAACATCACCACCCACTTGCAGTAAAGCCTAGAATGAAGATAAGGAAACGAGAAAAGAATGTTTAAACAAATACCAAGTGTTGGAACATAACCCGTTTGACAAAATGCAGCAGGCCTGTATCTGGCTTATGATTTTATTTTACTGCTCTTCTTTGAGAGTTTTGGCTGTTAGATATAATTACCTCTTCAAGTTTTCTTACATCGTCACATCCACTTCCAGCCTTTACCAATTTAATGGAGTCCTCATGAAAAACATTCCTGCCGCGTTCGTCTCTATGCTTCTTGGCAGCTGGTTTTAGGTGATCAGATTTTGCTGAAAGATCAGCATCACCCTTTTTGACATAGCTAGAAGTTATCAGATTTTAGGTACAAAGGATACATAATGCGGGTAATATGTGCTATGAGAGAGAGAAAATTCTCTTAGAACAGAAATAACTAGTACAAGTAATATGTACTCGAAAAGGACGAGAGATACCTTTATCACAATTGGCCTGGCAGGTCCGGAGCAGGTGTCATCCTTTGAGCGCACGCTATTGTAATGCTCTCCATCATGATATGAACTGCAAAGGTAACAAGTCCGGAGATTGAAATCAAGAAACAAAAACAAAAAAGAAAAATAAACAAAGGCAGGTGCTTGAAAAAGATGAATATGTGTAACTTGTCCAGGAGAGGGCAAAACAAGTACGTGTACAAAAATAGATCGATACACTTGCCCTTTTAGAGAGGGACAGATCTTTGGAAAGGTTGCAACTAAACCCGATGTGGGTCCCATCCCATATTCAATATAACATAAAACCAACTTAAAGAGAAACAAGTATACAGATTAGATATGTTTTCAACCCAGGAAAGCTGAAATAAGCAATTAAGGAATGGAAGGTCATCGCAACTACAACACACAATATTAAACCATGCAACGAACGTGTGCATGCTTGACAATTAAGGAAGCATCTAAAGTAGGGGTGACAATCCTTAACCCGACACGACAACATGAACTCGATCAGACAAGAATTTACTGAGATGAGTCCGAAAACAACCCGACAAAACACAATTTACCCAATTTTGACCCCAATCGACACGAAATCAATATTTTATCTTAAAATGTAACAATCATATGTATAAATAACTTTTGATGTATAACCCCAATCGACCTGAAAATGAGCACGAACACGGCCTCATAATCCAAATTGCCACCCCTAATTTGAAGTCATAAACATGCACTATCAAGCCATGCAGCAAAGATGTTGCATGCTTGACATCTGATCTGAGGAAGCATATCAAGTCATAGCATGCACTATACTTTTAAGAGGTTACAAGTTAAAGGCTTTTGGGTAAAGCAAGTTTTCTTCCTGTGAGCATATAGGGATTGCGGAACATTCTAATAGCGCTTTCAGTCTCAATTACTAGCCAAATTCAAGAACTACACTGAAATACCTCCTATCCAATGGAAAGAGTAACGCAATAAATTGATGTCCGAAAACTTTTTATTATGCTTTTGGGATGTTTAGTAACAACTAACAAGTAGCCAATATTATATGAAAACAAAAGTTGGTAGCATTATAGATACTAAGTAGAAGCAATATATCTTTAATAGAAAAAAGTAGTGAACTTAAAGTCTTAAAGATTAAAGGTTGAAATATATATATATTGTCAATAGATAATATAGTGGATAAACACATACAAGAGAAAAGAGGAAGAAAGATGTGCAAACGTATTCATTATATGAGATATGGTTGATCTTAAAGAGTTCTAGATCAACTTCAGAAAATATTAAATGGACAAAATTAAGCAACACCATGAGGATATTGAAAGATCATCTAGCCCAATAAGTTTCAAATAATTGATAAAATGCAAATAATAAACTGCCACCTAAATTCTGGTTGCACATTTTTTGAGGTTTTGCGACATTTAGCCATTAAAACCTCCATTCACAGTCTAATGATTCACTCATATTTTCTGCTAGCATCATCATATATCAGACTTCCTAGTCATGATCATAATGGTTAACATAGAAAATCTGATCAACCAGACAAGCAATTTGCTCCCACATCACATGTTAGTTCCCAATCAAATAGAGATCTCACCTTCTTATGGTTCCACCAAGACTTTAAAGTTAGTTGAAAGGGCAGACATACACAAAGAAAGAAAAAATGGAATACTGATGATGAGATGTTACTATCTGGATGAGTAATCTTCACTCAAATACGAAAATTGACTATCAAGAAATAACTGAGTTTTACATAGCTTCATTTATAATTATTATGTTCAATGTTCTATGAAATTGATTAAAGTAAAAAACATGCAATACAGCTAAAGAAATAGTCAACTTCCTATGAAGTAGGTAGTCCGTAATCCATAATCAGTACTCCATACTGGAGGACATTAACTTTCCGATTACAAAATATTTAATGTGTTTCAACTGGTTATTGGTTAATGTGGTTCACAAAAGCATATCAAAGTACAATTGGAACCTAATAAGATGTAATATGCATCTTTTATTTGGAACTTCATTTTTTTAGATTATTAATTTAATCAGAGGTCACATTTATTAATCAAATTAAACTTCATTCAACATCTTTGAATGCACTCGAAAAACGATATATGTAATAAGGTTCTACATGAGAATCCCAATAAAACGAGACTGCAAAAGAGATGGAAACCCAGAAAGAAGTTACACTAAGATAAAATCAGAAGAATCTGTAAGCTGCTACTTGCATTTAGCCACAAAGGTCAGTCTGAAAGATGGTGAATCTTGAAAGTCAATTATTTCACAAGCCCGCATCGCATGATTAACCTTTAATGCACGGCTCTCACCAAAAAAATAAATAAATAATAATAATAATAATAATAATAATAATAATAATAATAATAATAATAATAATAATAACAAAAATAATAATAATTCATAAATAAACAAGCATTGATTCTATAGTGTTATTTGGTGTGAAGCATGTATAATTAAAATATGTAATTTTAAGTGTACTTACAGATGAATCATCATAGCTTCATTCTTATCAAAATTTTGTATGTACCAGCGCGGAGACATGTGCTGCGCAAATAATTCAATAAAACCCCAAATCAAATTTATGAATATTTACGACAATATAGAAAAACTTAGCAAAAAAGGCATGTTGCTGTCTCCAAAATTGGTTAAGTTAGGAGATATCCCATTTGTGTTGTTCATTTATGACGGCTTAAAATAACAAATGGAAAGTAGCTTACTCTGTGAATGCATATATTACTGTGAGTGACTAGAGAAGCTGCTTGCAATTCCATATGTCCCGCCCAACTGCCGTCTTCTCCCATGGATTGGCAGTATTCATCAAATGGAACCTCATCTTCCACAAAGGGCTCAAACATTTCGCGGTTCTCCTGTCAACATGTACCTCATCTATAATGTTATAGCTCTCAAAAAAGGATGGCAAACTAGCAAATGCAACCAAAACGTTAGTTTCTACTAGTAGTTGTTACCACCAAATTGAATTATACAGCAAATGTCAAGGTTTTGACATTTACTTTAATAAAATATAAAAATGGCACTCTAAATTGGTTTATGTGATTCATGCTTCCATCAAGTTTCTTACACAAAGATCTAGATTCCAATGATGACTCTATCCATTAATTGAAGAAGTTGGAAGAAGTACAAACTCAAGTCGCGGACTTGACAGTACAGTCATTGCAAGCATAATTATACTAGAAGACCACTAATATTCCCATCATCTCGTATAAGAATCATCATCACTAACTATTAACTAAAAGACAAAACTTGTATGTAATGGTCACAAGGATCTCATTCTTTGTGACTGGTCAATTCAAGCAAAGTAAACAGGAAAATGGGAAATGGGGCTCCACCTCTTCTCCTTGGTTTGGTAAATAAGATTCTGCCACACGGAATGAGATCCGTGTAACCGTGACAGACAAGACTCCCTCCAAGGAAACTTATCCAACATCTTAAATGCCGTTAAATTTGTTTAAAGGAAAACAGCAATATCCATCTTGGATAGGTTTACCTTAATAAACCCGACCACCATATTCCGATACCTCTGATGCGCATCCTCATCGCCTTCCAATTGATCGGCCAATGCCCTGCCACCAAGGAATAAATTAGTAATTTGATCAAATTTATTGCTAGAAAACACTTCCGCTACAATCATCTTCAAATTAGGTAACCAAATGAATCCAGATAAACGCACCTGAAAAAACAATTACCATCTGCAGTCACTTGAATGATTTTCAAACCGAAAATATCCAGCTGCGCCCGCAATTCAGACACATCATTTTGCCTTCCACCGCGCTTTTTACTCTATTCACAGCGTCAAAACCACCACATACACACACACAGAGAAAATAGAAAAGTTAAAAAATAAGAAGAAAACAAAAATTGATTGTTAGAACAGACTAGGGTTTTAGATTACATGGGTTTGTTTGGGTTGTCTACTAGGCTTGGACTTTTGATGCTTTGCCTTAGCCATATAGTTCCTTCTTCTGTAGCCGTTAAGACTGTTTTCCGAGAATATATATTCAAATTAAGGGTTTGGAATTGGGGCATAAAATCATTTTAGGGGCCTTTCGATTCCCTTGGTACAAGTAAAATACTGAAATTTACTTTATTTGTATGGTAAGTTTTGTTTAAATAAAAGTGTAATACTATCAATTCTTACAAATATAGAAAGCAGCGCGATTTTTATTGATAAAGATTGATGAGTAGGAAACAAGCAGAGACGAACTAAGAATAGTGATGTCAAAAGACTTCCTTTTTTCCTGACGAAATGAGAAGTTGATTGTCGAAACAACTTCTGTGGTGCATGTAACGGTATCTATAAGAACCACTAGTTTGTTATTATTTTTTTTTTTTCAATTATTTATTTTGAGCAGATTAAAAAGCTTTTAAGCAGTGACGGGTCTAGAAATTTAGTTGAGGGGGATTATTTATAGACGGATTTAGGAGTTCGTCTTATGAAGTAATTTTTTAAGCTATGCTCTAAAATTATGTGCCATATTTTTTACCAAATAGGAAACAAATTATGAGTAGGTTAAATATCAAATTCTTTTATATTTGGTTCTAAACTTAAAATACTTGTCCTCCCGTGCGATGTACAGGCTTGAATTTCTTTATATTGAATTTTTAATTAAATATACATTAATGAAAATCGAAATAAGTAATTGATAAAATATTATAAAGGACTTATGAAATGTTGTACTACACTGAATAAAAGTTCGATATGATAAAGACACATCTAATTAGCCTAAACTACATAAATTACAAACTAAAGGAAAAAATTAAACACTAAAGATTTTGAAACACCTCTTTGTGCACAATATTGACTATTGAATAGCCTTTTATTTCTCCCCATTACGTATAAAGATTTTTAAGCTACATCGATTTGTAGGATTTGACGGGGTTGAATATTAAAATAAAATTTTAAATAGCATATTAGAATTTGATTAATTTATCTCCATAGTATTTCACCAGTGCATTGCAGGGGTTATAATATTTGTAATAGTATATTAATATGTAATTGTATATAAGTATAAGGATAAGATAATGCGATTTTTTATAGTTATTGTTGTTTGAAGTCACATATCTTAAATTTAGTAATATTAGCATGAGAAGTCACAATCACATTACTTTCTTAAACATATGGGTGGATGGTAACTTGTATTATCGTGCGTATTCAAATAAAATACAATCGACTTATTATTTTTATAGTTAATATATTTTTTTTGCACGAATAAAGAAAGAAAAACAAACTAATTCAATCAATAAATCACTATATCCAATATATATAAGTTTTTCATCAGTAAAGTGTAAACCTAAAGTAAAAAAATAAAATAAAAATAATCTTCTAAAAAAATTATTTTGTATTTTTATTTTATTTAAAAAATCAAAATATACTATAGTAGTAATAATAATAATAATAATAATAATAATAAAGTAATTTACACTTAAAATCAATAAGTTAATTATATATATGCAAAATTGATATCAAATTGAAGATCGTGAAAAGAAGTTTAATTCAGTATATTTTTCGTAAAATATAGAGTTGAGACGAAAAAGTTATAAGACTTAAATATTAAGAGAAAAAGAAAAAAGTAAAAGAAAAAAAAATCTCATTAGTTGTTTTTAAGTAACTACCTCATTTGTAGGGACTTCAACCACTCAACATTTATTTCCTATTTTTCTTCTGTAGTAAGTGTGCGAAAAATAATGATTTATAATTTAAAATAATTCAAAAATACCATAAAAAGATACATCATCGAGAAAGACTTTTCAACGATCTTTCTTTTATATTTAAGGTAGACTTGTCCACTCGTGCGATGCACGGAATGAGTATTTTTTGTATAAATTTAAAAAAAAAAAAAAGAAACATTTAAATATATTATATTACTAACGTGATAACATGAATTACGTTTAATGTGCATAGTCTTCAAATGTTAAACTTAAAAAATTGTAATTGTAATATCAATAAAAAGAACAGTAACAATGTACAATGTCAATCAGTTTAGTTACACAGAAAATACTTGTTATACTAGACACGAAAAATGACAAACTACAAATTCCTAAAGACTTCCCTATACACAACATCAACAGTTGTGTTGATATATTTTTTTTCATCATCACAAATTCAAACTTTCAAACATTTCCTATTTGTGACTCGTGAAAAAGCAACATATAGTTGCCCTAAAAACAGGTTTACGCAAGTAAAGACCAACATTAGTTAATGATTGGCCTTGACTTTTGTTTTTTGTAATTGCGTAGGAAACTGTGATAGGAAACTGACGTCGTTGAAATTTTAATTGTACTTTTGAATCTGATAGAGTCATCGATAATCTAGGGATCAAAACCAATTCACCTGCACTTGAGCCGGTCATTATCTTTGCTTCGAGGACATGATCTCCTAGTCTGTTAAGAAGTAATCTTGTACCATTACACAAACCTCTGCTTGAGTCAATGTTTCTCAACAACATCACTGGAGTCCCTACTTTCAAGTGTAATTCATGATTCGGAACTCCAGAACACTTGATTCGATTCAAGAATTTAGGAGTATGGACATTTGTGGCAACATCTGATGTCATTTCTGACTTGCTTACGCTATCGGAACTGAAATACGGACGACTCTCTTCAGTATTTTTTTCGATCATGTAGTTGTTGATAGAGTCAACAAAATTCAAAGTCGGCACAAGTATAGCTCTCTGCTGTAGATATTCAAGGTCCAGAATTCTTTCTGATAAGTTAGGATACATACATTCAACAATTGTTGCAATTGGATCAGGACCATTCTGCAGCAGTATATCATCAGGAATTTGTATCGCCAACGAACTTTCATTACCTTCTCCAATAGTTCCATTACCAATCTTTTGTAACCATTCTGAAAAATTTGCTAAAGATGGAGTCTCACTTTCTGAGCCCACACTTCACAACCTCATATTCTTCGTCAAGTGGAGAACTTCGCAAGAGTCCCATATATAAGATGCATTAATCATTGCGTTGACAATATCCTGTCTTTGACCTTTTGGTATAACGGGTAGTATTTGATTAAAATCTCCTCCGGAAACAATTGTCTTCCCACCAAATGGCTTCTTTGCGTTTTCAAGGTCAATGCTCTTCATAACATCTCTAAGACTTTTATCTAAAGCTTGAAAGCAGAATTTATGCATCATAGGAGCCTCATCCCATATAATGAGCTTTGCTTTCACAATAAGTTCAGCTAAATCACTTCCTATCTTTATGCTGCACATTGACTTTTCATTGGTCTTTAAAGGTATCTTGAACCGAGAGTAGAGTTCATCCTCCTGGTAGAAGCAAAGATGCTATTCCACACGAAGCAACATTTAGAGCGACATGTCCCTTGCTTCTAATTGCTACAGATAATGTTTTCCAAACAAACGTTTTTCCAGTGCCTCCAGACCCATACAAAAAGAATGTCTTACCCATGTGTCCTTGTGTTGACTCAATTGTTTTATCAAACACAACGCGTTGCTCGTCCGTCAACTTTGGAAGTAAGTCTTCAAGTTCCTTGGACATTAAGTCTTTATCGTACTGTAGCTCTTGATGTAATAATCTGTTGTGACATGTTGCAACATCATTTAAGTCTGGTAGCGGCACTGTGTCGAAGTACTTTAAACTACTCCCACACATGCGTAGAACATTCTCAATCTCAATGAGAACAAGATTTTTAATCTGAGACTCTGTTAGCTTCAAATCTACAAAGTTAAAACAATATACTCAGTAAAGTGTTTGAGTAATGCAAATAATATGTAGTACAAACTTATAATAGAAGATAAAAAATAATAAACATACCTTTGTTGTGATAGAATTGTCGTTGCTTGTAGAGAATATCATCAGAAAAATATTTCCAGCATTTCTCCCAAACAATTTCTTGCCTACCCATACACTTTTCTGTTAACAAAGCTGCAAACATAGTGCGAAGAGAGTGTGCAGATGTCCAAAAAATCAATGTACTCATTATCATCCTCTAAAAGACCAAACGCATAACATGCATCTCTATAAGAATCATATTGTACAAAGTGTGCTACTTTCATATCATCATGACACTTGGCTCCACGAACGACATTTATGAGGCATCTCAAATAATATGAATCATCTGCTCCTGGTGGCACATAATATGGTCTTCCGAGAGCAATTCCTTGACTCCTTGGAATCCATTCTTTGGAGTCTTGCTTCCAGACAAAGTGTTGAGGATATTCAGCATAAGTCAGGTTATTTCCATGGGGGTAATCAACATTTGCCTTGAACCAAGCTTCAAACTTGCTTGTGTTGAAATGTTGACCATCAATGACAGATTCAATATCTTGATTTTCTGAAAAAACGACACTCTGTTTTCCAGGAAGGTGAAAACTTAAACGTTCTACGGGTGGATCTCGATATGATATATCGAACCTAAAAATTCTCCACATAGATTCTCATGGTGAAACGTACCTATAATCGTAGTACATTTGTACCTCATCAATTATTTTTCCATTCTCTGCATCTTTCTTGCTCTTTATAAATTGTGCAGTTGCTCGATCACATCCTTTATTAATATATTTGAATAAATACTTAATGGATCATGATTGGTTGCACCATTCCATATTCATGTGACCTCCATAGCGTACCAAAAGATAAGGGTTGTGAGGAACTCTGAATCGGTTATCTACAGGCACTCCATTTTTCATTATATATCTTCCATTATCCCTTCTCCTGTAAATTGGATATCCTTCATCACTGAAAGTAGTATTATCTACAAATTCATTTGGGAAGAACTTCCTACAACCCTTTTTAGACATACATGGAGATTTCTTGTTAGCATCTCCACACGGACCATGAATCATAAATGTCTCAACCACAGAATAGTAGGCAGGATAAATATTTACATCTGGAATTTCAGCTGAAATGATCCTGTCTATATCAACACCAGTGAGATATCTATCCTCAGCAGCTAGAAACAAAACTATATGTGCATGTTAAACCTCGTTTCTAAAATTCTACTGTGTAGACAACTGCAATTTTTTTTTTCGAAATTAACATATATTTTAAGAATTTTATTAATTAAATAATAACAAATAGTGACTTATGAGCATGACAAAATATGAACATGAATGTCGTAGATTAATTACAGAGGGAATGGTGAGTACTTGCTTTGACACGACCAAAAACCCTTTTCTTCTTCAAATCTTTGATTAGACCATCCAACTTCATCTTAAAGACTCTACAAACTATATCTGGCCGATCTTCTTGATTCAAACCCTTTGTACTTAGGTATCTAGTGATTTCAGGCCATTTGCATTGCATGTTAATGTTATAAATAAATCAGGATATCCAGCCCAACCACATATTGTCATAGCATCTTGAAAATTTTGAATCATATATCTCGAACCTCCGGTGTAGGAAGATGGCAAAACCACTGGTAATCCCTGAGTTGCTAGATTTGTCTGACCTCTGAACAAAACATTAGTTAGTCCCTTATACATTTCACAACGGATAGTTTTTTTATTTAGAGGGTGTTTGGCTAAGCTTATTCAAAACATCTTATAAGCTCTGACATCTTATAAGATGTTTTTAGAGCTTATAAGATGTTAAATCTTATTTAAAAAATAAGTTGTTGAAATGTTTGGTCATAATAAGACAATAGAGCTTATAAGATGTTAGTAATGTCATTTCTATAATTAAAATAATAAAAATTAAAGTGAAAAATCAAAATAAGATCTTATTTGAGAAATAAGTTGGACTTTCCTCACTTTTTTAAAAACAGCTTATAAGCTGTTAACAGCTTATTCTGAAATAAAATAAGATCTTATTTGAAAAATGTTACCAAACACTTCCAATAAACTTATAAGCTCTTAAACATCTTATAAGATGTTTTGAAGAGCTTATAAGCTCAACCAAACACCCTCTTAGCTTAACCCATGTTAATCTTCCCGTTTCTATAATGGTGTACCCATCGAAAACTATTTGTTGGGTCACTCTTCTTGAAGATAAAATGACACACTCTTCTCCATCTCTATCGTGAAATCTGTAGGCAAAGAATTGTCTAGTAGTCACACGTTTCTATCTCTTTTTTTTAGTACTTGTATTTTTTTACAATGAGATATCTCCCCTATACCCATCTTCTCCATAAGGAAAAGAAGAGGGTACTGCAAACCCAGGTAAGAAGCATGTAACTCATTTATCCGCTTGAGATAACCAGCTTGTGTTTCAATAATGATATCTCGATTACCTAATGCTTCGTCAAAGTCTCCCACGATTAAAGTTGCAACTTCAGAAGTTGTTAGAAGGTTGTACATCCTACCGTCAATATCTCTTCTTCCAATTAGCTTGAGCTTAACATTGGCATCATTGCATTGTTGAATTTTGTCTCTTGCCATCCTAAAATATTGGACTAAGATATTGTTTTCATCAAGCATTTCCTTAAGATCTTCAACAATATCTGTGCAAAGTCTATCTAAGTTGTTGCGAGACCTGTAAAAATATAATATATCTTCAATATTGTGATGCAAAAGTTGAATCAACTCTTTCATTATACTAAAACAGAAAACATACCTAACAGATCTAATTCTGTTTGCAACTTCATTTTCGGTGTTGTATATGTACAGCTGAGCAAACTTAGGAGGTTGTTCTTCTTTTGGCATTAAGCTTCCAATCAAATGGTAGTTCTCACTGTGCAATTTGAATATAGGTGGAGAAGTTCCCGTGTTAGGGCTATTATCAATTTTTCCACCCATAGATGTAAAAGAGAACATGCTATTGTAGGATCTGATGCTTTTGATGAAGTGATTGCTTTTTGGAGTGTTGCCACTTAAAAGATCCATCAGCATCTGGGGAGGTCTTTTCATCTTTGGAAGTTCAACTTTTCCTTGCAAGCAACAATTTGAGTATTTTGGTCTTTTTGCACCATAAGCTGGCCTCAGCCTCTCCTCATACCAAAAGAAAGCGCCACAATACTCGCATTTGTATTCAACATCTCCTAGATCCCAATACTCTGGATATAGTAAAAAAAAATTAAAAAAAAAAATTATAATTAAATTTATGGATTATGTATTAGCTTTATTTATCATGCAAATAAAAGGGGTAATAA
This sequence comes from Ajuga chamaepitys, assembly GCA_958295605.1. Taxonomy (NCBI): domain Eukaryota; kingdom Viridiplantae; phylum Streptophyta; class Magnoliopsida; order Lamiales; family Lamiaceae; genus Ajuga; species Ajuga chamaepitys. Next base: position 38,500,150 of record OY282495.1, read on the forward strand.
ATGTACCACCTGTATAGTTAGTTTGCGCGTACATTATGTTTCCATCATCAACCTCAACAGATGTTGTAGATGAACGTGGAATTTCATTTGCATTTTGTATGATCCTAAAAAAAAATATAGTATTTATTAGTTTATGTAATAAATATCTTAGTCTTATGTAATAAATAAAATAATAGTACCTAGTACTTTCATGGGTCGTTTTGTTCTTGAATAAACTGTAGAAAACAAAATAATGTAAAGAAAAATTATATTTTATTACATAAAACTATACGATAAAACTTTAACTTAACATAATTATTTTATGTGTGGTAATATATAGTCAGTGTCATAAATTTAAAATAGATTACCAAAAATGTAAATAAATTAGATTATATACCTTTAGTAGTAGAAGTTAAAGGAGACGTTGTATCTGTTATGGTACTTCCTCTTCTTTGAAGCATATGATTAGTATTAATTGTTCAGTAATAACAATTCACATTAAACAAAAGAAAAACATATAAAATGGAGAAGCATCAGTTTTTAATAAGTTTTCTTTTTTCCCATACCAATTGTAACTGGTATAGGTAAAGTAATTGATCCTGCAGCGGATTTGGGCGTTTTAAAGTTCCCTGAATAATGATGAAAGACTTGGACTTTAGAATAATTGTACAAAAAATTAAAGTATTAATAAGTAATTAAATAAAATTATATATTATGTACATTTATACTTTTAAAATAAGTTGTAGTAAATAAATATAATGCAAATTGAATTAATTGGGTAATTCCTGAATGACGTTTGGTTTGCAGTGGATGTATCACTACTCTGTCCTCTACATCTTTTTAATCTTGTCGCGTGCAATTTACCTAATAAAAATAATAGCGATACTCGTTACACATGTAACAGACTAACGTCCTTGAAAACTAATTTTGGAAAAACCTTATTACATTACTATAAATATAAACTCACTGGTATTAATTTTCTTAATGTAGATGACGATGATGGAATAGAAGTGTCACTTCCAATGGAACATGCACACTTATTTATTGTAGAGTCTAATTCACCTGTATAACAAAAATAAAAATTGGTTGAGAAATATTTAATTTATAATTTTTTATAAAAAAATATAAAGACCAAACAAATTGTGAATATTCAAAATCTTACCAAGGGAGTTGCGTTGACATTTGTTATTAATTTTACTCCTTCGTAGATTTCGAGCTTCTCTTGAATTATAGTCATCCATTGTGAACCAAATCTACCATAAGAATTTTTAAAAAAAATTAATGAATTAGATTTCTAAGTACAACCACACAAAAAATAAAAAATAAAAAAAAACAAAATAATAATAATAATAATATAAAAAACAAAAAATTAAAGCGTTTATCAATTATTAATAAATTCAATTGGAGAACTTTGTATGTAACGTATTCATAAACAAATAAAATTGAGTAATTCGTCTTCGTAGGTATATAGGCAAATTTCTTTATTTTTTCCAATTAAAAGAATAATTGAATAGAAGGCAACATTGTAATGGAGAAATATAATAAAAAATAAAGATTAAATTAAAAAAAAAAAAATTCAGAATCATAAGAACTGAAAAAAGTAGTACATCCAAACACATGTTTTTTGTCAAATAATTTAAAAACACACAAACACATAGACATATATATACATATAAATCCATATTATATCCTTGTTTGACTAAAAAATTGATTTATAATTGAAACATATATATCTTGTTACTTTAAATTTTTTTGATGGATCCATTTCAAAAATGGAATTAATTGTCATAATTTTATTTTGAATTTAAAAAGCATCCCATTTAACAAACAAATGAAAAGACAATGAGAACACTCATAAAAATGCTCAATTTTGTTGTGATTAAGTAAAAATGTAAAATGTAATTTGCTTAAGATAAAAATCATCAACAAATACACACACACACTTATATATACATATACTATATGTATACGTATAAATTTAATAAAATATTATATTTAATATAAATGTATATGTATATATGTATATATGTATATAAATATAGGAGTATTCATATATAAAAAAAAAAAACTTATTGATTTAATTAAATGGAGACCAACTAAATTATATGAAATATGATTTGTAAGAAAAATTGGGCTCAGCAGCCCATTTATTATATTATCTAGTTGGCTTGTTAAAAATAATTAAATTAATTAGGAAATCATTTAAGCCAAACTTAAAGTATCAGCCCAAATCCATGTCTTAAATCAGTCGAAGTTTATAACCCTGTCTTATATTAATTGACGTGTCAAGCATCCCTTACTTAGTGAAACCCTAATTGACAGCTGGTTACTCTTATTTATACCGTCTTCCTACAGTCCATTTGATCATTCTCACTACAACTTTCTCTATCTACTCTTATGTCGGCGCAGTCTTCCTGATTCTTCTCTCTATATTTCTCTATTGATACAGCAGTAAAATTTTCAAATCTATCTCCTAATCCTTACTGATTCAGTTAATCTGCCTTATATGTATGTGGTAACAATTTCTATGTTTGTTTTCTTTGTTAGAAGTGATTTTGACAGATATGAGTGTATTCATCTTTTCGGTTCAACTTTTTTGGATCTGTTTGATAGATGAAACACAATATTCATATTTTGTCTATTTGTATCTCTGAACATTGTTGGGTTGCATGTGGTTAGGAAGGCTTAGATCTGATTATTTTGTTAAACATAATGTATGTCCCCAATAACAGATTGATTGGTGATATTACTGTATCTTTGGAACAAAAAGGGAAGAAAATCATAGTTTTTTAGTTGAGTAATAGCTTAAAACTATGGTTTACATTTTCTCCCAGCATATGTATATATACTTATATAACTAACTTTTATGTATGTGGTTAAGTATTTCACTGTTAGGGATTTCTTTCTGGGAGGCGATTTTGACAGATATGAGGGTATTCATATTTTCGGTCCTACTTTTGTGGATCTGTTTAATAGATGAAGCACAATATTCATATTTTGTATGTTCGTATCTTTGTACATTGTTGGGTTGCATGTGGTTAATGAGGCTTAGATCTGACTATTTTCTTAAATAATAGATTTTTGGTGATATCAGTGTATCTTTGGAACAAAAAATTAATTAAATTATAGTTTTTAGCTGATTAATAGCTTAAAACTATGGTTTATAATTTCTCCCAACATATGTATAATATTTATTTATATATATATATATATATATATAAATACTTTTTAGCTTGTTCTGTAATGTTCAATCTAGAGAGTTGTATTATATGTGGGTAAATGACAAAAAATCAACCTATTCTACTAAAAGAAGGTTGCACAAAAATAGGAAAAGACACATGTTACTTCCATAATTTTTCGCCAAATTTTGAATTTATTTTAAGTTTTAAAAAAATATTCTTAAATACGTAGAGAGCCCCTAAAGAAGGGGCATCCACCTTCTTTTGTGGGTTCTCCTCCAATCATTTTTTTTTTCTTTTTCTCTTTTCTTTTCTTTTTTTATCTTTTGCCTTCGAAATTTAAAAGTTTGTTAACTTTTTCGTCTCAACTTGATTTTTCATAAGAAATATATCAAATTATTTCTCTTTTAACGATCTTTGATTTGACATCCATAATGCATATATTATAATTAAAATAATTTTTTTAAGTGTAAAATATATTTTTAGAATAGTAATGATATATTTTGATTTTCTAAAAAAATGATATATTTTGATTTCTAAACATTTTTATATAAAATTAAAATTAGATAGAATTCCAAAAATGATTTTTTTAACCGATTGAAATATTCTGAAGATTAAAATTATTTACTTTAATTTTACCTTTTTTTTTATCTTATTAATTTTTTGATAATTTAAAGTATTTGGTTGAAAAAAATTCATAAAAATACAAAATGTGTTAGGTTTACACTTCACAATAGAAAAAAAAAAAAAAAAAAAAAAAGCTTAGATATATTTGATAAAGTGCTTTGTTGATTGAATTAGTTTGCTTATTATTTTCTTCTATCTTGTGAAAAGAAAAATTATGTTAACTACAAAAATAATAAGTCGATTATTTTAATTTGAACATGACATGATAATATAGTTTACCACTCATATACTTAAGTAACTAATATGTTTGTCGCTTCTTATACTAATATTATATTATTTAATATATGTGGCTTTCAAACGATAATTATTTGACATTGTTTTATCATTATATGCATATGTAATTATTACAACATGTGTAATGCACATTGAAATAACAGGGAGGAAAATGAATCGAATTTCAAGTGTGTATTTATAATTTTAATTAAAATATTCAGCATAATCAGGTCATGCATTTAAATAATTGAATTAACAAAATTTATGAAAATATAATCGGTAGTTTCTATTTGTGATAATGAAATGTATTAAAGTAAAATATAAAAAATTTAATAGTAAAAAACTATGAAAATCTAACTGGTAGTTTCAATTTGTAATAATGCAAGATATTACATGTAAAAAAAACCCACATGTAAGAAGGAAGAAAGATTACTGGACAAAAAAATATCAACTGACGCTTTTATATTTTCAAATAATATATAAGTTGATAATTTCTTTATTATTATTATCATCATCATCATCATCATCATCATTATCATTGTTATTATTAGTATTATTGTTGTTGTTGTTGTTGTAAACGTACTCATCTCGTGCATCGCACGGGTGGACATCTAGTAGTTAAGATTAAAAAGGAAACTATAGTTTTTTGCTAAACTGATGTGTACAATAAGCTTAAAAATATACATAATATTTGTAAATTATGTTATACTGTGGATCTACAATTACGTTTGTAGATCTACATATATGGATTAAACTACTAAATAGGTTTGACAATCTACTAAATAGGTATACATATATGAACTAAAGAATATACATAAAATTTTTAGTTGTATTATAAATCTATGTTTTATAAGTTTTAAGGAATTATTCTGCACCTAAAGTATATTTTGAATTTTTCATTTTTATATTTTTCAAACTTGACTCTTAAGATCCATTTACTTATGATATAGATCTGGAAAAAATGCATCATCTAAAATGATTTTAACAAAAAATATTCGCCTACTAATTTAAATTTTTAAATAAAAAGCAAATAATTATTATATTAGAAAAGTATGTGTCGAGCAGTGTTAAATTTTTTAATCAAAGTACTAAGTACGCATATTAGTGTCGTTTTATTTCAGATCTTACTATATTATTATAAAGGTGAGAAATTATATTATTTTAAACATTTTATTAATTTATTTTATAATATAATAATTTTGTACATTAGTTCTGTACAGTGTAAATAATATGTAATTTTTTTTTTATCTCTAATGTTCTGTAATTACTACTTGCAGTTTCTTTTGATCCATGTTCCAAATTTCAATTGTAAGGTAAGTTAACAATTTCAACGTTGAATTGAACGATACTCTCAATGTTTAATACTTAAAAATTTCAACCCTTCTATGTTCTTTGATAAGATTTTTTTTTTTTTTGCGTGGTATGTAGTGTAATGTTTTTTTCTTAAAATTTAAACATATAATAACTTTCATGTTATTGTTATATTTTCTTAAAAAATTTGATGATATTTACAAATAATCGGATTGTCTTAGCTTATTTGGGTAAAATGTACTATTAGATCTCCCTTAATAAAAGTATGTTTAGCTTAACTATAACTAATTTACAGAAAGCAAACCTGTTCAAAAAAGCAACACAACATAATTTATTTCTACAATTCTATCATATTCATATCTGTAATTTTTTTGGCAAAGCAGAGAGACAAATCATGTTTTGTAGTGTGGGTACTGCTGAAATTAACAAATATACTGAGCAAAAAGATAATTATGAAAATTATTTGAACATTTCAACATATTCACAAAGTCATATACAATATAAACGTCTTAAACAATGAAAGCACTTTTTACAGAAAGAATAAACACCAATCTCATGTAATATTCATTCATGTATGTGTGTAAGATTGTTGAGAGCGTGATAAGTTGTTCTACAATAATCGCTTATGATCGACTATTATGGATTACAAAAAAGCATGAATTATTTGAACTTTTTTGGAGTTTCACATTCAACAAATAAACTGCTTTTCGAAAAAGGAATTATTCGAACTTTTTAAGGTCAAATTTGAATTTCAAATAGGTAACTTACAAAAACGTGCAGAAGTTATGAATTATTTATGTATGACATGCTAAATAATATGTCATTTTACTTTTTGTAGAAACTGTAGGTTTATTTAATAAAAAAATAACAATTTATTGAAAATTTTGTATCCAATTATTATTTGTTTAGGGTTTATTAATTTTTTTAATTCTTATTTTTTATATTCTTTATATTGTTTCTATTTAAATGTGTTAAAGCTTTCTGATTATCACCTGAATTTCACATTTTTTTTCTGTTGGATAGGATGTGATTGATGAACATCTCATATCAGTTAATATCTCTATGCACATTAATTATGATCAAAATACATTTAAATTGCACATTGATAAACTGATAGAGTAATTCTTAATATAGGAACACAACAATGTTATATAAAAATTTAAAGGACATAGCATTTATATACAATAATGAGTAACATATAAGCATCTATTAAAATAAATACTATTAAATGAACTTGATTTCTTCAATATCATGTAAGCTTCACACATTCCTTTTCCCAAAATGTTAGCCTCTTTGTGCCATGCTCATATGTAAGTATGACCCCGAGCTTTGCCCTGAAAAGAATTTATTTTTATAAATAATGTAATAAAAATATGCTGTCTGGTTTTTTTTAATTTTAAGTAGGAAATATTGGATTAATGTACCTGAATAGAACAAAAGGAGTTTTGGGACGACATTTAGTGCAAGAGATGAAACGTCCAGAAAGGTCGAACCATTGCATGCATTGGATACATGCCACATCCAATCATGATTTCAGAGCATCAACTGATTTCACAATAGCTGGTTGTGTATATCTTACATCCCGCAAAATGTATTATAAGCTGAAAAACGCATTCACAGGAATGCATTGTTTAGAGAGTTCACAGTAATCTTCTATAATATAAAAACACAACCGTCCAAAAGTGGAAAGTTCCATTTTTTCCCGCCCAGAACTTACCACTTCTGGAAATAGATTGTGTTTCTGTAAATTTCAGTAAATAGCTTAAATTTTGCCTATAATTATATTGTAACAGCCTATTAAATTATTGAGTCAGCCCTCTATTTTTAGTACATCTATACTGACAATAAGGAAGTGATTGATTTTCTATTTTTAGTACATATATACTGACAAAACGTTGTGATTGATTTTCGCAAAGACGATTGATTAATTCGGACAAGATTAATAATTGACAGGATAAATTTTTCGGTACATATATTGACAATTAGGTGGTGATTGATATTTTTATGGGTGGTTGACATTATTACAACCATTATTCTTATTTTTGGTAACAAACATAATGATTGACGAGAGAAATATCTTCCACTGTCCAATATAAACCTGCAGACAAATTAATAGGAATGTCAGAGCAAATTTGGAACATATTGACTAATTTCAAATATATGTAATTATATTCTAGCAGTACGATATATATATATATATATATATATATATATATATATATATATATATATGTATGTATTTAGAAGATTTGCATCCGATTTTCAAAAGTAGTTAACTTCAAAAACAAAATATTGTTATTATATAACATATATATTAATTAATATTATATATTCAATATAAGATGGGCTGGGTTTTGTAAGCCCAATTGCATTTTGTGTACATCCTGAATAATTATAAAATCCTAAAGCATTTAGAATTAAACCTCCATATTAATTGATTCAAGTATGTCATCCAACGACAGTAGCTGTGACAGTGTGACGTCTAGGTTACGTCCCAAGAGGACGTATTTGAACGTGTACAAATCTCGGGATGCATACGATTTTTGTGTGAGTTTTTTTATTTTTAACGTGTATTAACTCATCCGATATGTGTTTATCATTTTATTTTTTAACACATTTATTTATTTATTTTCCAGGCAATACCTTCTGATTTATATGGCCAGTTCCCGACTGGCCTACCGGATGAGATTTGTATACGTAATATGCATTCTACATTCTTCCGTGTTAAAATACAAAAGATTCAAAGTCACTATTTCTTCACGAATGGTTGGACAAAATTTGTGATTGATAATCTTATTGCCGAGTCGGATTTTATTGTATTCTTTTATGTTGCTTATCAAATGTTTGAAGCACACGTGTTTAAGTGCGAGACATGTCTTAAAACGAGGATGCCTCAATTAGACGTCCCAAAGTTTATCCTTGGTATATTTATTTTATTATATGCAAATATAATAATATTCGTTATTTTATTTATCTTAATTATTCATATCTTTGTATTTTGTGTAGTTAAGAGTAGTTTGGATAATATTGACGTGAAAGATAAATTGGTGGATCTCGAGAGAACCGGATTTCATTTTTTTCCCGGTGTTAAATCTGCATCCGAACAGTATGAAATAGGCATGTAAATATTTCAAGATTTTCATTTCATACAATTCTTATTTGTATTTTTGGTTTATATACTATATGTAGTTTACATGGATCGTTCAGATAGCACTGTCCCTCCTGGGAATCCGGTATTACCTGCCATATGTAACAATGTTGATGGTTCATCCGAGTCTGTTGGTTCGAAATCATTTAAAGAAGTTGTTGGTTGTTCCACCGATAATAGTATTTTCAGCATTTTGGTCAGTATACATTATCTAGACAAGCCTTGGATGGTATGCTTTTCTTATATATCTAATATCTATATTTAAATTATGGTTTATGGTTTAATTTTGAGTTTTTTGATGTATGACTTATTAAAAAAAATAAAGTATAAGACTAATATGATTCTATTGTCTGAAATATTTATCAGCTTATTCCATCGACCATTTGGAGGTATCTCTTAAAAAAGTATGTTTATCTACCCGGATTGATGAGAGTATCCATGAAAGGAAGGATCTGGACTATCGGTCTCCGATTTGAGAGTACGCTTGTGTTTATGCGCGTGAAGGACCTTGATAGTTTTGTGGACGACAATAATCTGGCGAGGGGGGTTATATACACTTTTCAGATAGTTGATGAAGAAAAACTTCTATTTCAGTTGAAGATTTGATTATTGGATTATATATGAAGCTATCTATAATAAGATTTAACGTTTTTTTTTTCATTGATGGATTTTGTTGTGTTTAATGATTTTTTTCCATGAATATGAGTATTATGGCTTTCTTCGTATTAAATTATTTATGAATTATGTCACTTTTGTTTATTATTTAATTTTTAAGTGGGTTATCCATTTATTTAATTATGTTATCTAATATGTTATCTATATGTTACAAGCTCACATATCAATTCTCCATTTATTTAATTTTATTTAATAATTATTTAATTAACTAATGCGTTATGCAATGTTGACAATGGGATAACTTAAATTTTATAATTCAATTTTATAATTTTTCAAATATATGTTAATAATAATTTGATAATAGCAGCTGTATACGATATATACAAATATGGGTTTTGATATCTATTCCAAATTGATTATGTATGTAAATTGTTTTGGCTAATTTTATTGACATCTAATCCCGAATCAGTTTTAATAGTGCATCGTATTTGCAAATTATTAGACAATTAATATATGTGAAATACCATTAAAATCATTATAATACCCGATGCTAGCTTATGTTCAAATGTTCAGTGAAATTTGTATAGTAAAAAACTCAAAAATCATTATAACAATCAGAAAAGTTGTAAAATATATACAATAACAACCTCGAATAAATTGGAATGTTATACTTATATATACATCAAACAATTTAATTTACCACCTAATTTATAAATCCGTGGGATATTATATATATATATATATATATATATATATATATATATATACATCTATTTTGAATTTGGTACAACAATTTAATTAGAAGCACTTTTTATTTACAACTGTTATTAATAAAGGCATAGTAATGTGATGTTTTTTTTCCAAAGTAGTTTATAAATTTGTCCAAATAATAACATTTACAGTTTTTCAATACGATATTGTAAAGATTTTCTTTTTTAGGTATAACGCTGTTATATTAAACCAGTTATTAAATGATTTATATTATAAAAAAAATAAAAAAATTGTTGCATATATGTGGAGCATGATTGTAGACGAAAAAACCTAGTTACTATAGTAAATAAGATAAATTTAGAAGATGCGTATAGGGGTGGGCACATTTCGGTTTTACCGACCGAACCGAACCGAAACCGGTAATTCGGTACGTACCGAACCAAACGGTAATTCGGTTCGGTTATTCGGTTTTTCATTTTTTTACATTTCGGTATTCGGTTCGGTTCGGTAAAAACCGAACGGTAATTCGATTTCTAATGAAAACCGAATAGAGGATGCTAATATGCCTATATTCTTTTCGTATTGGGCATTTTATATTCATATTTGGACTTTTAGGTGTCATTAGATTAAATAATTGGACCAAATCAATTTAATTAGTACCCACTTCTTCAAGGAAATGAAATAATAAAAGTATAATACAAAAACTTAAGAGTTAAAAAAAAAGGAAAACAGCAAAATTTCAGTTGAAAATAGCATTTTTTTTTAGATAAAAAATTCGGGTTTTTACCAAAAACAGAATTAAAAAAACAAAATATTTCGGTTTTTACCGAACTGAAATATATTAATTCGGTTTGGTATTCGATTTTGAAGATTATATGAAATTTCGATTTGGTTAACCGAAATTTCGATTCGGTTCGGTTCGATTCGGTTTCAGCGAATGCCCATCCCAAGATGCGTATCAATAATAGAGAAAGATAGAGAGAAATAAATTGACTAAATTAATTGGCATGCTAAATATAAAAAACTTATTAGTGAATAAGTTGACTTACCCATTATGTGGGGCATGATTGTAGACCATAATTTAGCCATAAATGCATAATCAATTACTTCCCACTAATCAGCGGAAGATTGAAAACTCCCATGTTGGTAAGTTAGTGGCTGCTATTTCAATTTGAATCCCTTAATTGTATACCAACAATTATGCAGGGAATCTGTTACATAATATCACAAAATATTATTTCCATATATAACACACCTACATCATATTTAACTTAATTCATCTGCCACTATAAATTGATGTAAGCCGTAAATGAATTTCATCAAATGAATTGTTCTCGAGTTTTCATACTATTCAACATTATTATATCCATTTTTTCTGATTTTTCCGATATGGCACCTATGTATTCCATGGCAAAGGATATCAACCCTTCTAAAACGTTGTGGACTATGAAGTTAAGGTTGGTCAGGCGATATGATGGCCCTGCTTATGGACAACACAATCGTATTACCAATATTGAGTGCGTTTTGCACGACAAAGAGGTATTTATCTTCCTTTCTTTCAATTTAATCACTTTTTATTTTTAATGTCTGTATAAAAAAATAAGAACCTGATAGTTGTATCTGCTTTTAAGTCATTGATAAAGAACATAGTTTTGTTCTTATTTCAAGTCAAATAGTTATGAAGATAGTCTTTCTTTTTCTTCAGGTAGTGATTCTGTTTGCTAGGTAGGATGCCTCATGTATATTAAACTTTATATATTAAGTATATAAATTGTATTATCTAAGACTATTGCTACCGGTGTTTTTGCTTTTAGTTGCTTTTTTTTTTTTTTGGCATCATCTTCAAATAAGATCAAATTGCATCCTGAATAGCATATAACAATAGTTTTATTATTATTATATAAACATATATATTCGAGATTCAAACAAGAACAACTCAATATTGAAAATAGATATTTTTATTTGTTGTAATATAATATTTAATTAATATTTATGTTACTTTAACTCAATAAAATAATTTATCAGTAAATAATAAACATATACTAAATAAGTAAATCGCATGGGAGAATCGAATATTTGTACTATATAAGTCAATAATTTTAAATATTCATTAAGTATGACATATAAGAATAGTATTATTATTATATAAAGTATAAACATATATGACATGCAACTGAATCAGGTGATTCTGCGTAAAATGTAATCGGCTGAGAGAGAGATTATTTCACGAAATGGTGTGGTGGGTTTTGACATAGTTATGATTCTGTTTGTATAGTTATAATACTTTTAAATAACTACTTTTTTTTTTTTAAAGTCATTTTGTTGTTTCCTTGTATAGGGGGGGGCGCATACATGCCACAGTAAGATCGAACCAAAGGGAATTGTACACGAACAGCCTGATTGAGGGCCATTTATATGCTCTAAAGAATTTCATTGTCGCTGACAATAATATGCGCTACAAGACAATGATGCTTAAGTTTAAGATTCTATTTATGAATCAGACAAAGATCACTGAAGTGTTTGACGAGTCATTTCCATTTTATCCGCATGATTTTGTTCGTGTTGACAATCTGTTGAACCTTGATAATCTGGATGAAAGTCGGCTAATTGGTAATTTTTATATTACATTTATCTTTATATAAATTGTGTGTTATATATTTTAGAACTCTCATATATTCAATCAAGACGATGACACACATTTAATAAGTCGTTTTTTTAAATGTAGATATAATTGGGAGGGTTATTTCAGTAATGCCGCCATAGTACAAAGATATTAGGGGTGGAGTCACAAGGATGATGGATGTTGTTATTCAAGATGCTGAGTATGTAATCATCAATTATATTTGTTTATTAAATTATTGTATATTGTTTTTAGTTTTCTTTCCATATATTTGAGTAATTTAACTATATTAATTATATAGCCATTTTTTTACAACAACAGAGGCAATACAATAACCTGCACATTGTGGGGTGATTTTGTGGATGAGATGATGCGTTTGGTTGAAACTGGTGGTACTGACCCACCAGTCATTATCTTGCAATTGTTTAGAGCAAAGCAGTTTCGTGGTACGCATGGAAATTAAATTTTCTTAATTAACCTTTAAATGAATTATTAGTTGTGCTTAAAAATGTGAATTAATCAATTAACATGTTATCGACTTTTACTTTCAGCTCAGGTTACGATATCGAATACGTTCCATGCATCTCGGATGATCGTTGAAGCCGATATAGAAGCAGTTAGAGATTTTAAGCAAAGGTAGACACATTTTTTTTTCTCCGAATAACTTTAATATTAAAGGGTATTTTAATATAATATATATACTATATTTTGCCGATGTTTATTATAATAAGCTTTTAAAATTAAAAGGTTGAAAGATCGGAGTACCGGCAATTCATCTGTAAGTGTTGTTTTGCTGGTTTCTGGTGGGTCGCAGGATGATGACCTGGCAAAGGGTAAAGTGCATACCATAATTATACAACAATTGAAAGAAGTCAAAAAGGTATATTAGCGCAATTTATGTTATTTTACATAATCAATTTTTATGTACATTAGTGTTTTAGTTGTTGACTTCAAATCGGATATAGGCTGGTACGTTCTGGATTGTGGCTGAAATTGTTGATATTGAGGATATGGAGTGGTATTACATGTCATGTGACAAGTGTCTTCGAAAGATAAGTGCTGTTGATGGTAAACTATGGTGTAATCATTGTAACAAACACGAAGTTTCCGGCCACTTGAGGTATATTTCAGTGGATATTTTTTTTTTATATATATTTATATATATACACAATTTTACATAGATTTACATCATCAAAGTGATCTCAAATCTACATCACAGATACAAGATCCAAGTACGTGTATTTGATAAGACATAGTGTTCCTTTCGTTTTATGGGATAATGTATGTATTGAGCTCTTTGGCAAATCAGCAACTGATATGAAGAGTTCCAATATCGTGGTTAGTATTTTCAAACAAAAAAAAAATTAGAGTACTTTTAAACTAGTCACATTTTAATACTTTTTTTTTTCACACCATAAAAGGATGACGATATGTCCACACCCACCGAGATACAACAATTGATCAATAAAGAGTTTCTCTTTAAGGTTCAGATTAAGGCCGACAAGGTATCCGGGTATCATAACAATACTGACAGCGTTGTTAAGGTTTGTGCTGATAGTGATATTGTACCACTTTACTCGGTTGTTGACAGTCAGGTACATCGAACATAAAATAATAAAAAAATATATGTTTATTATAATTTATCAATGTATTATACATTTTTAATTTTATATTACAACACTATGAACAATTTTTATTAAACATAATGTTATGTTTATTTTTTAGGAGTCGGATGTACTTTCCAAGATGGACAATGAAAGCATTTCGAAGAAGGAGGAGGTATGAATAATTCATAGTGTTGTTTGTTTGTTCGTTTTTTTTTTTTTTTTTTTTTTTTTTTTTTTTTTTTTATTGTGTGTGTTTTTCACATTAATTGATAAGTTGGTTACTTAATATACTATATTAAATTTAAATCTTAATCTCTTTTATTGATTGCTTTTCTAGAGTTGTTCTACCGGTGATGAAGTCAATTCACCAGAGAAAGCAGGTTCGTCCAAAGTTGTAGACAAGGATGAGGACCTTGGTGACTGCAAGAGAAACCTCAATGATCAATTTTCATCAAACGGCGCTCTAAAGAAATGCAAGACGGTTGTCAAGATTGAAAAGGAGGATTGACTTTTTGGTGAACGTTGCTCTTTAAATAAAGTTTGAATAATATCTGTGTTTTGGTGTTTAGTTGGTACAATGGTCATTTTGTGTTTATTACTATTACTGTTTAAACATGATTTTCTTTATGTCCCTTACGTCTGGTTTGGTGTATGAGGAATTTATGAATTTAGTACTTGCCGTTTGATATTTTATCACTACCAATTTAATATTCTGTCTTATGTGTTTTTTGTTCACATTACCTTTACTTGATTATCATAAATATTTTAAGAGACCTATTTTTTTATAGGTGAAAACATATTAAATTTGCATCTGTTGCTAGAATTCATACATGACTACATATTATTTTATAATATATGTATTTAATTTTATTTGTATCTTAATTTCGTCTACATTACACCACACACATTTGATTTCACAAAAGTTTTTCAGAATATGCGAATTAAAGTTTGACGATTTTATTTTCTTAAAATATATTAATTGTCTAATAATTTGCAAATACGATGCAATATTATTAAAACTGATTTGGGATTTGATGTCAATAAAGTTAGCCAAAACAAGTTATTTAAAAGAAACCGATTTACATGATGATTGTGTGCTTTATTATTATTATTATACTCCCCCCGTTTCATAAAGAATGTCATTTTAAACACTCTAAAAAAATTCACAATAAATGTCACTGCCAAAAAAAACTATAAATTTTCCAATATTATCTTAAATAAACTACTTAAGTTAGTTGATTATTTCATTATTTCACAAAACATACCAAATAAATACCAATACTTAATTTCTCCGGCAGGGAGTAGTAAAGAAGTGTTTAGTTGTGAATGAATACAATGTTTCCCGTATAATACATAATCCCTCATTTTTAAATTAATTGTCCTTTTTTCAAATTATTTATATTTATATTATATAGAGAGACACTTATTAGCAAATATAAAAAATTTATGGATATATATATAAAGACAAATATTTATATACATAATCAATTTGGAATAGATACCAAACCCATATTTGTGTATCATCATGTAGAGCTGCTATTATTAAATTATTATTAACATATATTTGATAAAACTAAAAAGTTTGAGAGATATATGTAATTACCTTTAGGACTGAAATCATGAATACATTTCCACTCATCTGAATCGTGCAACCATTGTTTGCTTTATATATTTTTTTCTAGCCATGTATTTTTTTATTCACATGTAATCGAAAACACGGATCACCTATTCAATAAAAGTTAAAATTTTAATTTAATTATAAGTTCAAATATTGTTAACATATGTATGTATGTACTCCACAAGTACATAGGTGACTAATTACAATAAAAGAAAAGTATGTGTAACGCCCGGAAATTTTTCCGTCTATTTATTTATATAATTTGTGAATTTTAATTATCATTTCATAGGCCGATCCATTTGATATGATTAATGTTTTATATTTGGACTGTCTAGTCCAAATAAATTACTTAAGGCCCATTCATTTTTATTTTGTGAGTCCATTTACATACATTACATCCATATTCATATCTGGCCTAATAATTTATACCCATATGATAATACTTGGCCCAATACTACCTTTGGCCCGATCAATAATCATGGATTAGCCCAAGGGTTCTTTTTTTTTTTCACACGGGAGGAGATGAGGAATTACGGATAAGAAGTTACAGCAACTCCTAACCTCAGTGAACGTGTGTGAGATAGAGGGAGGAAATCATGGGGTTATAGATTTCATGGAGTAGTGGTGTTTGTTTTTAAAACCGTTTGCAAATTCTAATAAAACCTATCTTCTGGATCATTTTCATCGACCAGTACGAATTTCACAGAAGAAAGGTAAATTTTATTTCTCTTCTAAACTTCATCTGTAAAACTCGCTGTCGGGGCCAATTGGCCATGACTGGTTTTGTTTTCGGCAACCTTGTTTCGCTCATTCCTCACAAAGCCGCTCCCCATCATCTTTAACCACCGGCTTAACCCCTTGGACCATCAATCGCACTACCAATCGAACACTTCAGCAATCAGGCCCTCGGAAACTGCCACAACGACGACAAGCAAATCGCCGACTTTTGTGCAAGGTCGAGATCAGATTTGCAGTCCTGATGCCGTTCGCCACCACCTTCATTACTGACCTGTTCCGGCGGAGGGAAACTGTTCTTCATCGCCAAATTATTCAGTGCCGGCTCTGTCGCTCCACTTGTTTAAGAATCCAGGAAGAAACTGAACTGATGGTGGGGGCGTACCAGTGGAGGAGAATTAAAAGTCTGTGGTTTGGATGAGGAGGGCGAGCTCAAGTTTAGTGGAATAGGGGAGAAACAATTTTGTTATTTCTTTTCCCAAAGTCAATTTCCTCCCAAATCATTTCTGTCCACAAATTTTATGCAACCTCCCAGAATTTTTTTTAAACCTTTTTGGCTACGTGCCAATCAAATCAAGAACCATTCTTTTAATATTTAATTACCTTTCTTTCATTCTAATTTCATTTCACTTACTACAAATCCACTTTTCATTCTTCTTGTGTTTTTAAAATTGTATGTGTATTATATAAGTTATAAAGGAATTATTAAGACGTGTGTTTCGGTAAATGTAGGAATCGAGGAGTGTGAGTACGAGCCTGGGACTTTGGACTAATTTGCCAGCATTTGCATTTTCAATCATCTCATTTCCAGGTGGGGGTCCTAACTGTTTATTGCTTTAATTATAATTACTTGACTGTATACGTGTGCTTTTATTTTATTATTACTTGCCAATACAAGTGATTTACAATTCGCTACTTGCCAAATACAAGTTTAGCCATTATCAATACACTGCTTGCCAATACGAGTCAGTTTCATGTGTCTTGCCATTACAAGCGCATCATTATGATAAATGTTACACTGTATGCTTTTTATCTTTATAATTATTGTAATAAACTGTGACTCCCACGAGCTAAAAGAAGCTCACCCCAGCCTATTATTGATCCTCAGGTAGAAATGGAGAGAGTGATTGAAGTTGAGACGAAGCCGGGGACGCATATGGTGGTATCTATTAAGTAATGAAATTTTATTTAAATTTGACATTTGACTTTTTGAACTAGATTGTATTGTTACTTTAAGTCAATTTATTATGGTTGTTTGAACAATTAATATGTGAAAATATGAGTGATTAGTATATTTGGAAATAGTGGAAGTTTAAAATATAGTTGATGGCATGTTTGAGTTTCATTAACGAATTCTCATAATAGGTGCATATTTAGGAATTAATTTTGATTAAGTTATTTCTTGTTGTAGTTTACTTATATAAATGAATAGAATAAAGTAAAATAATAAGGATTTATGCTAGACTTCTAATTTAATTAAATTACTTGTTAATTTGTGTTAGTTCAACTAGTTTATTTAATTCCGCTGCAAACAATTGACATTATGCCTTAAATAATCAAAGATCTTAAAGTAGTGTATATATATATATACAATTTATTTTAATGTACCTTAATATATATTATATTACAATATGGCAAAAAGGGGAAAATTTTATACAAATAGTAATTTAGTAATGGCCTGATTGAACAAAATAATTATTTCTAAATAAATAAAATAAACATTTTTTTTTTTTACAATCTCTTAAATTAGACTAGAAGACCGGGCTGTTACAGTGTGGTATCAGAGCGCGGTTTACTTTTCTGTAGACCCGTCTTTTTTTTAAATTTTTATGATTGATAGACTGAATTAAAATTAAAATTATGATCACAAGTACCATATGCTTTCGGCCGTCTCTACTTCATCGCTCAGTTCCAAGGTACCCGTTCAATTATTCATTTCAATGCATTATCATTCACATCATATTATTATACAATCATTCAACTCATTATCAATCAATACATTATTCAGTCATTGTATTATTGTGTACATGTTTCATTATAGTTGCATTATCATAACCCAAAACATATATGCATGTATTATTGTTAGCATGGCACGCACACGACAGACAGCACGTAAGAGCACCGCCATTCATGTTCACCCTCCCCCGTTGGCACGAGCTGACTGGTGGGATGATCCCAGACTTCCTGAGAATGCACCCCATTACATAATTAACCGACTGGAGAAGTGGAATGCATCTGGAAGGGAGGGATCTGTGGTAGAGCAGGTCAATCACCTGATTAACGCTTTACCTGAGTATTGGAACGACACTATACTTGACTGTTGGGATCAGGCACGGGCGAGGAGCCTAGAGGCAAAAGCGGTGGTTGATGGATTCCAGTACACAGTGAGTGAGCTCTTGACCCGGTTTGCTTGGGACATGATCCCATATGATGATGATGACGAGACAGATGTGGATGAGGATCTTCCACTTGCGCCCGAGCCTGTGCTTGAGCCCGAGCCTGTGCTCGAGCCCGAGCCTGAACCTGAGCCTGAGCCCGAGCCCATGGAGGAGGAGCCCGAAATGGGCAACCACGAGGCTGACTCTGATGATGACATCATCTCGTGGATTGAGATTCCACCACCCGTGCCAGTCATTGAGATCCTGAGCAGTGACGATGAGGACTAGAGTTATTTCATTTTGATTTGGATAGTATTGCATTTCCCCATTTTAGTTGTATTTGTTTATTTTCCTCGTTTCTTTTCAGTTGTAGACATTGACACTTAGCACTTGGGTTATGAACATGAGTAATTGGAATTAATCATTTCATTTCACATCATTTTATTTCATTTCATCTCATCTCATTACTTACTTCTTATGTGTTGTTTTATTATTAATATTATCATACGTTATCACTATCTTATCCCATTTCTCGCATTCCTATAACTTATCAATTCGGTGATCCATTGACAGGACAATGGCTCATCGAACTGATAACCGCAACGATGCTTCTCGTGACACCACTCAAGGTGCTCGGAACGCACCTCAAGAAGCTGCCCCTCAAGCTGCGAATCCCAATCCCGAACAATTACTCACCGGGATAGCTGCTCTCCTTCAAGGAGCAACCATCACTCCTGCAGCAACACCTGAGCAAGTGCAGTCCAGAGTGATAGGCCAGTTCAATCAGTTCAAGGCTCCTACGTTTCATGGCTTCGAGGGCCCCGAGGTGCTTGAAGAGTGGATCAGGACCTTGGAAGATATTTTTGAGTATATGGCATGTTCGGATGCCCAGAAGATTTCATGTGCTGTCTTCCAGCTCAAGGAAGATGCAAGAGTGTGGTGGAATGATTATTGGAGGATAAGGACAGTGGAGGAAAGGAATGCCCTTACTTGGGCTATGTTTAAGGAGGTAGTGATGGAGAAGTACTATCCAAGCATCTACAGGGACCGGATGCAGAAGGAATTTATGGATTTGACTCAGGGAGGTATGACAGTAACCGAGTATGAGAGGAAGTTTAATAAGATGTGTCGTTTTGCTCCCACTTTGGTGGATACGTCTGAGAAGAAAGCACGAAGATTCCGTCAGGGCTTAAGGCATCAGATTCGCCATCACCTGTCTGGACATGGGAATATGACATATGCAGAGGCTGTGATGAGAGCGGAGGACATATCCGCTAGTTTTGAGATGGAAAGGCCACGTGTGTCACCGGTTGAGAATTTGAACAAGAGGAAGTGGCAGGGCCAGAGTGGTGATACCAGTGGGAAGAAAGGAAGGGCGGAGCTACCGCCTAGGCCGAGAGGACAAGGTGAAAACCCCACTTGTCCCAAATGTGGAAAGAAGCACATGGGAGTGTGTCTGCAAGGGCAGAACAGATGCTTTGGCTGCCGTGAAGAGGGCCACATGATTTGGAATTGCCCGAAGAAGAATTTACCTGACAGAAGGGGTCAGAATCATGGATCGGGTGGAAGAGCTCGTATGTTCGGATTACCTGAAGTGGAAGCGGAGATTGAAACCGGAACTATGTCAGGTACGTTAACAATTGCTGGTATTCCTGCTTTTGTACTATTTGATACCGGTGCTTCCCATAGTTTTATCTCTAAGAAGTTTCATGCTATGACTGGCTATAAATGTGTTAAAGTTTCTGAGCCACTTGAGATCAGCATACCTTCGGGTAAAGCGGTTACTACTGACTCAATAGCTAAAGGTATAACTGTAGAGATAAATGAACATACACTCTTAGCTGACCCTTACGTGCTAGCTATGAATGACTTTGATGTGATCTTGGGTATGGATTGGTTAAGTAAGTATAAGGCTGACATAGATTGTTCGAAAAGAAGAGTAACATTACGTTCACCAAACAACGTGGAGATCACCTTCCAAGGAGCAAAACGCGACGCAGGTCCACGCGTTATATCAGCTATGAAGGCGGTAAAGTTGTTAAGGAAAGGGAAATGTCAAGGATTTATGGTGAATATTATGGGAGTAGCAACCTCAGAGAAGACAGTAGCTGACGTAACCGTTGTCAAGGAATATCCGGATGTTTTTCCCGAGGCCTTACCAGGAATTCCACCAGATAGACAAGTAGAGTTCACAATTGATTTGGTGCCTGGAGCAGCACCAATATCGAAAGCCCCTTATAGAATGGCGCCAAAGGAATTGCAAGAGTTGAAGGTGCAAATTCAAGAGTTGCTTGACTTGGGTTTTGCCCGACCGAGCGTGTCGCCATGGGGTGCGCCGGTATTGTTTGTGAAGAAGAAGGATGGTTCGATGAGAATGTGTATCGACTATCGTGAACTTAACCGACTCACGATAAAGAACAAGTATCCTCTCCCAAGGATAGAAGACTTGTTTGACCAGCTTAGAGGTTCTGGAGTATTCTCGAAGATTGATCTAAGGTCTGGCTATCACCAGTTAAAGATCAAAGATAGTGATATCCCAAAAACGGCGTTTCGAACAAGGTATGGTCATTACGAGTTTGTTGTAATGCCATTTGGTTTGAGCAATGCGCCTGCGGTTTTCATGGACTTGATGAACCGAGTCTTTCATCCCTATTTGGATCAGTTTGTCATTGTGTTTATAGATGACATACTAGTGTATTCGAAGGATGAAACCGAGCATGAACAACATTTGAGGATTGTTCTCGAGACACTTCGCAAGGAGAAGTTGTATGCGAAGTTCAGTAAGTGCGAATTTTGGCTCAATCGAGTTGCGTTTCTTGGTCATGTAATCACCGCTCGAGGAATTGAGGTTGATCCGGCGAAGGTTGAGGCTGTCAATGATTGGAAGACACCAACCAATGCTAATGAAGTGCGTAGCTTTTTGGGACTCGCCGGTTATTACCGAAGGTTTATTGAAGGATTTTCGAAGATATCTACTCCAATGACGCGGTTGACAAGGAAAGGAGAAAGGTTCTTGTGGAACGAGAAGTGTGAGAATAGTTTCCAAGAACTGAAGCACAAACTCACTACTGCACCAGTCTTGACCATCCCTGATCCGACGAAGGAGTTCGTGATCTACAGTGATGCATCGAAGCAAGGTCTGGGATGTGTTTTGATGCAAAATGGCAAGGTAGTTGCTTATGCCTCAAGGCAACTAAAGCCACATGAGTTGAACTATCCAACTCACGACTTAGAACTTGCTGCAGTAGTTCATGCCTTGAAGATTTGGCGACATTACCTTTATGGAGGTAAGTGTGAAATATACACGGACCACAAGAGTCTAAAGTATCTTTTCACACAGAAAGAGCTAAATATGAGGCAACGGAGATGGTTAGAGTTAGTGAAAGACTATGACTGTACTATTCATTACCATCCCGGGAAGGCTAACGTGGTAGCAGACGCACTTAGCCGCAAAGCAAGAGGAGAATTGACCTGTATCTTGACTAGGGAGGAGAAACTAGTCAAGGAATTCTCACAGATGAACCTTGAGATAGTTACACCACCAAAGTCTGTGAATTCAGTCTTAGCAGCTTTAGTGGTACAACCGACTCTAAAGGAGAGAATTAAGGAAAGTCAAACTCGAGATGCATTTCTGCTCAAGATGAGAGAGCATGTTCTTGCCGGAGAAGGCAAAGGGTTTGAGTTGTCTAAGGATGATACATTGTATTTTGAAGGGAGAATTTGTGTGCCCGATATTACGGAGTTGAAGAGAATAGTATTGGAAGAAGCACACAATACTCCATATACCGCTCACCCGGGCAGTACAAAGATGTATCAAGACTTGAGAAGAATGTTTTGGTGGGACGGTATGAAGAGAGATGTCGCAGATTTTGTCAGAAAGTGTATCGTTTGTCAGCAAGTGAAAGCTGAACATCAACGTCCTTTAGGATTGTTGAAATCACTTGAGATTCCGGAGTGGAAGTGGGAACACATCACTATGGACTTTGTGGTGGGTTTACCACGATCGGAAAGAGGAAACCATGCAATCTGGGTTGTAGTGGATCGACTCACGAAGTCAGCTCACTTTATCCCAGTAAAGATGAGTTTCAAGATGCATCAGTATGCTCAATTGTATATCCAAGAGATTGTGAAGTTACATGGAGTGCCTGTTTCCATCGTCTCAGACAGAGATACTCGCTTCACGTCACGTTTTTGGGGTAGTCTGCAAGAAGCTTTGGGAACTAAGTTGAATTTCAGTACAGCTTATCATCCGCAAACTGATGGTCAGTCGGAAAGGACAATACAAACACTTGAGGATATGTTGAGAGCATGTGTTTTGGACAATGGAAGTAATTGGGAACGACTCTTGCCGTTAGTGGAGTTTGCTTACAACAACAGCTTTCATGCAACGATTGGCATGGCTCCGTATGAAGCATTGTACGGAAGAAAGTGTAGGTCTCCAGTTTATTGGGACGAAGTTGGTGAGAGAAGATTTGAGGCTCCAGTAATGTTGGAAGAGACGATTAAAGTGGTAGAGAAGATTCGAGAAAGGATTAAGATAGCTCAAGATCGCCAAAAGTCTTATGCGGACAAGCGTAGGAAAGATCTTGAGTTCAGTGTTGGAGAGAAAGTATTCCTCAAGGTAGCGCCGACCAAGGGTGTTATTCGTTTTGGTAAGAGAGGCAAGTTGAGGCCAAGATACGTAGGCCCGTTTGAGATTCTTGACCGAGTTGGAAACCTGGCATATCGTTTAGCTCTGCCGCCAGCACTTTCGGGTGTGCACAATGTTTTTCACATCTCTTTGCTTAGAAAGTATATACACGATCCGAGCCACATCATCAACTACTCAACAGTGGAAGTGAATGAAGATTTGACATATGTTGAGTACCCTCAAGCGATACTCGATAGAAAAGTTCAAAAGTTGAGAAATCGAGAAACGGTTCTTGTCAAAGTTCAATGGCGAAATCATAATGTTGAGGAAGCTACTTGGGAACGCGAGGAAGAGTTGCGTGCGCGATATCCTGATTTTTTTTAATCATGGTATGTTATTATTTTTCGAGGACGAAAATTTTTCCAACAGGGGTGGGATGTAACGCCCGGAAATTTTTCCGTCTATTTATTTATATAATTTGTGAATTTTAATTATCATTTCATAGGCCGATCCATTTGATATGATTAATGTTTTATATTTGGACTGTCTAGTCCAAATAAATTACTTAAGGCCCATTCATTTTTATTTTGTGAGTCCATTTACATACATTACATCCATATTCATATCTGGCCTAATAATTTATACCCATATGATAATACTTGGCCCAATACTACCTTTGGCCCGATCAATAATCATGGATTAGCCCAAGGGTTCTTTTTTTTTTTCACACGGGAGGAGATGAGGAATTACGGATAAGAAGTTACAGCAACTCCTAACCTCAGTGAACGTGTGTGAGATAGAGGGAGGAAATCATGGGGTTATAGATTTCATGGAGTAGTGGTGTTTGTTTTTAAAACCGTTTGCAAATTCTAATAAAACCTATCTTCTGGATCATTTTCATCGACCAGTACGAATTTCACAGAAGAAAGGTAAATTTTATTTCTCTTCTAAACTTCATCTGTAAAACTCGCTGTCGGGGCCAATTGGCCATGACTGGTTTTGTTTTCGGCAACCTTGTTTCGCTCATTCCTCACAAAGCCGCTCCCCATCATCTTTAACCACCGGCTTAACCCCTTGGACCATCAATCGCACTAC
The DNA here is from genome assembly GCA_958295605.1 of Ajuga chamaepitys. NCBI lineage: Eukaryota > Viridiplantae > Streptophyta > Magnoliopsida > Lamiales > Lamiaceae > Ajuga > Ajuga chamaepitys. Next base: position 38,524,676 of record OY282495.1, read on the forward strand.
CAATCGAACACTTCAGCAATCAGGCCCTCGGAAACTGCCACAACGACGACAAGCAAATCGCCGACTTTTGTGCAAGGTCGAGATCAGATTTGCAGTCCTGATGCCGTTCGCCACCACCTTCATTACTGACCTGTTCCGGCGGAGGGAAACTGTTCTTCATCGCCAAATTATTCAGTGCCGGCTCTGTCGCTCCACTTGTTTAAGAATCCAGGAAGAAACTGAACTGATGGTGGGGGCGTACCAGTGGAGGAGAATTAAAAGTCTGTGGTTTGGATGAGGAGGGCGAGCTCAAGTTTAGTGGAATAGGGGAGAAACAATTTTGTTATTTCTTTTCCCAAAGTCAATTTCCTCCCAAATCATTTCTGTCCACAAATTTTATGCAACCTCCCAGAATTTTTTTTAAACCTTTTTGGCTACGTGCCAATCAAATCAAGAACCATTCTTTTAATATTTAATTACCTTTCTTTCATTCTAATTTCATTTCACTTACTACAAATCCACTTTTCATTCTTCTTGTGTTTTTAAAATTGTATGTGTATTATATAAGTTATAAAGGAATTATTAAGACGTGTGTTTCGGTAAATGTAGGAATCGAGGAGTGTGAGTACGAGCCTGGGACTTTGGACTAATTTGCCAGCATTTGCATTTTCAATCATCTCATTTCCAGGTGGGGGTCCTAACTGTTTATTGCTTTAATTATAATTACTTGACTGTATACGTGTGCTTTTATTTTATTATTACTTGCCAATACAAGTGATTTACAATTCGCTACTTGCCAAATACAAGTTTAGCCATTATCAATACACTGCTTGCCAATACGAGTCAGTTTCATGTGTCTTGCCATTACAAGCGCATCATTATGATAAATGTTACACTGTATGCTTTTTATCTTTATAATTATTGTAATAAACTGTGACTCCCACGAGCTAAAAGAAGCTCACCCCAGCCTATTATTGATCCTCAGGTAGAAATGGAGAGAGTGATTGAAGTTGAGACGAAGCCGGGGACGCATATGGTGGTATCTATTAAGTAATGAAATTTTATTTAAATTTGACATTTGACTTTTTGAACTAGATTGTATTGTTACTTTAAGTCAATTTATTATGGTTGTTTGAACAATTAATATGTGAAAATATGAGTGATTAGTATATTTGGAAATAGTGGAAGTTTAAAATATAGTTGATGGCATGTTTGAGTTTCATTAACGAATTCTCATAAAAGGTGCATATTTAGGAATTAATTTTGATTAAGTTATTTCTTGTTGTAGTTTACTTATATAAATGAATAGAATAAAGTAAAATAATAAGGATTTATGCTAGACTTCTAATTTAATTAAATTACTTGTTAATTTGTGTTAGTTCAACTAGTTTATTTAATTCCGCTGCAAACAATTGACATTATGCCTTAAATAATCAAAGATCTTAAAGTAGTGTATATATATATATACAATTTATTTTAATGTACCTTAATATATATTATATTACAATATGGCAAAAAGGGGAAAATTTTATACAAATAGTAATTTAGTAATGGCCTGATTGAACAAAATAATTATTTCTAAATAAATAAAATAAACATTTTTTTTTTTTACAATCTCTTAAATTAGACTAGAAGACCGGGCTGTTACAGTATGTTTGTTAACTTATTTTGATTATTTACCATAAATAAAACTAAAAAAGTGTAAATCATTTTAACAAATTCAAATAATGTTTTTATAATATAATTGTAGCATTTTCCCGCCCATTTTACATATTTATAAGTTATTCTGTAGTAATTTTGGTTCAATTTTGCATATAAATTTCACAATTTGTTATATGGGACCTGATGCAATTTCTCATTCATTTATTGAGCAATTAATAAATAATCTCTATTTTATGTTAGGTATGTTTTCTCCATATAAAATATGCGGATATTGCGCAAATCATTTTCAAATTGTATATTCTAATATGAATTCACGAATACAGTAACTGGTGGATATATGGAGTGTGTTTCATAAACTTTCTAAATACAAATTATTTATATGGGTTAATTAGTTAAAACTGACAAACAGTTGTGTAATTTTAGAGATATTATTGCTAGAAAATCAGTTTTTGTTTTTTTTCCTCCATAATATCTCCTTTTTTTTTTTTTTTTTTCCATCAATCAAAGATAATAAAACATATAAAAATGTTGTACTTATATTTGCACATCCAAATCAGATTTGGTTTATAAATTATTGTCAATCATATCAAACATTAATTAACTATGATGATATATATAATATATGATATTTATTTCAATCAAATCAATTTATACATATATATATATACATGCAAATATTAGTGTCCTCTTTATTATATTTCTAAATATTTACCATATCCAAGCATATCAATTATAAAACTTATAGTTGATTATACATCTCTTTATAAAAAAATATATAACATTTAAAGAAGACGATAATTACTGAGATAATAATATATTAATTAACTATGATGATATAATAATAGATATATATGAGATTTATTCCAATCAAATCAATTTGAGTAGGTCTTGGGTGCGCCATGTGCACAATAGTGCTATGGTGCACCACTTTCTTTATTCTATTAAAAAAAAGGAAAATCAGAAATTAAATGGTAAAAAATTAAAGAAAAAAGTAAAAATAAATAATATGTTAATTTAAAGGAAAAGGCTGAATATTTTAGTGTGAATAGAAGCAGAAAGGAAGCCATTACCGCGACTTCAGCACCGCCGCGACTTCAACACCGTCGGCAACTCCAGCACCGCCAGCGACGTCTCTACCGTCACCATCTCATTCGTATATCTCCTCTTCTTCGAGCTACGAAGGCAAACAATTTCTCGCTGAATCTTATCTGCTCTCCCCGTCGCCATCTTAGCTATTTGATCTCCTCTTCTTCGAGCCACATATTGATTTTGTTATTCTTCAACTACAGTTAGACATGGATGTCATACAATACGAAGAACATGATAATGGGGGATTTGAACACAATCCAAGTGATGAAGATAATAGTGGAGCGACATTAAAAAGTATATTGTCATATTGAATACAGTATTGTTAGAGTCTTGATAAAGTATGTTTGGTTATTGCTTAAAGTATGTGCTTATGTTCCAGTTTTTGCCTTTTTTTTTTTTTTGGTAAAATTAAATTGATCGTATCTCTAAATTTAAAAGTATGTTTTGTTTCTTTCACTGTATATTTCCATTACAATGTCATATATTTTCATCACAATTACAGTATATGAAAGTATGATATACAAAGGAAGTGCACAATATTAATACTTTTGCCATATAAAACATACATTATTGTTTATATTTACATAAAGTATGTTTAATATTAACATAAAGTATGTTGGACGTTTACATAAAGTATGTTTAAGTTTTTCATAAATTACGCAGCCCCAGCAGGCACGGCCGCGCCAACTATACAACACCAAAGTCCCCTTTCAAGTCACAATTTGTCGCGGCCGCGTCAACAAGAATTCTTGTTCATATTTACATAAAGTATGTTATATATTTATATAAAGTATGTTAGACTATTTCATAAAGTATGTTTCATTTACTCATAACTGCAGTATGTTTGATTTAATCATACAGTATGGTTAATCTACTCATACAGTATAGTTGATCTACTCATAAAGTATGCTTGATATTTACATAAAGTATGTTTGACATTTTAATAAAGTATGTTTTAGTTTCATTTACAATATGATGTACTAACTATAAATATATTTTAATCTATCAGTATGTTTTGTTTCTCTTACAATATGTTTTATTCACACTTATAATATTTTCTTAGAGTCTTGATAAAGTATGTGCTTATGTGTTCCAATACTTGCTATATATTTTTTTTTAAATTAAATTTATCATATCTCTGAAGTTAAAAGTATATTTCCATTACAATGTCATATATTTTCACACTAGTATAGTATATGAAAGTATGATACACAAAGGAATTGCACAATATTAATAATATTGCCATATAAAAGATAAATTATTCTTTGTATTTACATAAAGTATGTTTTATTTACATAAAGTATGTTGGATGTTTTCATAAAGTATGTTTAAGTTTTTCATAAATCACGCAGCTCCAGTGATCCGAGTGCGGCCGCGCCAACTCTACAGCACCAAATCCCCGTTCAAGTCACAACAAGAATTATTGTTCATATTTACCTAAAGTATGCTATATATATACATAAAGTATGTTCGACAATTTCATAGAGTATGTTTGGTATTTGCATAAACTATGTTTGATTTTTACATAAAATATGTTAGATATTTACATAATGTATGTTTGACAATTTCATAAAGTACTTTGAACATAACATATATATTATTGTTGATATTTTGATAAAGTACGTTTGATATTTACATAAAGTATGTTTGACAATTTCATAAAGTATATTTGATATTTGCATAAAGTATGTTTGATATTTACATAAAGTATGTTCGACAATTTCATAAAGTATGCTTGATATTTGCATAAACTATGTCTGGTTTTTACATAAAGTATGTTAGATATTTACATGAAGCATGTTTGACAATTTTATAAAGTACTTTGAATATAACATATAAATTATTGTTGATATTTGGATAAAGTATGTTTGATATTTACATAAAGTATGCTTGACAATTTCATAAAGTATGTTTGATCTTTGCATAAAGTATGATTGATATTTATATAAAGTATGTTTGACAATTTTCATAAAGTACTTTGAACATAACATATACATTATTGTTGATATTTGCATAAAGTATGTTTGACAATTTCATAAAGTGTGTTTGATATTTACATAAAGTATGTTTGATATATACATAAAGTATGTTTGATATATACATAAAGTATGATTGACAATTTCATAAAGTACTTTTGAACATAACATATACATTATTGTTGATATTTGGAACATCTTCGGAACATGTTTTCCCAGCAGAAGACATCAATTTTTTTTTAGCTACAACCCTCGTCACCCTCTTAGGCTCAGCAATTGGTTGTTTAAACCGACCTGTTCCACCCGTTTTCTTCAAAGCTTGGTCACTCTTATCAGCCATGTAAACCTGAATTTACAAAGTCTACAATAAATTAGAAATCTTCTGTCAACAAACTCGCCAAGTAGAACAAATATTATACACAAAACATACTAAAAATATTGTCTATTCATGTACAAAATTAGAAGGGAAATCACTTCAATATCAATAATATATTAATGGAAACAGAAACCTTGAAATCCTTTCATTAATGGCAACAGAAACCTCGAAACTAATGGAGAAGAAGAAAAGAGCACAAGTTCAAGAGCATTGGACATAATCAGTTTTAACATTCATATTATGAATTTATATGCCAAAGAAGAAAAGAGCACAAGTTCAAGCAATGTTAGTATTATGAATTTATATGCCAGAAGCAGTTTAGCAACTCTATTATGAATTTGTTGACAAAACTACACAAATTAACATTCATTTAGTAGCTTAATGACAAAACTACACAAATTAACATTCATGTAGTAGGTATATACACGCACATATAAATAAATATTATATCCAAGAAATATATTAAATAATATTACGAAAAATAAAAATAAAAATAGAAGATGCCCATTGATGACTGGAAACCTTGTCCCTAACAAAAGTTGAGGAAATTATATACTCCACATATAATGAAGAAAACAAATTAACCCTAAATCTTGATTTGAGAACTGAACAAAAGGGAAGAACGTACAGACGATTGGCAGTCGGCGTCGACGTCGGCCGGGGCGGAGGCGGAATCGGCGGGGACGGAGGCGGAGTCGGTGTTGGCGGAAGATGACGAGGTCGAAGAGAAAGAAAGGGGGGGACGAGAGCGAAGAGAGAGAACCGGGGGTGAAACACTACAAGAAATTCTCAAAATAGCGACCGATTTTAGTGACAGAGATTCTTTGTCATTAAGTACCGACAAAATTACGACTATATATCGACAAAAATAAAAAATCTTTCAAAAATAAAATTCGTCGACGGATTACCGACAGACTAATGACGCTATTTAAGGGCCAATATACTAATTTTATATGCGACAAAATAGCGACCAATTTAGTGACGGAATTTTACCGACGGATATAATTCGGTCGGTAAATTTTTTTTATTTGAAACATGCCGACCAGTTAGCGACAGAAATGTACCGACGGAAAAGATTCAGTCGGTAAATTCTATATTTTAAAAGTGTCGACTAAATTCAAAATCATACCGACCAATATAATTTTGTCGTAATTTTTTTATGAAAAATATCGACGAATGTAGTAGTCGCTAAATACCGACCAAATTTTAGTCGGTAGTATAAATTAAAAATAAGCTGAAAATGAATTAAAGAAATTAATTTTAGCACAAAATCAATTTAAATTCTCTCTCTCTTTCTCTCTCTCTCTCTTCCTTCCCACTCTCTCACGCTCGCAGCTCGCCATCTCTCTCTCTCTCTCGCGCGTGCACGCGCAGCTCTGCAGCTCCGTAGCTTTCTCTCTCTCGCCTCCAATTCTTTTGTGATTTGGAAACACGGCTATTTCCAATTCTTTTGTGATTTCGAAACGCCCCTCGCTTCATTTCTCATCTGGTAAATATTTCGATCTATTTCGTTAATTGTCGATTCATGTTTCTATTTCTTATCATATTGTGTTGTTCGTGGTTTTGTTGATTCAGAGTTGATGGATACCATTATCCTTCCTAATGCAGGAATTAATTGTGCATGTGTGCGTCGAAATCGCAATATGTTTCGATTTGTTGTTTTCCGGATATATTTGTTGGATTGTTTGATTATCCAGATATGAAATAGTTGTTTAACTAAATTGGAACTGCAAGTAAAGTGGATTTTGAGCAGCTTAGCATTTCTCAGCTCGCTTTATCGAATTGATTGGCTTATTTCTTTCATATCAGTTCTTGACTTTGTGGATTGGCCCTCATTATGCTCGTTTTCGATGTAGAATTTATGGTTCTTTGATTTTTCTGATTGTTCATCTCTTACTTATCGTTAACCATAACACAGTTGAATTTTTAAACAAAATCGATTTGATTTTATACTCGCATCTATTCCTTTTCAATTTTTGGAATTATTAAGATTGGAACTCTTTTCCTCTTATTGATGGCTTGGGAGTAGTAGGAAGCAATATCCTAGGGGTAACTCATGCTTACAGTAAATTCAAATATGTAAGTTAGATTCAGTAATTTTGACAGTGGTAAAAATTGAATTAATGGTGTGTTGGCCAAAGTTGGATAATGCATGAATGATATGGAAAAACTATGGACTGGTTATGGCATCCGAATCTCACTTTTATATTTCTTCTGACAACATCTTGTATGTACATGTATGATACATTCTGCAAGTTCTTGAGGAGTTCTCCAGGTTTATTTTCATAGCTCAAATTTGGGATCTGTATTCGGCACACAAGATGAAAAAAATCAAGCACAACAATGGACAATTAGGTCTCACGTTACTGTTTGTAAAATGCATGTTATGTGGTATATAGTTTTCAGAAAGTTATGTAGTGTATATTAGTCAGAAATTTGAATAACTCGTGTTTATGTGTAGGTTATCCCAGTCTCTGCATTAGGTGGAGTTGAGTATATCACAGCAGTGAAGAAGCCATTTTCCCATATCCCGATGGTTGCTTCACAAGGCATCTCTTTAGGTTGGAGAGCTGAAAGATTTCTTGCTTTCGTGCTGAAGTTCTCTTCTTGCTATAAATATCTATTCTTTTTCTCATGCAGAACTAATCTATTCCAATCCCATAAAAGGGTACTTGGAGCACGACCTAAAGGAAATCAAAATGATGCAAGATTTAATATTTTTGGTTGAGGGAAATAGAATATGCCTTGACAAAATACATGTTAGACTAATCAAAATGATGCAAGATTTAATGATGTTAATTTTATTAATTTATTGGTTTTCTATTTTTGTTCTCTCTTCTTAGGTACATAAAGCATCTTTTCTCAGTTATTGATTGTTAAACTGATAGTTCAATTTGGATGCAGATTCATTGGGGCAGATATTGCTCAGGGAGCATCATCAGTTGTTTTGTCAGATGCCATATTTGACAATGAGGCAATGGCTCAACGAAATTTTGTTGTTATAAATCAAGCCTTGCTACTATTAAAGGAGGTGAAGCTGTAAGGTCAGAACTTTTCATCGCATCATCTCTCTAACTGCTTTCACCTCTTACAAGCCGTTTATTGCTCCATCTGATAAAGTTCCAACTTCCAACCATCAATCTTTCCTTCTGTCTGTCTATCTCACGAGCGTATAGATTTTCTGATGAAGCGTTTGAATTTGCATGATTGAGCCTCAGAGGCCCAAAATATATTGGAGTTTCACAAAATAAAATAATATGCGTGCCCATATAATTATTGAATGGATTCCCTTCCCCTTGAAAACAGGCCTATGAGCTGCATATAAAGATTTATTATGTAGTGAAACCTGAAGTGATGTTATATGCAGGAAAACTAGGCAATCACTACCTTAGATGTTGAGCAAGTGGTTGATATGGATTTATCGATTGCCTTTGGAGACAACTGAAGCCTTTGGAGACAACTGGTGCAAACATGCCTGCAATATAAGAACATAAATGAAGGATGCAGTTTTGTTTCTTGAATTCCATCTTTGCTCTTCAAAGGTGTTGAGATCGAATTTTAAACATGTGTTGTTGATTTGTGGGGATATTTAGGCGTTAATTCATATTAAGACGTTGAATTACTTATTTTAGATTGTGTTGGGTGATTTTTAATTATTTTGTGGAATATTTTATATATAAATAAAAAAGGTAAGGCACCGATACTATAAAAGATTTGAAATTGAATATTTACCGACAGATTACCTACAAAAGAAAATAATAACAGAGCTCACAAAAATATGTCAGTAATTGCCGACCAAATAACGACAACAGTAATTAGCGACAAAATAACGACTAAAGCTTTTAATAATTAGCGACAGAATAGCGACTAAATGTTTTAATAATTAGCGACAAGATTGCGACGGAATAGATTATCGACAGATAATATTGTTGGTGATTCCTGACAGAATAGAGACAGAATGTAGTCGTGAAATGCCGACGGATTAGTGTACCGACAATATTTCTGTCGGTAGATCGTCGCAATTGAGTAAAATTTTTTTAGAAAATTTCTGTCGGCATTCTGTCATGAATCCGTCGTAATATTTACCGACGGAGCTAATAGTCCGTCGGTATTCATAGCGACTAGCCATATTACTACCAACTTTTTCTGTCGCTAATTGGTCGCTATCACTTCTTAACGACAGAATAGCAACGGAATTGATTGTCGCTATTTGACAAATTTCTTGTAGTGAAATTAGATTTGAAAATGGTGAAAAGATGGAGTAAAATTGTACTTATACTCCAGTTCAATAAAAAAATGGAACCAAACCGGGTGAACCGGTACCGAACCGGACTGGTGCACAATAATGGTATTGTGCACCTTGTGCACAAGAGTTTTTGCCAATCAATTTATACAAAAAATTATATATATCTTCATATATATATATATATATATATATATATATATGAAGATATTAGTGTCATCTTTACTATATTTCTAAATATTTACCATATCCAATCATATCAATTATAAAACTTATAGTAGATGATATACTCTTTCTAAAAAATATCTACCATTTAAAAGAAGAAGATAATTAATGAGATAATAATATATTAGGGTATAATCCGTCTGATATCTCATCTTATTTTATATCTATTTTTGAAATAATTAAATAAACATTATAACACACTTATATATATATATATATGGACAAGCGAAAAATATCAAGTCGTTGGCAAAAAATGTTCTCACCATGGTTTTTTATACTCTTGGTACTATTGGTCATGCTCATCGTCTGCACTGCATTTTACCACAAATTTTTGCCATTGACCCAACACATCCGAGGTATCCTGTTTCAATACGTGACTCTATTCAGTTAGTATAACATTCTATATATCTCATTATGTTGATGGGATTAAGATAAAACTAATGCATTTGGTTACCCCATTATGATATACTTCTAATTCTTCATGGAAACATAAGAATTCCAATTTTATACACCCATAATATAACGAAGGCATCTCCATATGCATGATATATGTTTAGTTTATTGCGTTCATTAATACAAATTATTTATTTTAGTACATATTTTTCATTCAGGACTCACGAGCTTTTCCTTCAAGTGTATACCGGATAGATGGCGACACCGCAAACGTGTTGTTATTTTACCTACACACTTTGTGAATGTAGATTGTAGTGAAAGACACTTCATGAGACTACTTATTAATGAACTAGGTGAAGAACTTCCTTTCCAAAACGTAAAACGATGTGGAAATGTTCAATACCAGACCTACCGTGAAGCATATTATGCAACACAACTTCTGAAATCTATAGGACAATGTTATGATTATGAGGTAATATATTGTAATTAATTTTATGTATTTTTTTTACTAAAGTATCAAACATATCTGTTATATATTCGTTTTTCGTTGTTTCAATGTTGATACTCATAATTTTATAAATAAATCTTTCATTTTTTCCATATTATATATAGAATCAGGCTGGCAGTATTCATAAGGACGTGCAACTAGAGATGGAGACAAGCGCAAATGACTAAAGGAAGCAGATTTTTTATTAAGTTATGAACTTAATCAATATCTAATGATATCTGTAATAAATCGTGCGATTACTGTGAATCATTTAAGAAAAGTTAATTTTCTTTTTTAAGATTATGTCATCAAAGATGTTTTACTTTTTACTTTAAACCACATTTTACGGTTTTTAAATAATTATCATTCAAATTTGGATTGGTGTCAATTTATAAAAAAACCTGACAATCAATTATCCATATAATAGGGTTAATATAAATAAAATATGTATTATTTGATTTAAAATAATTTACGTATAATTTATTTCAAATTTAATATGAAAAATTAACGTGACTACAAAGCTGGTTTGTTGAGTTTTCTAATGTAATAAGTATCATACTATATGTAATCACTTTACTAATGTAATTCTGTTAATCATGTAAAATTGCCATAAAAAAAAATTTATTATAATTATATTGAAAAATATTTAATATAAATCCTAATCAGTTCAATCTTTATAATACAATTGTTACTTTAATCATAAAACTCTAGCACTATACAAAATAATAATTATTATTAAAGTGGAAATTTTATTTTTGACTTCTTCGAAAATTGTAAATCATAAATATGGAACAACAAATTATGTGTATTTTTTAAAGGGCAAGTAGAACTGTAACAACTAATCCTCAACATATAACCCCTGAATATGTGCCCTAATTTATAGCCGATCCTTTGACTTTTCCATGATTGTGCAGAAAAATAAAGATGAATTTAAGCACATGCCATACATAATTTCAATTATCATATATATCATTGGTACCTTACAAAAATATGTCATAGTGCAATAATATATAAGTCTACCTTTTTAATGTGCATTATACTCGAATACTAATACTGTATGCAATTCAGTATACACAGCAAGGTTATGGGGTCACATATAGAGGAATCTCAGCTAGACATGCCTTTGTTTGTTGAGGTTATTGAAGCCTATTTTGTTCGTTGGGATCCGTATCGAATGGAACCACCTGAATTTTATGTTGTCTACAATCCAATCAATTATTCACAAGGAATTGTAATGCAGTTCATTCTAATCCTGTATTTTCTTTTATATATATATATATATATATTTATATCGTTTCAATTTGAAATTACTGAGCATAATCGATTCAGGTCATTCCGGAATACGTCGAGGTTAACTTCTCCAAAGATAGTACTACGAAGGTGAAGCTGGATATGTCTAACGGGGTGCCTCATGATGTTTATGTCAACTTTAATGATAACAAGTATTGCGTGGAGGTGGGTTGGGATGAATTTCTGCGTATTTACAATCTCAAGCTTGATGACCGTGTAGTTTTTAAGTATGTTCAGCCAAATGTATTTAATGTGTCCGTATTTCATAAATCCTGAGACACAGATCATAAGGGCACAAAAATAATGGAAATAAGTGTTATTTAGCAGTTGATTTTTAAATCACATTATGTATTGTTTTACAATATATTATGTAAACAATTATCAATAAAATTTACTTTCAAATATATTCGTATTTTTTTACACAAGTATGATAATACTTCGAACGAATGTTTTATTGAACCTGAAACAACGCAAAAAAAAAAAAAAAAAATTTAAAAAGATAACAACATAAATGTATTCGATGGTTTTTTTTAATATGTAATATTATAAAAAAATGACATTTTGGTAACAAGCAATTCACTCTTAATTAACTCCTATAAAATAGTAAACTCCCAAGATAAATGTTTTGTTTTTTAGGGGTCTTATTATATTATGATGTTAATTAGTTATCTATTACCGTTACTAATAAAACATATATGGGAAGTACTCAAGAATGGTCGTACAATTGACTTACTAAAATTAGTGTATCCTATAAATTAGTTTTTTCCATATAATAGTAGAATATGATTATGTTGACATTCACGCACTTTAATGTTGTGTTTATTACCACCATAAAAGGAAAACATATCATTATGATATGCAGCAATATATGCATATAATCTTTGTCCATTCCAAATATATATAAATATATAGTGTGTATACATATATATATTCCACTAACAAGATCTGGTTAAAATTGATAACTTCACAAGAGGGATATATTATCAGTTATCAAACTTAACTTTCATACTATACTATATATATATATATTGAATTGACCGATTATAATCTCTGAGACATACTACGCTATATCCATGAGGAGGATTCAAAAGTCAACTATTATAGGCAGAAAACATGAATTGGACTCACAACAATCATCAGGTAAGAATCAGATTCAGTTATTTGTTCATATATGTGTATTTTTAGTCAATGTCAGATTTGGTATACTATGCAATATCTTAATAGAATACCTGCTTCTTTACCTTTATATTCTTTGGCCATTTTAAATGTTTATTACTTAAGGGGAAGAACAAAACTAAAATTTCAATCTACAACAAGTGTAAAAGTAGAAATGTAAACAGTATTCATGTATGCACAATCTGATTGTATGAATCTGAAATATATTATTGGATATGATATAAGAGCCACTTATAGTACTTATATCAATCCAATTGTGTGACAAATAAACACTTTAAAAATAAATGTTTACCTAGAAAGCTATAAACTTTAGATACATATTATATGATTCATCATGTAATTTATAATATTAATGTATACCCGTATACTTTAATCCAAATGCAATAAAACATTACTCATATAAGTGGCTGACAAACACTATCTAAGGCATATTGGTGAAATAAGAAACAATAATCAATTTATTTGATATTTCGAGTAATGTTAAGAACATATGTATAGCTTATCTTGGATATGAACTTATTAGCCAATTTAGACATTAACAAATCTTTTTGCTCTGGACTCCAATCAATTGCGTCCGTTGTAATTTGGAGAACAAATAAGTTAATTCAGATTTAATTTATATTTTATATCGATAATCAAGTAATTAGAAAGAAAATCAATTAATAACAAAGAATAAACAATATGGATTCACATTTAGTTGAATTTCTATTTATTTCTATTAATTCTATGTTCCCCTTCTGAAATTGGTTCATCAATGAAGGTTTGGTTCCCAGAATTGATACCTATATTATGATACATCAATTATCGTGCGGTGCACTCAAAAAAGAATTATTCATGTAAATAACTCTAACACAAATATTTTTTCATAATATTTGTAATATATTTATAAAAAAAAAATTCACACACACACACACACACACATATCCTCTACTGCCTTAATCACCATATTTTACATGTTTTCATAAATAAATAAATAAATGTACAAATATAATTGATTCGGTGGAAACTTAATAAAATTATTTAGTATTATATTATTTGAGAAAAAAAGATAATGAACCTGATTGTTCCGAATTCGGCAAAGAATCAGGCGGATGAGATTTTGGGACAGCTCCGGAGTAAGGTGACTTTGCATGCAATTCCGACTACTTCTAGATTATTGGAATTCGGACAGATCCGGCTTCGGCGAAGAATCCCGCGACTGAGATTTTGGGATAAATCTGGGTTTCGGCCACTTCACATGCATGTCGGAAACATCGAACCGTTTGTTCAGGGGAGGAGGGAATCTGAAGTCGAAGAGTCTCGCAAATGATATTTTGGGATAGATCCGGCAATCAGCGACTTCACTTTCGATTCCTACTGCTTTTGGCCACTTTTTATGTTGGAAAGTTCCGGATCCAGCAAAGAGTCGGGCGGATGAGATTTTGGGACAGCTCCAGAGAAAGGTGACTTTGCATGCAATTCCGACTAATTCTAGATTTTTGGAATTCGGACAGATCCGGCTTCGGCGAAGACTCCCGCGACTGAGATTTTGGGATAAATATGGGTTTCGGCGACATCACATTCATGTCGGAAACATCGAACCGATTATTCAGCGGATGAGGGAATCTGAAGTCGAAGAGTCCTGCAACTGGTATTTTGGGACAGATCCGGCAATCGACGACTTCGAATTCGATTTTGAATGCTTTTGGGCACATTTTAGTTTGGAAAGATTCGGATTCGTCGAAGAGTAAGGCGGTTGAGGTTTTTGGACAGATCCAGCGAAGGAGACTTTGAAGCGATTTTGAATGGGGAAGAAAATTTTAAAATGAGAGGAGAAGGGTGATGTAGACGAAGTACTCTTGAATTGGAGAAGCAGATGATAAATAAAGAGTCTTATTAATTAATGGTGATAGATAACATAGAGACAGGGGATTAATTGGTTGGAAATAGGTAGTGGGCTTTTGGTGGTGAAATTAATTAATAATAAATAATGCCATTAGAGTAGTATATAATATTCTATAATCATATAATACTACCTCCATTTTTTTTAGACGTCTTTTTAGCTTTTGGATTTTGTTTATAAATAGTTGTTATTTTAACCTTTTTTTCAACATTTTTTCCGACAGTACCCCTATAATTATTCCTAAAAAAGCTCTAATTATCTAACATATCGTATTTATATAATTTAATTGAGGACATATTTGTTCATTTTTCATAACTCTTAATTTCCTTATCCAAAACTAAAAGAACATCTAAAAAAACGGAGGTAGTATGTTATAAATAGATTATTAAAAAATATTGAGAATAAACAATAGTTAATATACTAATGAACTTACAAGTCACCGAAAATGAGTACAAAATTCAAACCATAGACTTTATTACGAAAAAATAATATTTAATAATAATAACCCATCCCTACCAATAATATAAATCATGAATTAAATACAATTCTCTACACACAATTTAATCAATAATGATTAATTCTCTAACTAATTATTAGGGAATGTTTGCGATTGCTTTTACATTTAAAAAAAATAATTAAAATAAAATATTCTATAAAAATCACTTGTGTAAAAGTTAGGTAGTGTTGAAAAAAAAAATTATTGTTTTCAAACAAAAGTAGAAGTTAGGAGTGTTTCGTATAAAATCACTTATATCTTTTATAATATCATATTGTTTACAGATTTGTGATTGAGTAAAGAAAAACATAAAATTCTCTTTTTTGTTTTAATTTGGAAGTACTTTGTTAAAATAGAATCTAGTTTTGCAAACACTACAAAATTTCAATCGTTTTCAAGTCATAAACTGGAAATCACTTAAAAAAAAAACAAATGCAGACACCCACCTTACACAAATCATATCACATTTCTCATGTCAGACCAAAAAGAACAAATACTCATTTATTTAACTAAACCTACTAAATCCAATTTATTCCCTACATCCTAAAAAAATTCATCCACTTTATCCATTAATAAACATAACCTTATGTTTACCTTCTTTTTTTTTTTTTTTTTTATTGGATGAGTATTCATTTGTGTTGTAGTTTATTAAAGTTGTTTTGGATTTTGATTTAAATGAAATTATACCAAAAAACAAATTTGCTCCTTTAAAAATGAAATTTCTCTTACAATCTCCACCCTCGAAAGTTGCTCCTTCAAACTTCAACTTTGAAGAAGTCAGCAAACATTCAAAAAATAATTTTTTTCTTAATATACGTATCTGATCCTTCGTGCAAATCTGAATGGGATAAAATAAGTAAAAGTTTAATTGGATGAAACCTACTATATTTTTTCACTTAAATGTAATAATTACTTAATTTAGATGCACATTTCGTATTGATAAATTTAAAATTGTTGATGTTAGTTAACAGTAGAAGAACATTTATTCACTTGATTGATAGTTATTATTTGATCAAAATAATTTTTCCTAAATCTTTTCTCATGCTTGACATGTTTTATTTCCAAACTTCAACTTACTTCAATACCATATGAAAAAACGTAGTTGTTTAAGTATTTCTTTTTCTAAATATATTCGAAATTTAACACGTGGAGTTAAAATCTAACTTATTTCCAGAAACATTTTTTAAGCATATATCTTTCAATATGTTCATGTAATTCAACAAAAAACATTACCGTATGAGTAATTAAGATGAATTTTTTTTTCCCTATTTTAGAAAAGAACAAGGTTTCAAGAGTAGACTACAAGACAAAGGTTCATCATGTATTCTCCAGCAAAGTTATACTATCTGATCCCACCAACTGGTTTATGAGTCATTTAAGTGATATCACAAATGGTAAGATATATTATTAATTTTTTTTTTAATTACCGTGTGATGTTAATGACTTCTAATGGTAGCCTTTAATTAAAATATTCATGTTATTTTATGATCTTAATGTAGTTGTTGGACAATCATGGAACACCACCCAGAATGAATCCAACACAACTACTTCAAGTAGTAATGTTAGGACGATATCTTCATCCATTAATATAGATTTATCAGAAGTTATTGACTTGACTGAGAATGATCCTTCCACTACAAATATACACATGAGAGATGATAATTTATTTTTTTAATTGGATGTACTGTAAATGATACATATCGTTCTTTTCGTAAATATATAATTTGACACTGTTATTATTCATATTAAGCTATTTTTTTTTTTTATTTTTTTTAGTCAATGGGCAATCAATACATACTTAATCGGATCCTTATATAGCTGGACCTTCGAATATAAATATTCAACAACGATCGTCCTCCGTTTATATCGATTTATCAGAAAATGTTCACCTAAGTGAAGATGAGCCCGATAGACTGTGTCCACAAGTTTCTGATGACAGCTCTGATGACGATGTATATGATGAGTTTGATGACACATGCCAAGGAAAAGGATACGTTGTCTGTAAGTTTCTATATTTATTTAAATGTTTCATTTACAATGTCTATTACCAGAATCTTTGTTTGTATAATTTTTAATTGTACTTATTTAGATGAGGAATATTGGGATGTCGGAGATCCTACTTTTATGTGTGAGTGGTGCGGTGCTATTTTTTGGTACGACGAGTGCTTGAGATCTGACTACAAGTCGAAATCACCAAAGTTCTCTTTGTGTTGTATGAAAGGAAAGGTTCAATTACTAGAAATGAAAGTGCCGCCACAACCGTTGATCGATTTATTTTCCGGAAATAGCCCAAAGAGTAATCATTTCCTCGATAATATTCGTTCATACAATAATATGTTTGCATTTACCTCGCTGGGTGGAAAGGTTGATAGAAGTCCTAACAATGGTAGTTCTCCTCCAATTTTTAAATTGAATAGGCAAAACTACCATTTGTTGGGAAGTCTTTTGCCATCTGAAGGAGGCACTCCAAAATTTGCCCAACTGTATATTTACGACACTGACAATGAAATTAACAACCGGATGTTTTCAGTCAGGTACTTCATATAGATTATGATTCTATACGTTTACAATCATGTAATTTGAGTAGTTTAACTATAAACATATTGTAATATCACTCATTATATATTTTCTTTTGTTGATTTCAGAAGAAGAAATGAGCTGAATAATCTTCATGCACAAATTGTATCCGAGTTGAAGGACATTTTGGACAATAACAATATATTTGCAAAAATATTTAGGATGGCCGGCCAAAAGATTCAAGAAGGTCTTCCAAGTGTGAGGGTTCAGTTAATTAGTAAGAGAGGCGGCGATGCAAGGCAATACAATCTCCCAACTGCTTCTGAAGTTGCGGCACTAATAGTTGGTGATTTTGATATTGCTATTGAAAGTCGAGATATTTTGGTAGAATATA
Source organism: Ajuga chamaepitys (assembly GCA_958295605.1). Taxonomy (NCBI): domain Eukaryota; kingdom Viridiplantae; phylum Streptophyta; class Magnoliopsida; order Lamiales; family Lamiaceae; genus Ajuga; species Ajuga chamaepitys. Next base: position 38,542,861 of record OY282495.1, read on the forward strand.
AATCTGGACGTTTAAAGCGTGTGAGCGAACTAAACCCATCCTATTTAGGATTACAATATCCGCTGCTTTTTCCATATGGAGAGGATGGATACAGAGACGACATCCCATATTCTGAATCTCGAATGCAGATCACGGGAGGGAGAAGAAGGGTCAGTATTAGGGAGTACTTCGCATATCGATTTCAAAAAAGAAGACATGTTATGTCTATTATGTTGTTGGCGAGAAGATTGTTTCAACAAATTACTGTTGACGGATATACTATGGTAGAATCCAGGAGGCTGTGCTATGTTCGAAATCACCAGAAGGAGTTAAGGGCAGACATGTACAGAGGGTTGTCCGATGCTTTGTTTCGTGGAGAGACGGACCCACGTGCGCAGGGCAAGCGTATAGTATTACCACCAATATTCACAGGTATGATCCAAAATTACCAGGATTCTATGGCAATATGCGATTGGGCTGGATATCCTACTCTGTTCATCACTTTCACCTGCAACCCTAAGTGGCCTGAAATTACAAGGTTTATGCAAAACAGGCGGCTTAATCCGGAGGACAGACCTGATATTGTTTGTCGCGTATTTAAAATAAAGCTGGACAATTTAATTAGAGATTTTCGTCAAAGGGAAATTTTCGGTAAGCTTAAGTCAGGTAATGTGATGAATTTTAGTTAAATTTTAGATATTTTGATTATGTATGTATGTATATATATATATATATATAATCTTATGTTTATCATTCAATCTTAACAATATTATAATTTTCATCTACATAATTTACGTTTATTATGAATAATTACTAACAAAATATAACTTATAAAATTTGTTCAGTTATATATACGGTTGAATTCCAAAAACGTGGTCTACCACATGCCCACATTCTGTTATTTCTGTCGACGGAATTGAGACGATCTACACCGGAAAACATAGACCGTATTATAACAGCTGAAATTCCTGATAAGGAGACTGATCAACCGTACTACAATGCTGTTGAAAATTTCATGATACACGGTCCATGTGGTTAGCGAGGCCTCAGTCACCATGCATGGTGAACAATAAATGTTCGAAGCATTTTCCGAAGAAGTTCTCAGACAGTACATGTTTTGATGATGATGGTTACCCGATATACCGGCGTAGGGATACCGGTCGTACTGTTTTGAAGAATGGTGTTGAATTGGACAACAGATATGTCATTCCTCATAATCGGTATCTTCTCATGAAATATGGAGGTCATATAAATGCTGAGTGGTGCAATCAATCCTGGGCCATCAAGTACCTATTCAAATATGTTAACAAAGGACATGATCGTGTCACTGCATCGTTCTATCAAAGCTCACGTGATGAGCATACAGGAAATGTGGTGGATGAAATCGGAATGTATTACGATTGTAGATACGTGTCTCCATGTGAAGCTATTTGGAGAATATTTGGATATGAGATACAATTCAAAACTCCATCAGTTGAGCGTTTGAGTTTTCATCTGCCAAATCAATAGTTTGTTGTTTTTGAAGACGACGACGACATTGACTCCGTTCTTCAACGTCCATCTGTAAAGGAGAGCATGTTCTTGGGGTGGTTTGAAGCAAATAAAGAGTTCAAGGATGCAGAAAAACTGTTATATGCAGAGTTTCCACAATATTTTGTATGGAATCGAAAGCAAAGAAAGTGGAAGCAAAGAGAGAAGGGTTTTGCAGTTGCACGGTTAAATTATATACCTCCTGGATATGGGGACATTTATTACCTAAGATTACTGCTTAATGAGGTACGTGGTGCCACATGTTATAAGGATCTTATGTATTTTGATAAAGTTCAGTACAATACCTTCCGAGATGCGTGCTATGCAAGGGGATTATTGGAGGATGACAAAGATTACATTGATGCAGTTGAGGAGGCGAGTCGTTGGTCAACCGCTCAATCAATGAGAACACTTTTTGTAGCTTTATTATCGGAGAATTGTATGAGTCGTCCTGAAGTTGTGTGGGATAAGTGTTGGCAACATTTGGCAGAAGTTGTATTGTATAGACAACGATCCCTTACTCAAATTGAAGGTAGCATAATTTATCTCAATAGTATTTAAAAAATCGAAAAATAGTCAATTTAAGTACATAATGCTTATATTGATTTTGATAATCTCAATTAAATTGTCTTTACAGATTTGCAGCTTTCTGAAGACGAGATAATTTTTTTTGCACTGATTGAGATTGAGAAAATGCTTCACAGCCTAGGCAAAACCCTAAACAATTACGAGGAAATGCCAACCCCTAGGATGGATTCATCGAGTATGCAAGTGAATAGATTGATAGCTAAAGAAATGAGCTACAACAGGGACGAGTTGGTTAAAGATCTACAACAATTTCTCCCAAATTTGAATGCTGAGCAGCGTAGTGTTTATGACACGATAATGACTTCTGTTGATTCTGGTAAAGGTGGAGTATTTTTTGTTTATGGATACGGGGGTACAGGTAAGACTTATTTGTGGAAAACTCTTTCTGCATCTATAAGATCAAGAGGGGATATTGTCTTAAACGTTGCATCAAGTGGAATTGCATCACTTTTATTGCCCGGTGGAAGAACTGCACATTCTCGATTTGCTATACCGATACGTGTGAAAGAGAACACTACGTGCAATATATATCAAGGAACCGAACTTGCTGAGTTAATTCTCAAATGCAAACTCATAATCTGGGATGAAGCTCCTATGATGCATAGGCATTGTTTTGAAGCACTGGACAAGTCTTTGAAAGATATCATGCAGTTAAAGGATCGTTCAAATAAAACTGTTCCATTTGGGGGGAAGACTGTAGTGTTTGAAGGTGATTTTAGACAGATATTGCCAGTTGTACCTAAAGGTACTAGGCAAGACGTAGTTCGTGCAACAATTAACTCTTCAGAAATATGGGACCATTGCACTGTTCTTAGACTAACTAAGAATATGAGACTTCTCAATCGAGAATCCGGAAACGTGGATGAAGAGCTTAAACAATTCTCTGATTGGGTTGCAAGTATAGGCGACGGGACAATTGGAGGGACACGTCACGGATGTTCGGACATTGAAATACCTGAAGATCTTTTGCTAAAATTTCGTGATGACCCGGTTGAGGAGATTGTACGTTGTATATGCCCAGATTTCTGCAGTAGATTGGATGATGACATGTATTTGCAGGAACGAGCCATTCTTTGCCCAACCCTGGATTTAGTCAGCACTGTAAATAATTATATGGTTGGAAAAAATGCAAACGATGAACGAATTTATTACAGTTCCGACAGTGCTTGCAAGTCCGACTTAAATGGGGATGCAATGGGTGAAGTCCACACACCAGAATTCTTAAACAAAATAAGATGTTCTGGTACTCCAAATCATTAATTGACTTTGAAAGTTGGAACCCCTGTGATGCTCCTAAGAAACGTTGATCCTTCGAATGGTCTTTGTACTGGTACAAGATTGGTGATTACAAAACTTGGGTTTAATGTTCTCGAAGGAAAAGTCCTGACAGGAAGCAATGCCGGTGATTCGGTATTAATACCAAGAATGTCGTTGACACCGTCAGACCCAACATTACCGTTCAAATTCCAACGTAGACAATTTCCTTTAATTGTGTCATATGCAATGACAATTAACAAAAGTCAAGGCCAATCACTGCCCAAAGTTGGATTATTCCTAAAAAAACCTGTATTCAGTCATGGTCAGCTATACGTTGCAGTTTCACGCGTCACGAATCGACAAGGACTCAAAATTTTGATATGTGATGGTGAGGACAAGAGTTGTTGCAAAACCCAAATGTTGTGTACAAAGAAGTTTTTAGGAATTTTTAGATATTTTTAATGTTGCTTAAATAAGACGTTATTGGACCATTGTTATATGCATTTTATTTTTATTTTTTTCAAAAATATTTTATTGTTATCTATCTCTCTCTCTCTCTCTATATATATATATATGTGTGTGTGTGTGTGTGTGTGTGTGTGAGGTTTGTTCAATCACTTTCTTACATATAATTCTATAACACTTAAAATGCGTAGTTCTAAAATTTAATTTCATTAAATTTAATTATATTATAAAAAAATATAATTAAATTAAAGAAATATTATAACCGTGCAACGCACAGGTGATTTACTAGTTAACTTATGTATAACTAACCTGCCGAATGTGAGAAACAGGATCTGCCGGAATAAACTCTAGCTTTTTTGTGTTTTCTGTAAACAGAATCTTGTTTCGATTTGTTGAGGTTTTATAGGGAATCGTATCTTGAACAACTAAGAAATCCCTAACTGCATATATGTAGCCTTCAATTGGTGATATTCTTATTTTTTGAATAGCTCTACCCTCAATTGTGCACTGAATTCGATCTCCCTGATAAACATAAAATTTATTTCTGTAATGAACTTGGAATATAAGAAAAATATGCGAATCATGTTTGTTATACCTCATTTTCTTCAAAAAGACACTCAATTGAAAGTATTATCTCTGGATTTCTCCTTGCGAGCATATGATAGCAATGCACCAGACGAACATAAATAGACCAATTTGTTTTCAATGGTGTCAAGTCCCTGATTAGAGCAATCGAAGGTTCCATTGTCACTATTTGTTTTGTTTGTAGTACTGTGTATATCTACTGATTTACAGATTGATATTTATAAGGCATGAATGAAATTATAAGTTCTGGGTTTATGGATAACATGTGAAAGTGGGTTAATGGGGTTAGTGGGAAAAGTTCTCATTTAATTTCAGTAATCATTTAAAATTATAAACGACTACTTTAATATCATAAATAAATTTATTGAAATTTGATATTTAAAAATAACCATATTTCAATAATTGTATAAGTTGTATAGAAGTTATTTATTTTTATTATTTTGCTGAAGAGCAAAAACTTATGGTTTTATTTTTCATGTAGGAATAATTTATTTTGTAAAAATAATTGGTATGTTCTACATGTTAACAGCTTTGAAGACTGCACCAAAGAAGGCAATACTAAATGTTAAACTTTAAATATTATGTTAGAATTTATTTTTTATTTTGTTTTAAGACATTAAGAATAATATAATTATTTCATATTTTAAATATGATAATTTAGTGAACCTGATATGATAAAAAATTATAATTAGGGTATTAGGAGATTACACTTGCTATTTTATAATATTTATAGTATATTAACATTTTTTTTGTTAATTAGGATGAGTTCGTAGTAGTATATAAATGGGTTTTTACTTTTTCTTTTTTAAAATAAGCTTATTTTTTAGTTGCAATTTGTTTTTATTCACATTTGTAGGTTATTTGATGTGGAATGTCTCTTAGTTATTTGTAGATACCTTAATATTATCAACCTTTAATAACATGATAATTCTGAGTACAACAAAGTTTTGGATGTTGGGGCAAAATGGTATTTTTTTAAATAATAACAAATAAAAAATAAACTGGTAAGACTTTAAATCTTTAAAGATATTGTTTGAATCGTATTTAGTTTGCTTGACCAAGTCTTGTTTAAATATGTCAACATATTTTTTAATTTTATACTAAAAGAAAAGTTTGACATGCCTCTTATATTTATATCAAATATGATAACTTGGCACTTCATGCAGAAGATCAAATGAAGTCAATCAACAACAAATAAAGCAGATAATAAAGTAAAATTAGTGAAAAACTTGGGGTAAGTATTTCTATACTACATGACAATTTTTGCAATTATATTATGCATATAGTATTTCAATAAATATTGTATGCCTTTTTTTTTCTTATATAATTTGAATGTAACTTCACTCTAAATTATTTATAGTTGTTATTATATTTCCAACATAAACATATGTATAATAATTTTTAAAAAAAAAATTAAACTTGTTGTTTTGCATGCATCCATAAACTTCACGTGCATAACAGAAACACAACAAATAAAGATAGTCTCCGAAAATGGAAACCAACCTATTCTACTAAAAGAAGGTTGCATAAAAATAGGAAAGACACATGTCGCTTCCACAATTTTTTGCCGAATTTTTATTTTATTTTAAAATTTAAAAAATATTCTTAAATATGTAAAGAGCCCTTAAAGAAGGGGAGCATCCACCTTCTTTTGTGGGTCTCCTCCAATCATTTTTTTCCTTTTTATTTTTTCTTTTCTTTTATTTTATTTTATTTATTATTTTTTTTTTTTATCTTTTGCCTTCGAAATTTAAAAGTCTTTTATTCTCAACTTGATTTTTCATAAGAAATATATCAAATTGTTTCTTTTTTGACGATCTTCGATTTGATATCCATAATGCATATATTACAGTTAAAATTTTAATTTTTAAGTGTAAAATACCTTTTTAGAATAGTAATGGTATATTTTGATTTTCTAAAAAAAATAATATGTTTTGATTTCTAAACATTTTTATATAAAATTAAAATGTGATAGAATTTCAAATATGAAATTGTTTTAACCGATTGAAATATTTTGAAGATTAAAATTATTTACTTTAATTTTACCTTTTTTATTTTAATAATTTTTGGATGATTTAAAGTATTTGGTTGAAAAAATTCATAAAAAATACAAAATTTGTAACGTTTATACATTACAATATAAAAACAACTTAGATATATTTGCTAAAGTGATTTGTTGATTGAATTAATTTGCTTATTATTTTCTTCTATTTTGTGAAAAAAACAAAATTATGTTAACTACAAAACTAATAAGTCGATTATTTTTATTTGAACATGATATGATAATATAGTTTACCACTCATATACTGAAGTAACTAATATATATTTGTGGATTCTTATACTAATATTATATTATTTAATATATGTGCATTTCAAACGATAATTATTCAAAATATTTCACATTGTTTTATCATTATATGCATATGTAATTATTACAACATGCGTAATGCACATTGAAATAACAGGGAGAGAAATGAATCGAATTTCAAGTGTATATTTATTAAATGGATAGTATTATAAATAAAGAAAAGAAAACAAAAGAACGTGCACGAAATGTGGAGACCACAGGACGGTCACTCACAAGAGATAAACCAAAAACCTTTTTATGCCACAGGCCGGCAGAAAAAGGTGTCCAAATTAAATATAAAATGGCTCAGGAAAATCTAAGCAATTACAAAGCAAGCCATTTTGTGCATATAGGATCAAGTAACCTGGAAATAAATCTCGGTGAATAATAAGATAAAATAAAACAGTCCAGCACCGATAAAAAACACTAGAAAATCTGGAACTGGGCGGTTTGGCTGGAGAAAGTAACCGGTTCAGAACTACCATTGGACATACTACAGAAGTCGAGCATCTAATCACGTTGCCCTTTGTCACGAAACCCGAGCGTGTGGGAAGACCAACGCTCTTTACATCGGCGTGAGTCCAAAAATCCCTGGGAGAATTTCAGTGCATTGGCTCAGAACTGTCAAAACTGTGAATACGAATCGACGGTAAATCCCAAAACGTGTACAAATCTCCAAATGTTCAATCATAAACCCAGGAGAATCCAGCTAGCGTATATCAAAATGCAATAAAAAAAAAATTACGAAGATCAACAACATAAATCACAAGCAATAGCTGATGTGTCTTGTGAAGACTCACGAAATTGGCTGCACACCAGCCGGATCAAAATGATGCATAGTGAAAGAGTCCAATGAAAGAAAATCGATGAAGCACTCGTAAATAAACCCAAGAAATCCACCAGTGCCACCGAATCAATATTCTAATACCAGATTGGATAGCTGATGGAAGCTAAAAAGATCAAACCACGATAACATCTCCCATATTCAAATGAAGCTGAAAAGCAGACCATGACAGCCTCATGGTCTTCGTCATTAAAAAAATAGAAAAATGATATAATCTGCAGAATCTTCAAGCCATAAAAATCCGAACTCAAACAAATCAAGCTGAAGATACAAATCTGCAAGGGTGAAGGTGAGCTCTTCTGAAAGCTGCAGAAAAGGACCTGAGGAAGCAGGTATGTAATGACGACTCGGAATCGCGAGTCTCAGACAACCCAAAATCGGAAATCTGAGCCTCCTGGTCAAAATAGTTGCAGACTCAGTGAGTCGGCTCAGTATACAGCGAGTTGCTCGCAGGCTCAGTCACAGCCTGACTCGTGACTCAGACCGAGCCAAATTATTTCAATTGCGGAGACCCTGTAGCACTAGAAAATCGCGACCTTCATCAAATAAAGTGCAGGTGGTCACGATGATGGATCTGTGTTGAAAACGCCAAAACTGGACTCTTCCCTAGATCCCAATGGTAGATCGACGGATAGGAAAGGACGCCAGGGTTTCCCAAATCGAGACACTAGTACGGGCCTCGTCAAATAGAAGGTCAGAAATCGGCACAACCTTCAAATCTTCAACCGTCGGCATGAGCGAGACCTAAGAATAACGAATCGAGTTCCAAACTGAGGCATCAATGGCAGCGAGCCCCAATCCTTATGCCTAAATCGAAATGCTATAGGCCTCAAAAGGGGTCTGTTGAAGAGCTATCGCTTAAATACCGAAATGCGGATCTATAGATCCAAATCTGTGCTTCAAAAATGAAACATACGAAACAATTTCATCCTAAAATATTGAAATAAGAACAAAATCTGGACGAACTGGATATAAAAACCAACAGAAAAAGAAGAACAAATAAATAAGAGCAAAGAAACGAGAAGGAAATAAATAAGCAAAAGTTGGCCGGCGGCTGCCGGCGGCAACAGCCGCCGGCCATATGAGAGTAGACCTAGTTGCTAGTTGTTCGAGAGAGAAAATTTCTAGAGAGAGAAATTTCTAGAGAGAGTCAACACCGGTGATTTTGATCCAAGTGTATATTTATAATTTTGCTTAAAATATTCAGCATAATCAGATCATGCATTCAAATAATTGAATTAACCAAATTTATGAAAATATAATCGGTAGTTTCTATTTGTGATAATGAAATGTATTAAAGTAAAAATATAAAAATTTGAATAGTAAAAAAATTATGAAAATCTAACTGGTAGTTTCAATTTGTAATAATGCAAGATATTACATGTAAAAAAAACCCACATGTAAGGAGGAAGAAAGATTACTGGACAAAAAAATATCAACTGACGCTTTTATATTCTCAAATAATATATAAGCTGATAATTTCATTATTATTATTATTATTATTATTATTATTATTATTATTATTATTATTATTATTATTATTATTATTATTATTATTATTATTATTATTATTATTATTATTATTATTATTATTATTATTATTATTATTATTATTATTATTATTATTATTATTATCATTATTATTATTATTATTATTATTATTATTATTATTATTATTATTATTATTGAAAACATACCCATCTCGTGCATCGCACGGGCGGACATCTAGTTGCATTAATAGTAAACTGTAGTTTCCAACAAACCTAAACTGACACTTGATATTTACAGACTAGACTGAACTGAAACTGAAATGCTCAAACATATCTTCCTAAACGTAGTTCTAAGATAATTAAATTGAAATACTTAAACATTGTTCATAGTAATATGATAAAAACAACCATCCTTCCAATTCATATTTCTACCTTTTTCTTTCTTGCTAGGGCACAGTCCCCCTTCTCTTCCTTCACTAACTTGTTCAGTGGAACATCGTCATCTTCTTCATCATTTACCTCGTAACCTTCCTCGATATTATTATTATCCTCTTCATCATCTGATTCCTCATCAACAGTCACAACATCCTCGATGCAAATAGTAGATTTGGGGACTTGTTTATTGAAACATAATTAAATTAGATGTGTCTAATTGAAATATTTTTTAAAATAAAAAGAGTTTCAATTCATGTTTTCTGAAAGTAATTCGAAACTATGTTGTACCTTTTCCTCGACATAGTTTTGTAGTAGATATCTAAGATCTTTACATCAGCTGTAACCTTAGTCACATTGTAAGTAACTGAGTGCCGACTTTGGTCTGCCTCCTTCACTTGGACTTTGAAAATTTCTACACGATCAGTCAGTGCTTCCATGATTTCTTTTGGAACGAAATCAAAGGCTTTAGGCTGCATTAACAACATTTGGGTTACAAAAATTATAAATTTGGTAGTAAATTATATTAGATAGAATTTCTGGAGAAAATGATATATTTGCTTTCATGACATCTCTTGCAATCTTGCCTATCAGCTCTATAGATTCGTTGTCCCACATCATAAATTTTGCTCCACTTACATCATGCATGAATACTTCAATTTTGTACCTATGGTTAAATTTCTTGTTTTAATTAGTATAACAATAACAATATATTAAGAATATCTTTTTAATTCGTCACACTAAAAATGAAACATATATAATTGTTAGAAAAATAAATGAACCTGTAGTGACCCTTATTATCTTTGACCCCGCATTTTGAACATAAATAAAAGCATGATAGGTAAGCTTCTTAGAGCATTTGTTGCATACCAAGTAGCACAAATCCCTTAGTGTCTCAACTTGTGCAATAGTTGCAGTAACCTAGTAATTTCCATCACAGTCACAACGAACTATCTTCGCTAAATTCATAACATTTGCTTCTTTTTTCATAAAAGAATCTGCAATAGTTGGTGCAGAACAACTTAGTATAGTTGTTAATACTCCAACTGACATCCCAGACTCTACCAGACTATTTTTCTTGAAAATAGTAAATTTGATAAAATTGATTATCTGTATTCGTGAGAAGAAAGAAAATTGAAAATTTGGCATTTTTTATAACTGTACCGTTGATAGAAAGATTCAAATGCATCGGTTTTTCCATTAACAGTAATTTTCATGACATTGTAGGTCTTGCAAAATCTAACTTGATCTATATGTGCATAAAAAAGAAAGTTAGTTTTTTTTTTTTTGACAAATTGATTGTTTTTTTTTTTTTAAAATTAATGTATTACCTCCAAAAATTGAAACCCTTCCAAACTCGATCAGAATTACCAGGCTTTCCTCAGATTCACTCTCTACAAACGGTAGAAGCTTTTCAATATACTCATCCCACAACGTGCACTTTACCATCTTTTTCTCGCAATCTTCAAGCATGAATTCCATGCGTTTCCCCTTTGCAATAGTAACTAGTGGTAAGTTGCATGAGGCCACTCTTCCAATCACATCTGAATATTAAAGTATATTATGCAAATTCTTCGATGAGTATATTGAAAACAAAATTAAATGCATACAACACATGTAATTATATTATCATTATTATTATCATCATCATCATCATCATCATCATCATCATCATCATCATCATCATCATCATCATCATCATCATCATCATCATCATCATCATCATCATCATCATCATCATCATCATCATCATCATCATCATCATCATCATCATCATCATCATTATTATTATTATTATTATTATTATTATTATTATTATTATTATTATGCTTACCGAATAATTTGAACTGCGAAATTTCATTAGCAATCTCTAGCTCAGCAAATGATTTGAACTGATGAACAATTGATGGGAATTTTGCATCGAAAATTTCTTCCATTTTTGTCTTTTGTAGAACGATTAACCTTATTGGATGAGAAGTAGTTTTATACTTCATTCGATTTTCAGTGACTATGAAACCTTTCAGAGCATAGAGGTGGTTCTCTACACCTTTTCCTTTGAAAAACCTCATGGTCTGGCCTCGGACAGATGCATGAATCCGATCGCCCTTACACATAGTAAACCAAAAATATAATGTTGTGTGTAAAATGCATGCATGAAAACTCAATCTGTATAATATGAAGTATTTAAATGGTGTGGTATTATACCTCTCTGTCCTAAAAAATGTATTCAAAACTTGCTACTTCAGTTTTAGAGCCAAATGTGGAGACCTCATAACTTCGAACGAAGCGAACCTTCATTGGTGAAAGAGTGTTGGACAGGCTAACATCTTTCACCAAACTGAAGAATGTTACCATTCTTTCTGCAGTAGTTTTCTTAATTTTGTGTGAATGATGTAATGAAAATGTAATTGCAGTGGCCTATAATAATTCTATTTATAGGAGATAGCTGATGGATGATATTCAATAACTGCATATACCCACTAAATCACAATTAATCAACGACAGTTTAATTGGATGTGAAGTAGTGGGCTTATGTAGTTTTTGAATAATTAATGATTTTATGATTATGTTAACTACTACTACTACTACTACTACTACTACTACTACTACTACTACTACTACTACTACTACTACTACTACTACTACTACTACTACTACTACTACTACTACTACTACTACTACTACTACTACTACTACTACTACTACTACTACTACTACTACTACTACTACTACTACTACTACTACTACTACTACTACTACTACTACTACCAACGACAGTTTAATTGGATGTGAAGTAGTGGGCTTATGCAGTTTTTGAATAATTAATGATTTTATGATTATGTTAATTATGTTAACTACTACTACTACTACTACCACCACCACCACCACCACCACCACTACCACCACCACCACACTACTACCACCACTACTACCACCACTACCACCACCACTACTACTACTACTACTACTACTACTACTACTACTACAAGTTCTATCTTGGTGACACGTGTTTTGGGCGAATTTTTCGCGACTCTATTTTAACATTATAGGTTGACTAGATAAATTACATTAAAAAAATTATTTTAGAAAATTTAAAAGGATGACTACCATTGTGTGTCCCCTAAAAATGTCCATGAGCTTCAACAATAGTCAATTCTATAAATAAAACTAGAAAGTACTAACAAGTTAGATAAGAGCAATACATTATTTTAATTACAAAAGGGAAAAAAGATATAATGTTTCTATATTCATTTTATTTTTAACATTTTTATCTCTATTACTTATAGATAATAATGCCTCCGTCTAATTTAATTAAGCTATATTATTGTTTATTTTATTTAATTAAGTTGTATTAAAATCAAATAAATATATAATCACACTATGATGAGGCCAAGGGGGCCCAGTGCCCCCCAACCCCTATGCGTGTCCATGAATGGTGACTGGTTAGGGTGAATGGGTTAGATACGACGAACCATCCAACCGATTAATTTGTTTTGCTCGGCCCAAGAAATGGCCTGGGCTTGTTTTATGATTAACGTATTGTGTGTTACCATATCCACAGTTGGGAGATTGAATAACTTATTCCCCAGTAGACGCGCCTACCATTCGAAATGTGTGATTGTCATTCTACCCCAAATATATTATTCAAATTTTCAGAATAGAAACTCTAGTACATTTTTCTACTACCAACAACTATTTTCTAAGGAGTGTTCATTGCCCGAATTTCAACCAGAACCAGAGGGTCGGTTTACAATAAAATTTACAACATTTTATTTCTTAGATCGGTCACATGCCAGTATCTTGTTCCACCCTAGTTTAGGCTTTCAATTAATTAATATAACACTATACGAATCTCTTGCTCTTCCTCTTCTTATTAGGTCAACTGCTTGAGCATCCCTCCATTTAGAGGTAATATTCTGACAATTTGTTCATGTTTCTTTGTTCTCTAACTACTTAATTAGCTTCACAACTCTGGTAATTATTTGGGTTTTCTTTTAAGAACATACTCCTTTTTGTTCAGCAATTGAGCTTATTGTAAATTTTCAAGGCATTTTTCTGAAGTTTGTATTTTTTTTTTAGAAAAGTGTTGTGCAATTTTGCTGATTTCTGAACTAGATCTTCAAGTTCAGGTAGATGTTATGTGGATGATCCTCTATGCTTTATTTCAGCTCTCTTATTTTACGAAAATCGACCTATTTTGTTTGGCATATGTGTTTCGTTTGAACACTATACTTGTTATTATATTAGGGTTGTATATTTCTTGTTAGTATTTGGAGTTTATGTCGGTTACATATTGCGTTTCAAATATACGGCTGACTATTTGTGTATGCTCCCCATCCAAGGATCTTTAAATATGAAAGGAGAAACACACCCCCAAATTGTGACAAATAAGCTTTATGGAAGTCTCTCAAATCGCCATGTGTTGTTTAGGTGTTGCGCATATAGTATCTATGTGTCTTTTAAGTCGTCATGTGTTGTCTAGGTGTTACCCATGTAAGATGGACATATTTGTCAAAGCTATATATTTAATTTTATTTTATATCTCCTCATTTGCCCCATCTAATTAACATATGTTCATCTGCTCATAATTAAGATAAATGAATTGGCTAACTCGACGTATAGTGAGATGCATTTTATATGCCAATTTTTTTTTTTTTTTTTTTTTTTTTCTTTTTCTGGAGAGGCAGGGTGGATGGATGTTTACATGGATGTACATGGCTAGCCATAGTGTAGCCATATTGAAGGTACATTCTTAAATGAGTGCTCCACTAATGGTTATTAAGGGCTCACATGGAAGGAAAAAAAAGAGTGAAGAACAAAAACACTAAAGAGAACTGCAGAATTGGCGAAATTGGTAGAGTTGTAGCACCTTGATTTTTGAATGTGTGTGTTTTTTTTCTGTTCTTTTTCTCCTTAAAAGATATTTTGCTTAGGCCGAGGTTCAATCTCACTCTCTCAAGTTCCCGCTAAAAGGAAACAAGAAAAGAAAGTGAAAATATGATAGACAGTAGTCATTTCTATCGACAAATAGTTGTTCAAGTTAGTTCTTTAATGAACATAGTATGCAATTCGATTTAGGACCCAAGAAAACATAGTGCATGTGATTTGTGCTTTACTACCTAATTACATCTCTTAGAAGGGTTTCAAGTTTATGTGGTACTATAAGCGAATGTTTTGATTGATGTTCTGTAGCTTATACTCTTCAAATTTGATTAATCATCTTTCCTTGATCTGTTTATATGAAATTTGAATCTATTTTATTTTAACTAAAATCTTTATAACCTTTTTTTCTAACTAAAATGCATATAGACTCGCACTAAATTTAGAAAATCAGATAACGATCATCCACTAAAATATTTAGATTTTAGCAATAGCAGACGCATGCTTGAATTTGAATATCTTAAGCTGATTCAGTTTGTTAATTAAGTATTATAAGTGATATTACTTTCACCAAAATGCATGACCTATAAACTCATGCATTTCATTGAAGGTGGATCAATACACTAATGTCAGAATAATCATAAAGTGAAAGACATTTTGGCTAAACCTCATAGTTTAGTCCCAACTATATATATATATATTAAAACCCCAACCCTTTATCATCAATCTTTGATATATATCAGTGAGCTACGAGACTAAACAAATAGTATCTTTCATGATTAGCTAGAAGTTGTAAAAGATGATTTTTATGAAGAAACTTTACTTGAAGAAAAAATAATTTAATAACCAAATAGTTCTTTCTCATAAGTTGTAGCCGAAGCATAACTAATATAGAACATCATTTGCTCATGAGAAGTCATAGCTAAAACATATGTATGATAGAATATTATTTGAACAATTACAATTCTAAACATCTTTTGAAATTTCAATTATTGCCTCTCAAATAGACTTGATATATTAAATTTTCTTAGAACCTTTAGCTACACACATCTATCCAACAGATACCACATCAACTCCTTCATCTAAAAAATGTAAGTTTTGTGAGCACATATGTCAGAAGTGAATGCACATAGAATGTAGATGAAAATTTTTACATGTTGTAAATAGAGTTCAAGATCTTTCAGTCATTGCCATAGTTCATGGCTAGTCGTTCATGTGTTAACATTTACAAGCACTCCCGAGAACCTTACTTCGGGGTCCAGGACCATGGTGGTCCCATGTTAAACTATAATATAGAGTGCTTTCGTACATGTTGTACATAGTCACATAACACATTGTCATAACAAAGCATATAAACATTTAATAATGACAAATAAGTACTAAGAACCCCCCACCTTGATTCGAGTAGAAGCATATTAAGTGAATCCGATGCCTTATGCCTTACCTTACTAATCCTTGCAACCTCATCTCCTACTGAAGGAGGCGAGCCTCATCTTAGGTCAAACTTAAGTAAAAATTATGGGTAGCAATATTTAGAAATTAAGTAAACGTATATATGTATATGTGTGTGTGTGTGAAATTAAACATAAAATAAAGAATTGAAATACAAAATAGGCTAGTTGATTGATGAAAATTTTGGGTTGAGAGCGAGTATTGAAATCGACCAACTTGATTAGCTGGTTAAAAAGGGTGTTAAAATCCCATAAAAACCTTTCATTTTCTTTCATTTGATGTAACACACAAATGCAAATTCACATAAATGTATACAACACATGCTGGAATAGCAAACGGCAAGAGCGGAAATGAGTTTCATAATTTGAAGGTACTTCTATGATTAAAATGAGCCGAAGATTGAGATATCATGGACTAATTTGGAGACTTCTTTTGGTGTGATTTAGAATATGGAATTGGTGGTTGTATAAGGATTGAGACTATGGTGGCATTTCGATGGACAAGGTGATGGCTTGTGGTGAGAATAGAAGATTTGGAAGTGATGTAGAGTAACAACATAGAAATACAATAGGAATTACCTTTTGCTAGAACAATCATTTGCGAAGCATGACTCAAGAATCATATGGGTTATATAGCATAGTTTTGATAATGAAGCAATTAGTATAGTTTAAGGCCAACAATTAGGGGAGACTCTTTACTTTCATCTCCCATAATTACTAGCCATTAAAGCAAGAAAGGTTACAAAGTTGAAGAGTCCACTAGTTATAAGAGATGGTTGAAATTTTAGTAGAAGAGTGAGGCATAAATAAGATGATATCAACAACCTTACTATGAAAATATCAAATATATTATATTTCGATAAATGAAAATATTTTTTTTGGGTGTTACATTCTCCACCCCTAAAAATAATTTCATCCTCGGAATTAAAATTTCACTTTCGTTTCTCAAAATCCATCGATAAAACTACTTATCAAGATACGAACAACCATAATTTGTAAATTATATTTTTTCTAATGAAACCACAATTTTTTATGAACTCATGATGGTGTAATTGAATGGTGCAATCAAACTAAAATTCAACTTTAATTGTCGAAGTAGAATATTTTTGAAAGGTAATTTAAAATTTAACAAAAATTTAGACGAATTATGGAGTAATGAGTTTTGCCTATAGTAAGAGAAATCACTCATAGAATAAAGCTAATGGAAAGTAATATGAATTGAGTAAGATTTAAACTAGTTGAAATCGAGGTTATTCTCAAAGAAAAAGAAAAAAAAAACATACTTGCTATGGATTTAAAACTTTAAACAATTTTGCCTTTTAGACCTTGTAGGTGGATTCGAATTAAATGAGATGATGAAGTTCAATAGGTCGGTGTTCGGAAACTAATGGTAAAGTGAATTCAATAGAAATGGTAATATAGCTAGAGTAAAATATGGACTTCATGGTTCGTTTGAAAATAAAAACTGGAGCCATTTTGATCATTTTCTAAAGAATTTAATTCGATATAACTTTAGAGCCACTCAACTTGGGCACTTTTGGTTAAAATTGAACGGGGCAGATTCATATTGATTTTGAATTAAATAGGACTCCGGGACGAAATATATTAAAATGGAAAATCAGATGAAAAAGAATCAGTTGACCGAAACTCATAGTTTAGGAATCTAGTTGAAAGTTATTGAAAGTTAAATTTCAATATTCGAAATCATTATTCTGAAAGTTCTTGAAAGCTTGAGACCAAAATAAAATATAGTAAAGATTTGAGGAGCTAATGTGGAAATAAGGTTTGATTGAATCTTCAGACTAAAATGAAGATTAAATGCTGGAAAAAACATTGAGAAGTTAAAAGCTAAATAGAAACTTCAGGGGTCTACAAAATCACAAGTTTGTAATCAACATGTAAGAAAATAGATATTATTAAAGATTGCCTTGGAACTAGGACTCGAATGATTAATTTGAACTCAACTTAAAGATGTTTGGAGTAGCTTGAGAAAATTTAAGTATAGGCGTTAAGTAGAAAGTCAAGGCTAAAAAACAAGGCCACTGACAAACTTTCACACAAATTTGTTGAAATCTGGAACTATGGAGTTGCTTTGATATAAAAGGTGAACTTAGGGAAATAGAATGCACAAACTTGGGAAAGCCACACATTTTAGATTGTCTTGAAAGTACTTTGGACTGTAAAGGACAATGACACTGAATTCAAAGATATTTGACTCTGGATTTAGGGACTAGAACAAAAATTAAGCTTAGGGCTATTCAAATAAAGATTGAAGTGGCTAATCGAGTTATAAAGTGATTTATATCTTTAAATAGGAACATGGAAATATCAGAACATATACCAAGTCCCAAAATAAGCGATTCAAAATTCTAATATATGTAATTGCCGATTTGTGCAATGTTGGAGAAGGAACTTTAGAGCTGAAATTGATTTGAATAAAAGAATTATATTGAAATGAGTAAAACTTTGCGACAACTGTAACACTTAGTTCTAATTTAGAAAGTATTTGACCTAAGGGAAATTGTAAGTAAATTTAAGGACAAATAGAAACACATATTTTCCCAGATAGCATGAATCTTCGTCATTTAACTGAGATTGATACAAAAAAAAGGTAACATTATGGCCAAGTTTGAGTGAAAATGGAATTGGATGCATGGAGAATATAACTTGACACCAAAGTTGGTTTTATAGAAATTTTCATCTCAATACTTAATAGAATTGACAAAGAACTTGAATTATTCTTTTAAAACATAAAATTAAAATAAGGGAGTCAAGCATAGAATTCTTCTTATTAACGACAAAACTTTAAATATCAATTGTTCAACTAATAATTTTAAAACATTGAGATAGTAAATCACATATATAAAACATATAGTGTTAACACTTATAATCGTCACTCTCAATCACGGTAGGGTTCTCATAAGCTCCAAATGGGTACTTCTCCTCTACCTGATCTAGTATGGGTGCGTGCAACTTTTGTCTCCCTCCTCCATATTAGGATCGTAATTTTGCAATTCTTGTAGTAGTAACTCATCATCTGAATCTATGTCCTCTTCCTCAAACTCGTTTATGGGATTATCATGTTCGTTTTCTTGTTTCTTCTCTTCATTTGGTCTATTGTGGGTCGCCCATTGATTGCACAATTTAGTAGTAAATCACGTAGTCACTCATTGGTGGTTTTGGCTCTGGACTGAATTCCGCCATGTTGTCATGGATATTCCAAGCTTGGCTTTTCTAATATTCTGGTAGTGTGTCAATAAGCCTAAGGCTCGCTTCCAATTCTGACACTCCTTCTTGACCTCCATTTCCTTAACATTATAGCAAGATGAATGCCTCGTGACTCTTTCGTAACTCGCTTAATTGCATTGTTACTCTTATTATTTGTATTATTAATTATTAAAACAATAGTGTTCTTCGTGTGAAAGTTGTTAGTACGGTCTAGAAGCTAATCGATTTAAAAATCAAACTGATTATTACAGAGACTCTAACTGAAATGGACTGGACTCGAACTAAATGTAGATAATCGAGGCGAGCAGAACTCTTTCTATAAGATACTCCCCAAAAGATAAACACATCTCGTACACGGTGCCAACGCGATATCTCACAAGATACAATAGTTACCTCATCGAGATAGTAGCACTATAAATCTTGAATCTGTAGCAAACTGTAAATGACACGTGAAATGGGCACAAAAACGCTTTTTCAATGTGAGAGTGACAATGTATAAGATATTAGAGTGCTCTGGACTTGTGTGTTTGAATGCAAGACCGTGTGTATAGGGGTGCCAAAACCCCCGTGGGGATTGATCTCCGTTGGGACCCGAAACTATTGGGATAAGAAATCCTCGAAAAAAATGGGGATGATGATTCCCCAAGATTTTGTGAGTGGGGATGATAAGGGGATGAGAATCATACTCCCCACCCCCTACCCATATCCCCTTAAAAAAATTGAAGGCGACGGAGAAGAGGTAAAGTGTTAACTTCACTTATTTTTATATATAATAAGTGATTTGATAATAAAATCAACTTAATTCTTTTAAATTTTAACATCACAGTACTATGATTATGTTTGCAAGATATAAAAGTGCATATGTGATGTAGCCAAGCAAGAAATTAAAAATTTGTTCTAGTGATTTTTATTATTTTGATACATGTAACATTGTTCTTTATTGTATAAATTTTGTGTTCAATACTTTTATTTATATTGGTTTGGACTTGGTGTTGGAATTTAAAATCTTATTACTATTTTTGTCTAAAAAAATTGGAATAAAATAGAACAAAAAAAAAAAAAAAAAAGGAAAAACGGGGAACCCAAAATTCCGCAGGGACATTCTTTAGTTTTCAAGTGGAGAATTATTTGGGGGAGGAAATTAGAGTGGGAATTGGGGATGGGAAGCCCAACTCAGTGCCGACCCCATCCATTACCATTGTCACACCCACCCTTGTAAAAAACTTATTTTATACTAATTTTTAGTCTTACAAAACCTGTATTATTATTATTTTTTTAAATTAACGATTTAGAATACTTCTTCAAGACCCAAATTTCACCTACACATATATTGACATAGGTTCAGGTCGAGTACACAGGTGTCACACTCCATTCAACACCATATTTACAGAAATATACATATTAAAGTTCCTTGGTTTGGACATGTTCAAAAAGATTATTAAAACACTAGCAAAAACATAGTGAGTCCAAGGTTTAGCCCCACAGATCGTCATTCATATACACGGGACTTCAAAACTTGCAGAAGCTCCAACAACATGTCAGATCAGCTCACGAGCTCATGCGTAGTCGAACTCACCTACAATGCAAGAACTATGTGAGCTATAGCTCAGTAAGCAGAAATCATGCATGACCAATGCGTGAATGATGAGATGCATTTCACAAAGCCGTTGTTTTCAACTCTTTCTCAAAGAAATCATATTTGGTGGGAATTGGCTCTCGTCACTGACACAAACCTCCCAAAAATAACATTCATTGGCCATACTCGTGACTACCAAGGGTCCCTCCTCCCCCCTTATAGTCCACCCGAGATATCAGTGATGGTTGGTACGACCAAGCGGCTATCCTCCCGAGACTACCAGGGGTCCACCTCCTGCCTGCCCCCGCAGTCCACCGGGAAGTCTACCTCTTCCCGTACCCATCATCATAAAGGTGCTGAAGTGGGAACCTCTTCCGCGTGCACGCTGTCACCGGAAGCATCCCGAGAGACACCACATACAATATGTATAACTCTCAACGTGCCAGTGGTGACCAACCCCAAAACATTATCAATCTATTAAATTACGTTATTTTGACTTCTTATACGTACACATGTAATCCTTGTAGATGCTAATGCTCATGATTGATGCACATCAGTTTGTTTCTAGCAATGGAATAAAACATTTTATACAAAGGTATGCAACAACACATATAACAATCAATTATCCCAAATAGTAAACACAAATACTATGTTCAAGCATTGTAGTTGGGGATGGATTTCTACTTACCTCTCCTCCGGAGTAGCTTTTGAAATTTCCTATTCCATAATGGTAATCAATCTTATTTTCATCAAAGTATTCGAGATTAAAAGAGAAACAGAGGCTCCTATACTTTTATCTTTCTTGTACACCCATCATATAATGATTGGAGGTCCTAACATGATAGTTGATAGAAAAAGATTAGAGAGATTGCAGTAAGCTAAATAGCAATATAGATGTGGTTGTGTATATGCGGCAATACTGGGCTGAGTAGAGTGGTAGGATTCATTTTTAATTCAACCTAATTATGATTGTAAGAAGAACCTGCAAGATAGATATTGGAGCTGCTGCGTATGCCTAGCTAATTGATAGGTTGCATGGTGAGTAAAGGTGGCATGAATTGGGAGTGTACAGAGGACGTGTATTGGTAGTGCTATCACTTCCACGTACTGCCTAATGTTCCATATTTTAAATTCATCACGTGTAGTCTTAAATTTTGTAGCATGTCCCAATATTTTAGACTAGGGGGTTCTTGGCTACCAAATTAAACATCTCCAAATTAGTCGCAAAATATAAAATAGCGCAATAAATATAACAAATTAATTACTATAAAACTATCACGCAAATAGCACATAAAAATATGGAATGCATGAAATGCAAAAATTATATTGGCCAGTGAGTTGTGAGAGGCGCGGGTATTACATCCTCCCCCCCTTATAAAAATTTCGTCCCCGAAATTTACTTACTTGAAGAGTTCAGGATATTTGGCTCTCATTTCATCCTCTCTTTCCCAGGTGGCTTCTTCGACTGATTGATTTCTCCATAGCACTTTGACCAACGGAATTTCTTTGTTTCTGAGCCGTTTTACTTCCCTTAATAAAATTTGTACTGGTACTTCCTCATATCCCAAGTCTGCTTGTAGTTCTACAGGTTCACTGTTCAGGACATGAGACGGATTTGCAACATACTTCCTCAATACTGACACATGGAACACATTGTGTATTTGAGACATTGATGCTGGCAAATCGAGTCTGTAGGCAACATCACCAATCCTCTCGATAATAGGAAATGGACCAATGTATCTCGGACTAAGTTTTCCTTTCTTACCAAACCGCATTATTCCCTTCATTGGTGCAACTTTCAAAATACAAGATCTCCTACTGCAAACTCAAGTGCTCTCCTTCTCTTATCCGCATAGCTTTTCTGGCGACTCTGAGCCGTTTTCATCCTTTCCCGAATCTGTGACACAGCTTCTGACATTTCCTGTATTACACTTGGACCTAGAAGTCTTCTTTCACCAACCTCATCCCAATGTATCGGTGATCGACACTTCCTACCATATAGTGCTTCGTAGGGGGCCATTCCTATAGTGGATTGATAACTGTTGTTGTAGGAAAATTCTATCAAAGGTAGGAATTTACTCCATTGACCCTGGAAGTCTAACACGCAAGCTCTAAGCATATCCTCCAACGTCTGTATCGTCCTTTCCGATTGTCCGTCAGTTTGTGGATGATATGCAGTACTGAAAGATAACTGTGTTCCTAGTGCCTTGTGTAAACTCTTCCAGAAGGTAGATAGAAATCTTGAGTCTCTATCTGAAACAATGGATAATGGTACTCCGTGAAGTCTAACTATTTCCTGTATATATATCTGAGCATAACGATCCATGGAGTAAGTAGTACAGACTGGGAGAAAATGAGCAGATTTTGTAAGTCTGTCTACAATTACCCAGATAGCATCGTGACCCTTTACAGTTTTCGGCAATCCCACCACAAAATCCATTGTAATGTTTTCCCATTTCCATTCCGGAATTAGTAAGGGTTGTAAAGTTCCTGCCGGTCTTTGATGTTCTGCTTTTACCTGCTGACAAGTCAAACACTGTTCTACACACTGAGCAATATCTTTCTTCATACCTGGCCACCAATACTGCACCTTTAAATCTCGATACATTTTGGTAGCTCCTGGATGTACTGAATATAGTGTCGAATGTGCCTCTGCCATAATATCTCTACGAATGCTATCTACATTTGGCACACATAACCGGTTTTTGAATCTTAAGACATCATTCCCTGACAACTGAAAGTCTGAAGGCGTCCCTGAAGCGGTATCCTTCTTTACTTTAGCTAAATATTCATCTTCATTCTGTCCCTGCTTAATTCTATCAAGTAGGGTAGGCTGAAGGGTTAGAGCTGCTAGTCTTGCCTCTACTATTCCCAGTGGAACAATCTCGACATTCATTCTTTGAAAGTCTAGTAACTCTGGTCTCTGAATTAAAGCCATCAAGGTTGTACTTTGGGACGATTTTCTGCTTAAGGCATCAGCTACGACATTTGCTTTACCAGGATGATAGTTGATAACACAGTCATAGTCTTTCACGAGTTCTAACCATCTTCTCTGTCTCATATTCAGCTCTTTCTGTGTGAAAAAGTACTTCAGACTTTTGTGATCTGTGTAGATCTCACATCGTTCTCCATATAGATAGTGTCTCCAAATTTTTAGCGCAAATACTACTGCTGCTAGCTCCAAGTCATGAGTAGGGTAGTTCTTCTCATACTCCTTCAACTGTCTGGATGCATATGCTATTACTTTGCCGTTCTGCATTAACACACACCCTAAACCATTCTTCGAAGCATCACTGTATACCACAAAGTCTCCTGTCCCCGTTGGTATTGAAAGGATCGGCGCTGAGGTTAACCTCTTCTTCAGTTCCTGAAAACTCTGCTCACAAGCCTCTGTCCACTTGAATGTTACACTCTTTCTAGTCAACTGTGTTAAGGGAGATGCAATTTTCGAGAATCCTTCTACAAATCTCCGATAGTACCCAGCTAACCCGAGAAAACTACGTACCTCTGACGGGTTTGTAGGTTGTGGCCAATTGTTAATTGCTTCAACTTTACTTGGATCAACTGAAATTCCTTCTCCTGACACAACATGCCCTAGAAATATTACTCGATCCAACCAGAACTCACCTTTCTTGAACTTAGCGTACAACCGTTTCTCCTTTAGAACGTCCAAAACCTTTCTTAAATGCATAGCATGCTCTGCTTCATTCTTGGAGTAGATCAGAATGTCATCAATAAACACGATAACGAACTTATCCAAAAAGTCTTTGAATACTCGATTCATCATATCCATGAAAGCTGCTGGGGCATTTGTCAAACCGAATGGCATTACTAGAAACTCATAGTGCCCGTATCTTGTACTGAATGCTGTTTTTGGAATATCTTCCTCTTTAACTTTCAGTTGGTGATAACCAGAACGCAAGTCAATCTTGGAGAATATGGCAGCTCCCTGGAGTTGATCAAACAAGTCATCAATCCTGGGTAAGGGGTATTTGTTCTTGATCGTAACCTTGTTCAGTTCTCTATAATCTATACACATCCTCATAGTACCATCTTTCTTCTTGACAAACAAAACTGGTGCACCCCATGGCGAAAAGCTAGGTCTAATGAAGCCTTTGTCCAGTAAATCTTACAATTGAATCTTCAACTCTTTCAACTCTGTTGGCGCCATTCTGTATGGTGACTTCGATATAGGAGCAGTTCCTGGATATACGTCAATTACAAACTCTATCTCTCTGTCTGGGGGTAATCCTGGGAGTTCCTCTGGAAATACTTCAGGGTATTCTTGCACCACTGCTACCTCCTCAATAGTCGGATATTGCTTCTCTTCCATACTCATAACACTTACTAGGTAGCCTTCGCAACCGCTTTCCAATAACCGTTTTGCTCTTACCGCTGATATTGTGTGATATTTAAACCTTTTTCTTACTCCCATAAAGACAAAAGATGTGTCACCAGGCGGCTGGAACATGATTACCTTGTTCTGACAATCTATTGTAGCACCATATTTCGATAGCCAGTCCATACCCAAAATCACATCATAATCATTCATATCTAATATGATCAGATCGGCATAAAGTTCTCTTCCTTCAATAGAGATAATACATGCTCGCAGAATCTGGTTAGTTTGTTTTGACTCTCCGGAGGGAATCACTACATTGTAACTAACGTCTGCTACATCAGGTTTCCTACCCAGCCTCTTCACATACTCAGTGGATGCAAATGAATGCGTAGCTCCAGAATCAAATAATGCAAATGCAATAGTATCACAGATGGGAACTTTACCTGTTACTACAGATGTATTTGCTTCCGCTTCCTCTGTGGTCATGGTAAAGACTCTAGCTGGCGTCCTCTTTTGTGTAGCAGGGTTTGACTTCTCTGGACATACCGTGGAAATGTGTCCTGCTTTTCCACATTTAAAACAAGTCCGATACTCTGCAAAGCACTTCCCACTATGCGAACCTCCACATGTGGGACATGTAGGTTGTGTAACTGGTGGTTTTCCTTGTTCACCCTTTTGGCGCTTATTCTGATCCCATGTTTGTTGTCCTAGTTCTGGTTGAGAACCCGGCCTTGGACCTTGCACTTGCAGCGGCCTTTTCTTTCCATCTCCTACAAAACGAGGTCCTTGTCTTTGTATAAACTGGCGCCTAACCTCCTGAGCACGCTTGATTTTCATTTCTGCTTGTTCAGCAATCAACGCTCGTTCAGCAACTTGTGAGTAAGTTACTCCATGTATACCAGCCATACACACATCTCTATATAGCTCTGGCCTCAGACCTTCTAGGAATCTCTCTACCTTCAATGCATCAGTACTAACCATGTGCTCCGCAAACCTAGAGAGTTGCTCGAACTTAGCGATGTAGTCTGTGACATCCATTGCCCCTTGCCTCAACTGTATGAACTCGTTCATTTTCATTACTCGAACTGGGGCAGTGAAATACTTGCTTCTAAAAAGTTCTTTGAACCTATTCCACGTCATTGTCGCCACATCCTCTATAGTTTTCATTGTGTCCCACCAGTGTCCCGCACTTCCACGTAACATGAACGATGCGCACAATACCTTTTCCCCCTCAGGAACTTTACTATACAAAAACATGTTCTCTATAGTTCTAAGCCAATCCTCTGCATCAGTGGGATCCGTTGCACTCTCAAATGTTGGCGGGTTAAGCTTTCTAAACCTCTCTCCGATGACCTCTAAGTATTCAGCTCGAGGTTGTTGTTGATTTACACCATTTCCTGGTTGTTCACCCACACCCCTTTGTTGGATAAGTTGTTGAATCTGTTGCGACTGTTGTTCGACTAATCCTGTCAACCGAGCCACAATCGCTTCCAGGCCAACACCCACTGCTGGTGCATTTTGTTCCTGTTCGTTATCTCCTCCAACACCTTCTCCTCTAACGACCTCCATGATTTCTTTCTAGTTTTATTGTCCCTCTGTCACAGGCCAATATGATTCGTGAAATAATGAATGCAAATTACGAATAAGTAAAACTTACTGGCATGTCTGCGCTTCAGAAGTTCTGAGCTCATGTATATGAACTGTCTACAGGGCACAAACCGGGCTCTGATACCACTCTTGTCACACCCACCCTTGTAAAAAACTTATTTTATACTAATTTTTAGTCTTACAAAACCTGTATTATTATTATTTTTTTAAATTAACGATTTAGAATACTTCTTCAAGACCCAAATTTCACCTAAACATATATTGACATAGGTTCAGGTCGAGTACACAGGTGTCACACTCCATTCAACACCATATTTACAGAAATATACATATTAAAGTTCCTTGGTTTGGACATGTTCAAAAAGATTATTAAAACACTAGCAAAAACATAGTGAGTCCAAGGTTTAGCCCCACAGATCGTCATTCATATACACGGGACTTCAAAACTTGCAGAAGCTCCAACAACATGTCAGATCAGCTCACGAGCTCATGCGTAGTCGAACTCACCTACAATGCAAGAACTATGTGAGCTATAGCTCAGTAAGCAGAAATCATGCATGACCAATGCGTGAATGATGAGATGCATTTCACAAAGCCGTTGTTTTCAACTCTTTCTCAAAGAAATCATATTTGGTGGGAATTGGCTCTCGTCACTGACACAAACCTCCCAAAAATAACATTCATTGGCCATACTCGTGACTACCAAGGGTCCCTCCTCCCCCCTTATAGTCCACCCGAGATATCAGTGATGGTTGGTACGACCAAGCGGCTATCCTCCCGAGACTACCAGGGGTCCACCTCCTGCCTGCCCCCGCAGTCCACCGGGAAGTCTACCTCTTCCCGTACCCATCATCATAAAGGTGCTGAAGTGGGAACCTCTTCCGCGTGCACGCTGTCACCGGAAGCATCCCGAGAGACACCACATACAATATGTATAACTCTCAATGTGCCAGTGGTGACCAACCCCAAAACATTATCAATCTATTAAATTACGTTATTTTGACTTCTTATACGTACACATGTAATCCTTGTAGATGCTAATGCTCATGATTGATGCACATCAGTTTGTTTCTAGCAATGGAATAAAACATTTTATACAAAGGTATGCAACAACACATATAACAATCAATTATCCCAAATAGTAAACACAAATACTATGTTCAAGCATTGTAGTTGGGGATGGATTTCTACTTACCTCTCCTCCGGAGTAGCTTTTGAAATTTCCTATTCCACAATGGTAATCAATCTTATTTTCATCAAAGTATTCGAGATTAAAAGAGAAACAGAGGCTCCTATACTTTTATCTTTCTTGTACACCCATCATATAATGATTGGAGGTCCTAACATGATAGTTGATAGAAAAAGATTAGAGAGATTGCAGTAAGCTAAATAGCAATATAGATGTGGTTGTGTATATGCGGCAATACTGGGCTGAGTAGAGTGGTAGGATTCATTTTTAATTCAACCTAATTATGATTGTAAGAAGAACCTGCAAGATAGATATTGGAGCTGCTGCGTATGCCTAGCTAATTGATAGGTTGCATGGTGAGTAAAGGTGGCATGAATTGGGAGTGTACAGAGGACGTGTATTGGTAGTGCTATCACTTCCACGTACTGCCTAATGTTCCATATTTTAAATTCATCACGTGTAGTCTTAAATTTTGTAGCATGTCCCAATATTTTAGACTAGGGGGTTCTTGACTACCAAATTAAACATCTCCAAATTAGTCGCAAAATATAAAATAGCGCAATAAATATAACAAATTAATTACTATAAAACTATCACGCAAATAGCACATAAAAATATGGAATGCATGAAATGCAAAAATTATATTGGCCAGTGAGTTGTGAGAGGCGCGGGTATTACAACCATCCCTACTTGTGTACCTGTTCATAGGGTTCTTCTATTGTTGGGGATTAATGGCCTTATTAATAGGCTTAGTGGATTAATTAAGGGGTGTATAACCTTCATCCACCACCCCACTATCTCAGGTAGTGGAAAACCTTTTTAAGGTCATCTTTCAGGTGTTAATATACACCTTAAATATCGTTGCAAGCAGATTATGAATCTGGACAAAGGTTGTACCCTAATATGTCACTTCCAGAATTTGTCCCTATTTGTTTTGGATATCAAGAGTCATAGACTGAATTAGTTCGAACCCGATTTGCTATAACAAAGCCCGACTTAAAGATGGCAGACCCAGGCCTGGCCTTACGGAGGCCAAGCAATTGGGTTCGTGTGGGTTTCGTACTGGCGATACACTTGTATATGATGTTTGTATTTACTACACCACTTAATTACATTTAAAGTGGTTTAAACAACATTAAATAAGCAATGAGGGAGAGTAATTACATTTTTTCCTAATTAACCACTTAGATATGTGGATGTACAACTTTCTACATGACTATACTTAACTATCCGTTTCTCACTCGCTGAAAATCGATTTTGAAAATTTTAAAATGCTATGATCATTTTTGTGAAATGTAGTTTCCTAGTTTACCATTTAATTTTACGAAATTAAATTTATGCCATATATAAATCGATTCAAACTCAGATAAACACCTACTTAATTAAACTAATTTTCCAACAGAGGTGGACGTTCTTCTTTTTTAAAGTGTGTCAGTTGAGAACCCATACTTAATGGAGTTGTGCTTCGAATTTTCCACTTGGAAGATTTTTAACCATTTGATTATAGTTGTATTTCTCTTCCTAGAGTGATGTTTTTAAAACTTTAATTCAAAGTACTTACAAAAAGATAATTATGATATAAAAAGGTGTTGGACAATACCCATTGTTTACCAAGAATTCCGTTTTTGTAATTAAAGATAAAGGTGGGATGAAAAATGAAAATTTTATTAAGAATCAATGATAAAAAGTAAAATGCACTATATGCTTCATCAAAATATAGTTTCCTACTACAATAATAATTGAATAGGACTTATATACTCTATATGCATGTATTTTTTAGGGTTAATTTTAGAAAGTAATTTGAATTATGTGGGATTATTCACTTTGCAATCTAAACATTTTATTTTATCCGATTGCAACATGTATAATGCAATTTGTTACACTTTGCAACTCAAACCATATTTTCCGGCTACATAAGCCACATGCCCCTCACATTACCATTTTTTTTTCTGCTTTTTCACTTTTTTAGTCATTTAATGTTATATTATACATTTCAAATAATTTTTATTTTCATAAAAAAATTAAAATAATTGAAATTTAATTTTAGATTCTTAAAAATATAAACAAAAACCAGGAAAATAATATATAAAAAAATATTTTCTAGAAAATAAAAAAAATAATAATTACAAAATTGCAAAAAGTTAGTATGCCATCCACCACTACCACCTCCGGCCACCTCCGGCAACCGTCCACCGCTCACTCACTAGTGTTCCAATAGCAGCAGCCAGCCAGAAGCTTGCTCTCACCGACGTTCAATTTCTTAATGAAAACCAAACTTGCAGGACTTAATTCATAAATTTCAATTTATTAATGTTCAAACTTACAAATAAGAAAACAAAATGTGCAGGACTTTAAAAGCGTTCAATTTCTTAATAAAAACCAGAATAAGAAAAAAGAAAAAAGAAATCTTAATGTTCAAACTGACTTAATCCACAAATTTCTAAAAATTATCCAGAAACTGGATATGTAAAGGTTAATGGATGCTCAGTGAATGTACTGGGGAAGATTGACGACCAGAGGAAGCGACAAGGGTGGAGGAGAAAGAGACGGGCTTGGAGGTGTAGAGAGAGGCGGTGTGAAGACGATGGCGGCAGTGGAGAGGATCTGCAACAGTAGAAATCGGGCTTCGAGGAGCTTCAATGAAAGACTTGATTCCCGTCGGATCTTCGACAGTTTTTGGAAATTTCGATTTTTCTTTGCATTTTTAAATTTCTTTGTTCTGATTTTCTGGCGATGAGTGGCGGGATAGCCTAATGTGTATACATTTATTTATTTTTCATAACAATTATACCTTTTTTGAAATGTGATAAAGCCGTGACCCGGATATCAAGTGAATCACAATCAAAGCAGTTCTCCAGAATAATCAAACACGCAAGAATATAAGCAACACAAGAATTTACGTGGTTCGATCGGAGATCTACGTCCACGGATGAAGGTAATCACCTTCCGAGATGTTTCACTATTTTCTTTTGAATACCAGAGTACAATCTTTACGAGTAATAATCTTAGAATTCAGAATTCGAACCCTAAACTAAACAACAATTCTCCTATTTATACTATACAACAACAACCCTAACAAAATCCCTACAAATCCGCCAATCATATTTGCATGGCCGTTGGAAAAGATCATGGGGATCTTTTCCCAACTTCCCAAAGACGCCACGTATGGGCTTGCCTGTGTTGGGCTTGCGCTCTTGAGCCCAATTGACCCGTCTGGCGGGCTAGACCGACCCGGGGAGATTGGGCCATAACTATCAGATGCCCCCCCACCAGCCGGAGCGATGTAGGAGCTTCGATTTAAAAGATACATTTGTTGGCCGAGGTGTATGTGTTGTAGCCGAAGTTGCATCGGAGTTGTATCAGAGTTACGCGTAGTGCTAAGATGGCACCAGACGTAGTTGAACCGAAATACCCCCGGGGTGACAGAATCACTCGGAAGCGTACAGAAATACTTAAAGGTGAAAGAGCCAGGCGGAGGTACACTAGTCAACCGGAATTGAAACAAGGTAGTTAACTGGATTGGAGATAGTGCGACGCCGAGTTGAGATAGTCAACCAGAGTTAAGAGGACGCTCACCCGAGGTGAAGTAGGCCACCGGAGTTGAATTAAAGCTCACTCGAGGTGAAGCAGTCAACCGGAGTTGGAATAATGCTTACCCGAGGTGAAGCAGTCAACCGGAGTTGGAATAATGCCCACCCGAGGTGAAATAGTCAACCGGAGTTAAAGTGATGTTGATCCAGATCCCAAGACGCGTGTTCTCCACGCGCCTAGGTAACTGTGAAGCGTGTGATAAACACACATACATCAAGAGCGTTGAATGCGAAAGGTCACAATCTGGGCCGTTAATTCTTGATTATATAAATAAAGCGTGTAAAGGAAGTTTCCATCACTCTCATTTGCAATTTGCGACAGCCAAAGAGCGGAAGAAAAAGAGAATCACCTTTGCAAATTCCTGATCCACATATTATTCGAAACAAGTAAGTATGTCTTCTTCTTCATCTTCGCCTTCGATTAGGGAAGTGGGGACGTTGGAATCTCCCCTAGACGTAGAGCCATTGCGTTTCATAGTCCCTGAGAGAAGAGAAATTAGAACGGTGTATAGGGCGGACGGTATGGAAATTGCAACCCGAGCAGTAGATTTTAGCGACTGCTGTGAGGAGGACTTCGAGGTTGCCGCGGAGGCGCCGCGAATGTCTCGGATGCAAGTAGAAGCACGGATACCGTCGTTTTATCTTCCATTTAACTTAGAATATATATTACTGGAGCCCAGTGATCGAGTCTGTTGTCCACCCAAGGGGTTCGTAGGGGTGTATATAGATCAGTTGAAGGTGGGCCTTAGGTTTCATCTATGGGATTTTATGGTTCAGTTGCTGAGGTTTTATGGCATCGCATTATGCCAGCAAGCGCCGAATGCGGTGAGGCAGGTGGTAGGATTTTTGGTAGCGTGTAAGAGGGCGGGGGTAGAGCCTGATGTAGGTATTTTTAGGTTTTTCTTCCAGCTCAAAGCCTTTGGGAAGGCTAAGGGGTGGTATTCGTTTAGCCCGAGGCCCCGGGGTGGTTTTAAGGTAAAGAACCCTAGCAAGGTGGAGGGTTGGAAGGAAAAGTTTTTGTTCGTGAAGGTGAGTGTGACCCTTCCGAGGTGGAGGAGGGAGGAGGTTGTGGACAGTGCCCCGGTGGTGGAGCCGGAGTTAGTAGAGGATTTCCGCACCGTGGGTGTGTTCAAACAACTCTGCACAAAGGAGCTGGAGGAGGCAGGGTTAAGCCTCTACTATTAGGGAGGACCAGAGGAAAACCCAACCCGGGGCCAAGGGTCGTCTACCGGGGCATCCGAGGAGGGTAGGGCCACTATATGTTTGTATGTGAGCTGTTATGTATGGTAAGAGTACTAATTGTATGTTGTGTTTGCAGTGGGACGCTTCGGGAAAGACACTGCTGGGAGCCCTTCAATGCCACCGGCATTGAAGAAGAAGGGGACAGTTGCTGAGGTGGCACCGAGAGGAGTGGTGTCTCCAGTTCAAGGGCGTTCACAGAGGAACGAGGATGAAGTGGTAGCGACCAACCTGACACCGAGGTCGAGGAAGAGGCCGGAGCCATCATCGACGCCTCCTGCGGAGGCAAAGAGGATGCGTGCGGACACGGCCCCCGAGGTATATGTAATAAGTTGTCCCACAATAAACTGTAACATGCTAATAGATTGTTTGATCTCAGGGGCAAACAAGTATTTTGGGTCTGCAAGGACCCGAGGCCGAGGATCTGCTGCATCTAGCCCGCGGAATAATGGAGCTGGGGCAGAGGAGCGAGAGGGAGGCCAAGGAAGAACTGGCCGAGGCCGTAGTGGAGCTCCGATCCCGCAATGATAGGCTGTCCCATGACCTGTCCGAGGCCCAAAAAAGGGCCTCCGAAGTGGAGAAGGAGTGGGCCGGCTGCGGGGAGTGGAGGCGGAGGTGGGACTGCTCCGTGGTGAGGTGGCAGAGCTCCGCGCCGAGCTCAAGGGTAAGGATGCGGCTGCGATCGAGGGCCAAGGGGCCCTGCTGAAGACTTTTGCTTTCCTCGATTACCAAATGAGGTTCGTGTCCGTCGGCGACACTGGGACCCGCTCTGCGCTGCTGGAGAAGGTAAAAGACGTCTATCCGGATGTGGACATTTATCGTCCAGAATTCGGATATAACTATGACTCCGTCGGGGCCGTGGATAAGGCTTATTATCAGGCGCTAGCTCAGGTGCCGGAGTGGCCCATGGTGAAGGCGTTGGCGGAAAAAGGCAAGGTGCTGACTGCCGAAGAGGTTGCCAGCTGCAACGCCGACCAGGACTAAGAGTTCCTGGCCTTCCGAAAGGGGAGATTTGCGTCGGAGCCACGAACACGGGCCCCACCCTCGAGGATGGAGCCTGCAGCAGAGGAGTCGGAGGAGAGCGCCGAGGACAGCCAAGCGTTGCCCGAGGAGAGGGAGAAGGCAGCGGCAACGGAAGGGGCCGAACCGGGGGAGGTCAGTTCCCCCCAATTTTAAATAAACTGTAAAGGCGTAGATAGGAGACCAGATGTATTATCTTGTTGTTGATGTATTCGAACTTCAATGTTTGTATCTGGTAACTCTGGTTTGTAAAGTGTTGAATGGATTGAACAATGTTGTTGATTTCATTTGATGACCCTTATTGTGTATAGTACTAAATCTGTCGCTGCTAACATGAAAGCATCGAGGAGCTGCGCAAAGTAATAAAGCATCTGATGCACTCCCTGGACTGGTTCCGGGGTGAAAGGGACAACTTGCAGAAGCATGTTGTACCCCAACTGGAGAGAAAACTTGCCGCTCCTGAGAAGAGCCTGGCCGAGGCAGAAAAAGCGTGGACCGAGGCCAAGGAGAGTGCGCTGCACTTCAAACTCCAGGCCTTATCAATGGATGCCGAGGTGAAGCGGATGTATGTGCACCATCGCGGGTACGAGCGAATGTTAACAGAGTTTGGTCTGTTAACATTTGAGGACCTCGAGCAGAAATAAAAGAGTTGATGGGCCTCGGGAATCCGAACTCGGCGGAGTTGTACAGGAAACGCCTAGTATTGGAGCTCCTCCTCGGCATGTACCAAAATTTGGAGGGCCGGAAGAAAATGCAGCATACACCTGAAGAGAACATTCCGAGCTGCAGTCGGGCCAAGACCTCCAAAGCACGCAGAAGAAGGTTGACTCACACCGCGCGGGCTGGTGGAATTATAATTAGAGAACCAAGCACCGCCGGGGCGAGTAAGGCCAGCAGGATGGGGTCGAGGCTCGAAAGAAGGCCAGCAAGGCGGCAAGGGGCGGAGCCGGAGCGTAGCCTAGAGTCCACCGAAGAGGTTCGAGAATTCGCTCAGGAAGTCAAAGAAATGGCCCCGGCTGAGTGGGACCCAGTTGAATGGGCACAAAATTCTGGGCCAACGAAGAGGGGTATTCAACCGAACCGCGAAGGGCAAGGCAGCCAAAGAGGCCCTAGGAGCAGAGGGGTGCCCCGAAGTGCTGCCAGATCTCGGAGGGGGTCTGGCTCAGGGCAGGGCACACAACAGCGCCAGGGCGCCGAATATTGGTTAGGAGGCACGAAGAAATAAGATGTAGTTCTTTAGTAACAAGATGTAATAATTTTTTTTTGTAAAAGACATAGTTATTGTATGAACTAAGTGTATATGAAGGAAAAATTTTAGTATATTGTGCAAATTGAAATATATGCATATGTAAAAATGTTGCTTGAATGATGTAATGCAAGTAATATATTAATTAGTACTCGGGAGTACAGAATGTAGATAAACCCTTGTTCAGAAACAAGGTATAAGATTTCCCCGGACGGATCAGGCGGGAGTCAACACTTGTACGATGACAAAGTTGATAACCTTTCCGGACGGATCAGGCGAGAGACAAATGCGTCCGGAGACAGTTAACGATTGACGCAACAAATATGCATGTAATCTAGGCCGGGGCGTCCCTGCGGCGTAGAAGAGAAGCAGTGTATGCATTGGAAGTAAAAACTTGTATTCATAGTTATTGTCGGAACAATTGAAGAATACAAGAGTAATATTGAAAAATAAAGTACCGCGCTGGGGAAGTAAAGGTATGTACAGAAAATTAAAGGAAGAATAAGTACTTGAAATGGGAAACTATAGATAGAAACGCCGCAGATTGCTAACATGCCAAGTGCGAGGCATCTGGGTGCCATCCAATTGTTCTAACTGATAGCTTCCGGAGGCTTGAGCAGCAGTGACACGATAAGGCCCTTCCCAAGTAGCGTGCAGTTTGCCCTCGGGGGCAGCTTTGCTGGCAGAGTTTAGCCGGAGCACTAGGTCTCCGACCTGGAATTGTGTACCTTGAACTCGGTTGTTGTGATACCGAGCCGCTTGTTGCTTGCACTTAGCTTGCCGGATGAAGGATTCCTCACGTCGGTGTTCAAGCTCGTCGATGTTGGTCCGGAGTGCTTCCTCGTTGGCTTTGGGATCGAGGTGCAAAAGCTTGGGGCTCGGTCCTCCCACCTCGGCAAGAATGACAGCCTCGGAGCCGTAGGTTAGGCTATAAGGAGTTTCCCCGGTGGAGGAATGTGGCATTGTGCGATAAGCCCAGAGAACTTGCGGAAGATTCTCAGCCCAGAGACCCTTGGCCTGATCCAATCGCTTCTTTAGGCCGTCGACAAGAGTGCGGTTCGTGACTTCGACCTGGCCATTAGCTTGGGGGTGAGCTACCGAGGTGAAAGCCTGTTTGATGTGCAGCTCTTCGCACCAGGACCGAAAGGGATTATCGGCAAACTGTTTGCCGTTGTCGGATATGATTGTACTTGGGATGCCAAAGCGGCATATAATGTTACGCCAAACAAATTTTAGAATATTCTGACCAGTAATTGCAGTGAGTGGCTCGGCTTCGACCCATTTAGTGAAATAGTCCACGGCGACCACAAGAAATTTAAGTTCCCCCGAAGCAATAGGGAACGGACCTACAATGTTGATACCCCACTGTATGAATGGCCAGGCGCTTTGTATTCCGATGAGTTCGTTTTATGGCAGGTGCTTCACTCGGGAGTGCCGCTGACATTTGTCGCACTTCGACACTAAATTGTGGGCATCATTAAACAAGGTTGGCCAATAGTATCCCCACCGAAGCACTTTTCCTGGCCAACGTACGTGACCTAATGTGACTTGCGCATGATCCTTCGTGAAGTTCCCGGAGGACATAGTCAGCTTGGTCCGGGCCGAGACAACGGAGGCTCGGCTGCAAGTATGACTGGCAGTATAAGACCCCGTCGTGAAGCGTGTACTTCGGTGCTTTTAGAAGTATCTACCAAGCAAACAGTTTATTTTCTTGCAGAGTGCCATCTCGGAGATACTGAAGGATCGGGGTCATCTAATTGGGACCGGCATCAGTCAACACAGAGACCACCTGTTCATCGATCGAAGGGTGGGGAGCTTCTTCGACAACTATGTCCGGAGACACATTCGACGGGACCGCGGAGGCCATTTTACTGAGAGTATCGGCCTTAGTATTTTCTTCGCGGGGGATTTGTTGAACATCAATGGCGGTAAAAGTTAACAAAAGTTTATGAGTTAAAGCCAGATACCTTTTCAACATATCATCTTTTGCCGCATATGTGCCCTTGATTTGACTAGAGACCACTTCAGAATCAGTGTATAACCGGATATGCGAAGCTCCAAAGGTTTGAGCGAGCCGGAGCCCAGCGTACTAATCACTATATATGTCCCTATATCTCTCTCTATATCATATGGTGTGTTGCAGATTACAGAAGATCATATGATTGGTTAAACTTAATGAGATATAAAATATATATCACAGCTGAGACAACTTGAGGACGAGTTGTTGGTATAGGCTGCAGTATCAAGTAGGAAGAGTTTATCTTGACTATTTACTTATATTGGTACATCTTTACGTATTGATAGAATCACGGTGAGATAAGTTCTTCTGCCTGACCTTAGTGAAGAACAAGAGATCTCGATGACTTATTGTAATCTAAACCCTAAATAAGATTACAGTTATGTGTGCATGTCTGTGTGTCACTTTGATTTACTATGGATGAGAGTTAAGTGCTAACTCTTTATGCTCTGTATCTTGCGTGACAACAACTTGCATATGATAACTGGTAATTTGTGTTTAGGTAACCATATCCGTTTAGGATGATGATACCTCCTTAAGGAGCTCAAAAGGTTTATTGTACTAAACCCTGCAGGTTGATTAAGTTCAGGTACAATAATGAAGTTGAGTGGTACTACTTAAGGAATTAATAAGCAATTAATTCATCTAAGCTATCAGAGGCTTTAATTAATTAATGGATATTTGCTATCTTAAATACGGGGATTAATTAAGTCTAATTCAAGCCCCGACTCAATTCGGGAATAAAGAGGTAAGTCGGTATTAATTCTTTAGTGGAATGAATTAATATTTATGAATTAATTATGTTCTGGGCTGAACATAGAATAATTAATTCATAGTTAGGCCCATCTTTATTTCTTGTATTTGATCCCTGGACTGGCCCATCAGGCTTCTAGCCCAGTAGGGAATTAAACTACCAGGCCAGGCCCACACTCAGTTATTATGTATTAAATACATAACTCTCAGTCTGTTAATGAGAATAGAACAAAGTAAAAATCACATAGCAGAAAAGAGAGAGTGAGAGGGCAGCAGCAGCAGTGTTGGTTCCCACACTTGGGAATTCTCCAAGTTCGTCGTCCATCCGGCGTTGAGGATCGAGCATGGATACAGTCTAGAAGGTCAATTTCGGAGTCTAACATCGAATCGTTGTGCGCACGATTCTCAGGTCAACTCTAGAACATCTATGTGTTGTATTTAAATTAATAGATTCATGTTTAGGACTAATCAATGTGTATATTGAAATATGACAACCAAGAAGGTTCTAGGAAAATTCGAAAATTCTTACAATTGGTATCAGAGCCTGGATCAGTTTTCTTGGCTCTGTCAGATATAATTCAATTATTGATTATATGTGCATTTATTTTATTGTCCTTTTTCATGGCTCATTTTTGATTGGTACGTCATGTTTGTTGACGTTGTGATTGTAATTCAATGCGAGAAAATCCGTGGTTAGAATAGGTTTGTTTTGCTTGTATTTTTGTTGAAAAATCTCTAAAATCGAGAATCGAAAATGAAGAACATGAAAAACGTGAAGAAACCGGCAGTAGCGGCCCCGGCGTTCGGCAGCAGCAGGCTCTGGCGCCCGGCAACAGCAGGTTGCGTTTGGAGGGGTGGCGGCGGCTAGGGTTTGCAAACCCATCAGCCCACGCAACTCGTCTTTAGCCCGGTCCGTACCCGAGTACGCGAGGCCCGACGTAAAGGGCCAAAAGCTTGAAGACCTGTATTTTCTAAATTATGTAATAATTTAGGATTTATTATTTTTTCCATGTTGAGCCAGGAAGAACGAATTTTATTTATTTTTTTAACGTTTCTTTTTACTCGATGGATGTTTAATATTTATTATTATGTCAAATATGCCTACGTGATTTATTAATTGCGCTTATACTATCATGCTAGGAACATCACGTATTATTAGCATATTTAAATTCTCCGAGCATGCTTTACTTGTTGAGTTTAGTTTTATTATGCTCAGGATTACGTGTTGTTGCATGGACAAACCTTTTGAAGTAAAAGACTAAGCAAAACTCGGCTTTTTTAATATTTCATTTAAAATAGTCAAAGACCTCCGGTCTCAAGGCAAAGTGAATAATAATATTAGTAAACGTCCACACGCGTGGCTTGCTAATATTTATTATTCATAAGTTTGCCAGCTGAGACTTCTAAATAAATCTTTTAATTCCAAAAGAAAAGTGGGAGTTACACGCGTAAATGTCCACACGCGTGGCTTACACGTATAATTTTCACAAGTTTTCTAGAAAAATGGAATTAAATGGGATAACAAAGGTTAAATAAGTTGGAAGCGACATGGTCCGCGTAAGTGTGTCAAATCCAATAATTTATTTACAAGGGTTAGGTTGTGGTTATTGCTTAGATGTTATTTTAAGTACAACTCCCCGAGGAGTCCCTTCTTAATAATAATAAGGTCTAGTTTAAAGGTCCAATTATTAATTTCATTTTTGAAAAGGATAGGTTGACATGGATTAAAATTAAATGACTACGCGTTTTTAGTCTGTCCGAGGGGTTTACATATAAACGTCCACCTGCATGGCTTCTATGTAGAATCTTTTGGGCTATTAGAGGATTCTATCAATATTGTTTTATCAAAAGGTTACAATATTTTATTTTCAAATTATATGTGATTGTGTTCTTACATGTTTATTGTTCATATATTTTTCAGATATGTCTTATTCATCTGTCATCAATATTCTCGCACAACACCCTTTAACAGGTCCTAACTATAAAGAATGGAAATGTAATCTGGAGTATATTCTTATCACTGAGGAACACTATTTTGTCCTAATTTCTCCTCGTCCGGATCCCCTTACTGATCAGTCCACTGATGAGGAGCAGGAAAAGCATGATAGGTGACATAAGTCTAATAATGTGGCTAAATGCTACATTATAAACAATATGTCATCTACTTTGTAGCTCCAGCATCAGGCCATGGACGATGCCGCTGGCATCATGCTGAACCTTCAAGAGGTGTATGGGGAGACGGACAGAGCTGCTCGGTTTGACTTAATGAGGCAAATCATGGAAAGCCGAATGACCGAGGGTAGCTCAGTGCACAATCATGTCATGCACATGATTAACCTCATGGACAAGCTTTACTTGATAGGAGGAGGTATCGACGACGAGGTCAAGGTCAATATCATTCTCAACCCACTTCCCAAATCCTTTGAGAACTTCCATCTCAATGTTGTTATGGCCAAGAAAGACTACACTCTTAATGAGTTACTCAATGACCTAGTCACAGCAGAAGGGGTTATGGGAAAGGGTGCACAGGCTTTAGTCACTGCCAATGGGCCCACTATTCCGCCGAAAGGTGGAAACAAGAAAAAGAGGCAAAAAGGCCAAAGCAAATAGTGGGAGTAAAGTAGCAGGCCCTAGTGGTGGAGTAAAGAAGCCCAAGGGAAAGTGCTTCAAGTGCGGTAAGACTGAGCATTGGAAGAAAGATTTTCCGATGCTAAAGGCAAAGGACCAAGGTACGCCATTAGCTTTAGTAA
This sequence comes from Ajuga chamaepitys, assembly GCA_958295605.1. Classification (NCBI taxonomy): domain Eukaryota; kingdom Viridiplantae; phylum Streptophyta; class Magnoliopsida; order Lamiales; family Lamiaceae; genus Ajuga; species Ajuga chamaepitys. The sequence goes on from OY282495.1 coordinate 38,583,268, forward strand.
CTGAAACATGTTTGGCCTCTGTTTCTACTCATTCATGGGTAGTAGATACGGGTGAGACTGCTCATGTTTGTTACACCTTGCAGGGCTTTCAGCCGACAAGACAGCTTAGGGATGGCGAGATCACTATATCCATGGGCAATGCAACAAGGGTCTCAGCACTTCCAGTTGGAGATTTTTCTCTATGCTTTAATGACACTGTTTTAGTTTTAAGAGATGTTTTGTTTGTGCCGGATTTTCGGTGGAACTTGATTTCAGTTTTGAAACTTTATTGTGATGGATATTCAGTTGTTTTTGGTATTAATGTTTCTATCATGAGAAATGACGTAGTTATCTGCATTGGTGTTTTGAGCAATTCTCCTTATACTATAACTTGTCTGCATAATACTCAAAACTTAGTTGCATCCACTTCATCAAACCTAAAGAAAAGAAAGTTATCTTCTCAAGAGGATCAAACACATCTTTGGCACCTAAGATTAGGTCACATCAGTCTAAACAGGATCCAAAGACTAGTATCTGATGGGGTGTTGGATTCATTCCAACTAGTTCAGACTCGAGTCTGCGAATCTTGTATAGAAGGAAAGATGTCGATAAGGCCTTTTAAGGCAAAGGGGAGTAGGGCCAATGAGGTGTTAGAGTTGATCCATTTTGACTTGTGTGGACCGATGTCCACTCAAGCTCGTGGAGGGTATGAGTGTTTTGTCACTTTTATTGACGATTACTCAAGATACAGATACATTTATCTACTTCGCCGCAAGTCTTAATACTTTGAGAAATTTAAGGAATTTCAGGCAGAAGTGGAGAAGAAGTTAGGGAAAAGTATCAAGTCATTGCGGTCTGATCGCGGTGGCAAATACCTCAGCAACGAGTTCGAAAAGTACTTCTCAGAGATTGGGATTACATCCCAATTGACTACACCAGGTAATCCTCAACAGAATGGTGTAGCAGAGAGAAGAAATTGAACTCTACTTGAGATGGTTAGATCTATGATGAGTTATGCATCTTTGCCCATTTCGTTCTGGGGATATGCCTTAGAAACAACTTCATATCTGTTACACCTGGTACCATCCAAGTCGGTGCCCAAGACCCCTTTCAAGCTATGGTCTGGGCGCAAGCCTAGCTTGAACCATATAAAGATTTGGGGTAGTCCAGCACACGTGCTGAACAAGGATGCTGACAAGTTGGAATCTAGGTCAGAGGTGAGATTGTTTATAGGGTATCCAAAGGGAACGAAGGGTGGTTATTTCTATAGTCCTAAGGATCAGAAGGTCGTTATTAGCACTGACGCCCGATTCTTAGAAGAGGACTATATGATTAATAACAAGTGCAGAACATACAATGCCCTTCAAGAACTCGAAGGGAATTTCAATACGATTGCACTTCCACAGCCACAAGTGCAAGAGGCAATAATACCAAGTACTGCACAACCTGTTGACATAAAGCCTACACAGCCTCGACGTAGTGGGAGGGTTGTTTGTCAACCAGATCGATACATGTTTGTGTGAGAATCTTCGGATTTGATCCTAAGAGACAAACATGCTGATCTAGATCCCTGGACATACGCTGAGGCAGTAAGTGACGTATATGCGAAAGAATGGCATCTCGCTATGGACTCTGAATTTGAATCCATAACTATTATGGATGTATATGAGAAGGCTAGGCTAGTGGAAAAAGGAGGGGATGGAGAGGTCACGACCTCTAAGTCTAGGCTAGTGGCGAAAGGGTATACCCAGATCGAGGGTAAAGACTACGATGAAACCTTTCCGCCGGGGGCAATGCTCAAGTCCATTCGGATCCTTCTTGCCATAGCAACTCACTTAAACCTTGAGGTTTGGCAAATGGATGTCAAAACCGCTTTCTTAAACGGTTACCTTGAAGAAGGTAGGGATATCTATATGCAGCAACCAGAGGGTTATGTGAGGGAAGGCGAAGAGCATCTAGTGTGGAAGCTTAAGAAGTCCATTTATGGACTCAAGCAAGCTTCCAGGTCATGAAACTTACGTTTTGAAGAGGTGATTAAATCCTATGGTTTTACTCAAAGTGAAAACGAGAGTTGTGTGTATCGCTTAAATGTCAACGGAGATATCTTTATGCCCCATTATTTCTATAGAAAATAGAAAGATTGCCCCGAAATGACCTGGACCAATAGGGAAATCCCACTAGGTCAATCTGGTTGACGGGATTCCAATCGTTAATAATTTTGTCACCTAGTTGGCAACAACATGGAAGTATTATCAGACATAAAGATATGGTTATCTGAACAGTTTCAAATGAAGGACTTGGGAGAGGCAACTTCATTCTTGAGATCAAAGTTATACGAGATCGCAAGAAGAGGATGTTGAGCTTATCCCAAGCGGCCTATATTGATACTGTGATAACTCGTTTTAGCATGCAAACCGCCAAGAAATGATTGCTCCCTTTCAGACATGGCGTTCCACTTTCTAAGGAGATGTGTCCTAAGACACTAAGGAGAAAGAGAAAATGAGACATGTACCCTATGCTTTCGTAGTAGGTAGTCTTATGTATGCCATGCTATGCACGAGACCCGATATCTACTATGCAGTTGGCATAGTGGCAAGATATTAGTCTAACCCTGGACAGGCACATTGGACTGCGGTAAAACATGTACTTTAGTGGAATGAATTAATATTTATGAATTAATTATGTTCTGGGCTGAACATAGAAAAATTAATTCAGAGTTAACCCCATCTTTATTTCTTGTATTTGATTCCTGGACTGGCCGACCAGGCTCCTAGCCCGGTAGGGAATTAAATTACCAGGCCAGGCCCACACTCATTTATTATGTATTAAACACATAACTCTCAGTGTGTGAAAGATAATAGAACAACGTAAAAATCATAGAGCAGAAAAGAGAGAGTGAAAGGGCGGCAGCGGCAGTGTTGGTTCCACACTTGGGATTTCTCCAAGTTCGTCGTCCATCCGGCATTGAGGATTGAGCAGGGATACAGTCCAGAAGGTCAATTCTGGAGTCTAACATTGAATCGTTATGCGCGCGATTCTCAGGTCAACTCTAGAACACCTATGTGTTGTATTTAAATTAATAGATATATGTTTAGGATTAATCAATGTGTATATTGAATTATGACAACCAAGAAGGTCCTAGGGAAATTCGGAAAGTCCTACATGAACAACCTAGGTGTTCATCTAGGTTAACTAAATGATCATTGGATGTTGCTGACTCAATCAACCAAGAAAAAGAAGAAGGCTAGGACATCCTTCCATGCACCCCTTTCTAAGCGGTAGAAGAAAGTAAAAGTTGCGAACCCAACGCAGTTGGCTGATCAATCCCCTGACAGTGAAGAGAATGAGGTATTTAAAGTGATTGATGAAAATGATGATAAAGGAGCTGCCCAATCCTCCTCATCGGCCGAACTTGACAGTGAGAGTGATGAGGATTTCAATACTGCTAAAGAACCTGATCCTAAAGAAAATTCTAGTTCAGAGGAAGAGAGAGAGCTATTCTTCCAACCTTCCAGTCCAGTGGAAGTTCATTAGTTTGTCAGCAAACTAAAAATGAAGAAAGGAAAAAAGAACGTCGATCCCAAGGTTGTAACCTCCCGGTCCACCAGAGCACAAAAGAAAACTCCAACACTTGAACCTGCAGAGGAAAGCTCTCCTGATATCGGGAATGATTTAGGAAGTGCTTACAATGAGAATTTTCACTTTTATTCTCGATCAATAAAGTGGTACAGGTTTCAACGGTTGAATATATGACCGGAGAGGCGTGTCAACATTAGTCAGTTTCGAAAGCAGGGTATTTACCAACTGCTTGAGAAACGGCGTTTGTTGCCAACTGTGATGTTTGTCTCTCCTTAACACGAGGAGATAGTAGTAAAGAATGTTGCCGGCCCAGAGTACTAATTTTATGGAAAGTTTTTGTTCATGGTAAGCTCTTTCACTTCACTCCCCAGAGTATCAATGAGGAACTAGGCACAAGGAGAGATCCGGAAAGTGCCATATATGAAGACTTGGATGAAGACTTGGATGAAATTGCTACAGTTAATACGGGTGGCAAAGTTACTGCATGGCCTGACACTCTGAAGATTTCTACACTTTCACAATTGTATTGTGATCTTCATAAGATTGTTGTTCACAATTGGTGTAGCTAACACCTCCGAAGTCACAACAGATCAAGGGAGATTGTTGTACAAGATAGGTACGGGGTGTTATGTAAACTTCGGAGAACTAGCCTTCAAGTATGTCATGAGCCACGCAGAGCAAAAGCAAGCTTTGGAGCTGCCTTTCCTGTCTCTCATTTACATCATCCTCCATTCTCAAGGTCTTCCGGACACACGTACTCATGAACTAGTCATGCCTCCAACTTTGGATATGCATCAATCAGTCACCTCCACCACCACTTGATTTATTGATGTGCCCTAGATTGATGATGATTCTAACATACAACCAAGGGGTGATCCACAAGCCGAGTCAACCTCTGTGCTAGCACTGAGCCATTCTTTCGTTCTTCATCAAGTTCAAATACTAAAGTTCGTGATGATCTACTTGCCTCCATTTCTACACAAAAAAAGAGAGGTAGTACAATCAATGTCGTTGCTGAAGGTGTCGAGGTCGAGAGTGATGTGGACCCTGCAATCAATCCCAATGAAGGCACAAGGGTTCAGGGGGAGTCTAGTCAGTTTAATAAAGTTGTTCGTCGGGGTGAGATTGGTGACTATGACATCATTGTTGAGATCTACTTTCCCGATGATGAAAAATATGAAGAGGAGGGGAAGGAGGAAGAGTCTGGAGATACCGGGGAAAAAGAAGAAGAGGATGAGGATTGATATCCTCAGTGTGTTTCTTTTGCATGGGAGATGTTTATGATTTGCTTCCTAGAAATAATTATTTTTTATTTGGTTGTTTTTTATGTATGAATTTGTTTTTTCCGAATTAATCTTTTTTAAAGATGTTTCCCTTTGATTTATTTTTGTGCATATCATTTATTATGGGATTTGTTTGTGATTAACTTGGGATATCTGATATAGGGGGAGCTTTATGTTTGTCAAACTATTTTTTGGTTGTTTGTTGGTTTTGTGTAGAAAAGGCGAAAAGGGGGAGATTTTAAGAGTTTGTGTATCCAAACTCTTATCCTCTACTTTGATTTTGTTTAGCCTTTTATACACATTTTATGTTTTAATTAAAAGCTGAATTATAGGATGATTTTCAATGTCAATTTACCAATACATATGCAAGGACAAAAGTGCAAAATATGAGAAGTTGAAGATCTGGCCATAAGTTGTTGGGAAGGACTGGCGAAGGACTTGGTCTCCAACAATGAAGATCGAGTCTTCCTCGCTTAATCTGCTAAGTTTTCACACGTGTAGCACGCAACTACCAATGACCTAAACTGTAGAAAGTGGTGGTTATTGGAGAGTGTTCTTCAAGCTACAAGTTGCCAATAAATAGAACTTCAACTACCAACAGAAGATAAGAGTTTCATACGAGAGAAATTTTCAGTCTGTCTATTGAGTTGTATCATCTAGAGGGTTTAATTAACCACCTGTCTAACTGATAATGTCCTATTTTAGTATTATTCAGATTCCTCACGAATCTGAATCTCTTTTCTTAGGATACATGTTAGGATAGGATATTTTAGTACTCTAATTATTGTTTATTCTTTCATTGAGATGTTAGGATTCGTGTGGTGTTAATCAAAATCTGTTTTGACTTACTTTGAGAATCTTATTGTAATACACAAGTAATATAGTGAATTGTTTCGCCCTGAAGGCACCCACAAGCAATTTTGTTGTGTTTATCATTTATATTTCCTCTGTATTATATTCTGGGTTGGGTCAATCTCGTACCAACCTCTGTTAATTTGGGCAATGCACACTTTCAATTAGAATAGTAGTTTTTATTTTCAATTTTTATATTTCGATCCTAACTGAATTTTAACTTCAGTGCTCTTGTATTTTTGTTGATTTACCATTTATGTTTGTTATTCTTAGATTACATATTAGCCTATTATATGAGAATGGTTAATTCGTATGTTTGTGTAAATATACTATTCATCTTAACAGTATTATGCATGCTACAAAGTTCTCTTATGCATTGTCATCGTCCAAAATAGCTTCTAAATGACAGGTATTCCTTAGTCTATATAGAAATCATTGTATTACAAAATAAGTCTGATTATCCGTGAAAATCAACACAGCAGGTGAAATTGCAAAAAACTTAGTTAATATTCTAGGATGCATGAAACAAGTCGTATCCTAACAAACAACGAAAAATCAAATATATGTGAAAAACCTTGCCAAAGGTATTATCTTTAACAAATTCCAAAAATAATCATCTCTTCAAATATTATCCTGCTTGATTATTTTACGGTTAGATGAGTTCTTGTTAAGATCGTCGATTAAGTTTCATTTCACCTTCAACTCTGGTTCACAATCACCATCTTCCACCGTGCCCTTCCCTTTCAATCGACTGTTATCAACAGTAGTATTCTTTTCAGATGTTTCACCATTATCCTCTACTGGTTGAAATTTCTTTTCTAGGGTAGTCATCTCATCATCAGAATACCATTGTCACCGTGTGTATCCTTGAGTCCAAGTTTCATATCGAATCAGATTCCTGTTTCACAAAAAGTTCAATTAACAATTAGTTTGATCTTCTTAAAATAATAAGAGTAGTCTTACTAAGAGTTTATACATTTATTTACGGCTAAATAGAATCTCACCAACAATTTTGGATCATCTGAAACCTTGGTCATAGAATATGTAACCCTTCCGCCCCGAGTAGTATCAGCCTATTTAAAACTTTAAATAGGACAGTCCTATCTACAAGTTTGCTAACATAGTAGTCCAAGACACTAGGTTCAACATCCTTAAAATTCATAAAGCTAGGTTTATATATCACATAGGAAAATTTTCCATAATATATGAAGTATTCATCAAGTATGCTTACATCTTCAGCTTTGAGCTCATATGCAGTTTTTTCCGAAGATAATTTGACCCTCAGCATCCCAAACTATGAACGGGGCATTATAGGTTTCATCAATTACTCTAACTTCGAGCTTGACCTGTTAATCATTTTTCTTGGGGTTTTGTTTTTTTTTTTTTGTTTGATTAAAAGAATGTAAAAGCAAGAACTTGAATAACAATTAATCACTCTGTTTCTTACATGTATATGGTTAGAAAGTTAATATTAATACTTGAAATTCTTTTTTTCTGGAACCTCGTCGCATTGTCGGCACATCCACTTATTTTCATTTTGGGAAAACTTACAATGGCATGATAAACATGCCATATACCATACATTCTTTGGATTTTCAATCTCAGATAGTGCAATAAACCCATGACACACCATCCTAATAAAGTGCAAACAAAAATTTGTTTATCTAAATATGTATATGAATTATATTTAAACATGCAGAAATTAATACCTCCCCCTCACTAATCTCCTACAGATTTTATACAATTACACGATCATTCGAAACATAGTTGTTCGGTGATGCTCTAGTACCTGAAGATTGAGTGATCACAATCGGTCTCACAGCACTTGGTGGATTAGATATCCTGTAAAAAAAAAGGTATGTACAACATAAATATTTTGATTACTTATATAGATAATAACATAATTACGAGAATATAAAGAATGGTTTAGGTTACATATTCATTAACTCATTTATCTCACATACATCAACATTCACAAACATTTGAGACTAGTTATTAGTGTTTGACACTTTTACTGAATTTGTAACGAAAAAAATCAGTTATACAAAGTTTTTAAACAGTTATATACATCACATTTTATATTTAACATGTTTGGCATGGTATTTCTCATATTTAGAATTAACTAACCCTTAAAAACTTTTAGCCTACAGAATTGCATCACCTCAACAACATGCTCAATTGTTGGTGAGTTATAGAAAGGTAAGACATGTTCAACAAACTCCTCCCATAGTGTGATAGCTAATCTGCATTCACTTTATAAAATAGCAGAAAACAATTGTTTTCCTATTCAAATTCAATAAAAATGAAAAAGTATTAAATTTTTTAAAGAATTGTAAATTTTATAGATAACTCATGTCCTCAATCTCAATTTCCATTAGCCTCTTTGGACCTTCCCTTGTCTGCATCGTTTTAGGTGCATGCATTTCAATTAAACGACCGATAACATCTTAGTTTAATTAAAAAACAAATAAACAATGACTAGTAGAACGTAGTTAGTTTAAGGATTTTATAGAAATTTGATAAAATAAATCTTACCAAATAGTAGAGTTCATCATATTTCTTGAGATTTGTAATCTAATCAAATGACTTAAAAATGAACATATTATATGGAAATGGGTCACGGATTGCCTTAATCTTTATTTTTGCCTAAAATAAAAACTTCAGGGGGTGTATAGTTGTTCAGTATCACAACTCATCCTTAGACCCCATAAAGTCATTGATTATATATAATCTCCCTTCCTAAAGTTGTTGATGAACTATCTCAATGTGAGGTGCTCTTGCATAGCCCCTTATAGTCAAACCCTAGACCAAATGATGTTGATGTCAACAATACTGCAAACCAACTATAGAATGATTCTTAATATTTAGTATCTCTGATGGACTAACAACATAATATTTTGTTAACATGCACTTTTTTTAAAAGTATCACATGTTGTTTTCTTACGATCATATATTGGCCAATTTTATGTATCCTAGACTCAATTTTGGGTTTTCTTACGATCGTTGGTTGACTCTTTTATTTACTTTTCTTTTTATGTATACAACACTGGAAACTAACTATAAAATGAATATATAGTCTTTATGATGGACTAATAACATAATATTATGCTAATATGCACTTTTTTTTTACCCATGATCAAAAGGGTGAACCATCCACCATAACATGAGAAGTGGGAGGAAGCAATGTTGAAATCACTCCTTCCACCCTCACCAAGATCTATAATATTCCGGAAGAAGAATTTACTCCGTCCCAACTGAAGGTCTATGGTGGGATTCGGTGTTGGAATGCTAGAAGGTTTTTATAGGTGACTAGCAGACAATGAATGTGCATGAATCTTGTGTAAAGGTCACTCTTATCTCGAAGTTTTAGTATCTGTACAATATTTTTAGTCAGAGTATAGAGTGAAAGACTAGGAGTTACGATAAGTGTACCAGTCCTAATTCCGACTTATGATTGCTATGTGAAAAAAGGAACCCATGAACTGGCCACTGTTTCTCTTTACTCATGGTGGAGGAGGTCACTAAGATGGAAGGCCGCAAGCACTATAGAATCATGCTCAACTATGTTTTGTACAGTCATTGTATTGGCATACTAGAGGTGTGGAACTTGGAAAGGGCAAGTGGATTGGTGGTACAATGGAAGGTACGAAGAAGAAGAAGAAGAAGAAGAAGAAGAAGAAGAAGACCCATGTACCTACAACCTTGATCAACAAAAATAAGGCCGTCTCCCTAAAGCCCCTTCTAAAACATATCTCAATGGTTGAGACCTGTAAAGCAATCAATCATTTCTTCTCAGAACATAGAAGAAGAAGTGGAAAAGAGCAGTGCTGAGGATCAACCTCTATAGAAGAAGAGAAGGAGGCTAATCAAGGCCCATCTTAAGGAAATCACTGTCAGGGAACTCTTTGATGAGCCTGAGATAGCACACTCATCACCATGATCTACTTCACCTGATCGTGAGTAAGTACACGTAATATAGGATAAAGGGAATACAACTCTTGAATCCTATGTTGTTCTCTCTATCCAGCCTCTGAGCCAGCAGTCACCCCCTGTTACCTCAGCACACCAAGAAGAGGCAGCAGAAGAAGCCTCGAATCGATCCTAGTTGTTGCCAATTCCGACTGGGGCACCATCAAGCACTTCACTGGCAGCGGCCGAACCTTGTGAGTAGGGATGAGCAATGTGTAACAAGAGATGAACTTCAACTGGCTATCAACCAAAATGCTGCCCCTCCCTAACAAACAAATGATTAGCTCATTGAGGAGCTCTTAGAGGAGGAGATGGAAAGGTACAAAAGATGGCGTGCAAATAGGGTAAGGCTTTACTCTGCCATCCTGGATTGGCCTAAATGGGGCGATGAAGAAAAATGGGTCACGTCCTGGGCATTGTGTGATGACATAGCTGAACCGACCCCAAAGACTTCGGTGATCACATTAAGGGCATTAGATGCGCTTGCTTGCTGGAGAAGGCAACCCTCATGCAGCGCCCCAACTTACTTTCAGTGATCTGAGTTGCCACTACTTACCTGGGCCCTTTTTTTCTTTTTATTTCTTTACTTATCCTTACTTACTTATTGTTACTTATCTTTTCATTATCTTATTTTTTCATACTTTTTTACTCATCAGAGTCATGTAGGGACAAAGAAACTTGTAGTCTAAGCTGTCCTGAACAAAACTCACACAAAAGTAAATATAATACTTAAACTAATTCATAACTAGAAACCATACAAGGCACCTAGTTAATGCCACTGCTCTGTAGCAAGGCGTCGCCATCACCTGAAAAGTAGTTTTGTAAAAACATGAGTTTTGACTCAATGGAATAAAACTGGTACTTAAACAAACACTTTAAAACAATCGTAGCCGTTTGACAGCGTTGTGCCTCTCCCCTTAAGTAGGTTCGGACTCTCAGCACGTCGATCTTCTAATCATACTTTGCATACTCCCTTATCTCGGTAGCCATAAATGGACGTTGCCTTATCTTGGTCAGTGCCCATAAACTTACATGCGGTCCTCTTCGTGGCTCATACTTACAAACATATAAAAAATAAGAATTCAAATAACAGGTTTACCCACTTCCGAAGTTCAGTTTTGTCGATTAACTGTGTGGAACTATTCGTGTCATATTGCTCGCCTCAAATGTGGAACCTATTATTATTATTAGAGTGTTAAAATATTTGTTATTTTTCCGTGTTTACGTTATTTACTGATTTACAAGTGTTATCTAAATATCCTAACTCAATTATGAAACGCTTAACCGTTTATTCAACCTAATCTTTCTATTTATTTCATTAACTTTTTTTATCACTCATTGATCAACATAACATCATCATTATTGACGTTATTTCATACTTGTTTACTTATTGTTACATTTTTATCATTATTAATCCTATTCATTTCCTAAACATTATTAACCTAAATTCATTCTTTCTAAGTTTATTTGTTTTTCAGAAATCATATTTGATTATTTCTAAGTCATTATTCTCTAAATGAACCTATTCCCTTTCATCTCCTTTGTGGTAACATATTTCATTATCTAATCCTAAGTTTTCATAATATCAAGTTCAATTTCATTTTTGTTTGTTTTACTTAACAATTCTACATAAAATAACAATTTAAAGCATAACTCAAACCATCATCACATGTTCGTATATTCAATCTAATTTGCAAAATTAAAATCATAATTACCTAAGCTACCTTAATCATATCATATCATATCATCATAAATTCACATAAAATCACAAAATTCCACATAAGCCCTTATCAAATTTCTAGTTTTAATTCGAAACCTTAGTTTCAAATTAAAACATTCTTCTAAGTCTTATCTCATTTTATTTCTAACTCTTATGCATTTTGTACCTGAGTCTAATATCCATCTCCTAAATCATTAGCAACTAATTTTCCTCACTTCACTTATGCATTTCTAACAACAATTTTATTGGTAATTATGACCTTATTAATTCCTAATTACATTTATATCACCTAATCTTCATTTTAATTCCTATTTAACACTTAATCTAATTATTCTAAATTTGGTTTGGGCCCGACCCAATTCATTTCCCTTAGCTAAAAAGCTACGGGTAACAAGCCCTGATATTGTCCTCTTTCTCCTAAGTGGCCTCACTCTCACTATGTCTATTCCACCAAACTAGAATTGCCACTGGCTCCTCAGTTGTTATATCCGTTGAAGAATTGCCACTGGCTCCTCAGTTGGGTCCTAACTTAACGTCGTTGAAGTCAACCTTATGCTCTGGCCCCTTAACATATTTCCGAAGCGTCGATACGTAAAAGACATTGTGCACACCTGCGAGATCGGCCGGTAAATCTATTTGATAAGAGACCTCGGAAACTCTATCTAAGATCTTAAAGGGTCCCTTATAATGATGTTTAAGTTTTCCTTTCTCACCAAATCGGGCTAAGTCTTTCAATGGTGATACTTTTAGGAATACTTTATCTCCAACCTTGAACCTCAAGTCCATACATTGCTTGCTGGCGTCAGACATCTAACGGTCTTGGGTTGCACAGATTCTCTATTTGATCCTTTCCACGATCGTTATGGCTTCCTTGATTATCTATGTCCTTAATTTACCCGTGTTGTCCCAACATGTGAGATTGAAGTCAATGTCATCAAGTGTGTGGAGTTAAGTATTAGGGTATGTTGGGAATCAAGAATCGGGAAGAGAACCGTGTGAACCGGACTGGAGAACCAGGTTTCAGAGTGAACAGATAAATGGTGCAGGCTGAACCGAGTTTGATGGACAAAGTGGTTTGAGTTGGTTATGCAACAGTTTTGACGCGTCTTTAACAACGGTTTTCTTAACCGTTTTTCTTTTAGAAACCTGCAGCTCGATTTCAAGAGGTTACAACGGATTGTTGGTGGTTAATTGAGTCCAATTTCTATATCTAACTTCAGGAACAACTTGTGACGAACTCAATTCATTCATTTTTCCCTCTGTAAACAATACTGTAGAAAGAGAATTTAGAGATTAGGGTTCTTAACCTAATTCGGAGTTCAGAATTAGGGGTTTGCTAATTTCTGTAGAATTCTTGTAATGTTCAGTTGAGTTTAGTGAACTGAGGTCTAAGGAGCCTCCGTGGATGTAGAACTTTATACTTCGAACCACATAAATGTGTTTGTGATTCATTTTTCATTTCAGTACTGCGTTGTTCGTGTTTGACTGTTTTCTAATCAATTCATCCGAACAGTTTTGTGATTCCTTGAGATTATTTTGATTGCTTCTTTAACAACAAGTGGCGCCGTCTGTGGGAAACTCTTTTCCACGGCAGCAAGGAGAAGAAGATGGCTGGAATGAAGATGGATCTTGATAAGTTTTCTGGGAGGAATGACTTCGGTTTGTGGAAAATCAAGATGAATGCAATCTTGATTTAATACGGGCTTACATGTGCTTTTAATACCAGTGGATCAGTGGAGTGATGTTGAGAAGCCAAAGTTTGGAGATACGGACCAAAAGGTATTGAGTATGATCATTCTCTGCCTTGGAGACAAACCGTTGAGGGAGATATCCAGGTGTAAAACAACCATTGAAACCTGGGAAAAACTGAAAGAACTATACCAGTCAAAATCTATTACCAACAAGTTGTTCCTCAAACAGAAGTTGTTGACCTTCAAAATGAGTGATGACAAGGTATTATCTAATCAACTAGATGAATTTAGCCGGATGCTGGATGAACTGGAAGACTTGGAAGTGAAAATGGAAGAGGAGGACAAATCCTTGATGTTATTGAATGCACTTCCAAGATCTTTGGAGAATTTCAGAGATACTCTCATGTTTGGCAAGCAAGATAAACTGAGCTTTGACTCAATTCTCAATGCCTTGAGGACCAAGAGTTTGCAGCTTCAAGGTGACAAGAAACCCAACACAACAGGTTAAGGATTGAACATCAAATTCAAGAAAAACAATCAAAAGAAGAAATGGCAGAATTATAAAGATGGAAAAGCTAGAAATGATGACTCAAAGAAATCTAGGAACTGGGTGGAGAAGAGGAGATGTTTCTCCTATAAACAGCTGGGACACTTGAAGAAGAACTGTCCCTCAAAGAGGAAGAAATCTAAAGAAAAAGGTGCAGAAGCAGCAACTGTTGAACAAGACACTGATTCTGCAGAGGTATTGAATGTTTCTGATTCAGAGATGCATAATGAGTGGGTTCTTGATACTACATGTGTCCTCATGAGCATTGGTTTCAAGACCTCAAGAAGGAAGATGCAGGGAGTGTGTTGCTTGGAAATGACCAATCATGCAGGGTACAAGGCAGTCGATCTGTGAAGATGACCATGTTTGATGGTGTAACCAGAACAATTTCTAATGTAAGGTATGTAGGAGGCCTATGCGATTTGGCCTTCAGGGCGCTTCGGGAAGCCCCCAATTGCATAGCACTATAGATTACGTTAATTATGCCGTGAACGACATGATTTGGCGGATTCTCTCCGGGACTTCCACAAGGCGGTGGAGGTGGCAATAGCTGGGGTTGCGGTGGCTGGTTTGGCTGGCTTCTATGTTGATCTTGCCTCGGGTAGTTGTTATGCCTAGGCCCATTGTTTCGCCATTGTGGTCGGGGACGCTCCTGACCTCTATTATTGTAACCTCCCCTTCCTCGGGAAAACCCCCCATCTCGGGCCTCCCGAGGCGTGTCTTCCGTCCTGGCGACATATTGCCGAAGAGACCCATGCTTCAAGCAATCTTCAATTTCCTTGATGAGCTCTCGGAACTCCTCCGTGTCATGTCCATGGTCATGGTGATAAGCACACCACTTGTCACTATTTCGTTTTTCAGCCGGGGCGGTCATCGGCGGGCATGGTCGCAGTTCGTTCTTGTGCACAGCGTATATTTCTGCCCTCGGTCGGGTGAGAGGTGTGAGTGGAGTCTGGGCACTCCGGGGCTCTAATCTACCTTTTCCCAGACGGTTAAAGGCGCTGGTCCGAGTGTTGGTCCCCGCTTGTGTTTTCTCTGGCTGTTTTTTGGCGACGAGCTTCTCCCTTTTGCACCGAGTTTACTCATCTGCTTTAGTAAACTTGCTTACAACCCCGCTGGTTTAAAAAGAAACTTACTCTCGCTAGGATCTTTGAATGCTATTGGATGTGACTTTAAGTCAGTAGATGGATATTTACACATGACCGAAGGCAAGAAAGTAGTAATCAAAGGTAGAAAACACAATGGGTTATTCATTTTGATTGGACAACCTGTTTCTGGTTGTGTGGATAATATGTTGAGCAAGGCTGATCTTATGCTCTGGCACAAAAGACTTGGGCACATTGGGCAGAGAGGATTGAAAGAATTATCCAAGAGAGGTATTATTGGAGATCTAGGATCACAATCACTTGAATTCTATGACAAGTGTGCATTAGGCAAGTCACAAAAAATGCCTCATGGAAAAGGGATTCACGTAACTCAAGAACCATTTGATTATGTGCATTCTGATATCTGGGGTCCATCAAGGACAGAAACTCATGGTGGCGGGAGATACTTCATGACTATCATAGATGATTTTAGTAGGAAGGTCTGGGTGTTTGTGATAAGAAACAAAAGTGATGCATTTACCAAGTTCAAGAGCTGGTTAAACTAGAGGGAAAACCTGAAAAGGAAGAAGCTCAAGCACTTAAGGACTGATAATGGCCTTGAGTACCTATCTACTGAGTTTAATGAACTGTGTGATGATAAAGGAATTACAAGACACAGAACTGTGCCAATGAACCCACAACAAAATGGAATTGCAGAGAGGTTCAATAGAACTATCCTTGAAAGAGTGAGATGTATGTTGGATGATGCTGGATTACCAAAGTCCTTCTGGGGTGAAACTGTTAATACAGCATGCTATCTCATCAACAAATCACCCTCATCATCACTGGTATTCAATACACCAGATGAAGTATGGAATGGAAGGATTTTTTATTGTACAGACTTGAAGGTGTTTGGCTGTATTGCTTTTGCTCATATTAAGAAAGTTAAGCTTGATGCAAGGGCTCTCAGTTGTGTGCTTTTTGGGTGTCCAGAAGGGGTGAAAGGTTACAGGTTGTGGTCTTTAGAACAAGGACATCAGAAGTTTATAATAAGTAGGGATGTGAAGTTTAATGAGAATGTCATGGGGTATACTTCTATTGGTAGCAGAGATGAGTTTGAAGGGGCTGTGGAAGCTGAGAGAGTCTTAGTTGAGGTGGAGCCATCACCTGACACCAATCCACCAGAGATTGAACACTTAGACCAAGTATCAAGTGAGAGTTCTTCAAAAGAAGAAGAAGCACCACATGTGAATCTAAATCTGAGGAATTATAGCGTTGCCAGAGACAGACCAAGGAGGCAAATCCAGAGGCCTGACTTTTATGGACAAGCTGGAAGTGTATATTATGCACTCACTGTTGCTGAAGACATAGAACACCATGAACCTTAGAATTTCAAAGAAGCAGTAAGTAGTAATGACTGTGAGCACTGGATAAGTGCTATGATTAAAGAAATGGAATCTCTGAAAAGGAATAAAACCTAGAACTTAGTTGACAAACCAAAATGACAGAAGCTGGTGAGCTCTAAGTGGATTTACAAGAGGAAAATTGAAGCAGGAGACAATGATAAAGTAAGATACAAAGCTAGACTTGTAGCCAGAGGTTTTACATAGAGAGAGGGCATTGATTTCCATGAAGTGTTCTCTCCTGTGGTTAAACATTGTTCTATCATACTTCTCTTATCAAAGGTCACACAAGAAGACATGGAGTTGTAGCAGCTTGATGTCAAGACTGCATTCTTACATGGAGATCTAGTTGAGCACATCTAAATGAAGCAACCTGAGGGTTTTATGGTTCCTAGAAGTGAAGAAAAGGCGTGCAATCTCAGAAAATCACTTTATGGTTAAAACAGAGCCCAAGACAGTGGAATAAGAAGTTCAATGAGTTCATGGTGAATATTGGTTTCACTAGATGGTTATTTGACAGTTGTGTGTACTTTGAGAAGGATACAAAGGCAGATCAAGTGTACTTATTGTTGTATGTAGATGACATGCTGATAGAAAGCATAAAATACAACAACTTAAGAAGAAATTGGGCTCAGAATTTGACATGAAAGATTTAGGAGATGCTAAGAAAATCTTAGGGATGGATATTTTGAGAAACAGAAGAGTTGGAATCCTGTACTTGTCTCAGAAGAATTATCTACAGAAGGTGGTGGAGAGGTTTAACATGCATGAGGCAAAGACATTGAGTGTTCCTGTGAGTCAGCAACTCAAACTATCAAAAGATCAATGCCCCAAGACAGCTGAAGAAGATAAATATATGAAACATATACCTTATGCCAGTGGTGTAGGGATGATATGCTTCAGGCCTGACTTAGCTTATTGTGTTTCATTGGTGAGTAGATTCATGTCAAATCCTGGAAGAGTTCAATAGGAAGCTTTAAAGCGAATCTTAAGGTACTTAAAGGTATCAGCAGGATTGGGTCTAAAGTTTGGAAGGAAAATTGGAGTCATTGTTCCATTACTTGGCTATGTGGATGCAGACTTTGCAGGCAACTTAGACACCAGGATGTCTATCTCAGGGTATGTCTTTACAGTGTTTGGTACTGCAGTCAGCTAGAGAAGTATTCAACAACCAGTGGTGGCACTTTCCACTACAGAAGTTGAATACATAGCTGTTACAGATACAGTTAAGGAAGCTGTTTGGCTAAAGGGCATTCTTAAGGACCTGGGAATTATACATGTTAGGTTTGAGAACACTTACAACACACAAACAACAAGTTCAATCCTAGAAATGAATGAAAACTAGATTGAAAATCAAACACTAAAAACCGAACGCATAACCAGAAAATAAAATGAAGAACACCAAGCTTTTACGTGGTTTGATCAATGTGATCTACATCCACGGAGGCTCTATACACCTCAATTCACTCAACTAAACAATCAATTACAAGAAATAATCCAGAAAACTAGAAGCCCCAATTCACACTCCGAATTGAGCTTAAGAACCCTAGCTCTCAAATTCTAATGATTGATTAGTGTTTACAGAGGGAAAAATACGTGTATCAACTCGTCTTTACAAGTAGAACAAACTTATATAAAGAGCTAAGCTCGAATCAAGAAACTCTGGGAGCTGGAATCAAAATCAGTTGCAACTGCTATTCAAACTGTTACGAGTCTTCAACAACGGTTTTTCATGCGTCAGCCCAAAACCGTTGCATATTTCTGTTATAACCGTCGCCAACCCGGTTCTCCAATAACTTCCAAATCTGAACTGAAATTATCCCAGTTCTCCGGCCCGGTTCTTCCCAACCTCTACTACAAGCCATGCTCACTTGAAGAAATTGAATTGACACCTACAAATCTCCACCTCAATGAATTCAAGTGCACTTCATCACGTCTTACTGTCTTCTCTTCTCCAGGTTTAATCACATTGTCCAAGCCTTATTAGGCTTGAGCAATGTACCATCTTACTCCTAGGAAATGCATTGGTCAAGAAATTTGCCGCATTATCCAAAGTATGCACTTTCCTAACTTCAACATATCCAGCTTCAATGATATCCCTAGAAAAATGAAGTCTAACATCAATGTGTTTAGACCTTTCATGAAAAGCTTGATGCTTCACCAAATGAAGAGCACTTTGATTGTCACACTGAATAGTAACACAACCTTGTTTTATTCCCAAGTCCTTGAGAATTCCTTTGAGCCATAAAGCTTCTTTGATGGCCTCAGTTAATGCAATGAACTCTGCTTCTGTTGTTGACAATGCAACCAATGATTGTTGCACACTCTTCCAACTCACTGCTGTACCATACAAAGTAAAGACATACCCTGTAATGGATTTTCTAGTATCCACATTCCCAGCAAAATCTGCATCAACATATCCTACCAAAGGTGTGGTATTTGCTTCTTGTCTCTGGAACTTCAATCCCATACTGACAGACCCCTTCAGATACCTTAACACCTGCTTTAAAGCTTCCCAATGTGATTCCCCAGGATTTGACATATATCTGCTTACAAGAGACACACTGTAGGCCAAGTCTGGCCTGCTACATATCATTCCATACATCAAACTGCCAACACCACTGGCATATGGAATATTCTTCATGTGAATCTCCTCAGCTGCAGTCTTAGGGCACTGATCCTTGGATAACTTTGTCTGTAGATTAACTGGAATACTCACTGGTCTGGATTCATGCATGTGGAATCTCTCCACAACCTTCTGCAGATACTGCTTCTGTGAAAGCCATAATGTTCCAGTCTCTCTTCTTCTAATGATGTCCATTCCTAGAATCTTCCTAGCTTCCCCTAGATCCTTCATGTCAAATTCTGAGTTCAAGCTGTTGTATCTTATCCCTGCTCTTACTGGCTATGAGCATGTCATCCACATATAACAACAGAAACACTTGTTCAGTTCTTGAACCTCTGTTAAAGTATACACAACTGTCATATAAGCTTCTTATGAATCCTGCACTTATCATGAACTCATTGAACTTCTTATTCCATTGCCTGGGGCTTTGTTTCAACCCATAGAGTGACTTCCTGAGAAAATAGACCTTCTCTTCATTTCCTGGAATCACAAAGCCCTCAGGTTGCTTCATGTATATCTTTTCAACCAGATCTCCATGCAGGAATGCTGTCTTAACATCTAGTTGCTGCAGTTCCAAGTCTTCTTGAGTAACCTGATAGAGCAATGCTTCAGTACTGGAGAAAATACTTCATTGTAATCAATGCCTTCCCTTTGAGTGAAGCCTCTGGCAACCAACCTTGCCTTGTACCTGATCTTATCAGCTTTTCCAGCCTCCACCTTTTTCTTGAAAATCCATTTTGAGCTTACTAGCTTCTGCCCTTTTGGTTTGTCTACAAGCTTCCAGGTTTGGTTTCTCTCTAAGGATTCCATTTCCTCCATCATGGCCCCTATCCAGTTTTCACTCTCACTGCAACCTACTGCTTCCTTGAAACTACTAGGCTCTTGAAACTCCAAGTCTTCTACTATACTCAGTGCATAAAATACACTGCCAGCTAATCCATAGAAATCAGGTCTTTGGATTTGTCTTCTTGGCCTGTCTCTTCCTATGCTATAGGTTCTGAGATTTGCCATCTCAGTTTGACCTTCTTCCTCTTCTGATGAACTGTCATCTTCTTGCTGAGCTTGTGTATTCTCCTCTGGTGGTATCTGCTCCTTATTAGGCTCCACCTGAAAATAAATTCTTTCAGGTTCCACAGCTCCATCAGCTTCCTCTTGACTTCCAGTAGAGTTGTATCCCATTACATCTTCATTGAATTTTACATCTCTACTTATTAGGAGCTTCTGGTTTCCCTATTCTAAGCACCATAGCCTGTAGCCTTTTATACCTTCAGGATATCCCAGAAATACACATCTCTGTGCTCTTGCATCAAGTTTATCTTGCCTAATGTGAGCATAGGCTAAACAAACAAACACTTTTAAGTCATGGTAGTTTGGTGTCTTTCCACTCCACACTTCTTCTGGAGTTTTAAATCTTAGAGTTGATGATGGTGACCTGTTGATCAAATAGCATGCATTATTCATTGTCTCTCCCCAGAAGGATTTAGGTAATCCAGCATCAATCAACATGCATCTAACTCTTTCCAGCACAGTTCTGTTAAATCTTTCAGCAACTCCATTCTGTTGGGGGTTTAGAGGGACAGTTCTGTGCCTTGTGATGCCCTTCTCTTCATAGAACTCTGTAAATTCAGTGGATAGATATTCCAAGCCATTATCTGTCCTAAGATGTTTTAGTTTCTTCCCTCTTAGGTTCTCCACCTTATTCATCCATGTTTTAAACTTGAGGAATGCATCACTCTTGTTTCTTAAAACATACACCCAGGTTTTTCTGCTGTAATCATCAATGATGGACATGAAATACCTTCCCCCTCCATGTGTTTCTGTTCTCGAAGGCCCCCAAATATCAGAGTGGACATAATCCAGGGGTTCTTGAGTGGAATGAATCTCTTTAACATAAGGCAGTTTCTTTACCTTCCCCATAGCACACATGTCACAGAAATCCAGTGTTCTATTTCCCATTTCACCAATGATACCCTTCTTGGATAGTTCCTTCAACCCTTTCTCTCCAATATGACCCAGTCTTCTATGCCACTTCATGACATCTTCTCTGCTTATCACAGAATCAGCACATCCTATCACAGGTGATCCAATCAAAATAAACAGGCCATTGTGTTGTCTTCCTTTGATTACCAACTTATTGTGTTTAGTAATGTGAAGATGACCATCTAGGGAATTGAACTGACAGCCATTTGCCACAAGAGATCCAAGGGATAAGAGATTTCTTTTCAATCCAGGAACATACCTTACTTGAGAAATAGTTCTGATGACTCCATCATACATTTTAATTTGAACTGATCATGTGCCTTTGACTCTGCAAGAGTGATCATTTCCTAGCAGTACACATCCACCATCTTCTTTCTTTAGGTCCTTGAACCAGGATTCATTGGGACATATGTGAAATGAGCATCCAGTATCAAGTACCCATTCCTTTTCCATTCTGGTGTCTGTGATGTTTAAGACTTCTGGGATGTCTTCTTGATGCTCTGTCATTGCCACCTCTGCCCTCTGAGTCTCCTGCTTCTTCTTCTTTTGTGGACAGTCCTTCTTTAGGTGTCCTGTTTGCTTGCATTTGAAACACTTCCTGGTTTCAACCCAGTCACCTTGTTTCTTTGCATTCTGAGTTCCAGACTTGTTATCTTTAACTCCGTGGAACTTCTTCTTTTGGAAATTCTTTTTGAACTTAATGTTCAAGCCTTCTCCAGCTTGGGTAGAACCCGTTTCTCCCTGATTCTGAAAGCACTTGGTCTTCAATGCTGACAAGATGGATCCATAACTGATTTTTCCATCTCTTCCAAACATCAGTGCATCTTTGAAGCTTTCCATGGATTTTGGAAGAACATTTAACACCATCAGAGCCTTATCATCATCCTCCAAATTCACCCCTAGATCTTTCAGCTCTTAAATCATCTTGACAAACTCATCAAGTTGATCAGAAATGACTTTATCATCAGAGATTTTGAATGACATTAACTTCTGTTTCAGAAATAGTTTGTTGGATATAGACTTTGATTGATAAAGTTCCTCCAATTTTCCCCATGCCTCCACTGCATTCTTGCACCTCGAAACCTCCCTCAAAGGTTTATCACCCAGGCCTAAGAATATCAAACTCAGAGCCTTCTTATCCAATTCTGGAAACTTGGATTTCTCAGCATCAGGCCATTGATCAACAGGAAGAAGTGCAGAGTCTAAGCCATTTTGAATCAGCACTGCATTCATTTTAATCTTCCAGAGTGAGAAGTCATTCTTACCAGAGAACTTCTCCACATCCATCTTTACTCCAGCCATTCTTCTTCTTCTTTGAGTTTGTGTGTATGTTTCCCACAGACGGCGCTACTTGTTAGGTTTGAGAACACTTACAACACACAAACAAAAAGTTCAATCCTAGAAACGAATGAAAACCAGATTGAAAATCAAACACTAAAAACCGAACGCAAAAGCAGAAAATAAAATGAAGAACACCAAGCTTTTACGTGGTTCGATCGATGTGATCTACATCCAAGGAGGCTCTATACACCTCAATTCACTCAACTAAACAATCAATTACAAGAAATAATCCAGAAAACTAGAAGCCCCAATTCACACTCCGAATTGAGCTTAAGAACCCTAGCTCTCAAATTCTAATGATTGATTAGTGTTTACAGAGGGAAAAATACGTGTATCAACTCGTATTTACAAGTAGAACAAACTTATATAAAGAGCTAAGCTCGAATCAAGAAACTCTGGGAGCTGGAATCAAAATCAGTTGCAACTGCTATTCAAACTGTTACGAGTCTTCAACAACGGTTTTTCACGCGTCAGTCCAAAACCATTGCGTATTTCTGTTATAACAGTCGCCAACCCGGTTCTCCAATAACTTCCAAATCTGAACTGAAATTATCCTGGTTCTCCGGCCCGGTTCTTCCCAACCTCTACCTCAAGCCATGCTCACTTGAAGAAATTGAATTGACACCTACAATACAGAAATGTGTTACTATTTTGTGCGACAATCAAAGTGCACTTCACATGGTAAAACACCAAGCATTTCATGGAATATCAAAGCACATTGATGTAAGGTTACATTTTGTTAGAGATGTAATTAATTCTGGTTCAGTTGAAGTTAAGAAGGTGCATACTGAGGAGAATGCAACTGATTTTCTAACCAAGGTGGTACCAGGGACCAAGTTGAGGCATTGCTCAAGCCTGGTGAGGCTTAAACAATGTGTTTAAATTCTGAAGGTGAAGACAGGTTGAGGTGTGGACACACACTTAATTCATTGAGGTGGTGATTTGTGAGATTGAAGTCAATGTCATTAAGTGTGTGAAGTTAAGTATTAGGTTATGTTGGGAATCAAGAACTGGGAAGAAAACCGTGTGAACTGGACTGGAGAACTGGGTTTCAGAGTGAACAGATAAATGGTGCAGGCTGAACTGGTTTTGAGTGGACAAGTGGTTTGAGTTGGTTATGCAACAGTTTTCACGCATCTTTAATAACAGTTTTGTTAACCGTTCTTCTTTTAGAAACCTGCAGCTCGATTTCAAGAGGTTACAACAGATTACTGGTGGTTAATTGAGTCCAATTTCTATATCTAACTTCAGGAACAACTTGTGTCGAACTCAATTCATTCATTTTTCCCTCTATAAACAATAATATAGAAAGATAATTTAGCGATTAGGGTTCTTAACCTAATTCGGAGTTCAGAATTAGGTTTGCTAATTTCTGTATAATTCTTGTAATCTTCAGTTGAGGTTAGTGAACTGAGGTGTGAGGAGCCTCTGTGGATGTAGAACTTCATAGTTCGAACCACGTAAATGTGTTTGTGATTCATTTTTCATTTCAATTCTGCGTTGTTTGTGTTCGGCCGTTTTCTGATCAATTCGTCCGAACAGTTTTGTGATTCCTTCTGATTATTTTGATTGATTCTTTGACAACACAACACAACGGGGGTTCTACATCTCCTTCCGTATAGCACTTCAAATGCAGACGTCCCAATGGTCACTCGATAACTACTCAACCAAGGATATATGTTCTTCCCACGAACCTCCAAAATTCAATACACATGCCCTAAGCATATCCTCGAGTGTCTTATTCGTAGTTTCAATTTTTACATCAGGCTGTGGGTGGTACGCCGAACCGAAGTCCAGTGAAGTCCCCAAAGACTCATACAAACTCTTCTAGAAATTGGACGTAAATCTAGCATCTTTGCCCGATACTATCGCTGACGGTAGGCCGTGGAGTCTAACTATCTTATTTATGTAGAGCCTAGCTAACTGATAAGGAAGTAGGTCGTCCTAATGGGGATAAAGTGAGCCACTTTGGTGAGTCTATCTACTATAACCCAAATGGCATCATACCCTCTAGAAGTTCTAGATAATCATACGATGAAATCCATACTAACATTATCCCATTTCCCTTATAGGATAGGCAGCGGTTGCAGTAATTCTAAGGGTTTCTCACAAACTGCTGTCCCTCACTGGCACACTAGTCCTCTTCCTATGTATTGGGCTATACTACATTTCATGCCTCTACACCAGAATTTTTTCCTAAGATCATGGTACAATTTACTAGCACCTCGGTGGGTAGTAAAAGATGTGTCGTGCGCTTTCTTGAGTATCTCTTCCCGCAGTTCCAGGTCCTTTCGAACACAGATTTGCCCTCGAAACAACAAAGTTGCATCTGAGGACAACTTAAATCCTTTCTCGGGATATTTGAGAGATAACTCCTTCATTTTAGTTAAAAACCTATTGCTCCCCTAAGCGTTTCTAATCCTTATTCTTAGGGTAGGTTGTAATTTCAGGGCCTCCAAATACCCTTTCATTAGTTTGCTTGTGCAGACCTCAACCCTATATCTCCTTAACTCCTCTCGCATGTTTGTCCCTAAAGTAGCTAACATACTCTTCTCAAAACTACTTTTATCATAATCCTTCACGAACTCTAAACATCGCCTTTGACGTATGTTTAT
The DNA here is from genome assembly GCA_958295605.1 of Ajuga chamaepitys. Taxonomy (NCBI): domain Eukaryota; kingdom Viridiplantae; phylum Streptophyta; class Magnoliopsida; order Lamiales; family Lamiaceae; genus Ajuga; species Ajuga chamaepitys. Next base: position 38,607,938 of record OY282495.1, read on the forward strand.
CTCCTTCTGAGTGAAGAAGTACTTGAGACTTTTGTGGTCCGTAAAGATTTCACATTTGCTTCCATGCAAGTAGTGTCTCCAAATCTTCAATGCATGCACCATAGCGGCCAATACCATGTCATGCGTGGGATAACTCTGCTCGTGTTGTTTGAGTTGTTGAGATGCATAAGCTAATATCCTTCCTTCTACATCAAAACCCAGCCGATACCCACTTTCGTGGCATATGTGAATATCACGAATCCTTCTGTCCCATCGGAAATAGTTAGTACCGTGCAGATACCAACTTCTCTTTCAATGCCTCAAAGCTCCGCTCACACTCGTTCGACCAGACAAACGTCTCAATTTTCTTAATGAGTTGTGTGAAGGGTTTGGCAATCTGATCAAAGTTCCTAATGAACCTCCTATAATACCCAGTCATTCCTAGAAAACTACGCACTTCTCCAGCGTCGGCGCTTCCCAATTCATCAAGACTTCAACCATATAGGGGTCTACTTCTAACCTTTGGCCTAATTGTGTCCTAAGAATAATACCCTATCTAACCAGCATCCACACTTATTAAACTTAGCGTATAACTTCTCTTTCCTAAGGGTTCCTAATATTATCCTAAGATGTCTGGCATGCTGCTGAACATTCGGCGAGTTAATGAGGATATCATCAATGAGTACAATGATGAATTGGTTAAGGAACTCGTGAAAATTTTGGTTTATCAAGTCCATGAAGATAGCTAGGCTATTAGTGACACCGAATGGCACTACGATAAATTCGTAATGTTCGTATCGAGTCCTAAAAGATGTCTTAGGTATATCACCCTCTTTGACCTTAAGTTGGTGATAACCCGACTGCAAGTTGATCTTTGAGAAAACTGTGTCGTTTCTCAGTTGATCGAACAAGTCCTCAATTTGGGGCAGCGAATACTTATTCTTTATTGTCAAGCAGTTCAGCTCTCGGTAGTCGATACATATACACATAAAGTGTCTTTATTCTTGACGATTAAGACTGGCGCTCCCCATGGAAACACGTTAGACTTATGAACTTCTTCGCTAACAGTTCCTCCAACTGTTTCTTAAGTTCCTGTAGCTGGTGGTGCCATCCTATACGGTGCTTTAGATAATGGAGCGGCTCCCAGCACTTGATCTATTGAGAATTCTATCTGCCGATCTGGGGGTACCCCTGACGGATCCTTTAGAAATACATCTAGTAATTCTTTACTATTGGCACATCCTCTGGCGTTAATTTCTCCTGCTTAACCTCCATGGTGTTCACCAGATAACCTTTACACCCTTTCTAGACTAACAGTCAGCCGCTCTCATTGCTGATGATAGGTATCCCATTTGGCTTGGAGACACTCCTATAAAGGAATAGTCAGCCCTCCACCTAGTCGATTTGCTTTCGATCATAAAAAAATTGTGGCCTTCTGCTTCACCAGTCAATCAAGCCCTAGGATAACGGATAACATCAAATCTTTCACTTTCATAATGAAGAGGTCAGCGTCCACTTTGATTGTCCTAAATCTAACTGTAGTGCCCTAACTATCTTACAGACTTGTATAGTTTCCTGGATGGTACTCCTACTTCAAATCCTGGAATCTCAATCCCTTTCAGATTCAAATGTTCCACACACAACTTTGATATGAATGAATACAATGTACCAATATTAAATAGAGCAAATACGAGTTATCCATAAATTGAGAGCATACCTATTAACATCTCTCCTTCAGAGGCTCATTCCTCTGATTCAGACCCTATCTCGTCTTACGCGTATTCCTCCTCCCCATCCTCATCCAGAAATTCTACCATGTAGCCATCCTCCAGCAGTGCATTCAAGTGTGCCTTACCTCGGGCATTTTCGACCATCATAGGCTTGCTGGAAATAGTAGTTGGTCATCGCACTTGACTTGCTGCGGTAATGGGTAGAGTTAATGTTGTAGCGGAGGGTGCTACTCTAGTACGTGATCCCGGGCAATCAGTCATCCAGTGACCCAGTTGATAGCATTAGAAGCAAATGAACTTCCCTTGCAGACCTTCCCCAGCGTGGAACTTCCTACACTTGGGACATTCCAGCCGTTGGGCCATCTGCACCCTTATCGGTATCAACCTGACACTTATTCCGCCAAAACTCGGTAGGTTTCTTATTACTGGAGGTCCCTTCCGCTTGTTCAGGTTGGTATAGGTGGCAACTGCGGCCGCTCCATCCCCAAGTTCATAGAGATGGCTTGTGCTCGTTTAAAACCTCCTGATACGTCGCCAAACGTAGCCCACAAATGATGCTCCCAATTTCTGTTTGCTATCCATGATCAAAGCGACGATCTTTCCATTCATCGGTACTGACCAGATGTGTTGCATATTGGAAAAGGTAGTTGAACCTCCGTTAATACAAGCCACGGTCAGACTCATGAAACTCTACCTCCTTTTGGTCTCGAAGATCTGGTGGAAAGTAGCGATCCAATACTAAACCCTCGAACTCATTCCAAGTGAGTTTGTCCTTTTGCTCGAGGGTTATTAGCTGGCATCTCGTAGTGATCGGGCATAGAGGATCATCTGATTAGACGTTATTTCATGTACTCGAAGACTTTCTCCATCTCGTTTATCCATTCTCTGATCCATCCGGTCCCTCGTTTCCACTAAACCTAAGCGCTTGGAAACAACGAAACTGTTCTATGACAATATGATTCTTAGGGGTGTCATTTTTTTGTGTTGGCTAAGTGTACACTACTTCCTACTATAACATATGCTGGACAGCCTTAAGGAACTCTCCAGCAGCATCTGCCCCAGATGTGGGCACGGGCTACCCTTGCTCGAAGGTGTTCCTCAACCCTCGAGATCCTTCGACTTGTATGAGGTACCAGTTCTAGAGGTTCTATGGGTTGTTCCTGCCACCCTAAATCTGATATGGGTATCTTAGTTAGAAGCACGTCTCCCTATGTTCACAGGCATCTATTTAGGTTCAAGCATCCTAAAGTCCGTCTAAGTTCTCCCGACTTTATTCTTAGCTAATCATATATCTGTCGAGAGAGTCGTGCTTGGTTGATTTCATGATTTGCATTCTATAATGGTTTCAAGTAAATTGTGGTGGTAATGTGCAAGTGAGTTTTGTGTTGTGAGATTTTATAGAAATATTTTGTATTTGTTGCTCTTTATCTAGTCTTAAATCATAATCAGTTAGGCATCACTGTTTTATGAAATAGTTAGTTGATTCCATACATTCCACAATCTGATATACAACATACTCGACATCCCAACTTCAAACATAGAATAAGGAGGAGATGGGGAAAACAGAGTAGCGGAGTTCTAGTACAGGACAACCTAAAACTAAACTAAGCAAACTAAATCCCTCAATTAGCGACTACTCGGAGGATAAGGCTCCGGGTAAGTTCTTTGGGCTGATCCTAGGTCAGAGGGATCACAGTGGTTATCAGATATGGGGGTACCCATCATCCAACTGCATAGGTGGTGCAGGTACGAACTCCCAATACATTACTCAGGCATGGCGATCCTCCACTAACTAGGAGGTGCCAGACTGAGTTGTCGACCCTGGAGTTACGATTGCTTCCGTAAGGCAACATTCGGCCATATCTTAAGATCAGCCTCCGGAGCAGCCATGTATTGAGCTTGCCTATTGGTCTCGCTGGCTCTTGCGGTTTCCTATTGGTACTAAGCTTCCGTCTGTGTCCACGCTTCCATAGCCAACCAGCCACCCTAACATATTGGCCTCCCTAACTTGGAATGCGATCTTTTCCACTGCCTGGACCAATATTTCGCTGTATAGATCGTAGATAGAGTTAGTGACAACCGCCCTGTTCGGGGGAGTCAAGACATAAGTGGATTATTGGGCCAGAGGTTGTAGCTCAGGCAACAAACGCGTTCTGAGGTGATGTGTAGCCTTGATTTCAGTTTCATTGATCCCGGCACCTAAAGCTTGTTGCCTCAAAAGACGCATACGCTGCACAAAGTGTCGTATGTTCTCTCCTAGTTGTTGGAAGGTCACATCATAGAGCACGACATTAGGGTTTTCCATGATGGTTCATGACATCACATTCTCTGCTTCCGTAAACTTAACATTTAAGAAAATATCACAGTTTCGAGGAGCTTTTTACGTTATGATATGCATGAATGCATGTAATAGTCAAATTATAAGTAGATCAATAATTCTGAATTAATGCAAGCCCATAATACCTCTTCGTCTACTTTCGTTCTTTCGTACCCTTTTCATCATACTTTTATGCTTTCTACTAATTCATACTTTCATACTTTCATTATCCATTCTATCATGCTTTTCTACTTCTCACAATATGCAATGCATGTAAACGACTATCTAAAAACTCATCTTTTGTGAAAAACTGAAATTTTAGGCCATACCCGACGTCCTTACCTGTAGTTGAACAATGATTATGCCTTTTTAATGTACCTCTTTGTTAGTCCAGCTTTGGTTACGAGTTTCTTCCCACAACGTAGGCTCTAATATTACCCTGTATCCGCCCAGATTACTTTCCAGTGATTTGAGTTGCCACTACTTACCTAGCCCTTTTTTTTCTTTCATTACATATTCTGACTTGCTTCTCATTTACTTACCCTTTTACTCATCGGAGTCACGTAGCGAAAGAGAAACGAGTAGTCTAAGTTGTCATGAACAGAAACTCATACAAAAGGAAATATAACACTTAAACTTAGTCCGTTTACTTACACTTCATTTCTTTAACATGGTACTTATTCATTACACATTAAGTCTCTTGGACTACGAGAAAGGCTTCAAAAATATTTCCTGACGGAGCCAGCAAATGAAATACATAATTAGAAACCCTATAAGACACCTAGTCAATGTCACTTCTCTGTAGTAAGGCACAACCATCACCTGAAAAATGATTTTAGGAAAACATGAGTTTTTTACTCAGTGGAATAAAGCTGCTACTTAAATAAACACTTTAAAACATGTGTGTCCTCTTGACAACATTGTGCCTCCCTCTTAAGTAGGGTCGAACTGTCAGCATGCCAGCCTTCTTATCATACTTCACATACTGCCTTATCTCAGTCAATAGCCATGAACGCACACTGCCTTATCTCAGTTAATGGCCATTACCTTATATGTAGCCCTTGCGACTGCTCATACTTACAGACATATATAAAGTCAAAATTGAAATAACAAATTTGCCCACAGAATTGAAATAACAAATTTGCCCACTTTTCACAGACATATATAAAGTAAGAATTTAAATAACAGATTTGCCCACTTTTAAAGTTAAGCTGTGTCGTTTAATTGCGTGAAACTATTTGTGTCGTATTCCTCGCCACAAATATGGAACATATCATTATTAGAGTGTTAAATTGCTTCTTATTTAGCCGTGTTTATGTTATTTACACGATTTACAAGTGTTATCTAAATATCTAACTCAATTATGTAGCGCTTAACCGTTTATTGAACCTAATCTTTCTATTCATTTCATTAACTTTTTTATCACTCATTGATCAACATAACATCATCATCATCGCACATCATTTCATACTAGTTTATTTATCATCACATCTTTATCATTATTAATCTTATTTCATTTCCTAAACATTATTAAACTAAATTCATATTTACCGAACATACATACTTATACATAACTTCATATGATTCCACTTAATCACATTAATTCATATCTAACATATTAACGAGCATTCTAGTGATCAAATCATCACATAATTATCACTTTGTTCCTAATATCCTTCTTTACCGAAAGTTTAACAATAATTTCTTCCAAAATCATTTTCGAATCCTTTTGTTCTAAATTATTTCCAAATCGATCAACATATTTACAGTTTATCAATTTCCACTTGATTTTCACAAAATACCAACATCTACACTTCACAAATGTTGCAAAGACATATCATCCCACTACAAGAAAAAGGGTCTTTTGAGACCACAAAAAAGTGATCCCAAATAATGAGTATTTGCCACAACTTAAGCAAAGTGGTCTCAAATAATAAGTATTTGTCACAACTTATGAGTATTTGTCACAACTTTATTGTCGTCTCAATAACTCTGTCACAAATAATATATTTGTGACCACAAAAGTGGTCTCAAATACGTCTCAAATATTTTTTACAACAACTAGTTGTCTCTAAAAGTAGTCTTAACATTGTCTCAAATAATTTGTAGAGAGATTTGTGACAACAAGTGGTCACAAATAACTTATTATTAGTGACCACAATTGTGGTGACAAAAAGTCTTATGCAAAAGACTTCTTTTGTTGTAGTGTCCCCATTTTATTCAACTTTCATAAGATCATTCTAAAACTAATACAAGATTAACCCTAATTACTATTTAATCTAAATCATCTCGGCACAAATTTAACATGCAAGTGTATCTCTTTACCGAAGCATAATTAAGCATGATTTCATAAGAAAATCACCTATCTGACATGCAATTAAACCTTTTTTACCACTAAATCATGTATGATCATTTTTGCTCCAACTTTCACATGCTAGGGCTCAATTTAGACATGCAATATATCAAGAACATACTTGGCGTATATCTAATAAAAATCATCAAGACTAACATGCAATACATTAAAACTAAATATGTTCCCCATAAACTACCCTACAAAATTACATGCACATTTCCTTTCCATTCCCCATAACCGAATGCATAACAACATTCATAACAATTATTCCAAGCTTAACCTAAACCTCTGGTCAAGTTGTGAGTTGGATATGAGAGTGATTTGAAGCCTATTTCAACCCGTAGCTTAGCCCTTATGCTTACATCAAAGCTTCCTTGAGGGAAATGGAGGATTATGGTGATGAGGAGGGAAAGGGGTGATTGTCGAAGCCTTAGAGAAGAGATCTCGGTGACTTATAATAATCTAAAGCATAAATAAGATTACAGTTATGAATGCTTGTTTGTGTGTCACTTTGATTTACTATGGGCAAGAGTTAAGATATAACTTTTATACTGATACTGCTCGATCCGCTTATCCCAGGAATTCGAAGTAAAGCCCGATTAACAACGATACCCAACTCAAGGAAAAACAAAGAACACAAGATATACGTGGTTCGATCCAGAGATCTACATCCATGGGCACAAATAATCACCTGCCGGGGTATTTTTTACTATCTTCCTTTCAATCTTACACGTTGTAGTTTAGGAGTACAAAGTGTGAACCCTAAATCTGAGTACAATTCTACTATTTATACTACTCAATTCAAAACCCTAACTAAATCCCTACAATTGCGTCCACCAAATTTGCATGGGAGTTGAAAGGAGATCGTGGGGATCTCACTTTCCAAATATGCCGCGACTGGGTTGTTCCAGGCTCGTGCGCGCTTCTGGGCCGGCTTGGTTGCTAGGCTCGTTCTTCTGGGCCCAGTTGCTCCGGGTCGGGTTGACCCGCCCCGAAGCTATTGGGCCATACCTATCAGATGCCCCCCCACCAGCCGGAGCAAGGTAGGAGCTGCGGTTATAAGTAGGGCAAGGTGTAACAGGTGCCGATGTTGAGCGATGTAATGACGTGGCGAGCAAAGAGGGATGCTGTCTTTGTCGAACCGAAGTATCCCCTGGGGTCAGGGGATCGACCTGAGCCGAGATGATGCATCCCGGAGGGATGGACTCTGCGAAGACCAAACTTGACCGAACTGAAGTACCCCGAGGTCATGGGGTCGACTGGAGCCGAACTTGTATCCCCGGGTCGTAAGGTTTGGTGAGATCGAACTAGAATATGCCCGAGGTGAAGGGATCACCGGGGTGAGACCCAAAACTTCCTGGGAAAGAGTGAGGTTGATGTGATTGGCGGCGCCGTCATTAGGAAAAGGGATGTGAAATGACGCGTTTATGAATTCCAAGAAGCGTGTCTCCCACGTGCCTTGGTAACTGTAATGCGTGTGACGTCCACGCGCGAATCTGAGACACGAAATTTGAAAAGGCCAGATCTGAGCCGTTGATGCAGGAGTATATATAGAGAAAGCTTGCACAGTAATCTTCATCTTTCTCATTAGCGATTTGCAAGATACAGAGAGCGGGAAAAAAGAGATTCGTCGGTGTCATTTATGAACCATCTCAAATCAAAACTAAGTAAGTATGTCTTCCTCATTGTCTTCATCTTCAATTAGGGAGGTAGGGACCGATGAAACCCTATTAAATGTACCACCCATACGCTTTATCATTCCAGAAAGAAGAGTGATTAGGATGGTATATAGGGCTGATGGCAGGGAATCCGGCACCCGGGCAGTAGGGTTTAGTGAGTGTTTGGAGGAGGATTTCGAGGTGGCCGTGGAGGCACTGCGGATGACGCGGGTGCAAATAGAAACCCTGATTCCAACCTTTTTCTTCCCTTTTAAATTAGAATACATAGTGCCGGAGCCTAGTGACCGAGCTTGCTGCCCTCCGAGGGGCTTCATAAGTGTGTATATAGACCATCTGAAAATAGGGATTGGATTCCCCCTTTGGGACTTCGTTGTACAGTTGCTGAGATATTACAACATCGCCCTGAGTCAATTAGCACCCAATGCCGTGAGGCAAGTTGTCGGGTTTACAGTGGTATGTAAAATGCCGGGGTAGAACCAAACGTAGAGTTGTTTAGGGTTTTCTTCCAACTTAAGGCCTTCGGAAAATCGAAGGGATGGTACTCCTTTAGCCCCAGGGCCCGAGGTGGGGTTAAGGTGCAAAACCCGAGCAAGGTGGAGGGTTGGAAGGAGAAATTTATTTATGTGAAGACTGACGTGGTCCTCCTGAGGTGGAGGAGGGAGGAGGTATTAGATAATGCCCTGGTGGCGGAGCCGGAGCCGGAGGTAGTAAGATAATTTCGTACTGTAGGTACGTTCAAGACCCTACCGAGGAGGAGCTGCAGGAGGAAGGGTTAAGCCCGTATTACTCGGGCGAAGCAGAGGGGCTTTCCACCCGAGGGCACGAGTCGGAAGCCGGGGCAGTTGAGGAGGGTAGGAACTTTTAAAATTGCGTAACGTACTACTACAATTTGCACAGGATTAACCACAAATCTCTTTTGCAGTGGGACGCTTCGGAAAGGAGTCTACGGGAAGCCCCGCGGTGCCCGTGGTGTCAAAGAAGAAGGGAGCTGCGACCGAAGTAGACCCTAGAAGTAGGGTGTCGCCCAGTCCGAGGCCGTCATCAGGGACAAAAGAGGATGTTGTGGTAGCGGGGGCGACCCCGAGATCAAAGAGAAGGTCGGAACCATCTGTGACTCCACCCGGAGCGGCCAAAAGACTCCGCACGGAGCCGATCCCCGAGGTAAAGCATGTATAACCCTTTGCCGGAGTGAAAAACTGCGGTTGAAGCTTTTTTTTTTTTTAATGTTTGCTTCTTGGTATTGTGTTTTAAGGGGCAAGGGCCCACAAACGTGCTGGGCCTGGAAGGGCCGGATGCCGAGGAGCTTTTGCGACTGGCACAGGGGATCATGGATCTCGGCTGAGGGAGTGAGAGAGAGGCCAAGGAAGGGCTAGCCGAGGCAGTGAGGGAGCTGCGTGCTCGTAATGACAGGTTAACTCATGATCTGTCTGAGGCGCGCAAGAGACCTGCCTTGGTGGAGAAGGAAGTGGCGCGGTTGCGCGAGGTGGAGGCAGAGGCCGGGGCTCTTCGCGGCAAAACAGCGGAACTGCCGGCGGAGTTGAGGGCCAAGGAGGCGGCTGTAGTGGACGGCCAGGGGGCGGTGCTGAACGCATTTACCGAAAAGCTGTTGAAAACGAGCACCTTCCTCGACTATCAGACCAGTTTCGTCGTGGTCGGGGACACGGCCACACGATCAGTGCTGCTGGAGAAAGTCAAGGAAATCTATCCGAATGTGGATGTCTATCGTCCAGAGTTCGGCTACGATTTGAACGTCGTGGGTTACGTGGAAGAGGCGTATTACAAAGCACTGGCCCGTGTCCCGGAGTGGCCCTTGGCGAAGGCACTGGCAGAGAAGAAGAAGATCCTAAGCGCCGAGGAGATCGCTGCCTGCGATGCGGACCAAGATGAAGAATTCTTGGCGTTTCGCCATGGTGAATTCATTTCGGAGCCCCGAGACAAGGATCCACCTCCGCGCATGGAGATCACCGCGGAGGCAGCGAGAGGTGACGCGGGGGTGATTCGAGAACTGCCGGAGGGAGAGCACGAGGTCGAGGCGGAGGTGCCGGAGGCAGTCGAAGGAGTCGAAGAGGGGGAGGTCAGTCGTTCCCCGCAATTTTGATTAGTTGTTTATATAGTAGATGATAGGAACAACTTGTAATTCTGTTGTAATGAACTCAGCCGATGTATGCTCCTGTTTGTTTTTTGAATATGAAGTTGATTGTTGTCAATACTGTCAAGTTACTGCCTTGTCATGATTTGAGTGCGTTTTGTAGTACTAATTTTGTGCTGCAATAAAGAGACTCATGCAGTCATTAGATTGGTTCCGCGGAGAGAAGGATAATCTGCAAAAACAAGTGGTTCCTCGGTTGGAGAGGAGGGTGGCCATAGCGGAGAGAAGGGCCAAGGAAGCCGAGGAGGCAAGGGCCAAAGCTGTGGAAAAGGCGAGAGACCGGGAGCTGAAATACTTGTCGACGGTCGCCCACCTAGACCGCGTCATCATCCACCAAAGGGAGTATGAGCGAATACTGACGGAGTATGGCCTGCTAACTTTTGAGGAGGTCGAGGAGCGGATAACTGAGATTCAAGGCGAAATTTTGGCGCTGATGACGGCCGGCCACGCAGACTCCTCCGAGCTTGTAAGAAAGTGGGAAGTACTGGAATTACTCCTTAATATGTACGAGGGCTTGAGAGGCCGCGGCAGGTGGCGTCACATGGCAGAAGAATATATTACAAGCTCCAGCCGGGGCCAGGAGATCGCGAAGGCTCCACGGAGGAGTAAAAAGAGGGCAGCGGGGAAAGGTAAAGGGATCGTAATCCAAGAGTCGACCCCGGTGGCCGTTGTGGAGGAGGCCCCAGTAGCTGTAGCGGAGGAGGAAGTTGAGAAGCCAGCCGAGGAAATCGAAGTGATGGACCCTGCGGAATGGGATCCCACTGAATGGGCTAATACTCCGAGACCAACGCCTCAACCGAGTCCTCGGGGCAAAGTGAGGAGCGACGTTCCTAGGCCAGTGCCAAGAGTGAGTCCTCGGCGTAGAGGAGGTCAAGGCAGGGGAGGAATAGGAGCTCAAAGCTGAGGAGCCTCCAGATCCCGGAGGACGCGAAGAAGCTCCCGGGACGGGACCCAACGCCGGAGCGCAGAGTATTGGCTCGGAGGCTAAAGATAAGGATTAGTTGTTGTAGTAATGTATGCATATATGCAAAGAACTCTTTTTGGGAAGCAAATTAGAGAAAATGTTTTGATTTTGATAAGTATGTTAAATAAGAGTGATTAATGTTTAATCATGATGCAATTGCAATTGCTTCAAATTATTTTGACATGTCATTACAAAAATAATTAGGTAATTAGTACTCGGGAGTACAATATGTAAATAAGGCCTGGCAGAGAAACAAAGCAGAAAATCTCCCCGGACGGATCAGGCGAGAGTGAAAGGCCTCTCCGGTTAAACGGACGAGAGGGAATATAGGTCCGGGGACTAAATGTTGATCTCTCCGGACGGATCGGACGAGAGATCAGTGTGTCCGGAGACGGACAATAATGAGTCTAGGCTAGGGCGTCCCCGCAACGTAGAGAAAAGTACAACAAGAGTCGTGAAGTGAAAACTTTATTCAGAGTAATTGTCGGAACAATTGAAAAAAACAAAGAGATTCATAAAAAAAAAACACGTTATAGAACGGAAATGAAATAACGTAAAAGAAATGTAAAGGGAAAAAAGACACTTGGCCATTTGTAATTGATAGGGATGGCCCGGTCACTTCGGGTCGGGTTAATACCTAATACCTCGGCCCACTAACCGGCCCAGAAGGTCCAGAAGTACGCGTTCCAGATAACGCGTGTGGCGCGGCCCAACTTGTGGCTTGTTCCGCAACTCAAGGCCCACGATCCGTTCCCAACCGCCATGCAGCGGAAAATAGGCGCGATAATAGGGAGTTAGTTAGGGTTCAGTAGGGTTTAGTATAAATATGAGAAAAGAACTCGGAATTAGGGTTCGCATTCTGTATTCTGAAATTATTACGTGTAAACTCAAAACAATAGTGAAGAAAACACCTCGGCAGGTGTCATTTTCAGCCCGTGGACGTAGATCTCCGGATCGAACCACGTATATCTTGCTTGTTTTCATATTTCGTGTATTGATTGCTTACTGAATTGATTGGATACCGGATTGCGCATTATCAATTGGCGCCGTCTGTGGGAAAGCAAGAGGTTTTTTTGATACTAACAGTGCATTCGATATATCATGGTGATGACTCGTCTAAATCAATCTCGCCAGGGTGATCAAGCCAATCAAGATCCACCCGTGGATCAGGTTATGCCGCCGAGGCAGTCGCCGGTTAGGGATACATCTCATCATCAGGGAAATCAAGGCCCAGCCATGAATCCGGACAACCAGTTTTTACCTCCACCCCCACAGGACATGCAAAACCCTAATCCCGCTGCCGCACAGCCGCAGGTTAATATTCAAGTGACTCCAGAATTACTCCAGGCTTTCCTACAAGAGCATGCTCATGTTCTTCAAGACTGGGCGGCCAACCGCCTGAATCCTAATGGACCTGCTGGATACGCTACCCATCCCGCAGTGCCTCCACATCGTCAGCATTCGCACGATCAACAAGACCCGGTGCACCGCGGGCGTCAGGATCGGCGACGGGAACGACCTGGTTCTCCACAGGACCATGGGAGTTCTAATGGGTCAAGACAGCGCAACGACGAACCTGCAGATGTCGATCGCCGCCGTCCACTTAACGCGGCTAAAAGAGTTCGCTGTGCCAATCCTCATGCTCTAGATCTTCAAGAGTATGAGCGAGTCCAACGCAATGTCGAGCTAGACAGAATCCTGGGCCTTGATGCCAATGGAGATATCATCACACCGTTCTCTCAAGAAATCATGGCCACCTCCCTTCCCGAAGGGTTCAAAAGGCCAGCCATACCACCTTACGACGGCACTGGAGATCCAGCCAATTTTCTTGGAGCTTTCAGGCACAACATGCTTAGCCGCGATCATACTAAATCCCTTCATTACTGCAAGATTTTCCCTGAGTATCTTCAAGATGAAGCTCGGGTTTGGTTTGATTCTCTTCGTCGCAATAGCGTATCCTCTTTTAGAGAACTCGCCGAGCACTTTTGGGCGCGTTTTGAAGCACGTGCGAAGCCCATGGCCACCCTGGCCGACCTCATGAATATGGAACAACGGGACTGCGAAACCGTTACCCAATTTCTTGACCGCTTTACAGCGGAGAGTCTCAAGGTAGGAAGTTGCTCAGATGATGTTATCATCAACGCATTCATGAATGGACTCCGTCCCGGACCACTCTACACCGAGCTGGTTCGTAATCCACCGGTCACAACCCGAGCACTGTTTAATACGGTGTGCAGATATGCTAAGGCCGAGGAGCAGACTCGTCGGAAACATGAGAAACATGCTAGCAAGCGGCAGTCCGACAGGGCACAGGTTGGGCCTAGCACACGACCTAGTGCCTTTTCTCGTCTGAACCCGGGGCGTTCAGAATCTCAAGGTGATATTCCACAATTCACTCCGCTGACAAAATCACGAGCTGAAATTCTTTCAGTTCACAAGAATGATTTACGGCCTTGTCCGCGGATGACTGCTCCGCCTGAGAAGAGGAACCGCGGAAAGTGGTGTGCGTACCACCGAGATCATGGGCACGAGACAGAGGAGTGCCGAGAACTCAACAAGGAAATTGAGGAATGTTTAAGGAAAGGTCTCTTGCGACAATATATTGCGCGGACCGATGACAAGCCTCGGACAAATCAGAATGGGGGTTCGTCTCTCAACCGCAGAGGTTATCATGATCGGGGTTCACAGCAAAATCGGCCGCCGTGGCAGAATAATCGGCAGGGGCCTAGCAATTATGCACTGCAAGACTCTGGTAATCGCCAACAACCTCGTTTTTTGCCACCACCTCCTCCTTCGGGAGGACCCGGAGACAATGCCCCCACTTACGTCATAAACGTGATATATGGGACCCTCCCCACCGGGGCTTCTCGAAATGCGTTGAAGGCAGAGGCACGCCGTCCTCCTCCCGAGGAGCCGCGGCATAAGCGCCTCCATCAGTCTGAAACTGTCAGTTTCACAGATAGAGACCCGGTTCCAGAGATTACACCCCATACTGATGCCATCATCATCGATATGGTTGTAGCCAATGTTACAATAAAGCGAGTGTTCGTAGATAATGGAGCCGCAGTGAGTGTTATATTCGCTGACTGTTTCCAAAAACTGGGAATTCCTCGGGAGCAACTTCGGCCGGCCCCCGGGCCACTGCAGACTTTCACCCAGGGAGAAGTTCAGCCAGAAGGTGTTATCAGCCTCCCGACGACTCTTGGAACTTATCCAGCGATAAAAACCATTTTCGTGGATTTTTACGTGGTTAACTCCCCGTCACCGTATAATATGATCTTGGGTCGGGATTGGCTTACTCCCGCAAAAGCCATATGCTCCACATATCACCTCGCGTTAAAATTCCCTACATCGCACGGCGAAGTGGCCATCCGCGGCAGTCAGAGGGTTTCTAAGGAGCGCATGTACGTGGCACTCAAAAAGACTACCAAAGTTCTTCCCAAACAGCAGCTTCAGGTAGCATCATCGGCTCTTGAACCTCAGGTATGTACCTCATTGGGGGACACCACTGTCCAGGTGCCGCTTGATCCGTCCAAACCAGAACAAACTGTAACTGTCGGTGCCGTGGATGTGCCGTGGTTACATCAAGCCATCATCCAGACTCTGCGAGATTATTCCGATGTCTTCGCATGGTCCCCTTTGGATATGCCCGGGGTCTCTCCTGATATAATAACCCACAAGCTGAACATCGATCCCAGCGTTAAACCTGTACAGCAAAAACAAAGGAAGTTCGCTCCGGAGCGAGATGCAGCCATTCGAATCGAGGTGCAACAACTCTTGGATGCAGACATCTTGTTCGAAGTTTATTACCCTTCTTGGCTGTCCAATCCAGTGATGGTGATAAAGTCCAGCGGGGCATGGCGAATGTGTGTCGATTTCTCTGATCTCAATAAACATTGTCCGAAGGATTGTTATCCTTTACCTTCCATCGACCAAAAGGCCGAGGCCATTACGGGGTACGTGGCACTTTGTTTCTTAGACCTGTATAAGGGATACCATCAGATCTTCATGGATCCTCAGGATGCCCTCAAAACGGCATTCATTACTGCTTTTGGGTGTTTTGCTTTTAAGAAAATGCCCTTCGGGCTCAAAAACGCTGGAGCCACATATCAGCGCCTCATGGACCGCGTTTTTCGCGATCAAATTGGCCGCAACGTCGAGGTTTACGTTGATGATCTGGTTATAAAAAGTACCTCTCATTCTTCATGTGTGCAAGACATTGTGGAAACGTTGAGTACACTGCGCCGTTACAATTTGCGACTTAATCCGGCAAAATACACTTTCGGCGTTGGCTCCGGAAAGTTTCTTGGGCATATGGTTTCACAACATGGTCTTCAGGCCAATCCGGCCAAGCTTCGGGATGTTTTAGATCTGCAACCACCGAAGACGTACAGAGACGTTCAACGCCTCACGGGTGGTTTGGCGGCCTTAAATCGCTTTTTATCTAAAGCAGCAGAGCGTCAACTCCCATTCTTCAAAATTTTGAGACAGGCGAAGTCATTTGAGTGGACTCTGGAGTGCACTGAGGCTTTCGAGGCTTTGAAGCTTCATATACAACAACTGCCCACTTTGTCAGTTCCTCTCTCCGGAGAGCCGCTCTACATGTATTTGGCTTCCGCCGAGGAAGCTATTAGCGCCGCGCTTGTACGAGAAGTCAATGGTGTCCAACATCCAGTGTATTTCGCAAGTCGAGTGCTTCACGGGACGGAGACACGGTACTCCATGCTGGAAAAAATAGTGCTGGCTCTTGCCATGGCGGCTCGGCGCTTGCGCCCATATTTCCAAGGGCGAGAAATACGGGTTCTAACCAACCATCCCATCCGTCCAATTCTTATCAAGCCCGAGGTGTCAGGGCGCTTTTGCCAAGTGGGCTGTTGAACTAGGAGAGTATGATATTCAATTTCTTCCTCGCCGAGCTATCAAGGGTCAAGCACTTGCAGATTTTTTAGCCGAGACCCCCGGGGATAATAATCAGGGATCTTCCACAAACAATGATGATCACGGCCATGCTGATCTTAAAACCGCAACTCACAACTGGCAGTTATATGTGGATGGTGCTTCTACAGTTCGTGGGAGTGGCGCCGGGGTGCTTCTCATTAACCCCGAGGGATTTGAAGTTAAGCATGTCATCCGGTTCAAATTTAAGGTGACCAATAATGAAGCAGAATACGAGGCAGTTCTCGCCGGGCTCCGGCTCGCTCGATCCTTAGCTATCCGCCATCTTGAGCTCTTTACGGATTCCGAGATTGTATCCAATCAGATCCGGGGTACTTATGCCGCTAAGGATGAAACGACGATCAGGTATCTCGCTTTAACACTCAAACTCATGTCAACTTTTGATACGGTTGTTGTCCAGAAGGTACCACGTACACAGAATGTTAAAGCTGACGCGCTTAGTAAATTGGCCTCCGCGGTCCACACTAATGTATCTCCGGATATTATAGTCGAAGATTTATTCCATCCGGCGATTCATGAGGCAACGGTCTCGATATTGGCTGATGGTGGTCCGAATTGGATGACTCCTATTATTCAATATCTCCGTGATGGAACTCTGCCTAGTGATAAGCTTCAAGCTCGGCAGATAGTCCTTAAAGCCCCCAAGTACTCTTTTCACGATGGAGTCTTATATCGACGGTCGTACCTACAACCGAGTCTTCGGTGCCTCGCTCCTGCCGAGGCTAATCAAGTTCTACGGGAGGTTCACGAAGGGGCCTGTGCCAGTCATATCGGCTCCCGGACGTTGGCCAAGAAAGTTCTCCGGTGGGGGTATTATTGGCCAACTTTGTTTAACGACGCCCACGATTTAGTGAATAAATGCGGCAAGTGTCAGCTACACTCTCGTGTGAAACACCTGCCACAAACCGAGCTCACTAGAATTCAAAGTGCGTGGCCATTTATCCAGTGGGGAATTAATATTGTTGGCCCATTTCCGGTCGCTCCGGGGGGATTGAAATTTCTGGTGGTCGCCGTGGATTACTTCACCAAATGGGTAGAAGCAGAACCTCTTACTGCCATCACTGCTCAAAACATCTTGAAGTTTGTCTGGCGAAATATCATATGTCGTTTTGGCATACCGAGCACTATTATTTCGGATAACGGTAAACAATTTGCCAATGATCCCTTCCGGTCATGGTGCGAGGAGCTCCATATCAAACAAATTTTCACCTCGGTGGCCCACCCTCAAGCCAATGGTCAGGTCGAAGTCACTAATTGTACACTGCTTACGGGTATAAAGAAACGCCTGGATAGTGCTAAAGGTCTTTGGGCCGAAAACCTTCCGCAAGTTCTGTGGGCTTATCGCACGACGCCGCATACCTCTACCGGGGAGACTCCCTACAACCTTACTTACGGCTCCGAAGCTGTTATTCCGGCGGAAATCAGTGTACCAAGCCCCCGCCTCGTAACATTGATTCCCGAGGATAATGACAAAGCTCTTCGTACAAATCTGGATGAGCTCGAATATCGTCGCGATCAATCGTTCATCCAGCAGGCCAAGTGTAAACAACGTGCAGCTCAGTACCATCACCTCCGGGTCTGGGGCACTCAGTTCAATGTCGGGGACCTAGTACTTCGACTCAATTCGGCCAGCAAAGCTGCCCCCGAGGGGAAATTACATGCTTCTTGGGAAGGGCCTTATCGCATCGTTGCCGCACACGATTCCGGATCCTACAAGTTAGAGCATCACGATGGAACCCCGATACCCCGAAGCTGGCATGTTACCAACTTGAGACGCTTCTATCTGTGAATGCCGAATGACAAGTATCATCTTATCTTTATGCTCATTGTACACTTCTTTTACGTTGTTATCTATCTTTGTATCCTTCAATTTGCTCCGGCACTCATCATTGAATAAATACTCTTTGTTTATGCATCTTGCTGTGTTCTCTTCTACGTTACGGGGACGCCCTAACGCAGTCGTATTATTATTATTCGTCTCCGGACAATTAAATCTCTCTCTCGGTCCGTCCGAGGAGATTCACATTTCGTCCTCAGACTCGTATCACTCTCTCGCCTGTTTAACCGGAGAGGTGTTTACTCCCGCCCGATCCGTCCGGGGAGATTTTACTCCCGCCCGATCCGTCCGGGGAGATTTAAATTGGAGTTATCCATATTGTTTTCCCGAACACCCGGTAAAACAATTATTACTTTTGGTTAATAACTTGTTGTTTTCCTTAACACAACTATGCACACCAAAACGATTTTATTATCTTTTTTCGAGGTGATGCCAAAAAGTTTTTTACATAAGACTTCGAAAAAAAATAAAAAATAAAAATAAAAAAGAACAAACAATTATCTACGGCCTCCGAGCCAGTATTCAGCGCTCCGGCGTTGAGGCCTCTATTCCTGGACCTACGCCGTGTCCTCCGGGATCTTGTCGTTCCTCGGCCTTGGGCTCCGGCTCTTTCCCCACCACGAGCTTCCTGACGCCGTGGACTCGTTCTTGGCGCTTGTCTGGGAGCTTCGTCTCTTGTGTGAGCACGACTACTTGGCTGCGGGGTAGACCTCGGGGTTTGGGCCCATTGCACAGGGTCCCATTCCTCGGGGGCCATCACCTCGATTTCTTTGGCCAGTTCTTCGACTACCTCTTCGGCGACCACAGCGGGCTCTTCTTCGATCGTAGTCACTGGAACTGGCTCTTGAATAATAATGCCTTTGCTCTTTCCCGCGGGCTTCTTTTTACCCTTCCGGGGGGCTTTTGAAGTACCTTGGCTCCGGCTTGTACTCGCAATGTATTCCTTGTTAGTGAAAAACAACTCAGAAACACACAACTCCTTAGAATCTGGAAATGTACGAAGAAAAACACTCTGAATTCGCACTCACAATTCGGCCAGAATGTAACCGAACTCAGCATACGCAGAACAAGAAATAGAAACGGATCAAACACAGTTTTAACGTGGTTCGTTCAAGATGAACTACATCCACGGAGGCAAGGCACACCTCAATCCACTAAGAACTTCAATCAATTACAGAGAATAAGCTCAAGAATTGAAATGCCCAATTCTGGATACAAATTAGGGCACGAATCACTCAATCTCTAAATACTCTCTCTAATCTAAAGAACAAGGAAATTACTCGACGTAGTGATGTTCTTCTCAATGAGAGCTTTACAATGATATATGGATTGAAGCTCGAATGTAACTGCACAGGAAGTTCTAACAGAAAGAAGTTGAGCTGAGCTACCGGACAAATGTGACGGTTTTCTTCGTCACTAATCTGCAACTGCTTCGTCACAAATGACGGTTATCCCAAACCACCTCGAACCCGGTTTATTCTGACCAGTTGTCTTCTTGATATTAAAACCCGGTTCAAACCTCCGGTTCTTCACTTCCTGAATCCGGTTCCACATTCCCAACACACCATATTACAAAGTATAGGCTCATTTGATGAATTGAACATTATCTCACAAATCTCCACCTCAATGAATCATGTGTGCCTCTTCCTGCCTCACCACTGCCTTGTCTTGTTAATGCTCTTCATGACATTGCTCAAGCTGCAGCAGGCTCGAGCAATGCTCCACTTTGTTCCCAGGTACACCCTCAGTAAGAAAGTCAGCAGGGTTATGCAATGTGTGTACCTTCTTCACTTCCACAGAACCAGAATCAATGATATCCCTAGCAAAATGCAACCTAACATCAATGTGTTTTGACCTTTCATGAAATGCTTGGTGTTTCACAAGGTGTAAAGCACTTTGATTATCATAGTAAATTGCCACACACTTTTGCTTGATGTCCAAATCTCTCAAGATCCCTTTAAGCCAGATTGCTTCTTTGATAGCTTCAGTGAGAGACATATATTCTGCTTCTGTTGTTGACAGTGCTACAACTGATTGTTGTACACTTCTCCAGCTGATGGCTGTTCCAAATAAGGTGAACACAAATCCAGATATAGATTTCCTCGTGTCTATGTTTGCTGCAAAATCAGAATCAGCAAACCCCTCCAATGCAACAGTGCTTCCATTCACTTTCTTCTCAAACTTCAGTGACAAGTTCACTGAACCCTTCAAATACCTCATCACATGCTTCAAAGCTTCCCAATGCTCAACACCTGGGTTTGACATGAACCTGCTCACTAAAGACACAGCATAAGCCAAGTCAGGCCTACTACAAATCATTCCATACATGAGACTTCCAACTCCACTTGCATAAGGAATATTGCTCATATGTATGACCCCCTCTTCAGTCTTTGGGCATTGTTCTTTGGAGAGTTTCTTCTGTAGATTAACTGGAGTGGAGATAGGTTTGGATTCATGCATATGGAACCTCTCCAAAACCTTCTGTAGATATTGCCTCTGAGATAACCAAAGCACTCCAGCTTCTCTGTTCCTTAGAATGTCCATGCCCAAAATCTTCTTGGCATCTCCCAGATCTTTCATGTCAAATTCAGTGTTAAGTCTGTCCTTCAGCCATTGTACACTCTTCTTGTTCTTGCTGGCAATCAGCATATCATCCACATACAAAAGCAGGAAGACTTTATCTTGCTTTGAACACTTGTCGAAGTAAACACAACTATCATAAAGACTTCTTACAAAACCAACACTGATCATGAAGTCATTGAATCTCTTATTCCACTGTCTTGGACTTTGTTTGAGTCCATATAGTGACTTCTTCAGTAAACACACTTTGTCTTCTTGTTCAGGAACAACAAAGCCTTCTGGCTGTTTCATATATATCTTCTCAATGAGTTCTCCATGTAAGAATGCTGTCTTCACATCCAGTTGCTGTAATTCCATGTCCTCTTGAGTAACCTTTGATAAAAGCAACCTGATTGAGCAGTGCTTTACTACTGGAGAGAAAACTTCATTAAAATCAATTCCTTCCCTTTGTGTAAAACCCCTGGCCACCAATCTTCCTTTATATCTCACTTGTTTGGATCCTGCAATCTCTAACTTCTTCTTGTATATCCATTTAGAACTCACAAGTTTCTGACCTTTTGGTTTATCCACCAATATCCAGGTCTCATTCTTTTCCAGGGATTCCATCTCTTCAACCATTGCCTGAATCCAGTGTTCACCTTCTTCACAATCTAGTGCTTCTTTAAAACTACTAGGCTCTTGTGATTCCAGGTCTTCAGCAACACTCAAGGCATAATAAACACTCCCTGCTTGACCATAGAAGTCAGGTCTGTTGATTGTTCTTCTAGGCCTGTCCCTTCCAATGCTATATTCTCTAACATTTTGTGAAGGTCCAGCTTGTTCTTCTTCTTCAGATGATGAATCACTATCTTGTAGATTTTCTTGTGGTTGAGGTGTGTGATCATCTTCAGTAGGATGCTCCACCTGAATTGATATCTCTTCTGTCTCTTTAGCACCATTCAAATTCTTCCTTAGAGCCTGTTGAAGTATAAGCCATCACATTCTCATTAAACTTTACATCTCTACTTGTGATTATCTTCTGATTTCCTTTCTCTAGACACCACAATATGTAGCCCTTCATTCCATCTGGATATCCAAGAAATACACATCTTAGAGCTCTTGAATCTAACTTGTCTTGCTTGACATGGACAAAAGCAAGACAACCAAACACCCTTAAACCTTCATAGCTTGGTTTATGTCCACTCCACACCTCTTCAGGTGTTTTGAACCCAATCACTGATGAGAGTGACCTATTGATGAGATAACATGCTGTAGCAATTGTTTCACCCCAAAATACCTTTGGCAACCCAGCATCCAACAGCATACACCTTACTCTTTCAAGAAGAGTCCTATTAAGCCTCTCAGCAACCCCATTCTGTTGAGGATTCATTGGGACAGTCCTATGTCTCTTGATTCCTCTTTCTTCACAGAAGTTTGTGAACTCAGTAGAGAGGTATTCCAATCCATTGTTAGTCCTAAGGTGCTTCAGCTTCTTCCCTTTGACATTTTCCAGTTGAATCAACCATGTTTTGAACTTACGAAAAGCATCACTCTTATTCTTCATCAACATGATCCACACCTTTCTACTGTAATCATCAATCAAGGACATGAAATACCTTGCTCCACCATGAGTCTCTGTCCTTGCAGGACCCCATATGTCAGAGTGGACATAATCTAATGGCTCTTGAGTTGTGTGAACACCCTTTCCATATGGCAGCTTCTTGGATTTGCCCAAAGCACACTGATCACAAAACTCCAGGTTCTGATTTCCCATATTTCCAATTACACCACTTCTTGACAACTCCTTCAACCCTTTCTCTCCTATGTGTCCAAGCCTCTTGTGCCATTTAGCAAGCTCAGAACTGCTTAAGACCATATCAACACTCCCAACAACAGGTGAACCAATCAAGATAAACAACCCATTATGCTGTCTACCTTTAATCATCACTTTACCATGTTTAGTGATATGCAAGAAGCCATCCACTGAGCTAAACTGACAACCACTAGTTACCAAAGAACCAAGAGATAGAAGATTTCTTTTGAGGCCAGGAACATATCTTACATTAGAGATGATTCTGACCACACCATCAAACATTCTTATTCTCACTGATCCAACTCCTTTGACCTTGCATGATTGGTCATTTCCCAGGAGAACATTTCCACCATCTTCTCTCTTCAATTCATCAAACCATGACTGGTATGGACACATATGAAAGGAGCAGCCTGTGTCCAGGACCCATTCTTTCACCATTCTTGATTCAGTAACATTCAATACCTCTGGAGGATCTTCTTGAAGATCAATGGTAGCAGCTTCTGCCCCTTGATTTCCACCTTTCTTGTTTCTCTTAGGACAATCCTTCTTCAAGTGACCAGGCTGCTTGCACTTGAAGCATTTCCTCTTCTCAACCCATTCATTCCCCTTCTTTGGATTAGAATCTCCTGCCTTGGGGTCCTTAGCATTCTGTCCCTTCTTTCCTTGCCAAGGTTTCTTGAATTTCACATTCAAACTTTCTCCAGACTGCACCATTCCTTTATCACCTTGAGTCTGGAAGCATTTAGACCTCAGAGCCTTCACTATCCCATCATAAGATAGCTGCTCATCTCTCCCATACATCAAGGCATCCTTAAAGCTTTCCATGGATTTTGGAAGAATGTTTAACACCATCAATGCTTTATCATCCTCCTCCAATTTCACATCCAGGTCTTCCAATTCCTCAACCATCTTAATAAACTCATCAAGCTAATCAGAAATTACCTTATCTTCAGTGATCTTGAAGGCCAACATCTTCTGCTTCAAGAACAGCTTGTTGGAAACTGGCTTAGATTGATACAGATCTTCCAATCTCTTCCATGCTTCTGAGGAACTCTTGCATCTTGAGACCTCTCTTAGCGGTTTATCACCCAAACACAGAAAGATAAGACTGAGGGCCTTCTTATCCACTGATGCAAACTTGGGTTTCTCACTTTCTTCCCACGAATCAAGAGGTATCAAAGCAAGATCAAGGCCATTGTGAACCAAAACTGCATTCATCTTGATCTTCCATAGTGTGAAATCATTTCTTCCTATAAACTTCTCAAAGTCCATCTTCATACCAGCCATTTCTTCCCTTCTTCAAGCTGTGAGAGTTGGTTTCCCACAGACGGCGCCACTTGTTAGTGAAAAACAACTCAGAAACACACAACTCCTTAGAATCTGGAAATGTACGAAGAAAAACACTCTGAATTCGCACTCACAATTCGGCCAGAATGTAACCGAACTCAGCATACGCAGAACAGGAAATAGAAACGGATCAAACACAGTTTTAACGTGGTTCGTTCAAGATGAACTACATCCACGGAGGCAAGGCACACCTCAATCCACTAAGAACTTCAATCAATTACAGAGAATAAGCTCAAGAATTGAAATGCCCAATTCTGGATACAAATTAGGGCACAAATCACTCAATCTCTAAATACTCTCTCTAATCTAAAGAACAAGGAAATTACTCGACGTAGTGATGTTCTTCTCAATGAGAGCTTTACAATGATATATGGATTGAAGCTCGAATGTAACTGCACAGGAAGTTCTAACAGAAAGAAGTTGAGCTGAGCTACCGGACAAATGTGACGGTTTTCTTCGTCACTGATCTGCAACTGCTTCGTCACAAATGACGGTTATCCCAAACCACCTCGAACCCGGTTTATTCTGACCAGTTGTCTTCTTGATATTAAAACCCGGTTCAAACCTCCGGTTCTTCACTTCCTGATTCCGGTTCCACATTCCCAACACACCATATTACAAAGTATAGGCTCACTTGATGAATTGAACATTACCTCACATTCCTCGGCAGAGGGCCGCCACCTGCCACGGCCCTTCAGTCCTTCATACATGTTGAGGAGCAGCTCCAACACCTCTCGCTTTCTTACGAGCTCCGAGGACTCGGCCGGGCTCCTCGCCATAATTGCTGAAATTTCATCCTGAATCTCTACGACCCGCGCCTCAACTTCCTCAAATGTCAGTAAGCCGAACTCGGTCAATATCCGGTCATACTCCCTTTGATGGATGAGGACTCGAACTTTTGCCAGGTACTTTAACTCCTGGTCAAAGGCTTTCTCCTCGGCCTCCTTCGCCTTTATCTCTGCAGCGGCCACCCGCTTTTCTAGCCTTGGCACTACGTGCATTTGCAGGTTGTTCTTCTCTCCGCGGAACCACTCTAGTGATCGCATAAGCTTCTTTATCATCTCGTGCAATTCCGCGGTATTCTAAACAGACAAAAGAATCAACGAGAACGATCAATCTCAAGCATACAATGAGTGGGAGTTCAGTTCAAAAACAAGATTCATATTCAACAAAATCGAAGTACAGTATCCATGATCCAGTACAAAGTTTACATCTACTCCTATTATCTACTGCATTAAATTTGAGGGGAACGACTGACCTCCTCCTCGATCCCCTCAGTATCCTCGGGCAACACCTCTCGCCGGCCCTCCGTCGCTTCTACTTCTTCCTCCTCATTAACTGCGGCAGCTTCATCCGCAGCCATGGCATCAGCCTCCATCCGGGGGGGGGGGGGGGCTCTTTGTTTCGAGGCTCGGAGACAAGCTCACCCCGGTGGAATGCCTGGAATTCCTGGTCCTGGTCCACCTCACAGTTAGCAATCTCCTCGGCCTTCAAAATTTGTTTCTTCTCCGCTAGAGCCTTCAACAGAGGCCACTCTGGCAGATGTGCTAACGCTGTGTAGTAGGCCTTCTCCACCCCGGCCACTGCGTCAAAGTCGTACCCGAATTCTGGACGATATACATCCACATTCGGGTAGGCTTCCTTGATCTGCTCCAGCAACACAGATCGTGTGGCCTTGTCCCCTATTGCAACAAAATTGGTCTGAAAGTCAAGAAACGTGCTGGTTTGGAACAGTTTCTCGGCGAATGCTTTCAGCATCGCTTCTTGACCTTCAACTATTGCAGCCTCCCGAGCCTCCATCTCTGCCCGCAGCTGCAGTATTTCCCCTCGGAGGACACCGGTTTCTGCCTCCACTCCGTGCAGACGCGCTACCTCATTTTCAACCAAGGCTGCCCTCTTACGCGCCTCGGCCAGGTCTTGTGTTAACCTGTCGTTGCACGCCCGATGCTCTCTAGCCACTTCGGCTAGCTCCTCCTTGCCTTCCTTCTCGCTCTTACGACCGAGTTCCACGATTCCTCGCGCCAAGCGTAGAAGTTCTTCGGCATCGGCCCCCTCCAACCCCAACAGACTTGAGGGTCCCTGCTCCTTCAACTGCCACCAATAGCAGCACACAGAAATCACCACAGATAAATATACACTGCATTTGCGTTAACAGTAACTAACAGCACATCTTGGATTTACCTCCATACTCTCCCCTGTGCGGAGTCTTTTTGCTGTTGCTGGAGGTGTCCTAGATGGCTCCGGCCTCTTCTTAGATCCGGGGGTAGGCCTCGCCGCTCCTACCTGTTCCTCAGACCCAGCGCTGGGCCTCGCACTGGGTGACATCTTCCCCCGGGGAGACACCTCAGCAGTTTTTCCTTTCTTTTTGGCTGTCGCAGCCACCGCGGGGCTTCCGGCTGGCTCTTTTCCGAAGCGTCCCACTGCATACAGAATTTAAAGTTAGTCCTGTACAAGGCAACAGTTTGTAAAAAGCAAGACATGAGAACTCCTACCCTCCTCGGCAACCGCATCGCCCGAATAATACGGGCTCAGTCCGGCCCCCTCCAGTTCCTCCTCAGTACAGAGGGTCTTGAAAGTCCCCACTGACCAGAATGAATGTACGACCTCGGCCTCCGGATTCTCCACCGGGGCAGTATCAAGTACCTCATCCCTCCTCCACCTCGGGAGAGCTACTTCGTTTTTCACAAATATAAACCTCTCCTTCCATCCCTCCACCTTACTCGGGTTTTGCACCTTGAACCCACCTCGGGCTCGGGGACTGAAGGAGTACCACCCCTTCGATTTACCGAAGGCTTTTAGTTGGTAAAAATACCTAAATAGCTCTACAGTCGGTTCCACCCCGGAATTCTTACACACTATGGTGAACCCGACTACCTGCCTAATCGCGTTCGGCGCTAATTGGCTCAAAGCAATGTTATAGTATCTCAATAACCAGACCACAATGTCCCACAGAGGCAGTCTCAAACCTATTCTCAGGGGGTCTATATACACACTAATGAAACCCTGCGGCGGGCAGCAGGCCCTATCACCGGGGTCCGGTACTATATATTCTAAGTTAAATGGAAGGTAAAATGAGGGGATTTCTCTCTCAATCTGCACCCGCGCCATCCGCGGCGCTATTATGGATACCTCGAAGTCATTTTCCATACACTCGTAAAAACCAACCATCTTGACGTTGGTTTCCCTGCCGTCGGCTCGGTCAACAGTCCTAATCTCATTCCTCTCTGGAATTATGAATCGCAGAGGTGGCACGTCTAACGGAGCGCTCTTAGTCCCTACTTCTTGAACAGAAGAAGAAGATGAAGAAGAAGACATACTTACTTGGTTTGAGTTTGAGAAGTTTTTTATTCGAGATGAGTCACACGCGAACATATTTCTCCTTTTTTCCCGCTTTCTAAAGATGGCAAATCACAAGGAAGAAGATGAATTGAACTGTGCTATTATTCCCAATATATACTTGAAAGAATCAACGGTCCAGATGCAGCCTATTCAAATTCCATGTTTCAGATTTGGACGTGCTATGCACGCGCTTTGCGGTTCCCAAGGCGCGTGGGGAACAGCTTTATTGGGGATTGCAGAGCGTGTCACTTCACATCCCTCTCTCTCATGATGGCGCCGCCAATCACATCAACCCCATCCTTGCCCAGGAAGATTTGGAAGACACCCCGGTGATCCTTTCACCTCGGCCAGACTACTATACTCCGGTGATCCCTTCACCTCGGCCAGATTATTATCTACTTCCGATACAGTTTCTTGCTTTTGGGGGACTCGCTATCACCCCGGTGTAATTTGGCCTAGTTCGATCCAGCTTCCACGGACTACGCAGCGGAGTACCTTAGACGCGGAACAGTCTTGGCCATCCAAAAACACTTCGGCTCATCTTGCCTACAGCTCCCCCCGGTTACAACCGAAGCTCCTTCCTCGCTCCGGCTGGGGGGGAGGCATCTGATAGGGCTCGGCCCACTAATCGGCCCAGAAGGTCCAGAAGTACGCGTTCCAGATAACGCGTGTGGCGCGGCCCAACTTGTGGCTTGTTCCGCGACTCAAGGCCCACGATCCGTTCCCAACCGCCATGCAGCGGAAAATAGGCGCGATAATAGGGAGTTAGTTAGGGTTCAGTAGGGTTTAGTATAAATATGAGAAAAGAACTCGGAATTAGGGTTCGCATTTTGTATTCTAAAATGATTACGTGTAAACTCAAAACAATAGTGAAGAAAACACCTCGGCAGGTGTCATTTTCAGCCCGTGGACGTAGATCTCCGGATCGAACCACGTATATCTTGCTTGTTTTCATATTTCGTGTATTAATTGCTTACTGAATTGATTGGATACCGGATTGCGCATTATCAGTAATCATAGATAAAAGTGTCGTAGATTAGTAACATGCCACGTTCGGGGAATCGGCGTACCATCTAAATGTGCTAATTGATAGCACCCGGAGGCATGTGCGGCAATGACGCGGTAAGGCCCTTCCCAGGCGGCATGCAGTTTGCCCTCGGGGGCAGCTTTGCTGGCAGAGTTTAGTCGGAGTACTAGGTCTCCGACTTTAAATTGAGTACCCTTAACCCGGAGGTTGTGATACTGAGTTGCGCGTTGCTTACATTTAGCTTGTTGAATGAAAGACTGATCGCGGCGGTGTTCGAGCTCATCCAAGTTAGCACGGAGTGCATCATTGTTAGCCTCGGGATCTAGGGTAACAAGGCGGGAACTGGGTACCCCTACCTCTGCAGGGATGACAGCCTCGGAGCCACAGGTGAGGCTGTATGGGGTTTCCCCGGTTGATGTGTGCGGTGTGGTACGGTAGGCCCAAAGAACCTGCGGAAGATTCTCGGCCCAGAGACCTTTAGCTTGATCCAAGCGTTTCTTTAAACCAGTAAGAAGTGTGCGATTGGTGACTTCGACCTGACCATTGGCTTGAGGACGAGCGACCGAGGTGAAAATTTGTTTGATGTGCAACTCCTCGCACCAGGAACGGAAGGGGTCATTGGCGAACTGTTTGCCATTGTCTGAGATAATGACGCTCGGGATGCCGAAGCGGCATATGATGTTTCGCCAAACAAACTTCAAGATGTTCTGACCGGTGATAGCAGTGGGGGGCTCGGCTTCAACCCATTTGGTGAAGTAATCAACGGCAACCACAAGAAATTTTAGTCCTCCGGGGGCAACCGGGAATGGACCTACAATGTCGATTCCCCATTGGATAAATGGCCAGGCAATTTGTATGTCAGTAAGCTCGGTTTGTGGTAAATGCTTTACTCTGGAGTGTCGCTGACACTTGTCACATTTTGTCACTAAGTTATGGGCATCATTAAACAACGTGGGCCAGTAATATCCCCACCGAAGAACTTTCTTGGCCAACGTCCGCGAGCCAATATGGCTGGCACAGGCCCCCTCGTGAAATTCGCGGAGAACACAGTCAGCCTGGACAGGGTCAAGGCAGCGAAGACTCGGTTGTAAGTATGACTATCGGTACAAGATCCCATCGTGTAGTGCATACTTTGGTGCCTTAAGAATTATCCGCCAAGCTTGTAATTTATCATCTGGCAGCGTACCATCCCGGAAATTGTTGCCTCATGAATGGAAGGGTGAATTGCATCTTCGACGATGATGTCCGGAGACATGTTAGTCGGGACCGAAGCAAAAGTTGACAAGAGCTTAAGTGTCAAAGCGAGGTACCTTTTCAATGTGTCATCTTTGGTTGCATAGGTGCCATTAATTTGACTAGAGACCACCTCGGAGTCCGTGAAAAGCTGGATATGAGAAGCTGTAAAGGACTGAGCGAGTCTGAGCCCAGCAAGAACGGCCTCATACTCCGCTTCGTTGTTGGTCACCTTGAACTTAAATCACAAGACATACTTGAATATTGTTTTATCAAAAGGTTACAATATTGTTGATTCAGATTATATGTGATTGTGCTCTTACATGTTTATTGTTTAATATTTTCAGATATGTCGTTATCGTCTGTTATAAATATTCTCGCACAATACCCCTTAACCGGTCCTAATTATAAAGAATGGAAATGTAATCTGGAGTATATTCTTATCGCTGAGGAACACTATTTTGCGTTAGTTACTCCTCGTCCGGATCCCCTTACTGCACAATCCACTGATGAGGAGCGGGCAAAGCATGATAGGTGGCATAAGTCTAATAATGTGGCCAAGTGCTACATTATGAACACTATGTCGTCTGCCTTGCAGCTCCAGCATCAGGACATGGACGATGCTGTCAACATCATGTTGAACCTTCAAGAGGTGTATGGGGAGTCGGACAGAGCTGCTCGGTTTGACTTAATGAGGCAAATCATGGAAAGTCGGATGACCGAGGGCAACTCAGTGCATAATCATGTCATGCACATGATTAATCTCATGGACAAGCTTGACTTGATAGGAGGAGGTATCCACGGCAAAGCCAAGGTCGATATCATTCTCAACACTCTTCCCAAATCCTTTGAGAACTTCTGTCTCAATGCTGTTATGGCCAAGAAAGACTATACTCTTAACGAGTTACTTAATGACCTAGTTACAGCAGAGGGGGTGATGGGAAAGCATGCACAGGCTTTGGTCACTACCAATGGGCCCACTGTTCCACCGAAAGGGCAAGGCCAAGGCAAATAGTGGGAGTAACGGAGAGGCCCCTAGTGGTGGAGTAAAGAAACCTAAGCGAAAGTGTTTCAAATGCGGTAAGACTGGGCATTGGAAGAAAGATTGTCCAGTGCTAAAGGCAAAGGACCAAGGTACGCCATTAGCTTTAGTAACTGAAACATGTTTAGCCGTTGTTTCTGCCCATTCGTGGGTAGTGGATACAGGTGCGACTGATCATGTTTGTTACACCTTGCAGGGCTGCCAGCCAACAAGGCAGCTTAGGGATGGAGATCATCATCTCCATGGGCAATGCAGCAAGAGTCGCAGCAGTTGCAATTGGAGATTTTTCTTTATGCTTTAATGACACTGTTTTAGTTTTAAGAGATGTTTTGTTTGTGCCGAGTTTTCGGCGCAATTTAATTTCTGTTTCGAAACTTCATTGTGATGGATATTCAGTTGTTTTTTGTAGTAATGTTTCTATCATAAGAAATAACATAGTTATCTGCACTGGTGTTTTGAACAATTCTCTTTATACTATAACTTGTCTGCATAATACCCGAAACTTCGTTGCATCAACATCATCGAACCCAAGGAAAAGGAAATTATCTTCTCAAGAGGATCAAACACATCTTTGGCACCTAAGACTAGGTCACATCAGTCTGAACCGGATCCAAAGACTAGTGTCTGATGGAGTGTTGGATTCGTTCCAACTAATTCAGACTAGAGTCTGCGAATCCTGTCTAGAGGGAAAGATGTCGACAAAGCCTTTCAAGGCAAAGGGGAATAAGGCCAAAGAGGTGTTAGAACTGATCCATTCTGACTTATGTGGACCAATGTCCACCCAAGCTCGTGGAGGGTATGAGTACTTCGTCACATTCATTGACGATTACTCAATATACGGGTACGTTTATCTACTTCGCCGCAAGTTTGAATGCTTTGAGAAATTCAAAGAGTTTCAGGCAGAAGTGGAGAAGAAGCTAGATAAAAGTATAAAGTCATTGCGATCTGATCGCGGTGGCGAATACCTCAGCAACGAGTTCCAAAGGTACTTGTCAGAAGTTGGGATAACATCCTAATTGACTACACCTATACACTCATTTACACCGTCATATACACTGCATAAATCTTTTTCAAACTTGACATGAAGATATTCATCACAAAGCAGACTTATGCTTATCAAGTTTGCCATAAGACCTTTCACTCGCAAAACATTTTTCAGGTTAGGTAATCCCTTAACATCTAGAACACCCTTACCAACAATTCTACCTTTGGCTCCCCCACCAAAAGTAACACTGCCACCATCAAAATCTTTATACTCTTTCAAAAACATTTTGATGCCTATCATATGCCTAGAGCAACCGCTATCAAAATACCATACCCCTCGAATATCAGCTATTAAGGAGGTATAGATCATGATACAGCAACTATCAGAGAATTTCTCTAGAGGAGAAATTGTTTTTGGGCTTAGTTCAGTGTGAGGTAGAGTGTTGCAACACAAACTGTGACACTCTAGAAAGTTTCTTACGAAGCAACTTTCTTTTTCTCCTGAAGAAATAAGATCTCTTGTGACCAGGGATGGCGCAATAGTTACACAGTACTCCTCTATGTTATGAACTCACACACATAAAATCACAGATTTGAATTCGGCCGAAATACACGCCACACAACTCAAGATTGTTCGGCCAAAATCAGAAACAGACGTCGAACACACAATGAATGTTCGGCGAGAACTGACCGAACTCCTACTCGCGCAGAACAGGAAAAGTAAAACGAATGCACACGGTTTTTACGTAGTTCGATCGAGATGATCTACGTCCACGGAGGTTCAACACACCTCAATCCACTAAAATAAACAAGCAATTACAAGAATATCTCTCAAACTAGCTATCCCCAATTATGGCGCATAATTAGGTTAAGAACCCTAGCTCTAGAAATTCTCTCACTTGATTACAAGAATAAAAGGGAAAGAAACGGAATGATAATCGCCTTGTTGAGAGCTTCAATTCTATATATGGCTTGTTGCTCGAATCTTCAACACCAGAAAGTTGTAACCGATTTAGTTGCACCAGCTAAAAGTTTGTTACGTCGGGCCTTTTACAACGGTTCCTTGCAACGGATAATAACCGTTGCAAGTGGCAGTTATGCTCAACTACCCCAAACCCGGTCCAGAATGACCCAGTCTTCTTCCTTAGCTTAAACCCGATTCACTAACCCGGTTCTTTAACTTCTTGATCCGGTTCTGAAATCCTAACAGACCATTTAACATAGAATATCCACACTTAACAAAATTGACCATTACATAACACTCTATCATTATCATCAGACCTGGACCTTTTTAATTTTTTAGTGTCATTGCTATCTTGTTCTTGGAAATTTCTGTCCTCACTACTAGTGATGGATAAATTACAAGTTTGTTCGGTTAGGCTAGCAATGTCAAAATCATCTTCCAACTTTTAGGAGGAGTGTTCTCCAAGGATAGATATTGAAACCTATTCATTTCTTTAATAAACATAGGCGTTTCGGAATCTCAAAATTGATTGAAAAGAACTTTGAGACAAATGATTATAATCAATGCCAAATGTCCCATGTTGTTGTGCTGAAAGAATTTCATTCAATTTTGACGTACCAGAATTGAAACGATTCAAGCACTCAGTTTTCCTTTTAAGATTGAGAGTCACAGTTTCAAGATCTTTGTCTTTGAGAGATAAAGATCTCTCCGAGTGAGAGATCTTATTTTTGAGAAAATCGTTTTCGGATCTAGCCTCATTTAACAATCTAACAGAAACCACAAGTTCTTGATGCATTTCTCTAAAAGCCATTAGAAGAAGTTCATACTGAGATGGATCTGAGTCATTGTCACACACATCAGGTGTTTCAATAGATGTTTCAATGCTTTGATCAACACTAAATTCATCAAGTGTTACCATGAGTGCTGAAACATTCTGTGAAGCACTGCCTCCTTCTTCCTCATCATCAAACTCATTGTCACACAGTGTGACAACAAGATTTGTTCCACGTTTCATAAGATTGTTAGCACATTGATTAGCATAATGTCCAGAACAAGAACATGCACGACATTGAATGGACCTAGCATCTTTGGGAGAGTATCCTCTTTGATTTTGAAAATTAAGACCAGAAGTTTGAGGGGAATCATTTTTATTTAGGGATTACCCATAAGAATCTTTTCGAAGATTTCAATTTTCAAAACCTTTGGTGACACGATTGAAAACACCTTTTGAAACACTCTTCTTTGTATTTTTGGATAAAAATCTTTGATACTTCCTAGTCAAATATGCAATGGGATCATCAAGATTTTCATTCAACAGGATGCTATTACCTTTTGTGTTTGAATTAGACTCACCCAAATGAGAAGGAAAAGCAATTGCATTGTTATTTCCTCTCATTTGGTGGTGTTGATTTATTTTTAGTTCAAAGCTTTGAAGAATACCAATCAGCTCATCCAAAGACATTTTGGATGTGTCTCTAGAATCTTCTAAGGGATAGACTTTGATATTGAAATGTTCGGCAAGAGTACGTAATACCTTGTTAACCAACTTTTCATTGCTAATGGGATCTCCAAGGGCATGAGACTCATTAGCAAGTTCACTCAATCTAGAATTTTATGAAGCGAATGTTTCTGACTCTTCCATACTGAGTGTTTTAAAGCGTGTTGCTATCATCCTCAACTTCGACATTCGTACACTCTCCGAGCCTTCACATTGCATTTGAAAAATCTCCCAAGCTTCTTTAGCAATAACATAATTTTGAATCATTTGAAACAAAGATGTATCAACAGATCCAAAAATGGCATTGATTGCCTTAGAATTGTAACACAAGAGTGTAAACTCATCGTTTGTCCACTCAACCCCAGATTTGAGTACAACATCACCATCTTCGTCTTCTTTGCGAGGCGGTGTCCAGCCAACAACTACTGATCTCCATGCTCTTTCATCTAACAATTTGATGTAGGCCCTCATTTTTATCTTCCACATGGAATAATTTGTACCATCTAAAACAAGAGGCCGCATCAATGTTGTTCTAGGCACGTCCATGATTCCTTTTTGCCGCAGAATCTCACTTAGTAGCGTCAAGTGATCGCTCTGGTACCAATTGAAGGAATTTATGCACTGGTCATAAGAGCATTACACTGGGTGTTGTAACACTGGGACGAACACACTCTATTCAAAGTTGAATTGTAGGTTGTTTAAACTAGAAATAACAAACAGAGATGAGATAATTCAAACTCAGGTAAAATAAAGCCTGAGCAATTTTATCATCAATCACAGCGGAGTTGAGTTTTATACAATGCCTTCCAAAACCTAAATTTGATCATACAACAAATGGTCAAATTTACACTCGAACTAGGTCAACATACAAAGTAATCCTTCTTTTGAGAGACGAATCACAAAAGTTCTCACAACGAAAAGTGTGAGATGTATGAAGATGCTAGTCTTCAACTTTTGGTGCAATAACGACTTGGAGATTTCTGATCTTTACACTTCGGTTTTCTCTCCTATTTCCCACACCTTGATCTTCTTCTTGTTGCCTATAAAAAGCCTTGAAGAATGGCAGTTATAACCTGCAAGATAAGATCAAACACAACCGCCAGTCTTGCAATAGAAGACTTTCGGTTTGGATAAGTTTCACAAGCAATTATACATTTACAACCAAACTTAACTGAATACTCATACATACCATAAACATAAAATAACCATACAAGGGCAGCAAGGTAAATATACAAGGAAGAGTATAACATGTTTCTCAGGGTATTTCAACACAGGGTGAAACACTGAACCTAGAACACTGGAAGAAACACTTGTTCTAACAGTTAATGTAACTATTGAAGTTGAATTACATCCGTTGGTCACCGAACTCAAGGGAAACACTCGCATCTTTCACATCAATTATGGCATCGGCGGTAGCCATGAAAGGTCAACCAAGAATTATGGGAGTCTTGGGATCCTCATCCATGTCGAGAATGACAAAATAAACCGGAATGTCAACTCCAAGAACTCCCATAGGCCTCTTAATTGACCTACCAGCCAATTAAAGTGCAATGGTAGTATTTTTTAGCTCATAATCTTTAAGTTGCCTCATGATAGAGGAAGCCAATAAGCTAACACTAGCACCTAAATCAAGTAAAGCCCTATATATTTGAACGTGATAAATAGAACACCAAATAATGAAACTATCGGGATCTTTAAGCTTAGCATAAGATTAGTTTTGGATTATGCAACTAATATCCACGGCTAGATAGGCCTTCTCTATTTGTCCCCATTCTTTTTTGTTATTTAGGATATCTTTTAAGAATTTTCCAAATCGGGGGATGGTGGCAACCATTTCGGCGAAAGGAAACATTAGAGTCAATTGATTTATAACATCAATAAAATTTTGAAGTTGACGATCAACTCTACGTGCCCTTTCTCGTTTAGGAAAAGGTAATTAAGGTGAGATTAAGGGAAGGGATTGACTTCCCATGATAGGAGGGTCATCTCTCTCTCCTAAGAATGGTTCCTCGTTTTACTTTTTCCTTGACCTTGTCATTAGAAACCTTTTTGGGAATTCTCCGCTCAAGCTCTCAAAGAGGTTTAACCCTCCTTAGAGCGATGACATTACCATTTTCTAAGGGGGTAAAGTGAGAGTTACCTTGTGTAAGGATCCCTTCTTCATCAATATTGCCAAAAACAAAGGTTTTCTAATGCAAGAGCATATCCCCTCTCTTTACCACCACTCTTCCGAACTATGTTGTCCAGTAAACTAGGAATTTGCTCTTTAATGGAAACTACATCGACTCATCCTCGCTAGAACTACTAGAAACCAACTCAACACGGGGCTCCAACATCCTAGGAGAGTTCTTAACGCAAGAGTGGTCAATGGCACTTTTACATCCCAAGATAAAGAGGGTGAACGGTACTTACCTTGAATCCTTGATGCGAATTCTTTTATGAAATTAGTTCACTTTGTGCAATAGATTCAAGCTTTTCCCTTTCTACGGTATCTTCTTGACTTAGCCTCTTTCTCTTATTGTCTTCTTGATCCCATTGGTTTTGCTTGAAGGCCTTCTCTTTTAGCTAAACAACGGCTTCATCAACCTCCTTATTGAGAAAATATCCTACCACAGCTATATTTAAGCAAACACGTTCCTCATGAGTTAATCCGGCATAGAAGACATAATAATAAAGGCATCATAAAAAATGTGGTGTAGGCATTATCTACAAACATTCAAGAGTCTTTCCCAAGCTTCAAACCAACGCTCGTCACTTCGTTGGATAATGCGTGAGATCTTCAGTCCTATCCTCGCATTGTTTTCGATCGAGAAGAATTTATGAAGGAAAAAAGTAGAGACATCCTCCCATAAAGATAAGGGGTCGAGTGACTCTTCACAAAACCATTATTTTGCCTAGCTCCTTCAAGTGTGAATTGAAAGAGCTTTATTGAGTATTCATTAATGAGATCATCAGAAATTTTTACCCATTCACGAATTTGTGAAAATTCCTCCAAATGCACATATGGATCCTCTTCTTCATTCCCACTAAATATCTTTCCCCAGGCTAAGTTCACCATAGTCAGGGTTACTTCTACTCCCGTGCAAGTTTTAGCGGGCTCAATGAGCCGGGATTAAGGAGTCTTGATCCTGGTGTAATGAAATTTACCCTTTCCATAATTCATAGTACCAATAAATAATATATTTTTCTTTTATAAAATATTTGAAATAAATTAAAACAAAACACAAATTCACAACACCGGCAATTGAACACGAAAATACGATAAATTAATATACAAGCCTAATCATAACGCACGATTAACCCTACAGTGGCTCTACGAGGAAGAAATCCTCCCCGGCAACAGCGCCATGAACTTATCTCGGCAACCCCTCAAAAACTATCAATTTAGGAAAGGTTTCCTTAGTCCGCAAGCTTACAAGTTAAGACAGAGGTAGTAAAAGTCAAACTTAAAGGAGGATATACCGTGGAGCACACTAAAGGTCTTTCACAATATTAAATTAGGTGCAATAGAGGTTTGAAAGATGATTATCACTATAAAAACATAAAACTAGATATTAAACAATTAAAAGGGGTTACTCTCTACTACAATGGATTTCTAAGGTATGGTTTCACCTTAAACCTAAGACTTACTCTCTATGATTACCGGATTTTAATTAAGTGTTGTAATGGAAGGTCATGTTCCAAATTTGAAATCCAAGTGAGCAAATAAGAGGAATTCACAAAACTAACCGATTAAACCTTAATTTACCCTAATTCCAATGACTAGAGACTGATAACTGAATTACAAGGTCAAAGGCAAGCAAATCAAGAATATAATCAAACTAATCCTCAAATCCCCACCCTAAGTGAATATTGTTTAGGGAGCGAGGCCCTAAGACATTCATCTAAATCAATAATTGTGATTCGGGTTCTCCCATCGTCCCCCATGGGCCCTCGAGGAGAACAATATACCCTAAGTTAGCTACACCTAAGATATAACTCATACAAACCCACAACATCAATTTCAATCTCAAAAATCCCCCAAAATCAATATCATAATCACCAAGAAATCGAACCATAGGGTTAGGTTACTCACAACCCTAGAAACCACAATCTACAACTCACAAGTTATAAATGCAATCGTCAAACCATAATAAAAGCATAAATCAAGCATTTAATGAAGTAGGGGAGGGGTGTAATAAAGCTAAGATAATAAATGAAAGAAAGAAAGAAAGAAACAAAGAAAGAAAGAAAAAAAGAAAGAAAGAAGAAAGAAAAGCTTAGTCTTTATAATAAATGGCCAAAATGATCTTGAATTCTTATTCGTAGTCAAATTCCTCCAACAAATTCCTAAAAAGCCCTAAAATTCTAAAAAAAACTCAAGAACCCTAATGGATTCTTGAAGAACTAGTGAAGAACCTTAGTTTCTAGAGAGAAATGGGAGAGAATTAGTTGTGAGAGAGTAATTAGAAGATATGAATTTTAACAAATGAGTTGAGATAATGAAAATGGAGTCGGGGAATAAAAATATAGATCATCCCCCTCACTCACACACTAAAAATAGCTGAAAATCAACTCTCATTAAGGGTACAAATGTAATACATATATAAAAATGGCTTGAAGTCTCTAA
The DNA here is from genome assembly GCA_958295605.1 of Ajuga chamaepitys. NCBI lineage: Eukaryota > Viridiplantae > Streptophyta > Magnoliopsida > Lamiales > Lamiaceae > Ajuga > Ajuga chamaepitys. Next base: position 38,646,317 of record OY282495.1, read on the forward strand.
TTTTCTGTTTTGAGCCCCGGGTGTGCTTGACGTAGACTTCTCGCAAATTCTGGGAGTAGTTGGTGCTGAATCAGTCTTTGGTAACGCATCCTTGTCTCTTGGTCATGTGAAATCTTTAATTGCTTGAATATGAGTTTGTAAGAAGAATTTATGGCCGAAAAACAGAGTGAACATGCTGAACCGAGTAGCTTGCACGAACCAGCCGACTACCGGTCCAGTACCAGGCCGGCACCGGTCCGGCATGAGCTTTGAGGCTTACTAGAATGTGTATAATGGGAGTGCCGGTCTGGTACCGGTTCAGTAGGCCTCCTTCTTTGCATTGCTTTCTTGTCTCGTCTTTATCCGTCGCCATTCTGGGCCTCTTCCCTTCGTCTTCTCATCCCGACCTCTTCATAATTTTTTTCCGCAACTCGATGAACTTCAAGTCAAGCTTTTGTTGAATCTAATTTGAGCCTATTTGGGCCTGGCCTCAATTTGTGAGTTGGAATAGAGGACATGCACGATTGGCCTTTTTTTTGTTAGTTTAAGGTCTTTCCACCCATTTTCTCAACTTGACTCCTTCACAAATTTTATTTATGACTTAGTGATCTTGAATTTGGGCCTGACCCCAGCCCAGTTTGGGTCTATTTGAACCCCGGGATGCGGGCCGGAGTAAGAAAGGGTGCAATCGGTCTTCTTGATCTTCCGAATTCTCCTAATCTTCAAAATTCAACTCAAAAACATCCAAAAGTGCATCAAATCATATCAAAAAGGAAAATCATCCCAAAAAATGCTCTTTAACACGAAATCACACTTAGACATGATAAATATTCACAATTCTAACAAAAATATGAACGTGAAATATGCGAGAAAACGATATTTTTCACGTTCATCAGCACTCAAGCATTCTTATTTAAAGCTTCAATGCATACAACATTCTGATAATTTTTCAAGTGTTTTTTTTTTTTTTTGCAAAGTATACAAGAGCAAATACAAGCAGCAAAGAGTATTCAAGTAAAGATTCAAGTTGCATCCAGATTCTCAAATCAAGCTAGCTCTCACGCTTTGTCTCAGTCCTAATCCTTCTCAAACAAGGAAGTTTTCCCACACCTCAACTGACATTTAAGTTTAGAAGCAGCTACCAGAATTTGAAGAAAAACTTTCATCAAACCAATCTCACGAGCGATTTTTTAACTGGAGTCCGAGATACAAAATAGACTATGTGTTCTGAGGAACGTGTGTATAGTAGAGGAGTAGTCTTCCGAAGATAAGCAAAAACTATTGTAAGGAGCTAAGTTGGACTTAGACTTCAACATAGCTAAGTTTGTACTTAGTGACAGCTTAGTGAATTTTTCCTGTGTGAGAGAAGAGTAGACGTAGAAGGATTACCCTCACCTTCGAAACACTATAAACTTTGTGTCTAATTTTATATTGCTTTTACTTACTTTTGTTGGCCTACTACTTACGTGCTGCATTGATTTATAAGAAAACGGGTCTGCATAATATTCCCCTGCATAAAACTCTACCTGAACATTGCTTACTTTCAGTAACCTAAGATCAGTCTGCTATGTACTTACAGTCTTAAGTCAGCTTACTATATTAGCTTTGCTGTAAGAACAAGCTTCTTAGAGTAAGCAGCAAACTAATGCTCAAAGTATTTAAAAAGAAAAATAGAGTTAGAGATTTATTCACCTCCCCTCTAAACCTCTAGCATTTGGGACCAACTTCATCATTATCGGAATCTTTCCACAAATTGAAGAAACCGGGTTGAAACTCCAAATTTTAATTTTCTTCAACTTAAATTTCTCTTAAATTATGCAAAAGAATTTTACTATTACTTTTTTTTCTTTTTTAATTCTTTTATCATTATTAAGTTAGCATCGAAAGTAATAAATCTAAAAAATTATCTATAGCAATAAGCGTTAATTAAAAAAAATACAAATTTTGCTCCAATTTCAATTGCAACATAACTTTTAAAACTTATCAATATATCATTGGATGTGCCATAACGAAACATATATCCCAAATCAATTTCACAATTTGTTGTTGCTACTACTAGGAATCGTGAACATAAGGCGTGACAACCATAATTTAAATTATCGATCCACTACAATAATTTTATTTTGAATGACAAAATAGATGAAGGCAACACAATAAATACCTTCAATATTGTAATTGAAAGAATAACATAGTAGGTGAGCAAAATTAATAAGTTTTAAAAGTCGTGTTACAATTTAAAATTGGATGATAGCTCTTGTTTCCTTTTTATTAACCATATCATTAATATGCGATAGAGTTTTGTTCTAGGGTGAGCCGCCATCATGCATTTTCCGGTTTGTATGGTCCTTTCCTCCACCAGATTTTTTCTGGTCTTCTCGTGCTCTCCTTCTCTATTATTCTTTCTGTGTTTGAAGTTTCATCATCTGTGTTTTCGAATGTCTTCTTCATAGCGTCAAATGATGTCGCATATTTGGTGACCTTGTCAGTTACTCCGAATTTGACAGTGGTAGAATTGGAGGATATTGTGGTTGATGGAAGTGTTGGCAGATCGAGCGATGTTTGTTTATATGGGAGGTTCATCTTGAAGCGCCATATTGGGCAATAGGATCTCTCAATTGCCCTACGGAGAACATGGCGACTGGATGGATCGCTTGAAGTCGTTGGTGGGGTGGTGGAAAAAGGGCTTCAGTTGAGTCTGATGGACATTGATGGTACTACTTTAGAGGCGGTGTCAGGTGATTCCCAGCATCTGTGGCAGTTCTTTGTCGATAAGGACTCGTCTCTTTTTCTATTGGGGTGTCTAAAATTTATGTTGCTATTTGTAATATTTAATTTTTTGGGTATATTTTGTGTTGGCCCTATGGGTCGTAGTGATGGTCTAGTTTTGTTTGGTGTGGGTTGTGGCTTTGAGCAGGTTCGTGTGTTTTCTAATTCTTTGCTTGCTATGCATGTAGCCGTGGACCAGGGATGGCGTTTGGACTAGATGGCTTCATAGTGGAAGAGATCCAACATTTATTGGGTATAGACACATATTTAGGCATTGAGCATATAGTGCACTCGTCTAATTCTGTTGCAAATATTTTTGGCGCATTTTTCTTTTTCTTCGATCAATTTGTGTGTGTGGATGAGATTTTTCTGATTAGATTGGGGGTCTTGTACTTAAGGACATTGAGTAAGTAATTCTTTGATAAATAAATAAATAAATTAATTAATTAAAAAAAACATACAACTAATGGTAGTTAGTAGGAAAAGGACACAAGATTCTAATAGTGGAAGTGGATTTCAATTGTTTTTCGTAAAGGCTAACACACATAAAATAATAGGCTAGAATTTGGAAAATCCTATAATTTTATATAAAATATCCTTTATCATTTACATATTAAAAGAGAAATCACTTAGGACAAGTGACATTCTTTCAATTTTTCCAACTTTATAAAATTTTAATAATAGCTACAATCTTAAATTATTAAAATATTTATTAATTTGACTCCCTAATTCTATATTAACAGCAGCATCTATATCAAATCATCTCTCCCTTTTAGCTTTCTTCCACTTATTTATTATATGACTACAACTAGGGATGGCAACTGGACGGGTACCCACAAAATTAAGGACATTAAAACCTAACCATTTAAAATTTATATTAGTGTACACGTCCCAAACTCATTTAAAAGTAACTTGCAACATCCAAACCTACCCAAACTCATATACTAATATATATCGAGAACCCTAATCATCTAATAAGTATTTGAATTTTGAAAAATACTATATCTCACAGGTATCTCGACACTAACCATCAATACAACATCAAACAAGAGGTATAGAAAAATGAGAGATAAAAAACTAAAAAACACGAATATGTCAATTGCTCACTCCGAGGCAGCAGTGCTTGATCAAGGTAAAAGTATATCTCACTCTTTACACAAGAACTTAAGAATGCAACTAATATCTGCAATTCTTTTTTTTTTTATCCAGAAAAATGGGGAACTGCAATGTTAGGGTGAGATTGTTTTGGTTTCGTAGTGAAAAATATGCTACTGTTACTATTTCTATGTGAATAATTATTTGTATCTATTAATAACTAGCATTTTTATTAAGTTGAGGGATGAGTGATGGCCTATTGTAATATTCTTCTCTTATAAGATGTAACTAGAATTTTCCATCGTGCGATGCACGATTTGAAATATTATTTAAAAGAAAAAATCAAAGTCAAATAATAGAACAAAATAATTGAATAACTTAACTTTTGTTAAATAAAAGAATATAAAATTATCTAATAACTTTTAATTTCGTTAATAATTATTAAAATTTTATTTTTATTTGCAACTCATATCCAATGTAAATAGTTCTACTCACAATTAATATTCAAATCTAAGCAAAATAATCAACAAACAAATAATTATTTTTTATATTCAATATATTATAACAAAATATTCAATATCAGTATCGGATTAAATACTAAGTTATTATTTGTGCTTTTTATCTATTGCCAATAAAGAAATGGATTCAAAATAATAATAAAAATTATTAGTGCATTTAGAATGTTGAAAAAATCAAATCATTTAAGAGAAAGAGACCATTACAAAAAAATAAAGCAGATCTCTAACATAGGCACATGTGTTTCTCCGCTATTTTTTGTTTTAATAAAAATCAAATATTATCCGTAAATCTAGAAAGTGAAAAAAAAACAGTTAGTTGTTTTAGTAGAATCCTAATTGGGGACGGTTTGCTGGGATTTGATCCATAGTCTATGACCTGGATTACAAGTGCTCTACAAACTGAGCTTAATTTACTCCCGTGAAAAATAGTTAGTTTTACTATTCTGAACAGTTGTAATATTGTAGGAGATACACATATGGATTTCTATAAAATATAAAATTTAACTAATATTTATAAAAATAGTTAATAAGTATTTACAAAAGATATTCTTAATATATATTTAATTTTTATTTGTATCTTAGACCCAGTGATGAAAAAACAACCAAAGGTTGTAATAGGTTTCTGTCAATTTCTCGCGAGAATCTCAATGAGATCTCACAATTTTTCATTGTATTCAGCCTCCTTCAGATGTTTTCGGAATGTGCCCGAGATTCTCGGCGAGATCTCGCAAAAATCTTGCCTAATTTCATTTACTTAAATTTTGGAAAATTGTGGCTATACATTTTGGGGGGAAATCCTGCATTTGCTGGAAAGATGGTGGGTTTGGAGTTTTAAGGGACATGGGTCCGCCCCCTTACCCGAAAATTTATTCTTCTCCTTACCCCAATCTTGCAATAAATTAAAATTATATACACTTACTAAGAAGAAGAAGAAGACAGGTGTGGTTGTTGAGGGCCTTGAAGCTGAAGCGGGCCGTTAAGAAGAGGCAAGACGCAAAAGCAAGAAGAAGAAGAAGAAGAAGAAGAAGAAGAAGAAGAAGAAGAAGAAGAAGAAGAAGAAGAAGAAGAAGAACAAAAACGCAGAAGCAGAAGCGGGACGAAAATAAGTGGCCAACAAGAAAAAAGGAACTCATTTATAAACTACCAGGTTTGGGCTTCATTTTATTTGACAATATTTGGGCTAGGTATTGTGAGTTGAGATTTTTTGGGCATTTTTATATATGTTTTATTTATAAACATTTAATATTTTGGTTTTACATTTGGATTTAAAAGACGAATGGAAAATGGGGGCATGAATTCGAGCTGCGTCGTGGAAGATGTATAATTTCTGGAACATAATTAGAAGTTGTTGCTCACGAATTGAAAAATAAGTATTATCTCTGTATATTTTAAATTATGTATATAAGCTTCTATTTTTCAGTCTGATCCAAATATATACATGAAGCTCAAAAATTGTGTATTTTCTAGATTAATGACGCTTTTATTATATTAACAAAAAATTTGCCTCAAGTTTAAAAAAAATTTACATTTTGGACGTTGGAGTATGTGTCAGTGGTATATCTATGATTTTGAAATTGGGGATACAAAAAATTATGTAAAAATAGAGTTTTATTTTATATTTATACTAAATATTTACAGCTTAAAATATAGATAGAAAATAATGGTAATTTTTCATAAAATTTGTTTCACCATTCTAAGATTTTATTTATAGCAAGTGCTTTATATTATTATGCCATCTAAAAACAAATTATAGATAAATTAGCTTTCTTATCAGAAATTGATTGACATATTCTTAAAGATTACGCGATTAAAAAATATTAATTCATCACAACAATATTTAAGATTAAATAAACAACTAATTATTGTCCTTGGAACACAAGGATATTCTAACTATAAATACAAGAAAAAAAATGATTCTAAAAAGGAAATTTTCATTGAATAATCATAAAATCAATGAAAGAAGAGAATAATATTTCATTATAAAAGTTAATTTTAGAAAATGAATAGTTTTAAATAAATGTATATTCAAGAAGTAAGATAAATAAAAGGGTAGAATAGGGGCCATAGGGATGTAGGTCCGATGTATCATCTGGTCCACAGGCCCAACTTAAGGGGATAAAAGCCCTTTATTTACTTTGGGTTTCTAAGACGTTCATTCATTAGGTTTTCTAGCCAGGGTAAATGCTTTTAAATAGCCTAAGTCGGACCATTATTCTTTAAAAAGCAAAAATATAAACAAAAATCCATTTTAATTCAAATACATAGAATTGAGACAGAATACCCCAAGTGTTCTTGATTGAAAAAAATAAACGTAAAAATGATACATAATTCGTGGTGGAAGACAACATGGGTCATGGCTCATATTTAATTTATTATTGATACCTGAACAGTTGTGTGATCAGGAATGGTGAGTGGTAGCGATGCTCCTGATCGCAAGTCTAAAAGATATGATTACGCATGGAAATATGCTAGTCATGTTGCCAGCAATAAAGCTGCTACAATGTATGACTTTTGTGGAATTTTGATCATTTTGGAGGTATTACGAGATTCAAATATCATTTTAGTCACACGGACCCAGAAAAAAATGTTGCACCGTGTAAGAAAGTTCCTCCAGAAGTGAAGAAAGAGATTCGTAATCTGATTAGTGCTAAAAATGTGGCTAAAGGAAAGGAAACCGCAAAAATGGCTGACATAAGAGCATAATTACAATAAGGTTTATCACATGGATTAGTTGATGAAGATGATGATGAAGAAGATTATATCGCGTGTCCTCCAGACCTTAATCCAGCTAAACAAAAAGACTACCAAGCTGCCACTAGAGAGTCGAGAGCAAGTGAGTGGGAACGACAACAAACCCAGCATTTTGAAGTAGTAAAGGAGGGAGTCCGAGTAGGCGAAAGGGTATACAATCTTCTCAATTTCGTTGAATAAAAAATGGTCGATCAATGAACGGTGAGCCCTCTCCTGCACCTTCTTTGTATAAATCATCCGATGCACGTCAAAAGAGGATAAAGAGTATGTTCTCCAGTGGCAAGTTTAAGGAAAAGTTGGGCAAGATGGTCAGTAAGTTTTTCATTTATGATAATTTACCACCAAACAAAGAGTCGTCTCACCACTTCAAAAATATGATTGCTTGTGCGCAAGAAGTAGGATAAGGATTTCCCACGCCAACTCCATATGAGATAAAACACAAATATTTGGACATGGAGTATGCAAAAATGCAGGAATACGTAGGAGGGCACAGGGAAAAGGTGGAGACATATGAGTGCACAATTATGGTAGATAGATGGACATGGCTGACGAAAATGTCCATAATAAATTTCATGGTATATTGTAAGGCAACACTGCTTTTTTGAAATCTGTTGATGCATTAAATAGGATCAAGGATCATGTCTACATTTACAATTTTCTTAAAGAAGTTGTGCAGGAGGTAGGGAAGCACAATGTTGTTCAAATTGTAACCGATAATGGATCAGCTTATGTAAAAGCGGGAAGGGAAATTCAGTAGAAGTACAGCTTATATAGGACCCTATGTGTTGCACACTGCATTGACCTCATTTTTTAAGAGATTGGAAATAAGGATAGCATCAAGGCAGTAATTGTTAAGGTGAGACATATAACCAACTTCATTTATAATCATGGTTGGTTACTTGTGAAGATGCGAGAGGTCTGTCAAGGAGATATTATAAGACCAGGGGCAACACGTTTTGCCACTAATTACATCTCCTTGGACAGCCTCTTCAATAAAAAATCTCACCTAAATCAAATATTTACTAGTGATGATTGGACCACAAATAAACTAAGTCGAACGAAGGTGGGCAAGGAAGTGGAAATTCAAGTGCTTGACCACACATTCTGTGATGGAGTGCAACACACCATGGCTATTTTTGAGCCAATATATCAAATGGTTCTAATGGTTGGTACAGGGGTGGTTACAACTATGCCAATGTTATATGACTTGATTCGGGTTATGAAATATAAGGTCCAAACACTAAGAGCCTCATAGTGGGTGACAAGAATAATTGAGTCTAGGTGGGCACTACATGCAGCAGGTAATAGTTCTTTTATTTTTCTATTTAACTTTGATTATTGTAAGCCTGATTGTATTTCATAACAATATTCCATAACATTTGTAGCGTATTACCTTAACCAGAGATCCCAGTATCAGCACGGAGTATGTGAAGATCCAGATCTACTTTAGGCAGTGCTTCAAGTTTTCATAAACTACACCTCGACTCCGACGGTGTTGCATAGTTTGGGGATGAGGATAGCATAGTTTATATGAAAATGACTAGTTTCTCTTTTCCATTTAATGTAGTTACCTAATTATTATTTTTATTTATGGTGACCGTACTGTTGTGGCTGCCAGAAATACAATGTCGGGGTATAGGTAGATTTTTTATTGAATGTAAACTTGACAGTACTTATATCATTTACAACAAGACATTTATTAACAATGACTACTATTTGGCAACCGACTGGTGGGTTATGTATGGTAGTTCAACACCTTAGGCAACTAGCCATCAGAGTGTTGGCATAGACAACATCATCTTCTGCATGTGAAAGAAACTGGAGTACGTTTACATTGATACACATAAAACATCGAAATTGTCTTGCATATCCGAAGATTGAAAAACACGTATTTTGTTGTTACAATATGAACTTAAGGATACGAAACATGGAGGCTGAAGCAGATAGGGTTGTTGAGAAGGATTCTTAGATTTAGTGGACATCACCGCTGAAACTGATAACGAAGAAGGTGATCAACTTTATTAATGGATTCGATCAGCACACCTAGACGATGATGAAGGCAATCCTGATACATAGGTAGCTACAACAGCTAGCCAAATTGGAATTGATGTGGATCAAGTGTTGAATAACGAAGGGTTTAGGGTTTAGGGTTTTCACATTTGTGGAGCTCATCAGATGATGAGGGAAGTGATGCTAGTCGAAGCAACAGTGGTGGACTTAAAGACACCAATGAACATTATTTCTCAAATCAAAGGAATATGAGTCAATTCACTGTTGAGCCTGAGTACACACACACTGCTCAAGATCAAGAGCACAGATGTAGGGCTGGAGGTCCAGGGATAGGGGCAATTGGGAAATATTACACGAGACGACGTGTTCGGAACCAGGGTCCAAGCTCAAACACTGATGTAGCATCCCTCTCGTCAAATTTTGAATCGCAGAGTATGAGCAGTGATCGAAGCGGTATGTATCCTAATTTATTTCCACACAAGATTGTAGCAAGATCACTCAAACATGACTTGATTAATCATAGCACTTCTGATAACCCAGCCACTCAAATGCCAGATGGAGGTCATCATTATGTTTCTTGGGTAAACCCGGAGTATTCGGTCTATGGACTGACAATTGGGAGAGACACTAAACCTACGCGTTTCATCTGAATGATAATCTTCATCATTATGCTACTGCGGTGAGCTGGTACCACTATTGCGAATACACGAATAGAGCATTTGCTCCATTCAAGCCTCATAGGGCATCATTTTGGTACTAGAAAGTAGTAATGTATTATAAAAAGAGTTCAGAATGTGTCTCGTGTGACCGGACAACATCTGTATTGTTTATTATTTACCAACTAGTTGTAAATATGTGAATTTGGCTCAAATTTTAGCTTAAATATTTGAATTTAAGTTAGTTTATAACAATCTATAAAATATCTCTATAAATTCTCTGTATTAATACATTTTCCGGCATTTTTTAAAAAATTGCACCGAAATTTCTCTAAAATTAAAATTTCTATTTTTTTGTAAGAACCGATATTTCCGTCCTTGGTTAGTCCTAGTCAAGTAATTCAACTCATATTAAATAAATAAATCTAACCTAAACAATCGACAAATAATTTCATTTCTTTAATGTAACTCTTTTTAAATATGCAATTTAGCTGTCAAACTAAAGGTCATGAAAAAGATTAATTTGTTGTATTTTACATTAAAAACGAAAAAAGAACCACAAGTTATATACTTTTTAATTATTTTTATAATTATTATAAAATGAATCAACCAAAAGTAGTTACCTATTATTTTTTAATATTAATATAGCAAATTACCAATAAAATTTAAATTTGGAACTAGTTGTGGGAAGATTGTACCACATATATACAAATCCTTACCATATGTATACACATATCTTACATGTTTTAGTTATAATTTAAACCTACTATTTTTAGAAATTAAAATGGATAAAAAATTATGTTTGATTTCCTTTAAATAGAGGGTTCTCTTTTATTAAATAGTTGCTTAAAAGAAAAGAAAGAGTAACAAAGAAGAGTAGCAAGCCCTAACGTTGTAAACAACCTAAACAACTAGTAAAACCACGCTACACAGAGCGAGAAAGTAATAAACAAAGTGACAAATACAGGTATCAAAGAACTGAAAACACCACAAGCCGGTAGGTTACTGGAAAAAGCAAAGTGGTCATAAGCGCAACGTGGAAGAAGAAACAAAGGAGGCAAAGCGGGAGCAGATGTGCGTGGAGTGCGAGGCCAAAAAACTCAAAGCTAAGAGCATGAACATGATCAAGTGCCACAGTCGTTGATCATAGAGCGAGAAATGCTGATTTGGAACTAGCAAAACCAAAGCAAAAAGCAGCAGGGCAGAGAGAGCTGAAGCAATCAGATCCAAAGCTATAATTAAACTGACGAGCGTTCAACATGCATGTACGCCTAAGGAACCGGATTCCCAATGCTTAAATAAAGCATGATCGGATCATCCCAGAGTAGGATAGATCCTATTGGCCTCGTTAAAACCCACTATTGGAAAAAACCCTATGGAAAAAGGCCAATAGTGGAAAAAAAGTACCAATCCTAAGTCGTCCAGCTATAAGTCGTCAACACCAAATAGACTGTCAATACATAATAAATGTCAAATCGATATAAGTCCCCCAAATAAAATGTCATATGGCCTGCCAAAAAATATATATAACGAGGAAGGGAGAGTAAGATAAACATCATGGAGTATATTCCAAAGTCGGATATCGATGAAAAGCCCTGCAAACACAACACAAACCCATCAAGCCATTCTAAAGAATTCATCATAAAAATCACAATAAATGTTGGCAGACACGTTGGTAGGGGGAGAGTCCCAATGGTGAGTGCAATTTCAAGAGGGCATTAGCAGCCTGATTACCCTCCTGAAAGATGTGTGTTACCAGAAATTGAGGAGAAGTAGTGAGAAATAACACTCGGAGACAACGGACGGGGAAACGCTGAGGAACCTTCAAGGAACAGGAACGAAAGAGCTCCACTACATAAGTGGAGTCACACTCAAGCTAAATTTTCGTCCATCCTTTATGTCGTACCAACTCCACAACTGTAATGGTCGTGGCAACTTAGCCTCAAGGCAAAACACCTATCGAAAGATATGGAAAAACCTCCCTGAGGGACGCCTCTCGAATTCCTGAAGATGGCACCACCAAAAATTATTCCTAGGCTTCCCGTAGCACTCCTGTTTGTGTTTATCTTGACCCAAGCCTGAGGGGAGGGCTCTCTTTTATTATATAGTAAGATAAGATGTGCAGGGGTTGAATCTAGTTTGATACATACAAATATAATAATTATTATTTTTTTATATAATAGTTCGGGTAGTGCGGGTACCCTATTACTAAAACCTAAATTCTAATCAAATACTAATGGTATTTTATTTTTTTTCTCAAACCCATTTAGCATAGTCAAATCCACCCCAATAGGGTTTAGGTTGGGGGTACCCGCTAAATTCCGCCCGACTGCCTCCCTAATTACAACACTTAGATCATCTATATAATATACTTTACACAAATATTATTATTATTATTATTATTATTATTATTATTATTATTATTATTATTATTATTATTATTATTATTATTATTATTATTATTATTATTATTATTATTATTATTATTATTATAATACAACTGCAATTCTTAAATATATTTATAAATATCAAAAAAAAATATTGAGGAAAAAAGTGTTTAAATATACATTTAAAATCTTTTCCAAAAGAAGAGTTGAATAGATTTTCGTGAATATTATACTAGTATATATATATATATACATATATGTATATGTATATATCCAGTTGTCCCAATCATCTCTAGGTGTATCTCCATATCTTGGTAGGTGGCAACGTTAATCAGAGGTAAAGTGGGTGTGATTTTAGTTGAAAATCATGCTTAGCGTCTACAATTCTGAGATAACAGCCGAATAATTAACTTGAAGCTGAGATCAATATTCTAAAATTGTCTTCATCACATATCTCTAGGTTTACAAATGTGGAAGAAGACTCATGTAGAGGTAGTTTATTTGTCTCTAATTTAATATCTGGAATCATATACAAGTTATAAACTAATAAAGCATTAATTAACTGAAAATTAAATTTATATGTTGGTTTAAAATATTTACCCCTCTCACCTTACAAAATTTTCTTACCAACTCCAAAACTAGTCATCTTCTTCTTCCCTCATCTTCCACACACAGAAGGATGGAGGAATATTTCATACATGATCTTTTTATGGATTGCTTATTATTTCATCGGATTTCCTCATTTCATGAGATTACTTGTGTCTCCTAAAAAGTGAAAGTATTTGTCCCAACAACAATGTTAGTTTGAATATATTTTGGACAATATGCAGATTCAATATTATTAATGGAGATATTGAACTTTGATGATTACTCTTTTCTTGGGCTTTTGTTGGAAGATTAATGACCAATCCAAGATCGGATGTTTTGAGATGCAATTTGCCTAGCGCAATTATTATTTGATTATTTTGTTGGGTTTATATCTAGTATTGGTACTTCAATTAATTATTGGGATTTTGGGGTGAAATATGTGACAAATAGGGTTTTTGGTAGAAAAGTGTGCATTGAATAGGTGTTTTTATCGTGTATTTATATATTCTAAGCTCCTATTTGTCATATTTTTATCGTAATTTCTCTCTCATTGGAAAAATTATTTTTAAGTGGTTTTCGGGTTAAACAGGCCAAAAGTGTGACGGTCAAAGGAAAGACGAAGAAAAAGACCAAGAAATGAGGGAAAAGGGACCACGCACAACCTGGTCGTGCAACCAAGACCAAAAGTGCACGGCCGGTGCGTCAGTCCAGGGTAAAATTGCTCCCTTGGACCACGTACGGCCTGACCATGCGGCACAGTGAAGTTACACACGACAAGTGCGCCAGTCCAGTAAAAGAACCCAAATTCAAGTCGCGCACTAGTGCATTCGTGCACAACCCGCACGGAAGTCTAGCAGAGAGGCCCAGTTTTAGAGCACGCACGGCCTAGTCAGGTGCCTTAGCATATTTACTCATAGCTCGTGCCCGAATTCGAGCAATTTTGCATGCGCTTGGCCTAAACCTTTCCTTGTTGGCCCAAATCATTAGAAAGCCCTCAAGAGTGTATTCAAACACTTTTCCTTTCAGAAGTTCATATCTAGAATCATTAGGTATAGGTTTAAATTAGAGAGTAGCTAGAGAGCAAAAAGGAAGGGGAGAAAAACAACTCAAGATCAAGGTCAACTAGTAGGTTTTATCTTTCCACTTTATTTTAATATTTTTATGAACATGACTATGTCTATATATTTGTGTTTTACAATTATTATTTTTATGATTGGCTAATTTTCTTAATCTAGGTTTAGAAAGTAGATGACGAGTGATTAGTGATTTTTATCTGACTTTTTTTTATTAGTTGATTAATTATTTATAATGCTTGTTAGATGACTTGATCACTTGTTTTGCAATTTATTGTTGGGTTAAATTGGAACCTAAAGGGTAAATTTAACCGGGATCACATTAATTAAAGTGATTAGTTAATAAAACTGAGAGGTTTGAGATAATCGTGGAGGCATTGGTCTTATGATCGTTCAGGAGTTGTATGTAATTAATCGATCGAAGCCGGTGATTAATTATATACAATCAACAAGTAATTCGCTACTAGGGGGTTTTACATACATTGATGATTATCTTCTAATAACTAGCATCCGGTTTAAAGAGTGAATCGATCGGGATATTAATTGTTAATTATCAATAATTAAAATCTAATCCTAGATTACCTTTATTAATTCTTAATCTCAATTTTTTTGTTCCCTAATCAATTACCTTAAGTTTAATTGCTTGTTTGCTTTAATTTAGTTTTAAGAATATAAAAACCTTAAATCGATCGTTTAGATAGCTACGAAATGGTTATTATGATTCTACACCTGATATTGAGTACGAATCTTCGTGGAATCGACCATGTACTCGTCTAATTGTTACACTAGCCCTATACACTTGTGGATGCCCATTATCAATTGATAAAACTTAGGCGTGTGTCATTATTGAAGATCGTGGAGAATAGAGATTAATGATTAGGATTATTCATGCTAAAGGTGTATTTTCTTTTCTAGTCCTCATATGAAGAAAACTTTCCAGGTTATGTGTGTTTGATTTCGAGCAAGTTTATGAAGGGTGACCCTTTGAGAAGTTTCTTAAGATGCACGTGGGGATGAAAAATGTGCTAGAAAATAGTCGTGTTGGTTGTGGAATAGTACATCAGTTCTGAAGAACATGAAGAAATAAGCGACGTTGTCGCTTATGTTAGTGCAGTACACCTCACACAAAACCATGTATGCCATGATTTTGAAGTGTATACGGGTGCAGTCTGCCTCACACATGGATTATGAAGCCAAACCTAAAGGTACACTTATGAGGGTATAGGGCTCTATGTTGGCATGATTGTGAATGCTTGACTCTTAACCATGTGGTTCAATCACTTATGCACACCAAGTGTGAGACACTTGATGCAATACAGGGGGTCGTTTTCTGTTGTACATGATACATTGAGTCGTCAAACACAGTACATGACACTTGGGCTTGTCGTGGAGGAGGGGCCTCAAGTAAGACATTGCAATCAGCAGATAAAAGTTGAGCGAACATAGTTGGGTAGCCGGCATGACAAGTCGACTGAGAGGTTCACTAATCCATTTTTTAGGAGGGAAATGTTGGGACTATAGTGTTAAACAAAGTATTCCGCTAGTTATGAAAATGCAACGGATAATAGAGGTGAGTTGGTAGCTAACTCAGTAGATCTAATGGGTTCAATGGTTCTTTCTTTAAGTGTGGGTTGTTGAAACTTTATGTCAAATAAAATATACTCTATTGGTTATGGGAGGAGAAGATCATGGACAACATAAGTCAAATGACTTTATTACTGTTATTTATAACAACAATGTGCATTTATTTTTTGTTTTTCCTCATCTGAAAAAAAAAAAAAAAAAAAAAACTTCCATGTTAATCGTGTTTAGCCTAGATCAATCTGATGTGGTGATCATCTAAGAAGTTTTTCAAGTTGTGAGTGATGACTCAATCTTGAGGTGTGAGTGAGTGAGTGAGGATAAAACAAAAATTATTGGCGTTACTCATTCCAACAAGCAATGTTGTTATAACCAAACCGGCTGATTTAACCTACTGAACTAGGAACCGAACGGGAATCCGATCCAATCATAGTTATAAAACCAAAAATGAGGTCCAACCAGAAAAACCTGGTCAAAACCGGTGAAAATCGCTAAAACTGGTCAAAACCAGCATTAGGAAAATGGAAAAGCCCGGACCACAAGAATGAAAACTAAATGGGAAAATCTTGGGGGAACAAAGGATAATCCCGATGATGGCTTCTACAACTTGGGTTGAATCTTCGTATTGATGTGAGAATTCCGAAAATGGATGAGGAATTTCAAATTTGTTATTGTGTTTGTTGAGGAAAGCTCAATGGAAATCATTATAAAAATGAATTATGTAAGAAGATTTGATAGGGAAGTTGATGATAAATTGAAGAAAGAAAAGGGATACATGATTCGTAGAAAGAGAATGAGAAACCCTTAGGAGATTGGATGGAAGATGAGATTCAAGTGAGTAATTAGGAAGAGAGAAAAGTTGAAGAGATACATGATCTGGGGAAGCGTGTATATTTTTTCCTTTTAATTCGAAGAACTGAATAAGTCTTTTAGGTGGAGTACAAAGTTTAAAGTTTGTTTATATTCAAAATAATACTCCCTCCGTCCCAGTTAACTTTTCCCACTTTCCATTTCGGTCCGTAACATTTAAATTTTCACACCCTTAAAAAGGAAATTTCTCTTTCAATCTCCACCCTCAAAATCTCTACACTGAATCTCCACCTTTAAAAATGTTAAAGAAAAAGCAAAATCTATTTTTTCTTAACATCCGTGTCCGGTCAACTGTGAAAAGTTAGCTGGGACGGAGGGAGTATATCTTAAATATATAAGAATTAATTTTTATTATATCGATTGGATCAATGGTTGAACCATGAACTTGTGGCTAAACCGATTTGATACCCTGTCTGGTTATAACAACACTGACAACAAGGTGCACTTTCTTTTTTGGTCCTCGCTTGAAAAAAAAATACAAATACTCCTATGTTAAACGTGCTTCACAAAGTTGATGTCAAGGCACGTGTGAATGAGGAAAAAATTTAAACTAACAAGGTGCATCTTTTTTTTGTCCTTATCTTGAAAGAAACTCATAAGTTAAGCATGTTCAAGAAAGTTGAATCTCAAAGTTTGTGTCAGTGAGTATCTTATGATGAGTGACCTTGGGAAATTTCTCAAAATGTGTGTGAGCATGCTAATCCTAAATCAATCTTATGGTAACCCATTACAAAAAAATAATGTATAGTGACAAAAAATTGTGTTTGTGGCATATACTAATTAGTATCACAATATATAGTACACACGATTATAAAAGTATAGCGAGTTGTATCATTATATCTGAAGTCATGAATTTTTCATAACACAGAAGTATGCGTGGATAAAATTAATATCATAATACTTTTGTCAATGCATTGTTAACATTTAAATAAAGTGAAACTATTTTTATCACCAACATTAAAAAAAACTATAGTATATAATGTAGTATCTTGTTGACGATAATTATTAAGTGTGTTATTGAACTACCCATGCTTTCAAGAACATGTGTCATTAAATGTCACCAAATTACCACTATTTGTTAGAATTAATGTCATCGGATTCCCAACACAATTTAGAAATCGTGTTATTAAATTTGTAACACATTTAATATTATTCATAAAGTTAGCAAATCACCAAAGTTAGTGTCTCTTTATTAATGACACTATTTATAATTTTGTGTCTGTAACTTGGCAACACTAACCACAATTAGGAGTGTTTGCAATTACTTTTTCCAAGTGATTTTTAACTTATAGTTTGGAAAAAGTTGTTTAGACCAAAAACTAGAAGTAGAAAACTAGTTGTTTTCTCCAACTTTGGTAAACAAATAGAAAAAAAATCTCTTATCCATAAGCTTGAAGCTGATTAAGCATCAAATACTCCAACTTTAATATTTGACCAAAATTATTTTTAATCTCAAATACTAACTACTTTTAATTTTAAACAATTTTACTACGATCTCTACTTTTAATCACTTCCTCAAAAGTTAAACAAAGGAAACACTCTCAATATAGTATAGACTCTAGAATTAAGGCGTGAGGAAATAGTTATGCTTACAATAAAAATGGCTTTTAATTAATGACCTTCTCTTGTTCAGCGACAACAAATTAGCGATAGAAGAAAGGTGGGAAGAAGCAACGAGAAGACAAAGGACCTTAAGTAAAGAGGCTTGCTAGGGTGCACCTAGGGTACCGATACACCTGAGTAATATAAATCGTTTGATAGAGTCTCATTTAATACTAACCGTTAGATCAAGTTAGTATATTAAAATAATAAACCGGAGACTTGTTTATCCAGTTCCTCCTTTTCTTTTCTTTTTAACATTTTTGTTGTATTAGTTATCTTCTTTTTCCTGGATCACATATTTCTTACAGATCTATTCTTCTTTGCGTATAAGATTTGAATATTTTACTCTTCAAATCTCCTCTCATTTTTCATACTCAAAACATTTTTATTTAAAGAAAAAAAAATACAAAGGTCGAATGTTTGTATCTCTTTTTCTTTTTTCTTTTCAATTTTCAAATAAAAAATTTTATATTCAATAGGAATGAAAAATAAGAAAAGATAGAAATTGCAGGAGACGAGTTTGGGTTTATGATTAAAAGACGGGGAGAATTAGAGGAGAGTTAGATGGTTGAAAAGGGGATTAAGCAGGTCGGAACCTTCTAGTCCGATCTGAGCGCTAATGATTCCACCAGATAATGTTGATGTGATGAAATCGGCGACGGTGGCAATTGAACGGTGGCGGTACTGCTAATATGAGGAGGGCAATTAGACAATGAGGAAAGTAACTACCATATCTAATATTTTTTTATTATTATTATTATTATTATTATTATTTAAAAGAGAAACTGGATAGAGCATAGTCGACGGAAGCACCCAGCATTATTTTTACAAACAATAATTTATTTTTACAAATCTTTGTATATGAGTTTTGGTAAATGGTCAAAGAAATAAAATCCACATAATATGAACAGGTGTCGGGAAACACCCATATTTAAACGATGAAACTGGTAACCTGGTAAAGAGGTAAAATTTTACAGGTGCACCAATACCCCTGTTGTACTATATAATTACTCCTGAGTAAATTACTTAGACTAATTAATCACAATCATTAGTTGCTTTGTAACTCACTGACATGTTAATTAATGTCAAACCACAACAACCCACTCAGACCATCTTTATCCATGCCCTCCAAGGGCAAGGGCATGGCTAGATGACAAAAAGTGTAATTAAAAATTAAAGGAAAAATGCCCAATGATTGATGACCTAGGTTGTGGATGGGGTTGGTCAACCAACCTATTCCACAACCCAACCCCCTTCCACAACCTGCCACATGTCGGTACCTCATTTGTCGTATTAAATTATTTATTGGATATAATTTTAATAATAAATAAATAATATAAATTTTATTTTATAAAAATTAAAAAAATTATCAAAATTCTTTTTTTTTTTTCTCTACAAGTAGAATCTAATGTTGATATATTTTGAATAAAAATTTGAAGCACTTTATTTTATTCTTTTTATAAATAGTTGGCTCGTCTGGACTGGTCCGATGGGCTAAATCCCCTGCGGACCCCGAGCCGATCCGATAATCTTAGTATATAGGGAAATATCACGGCTGGACGAATATATCTAGGACTAACAAAATTTTGGCCCGACCTGGACCGATCCAAAATATGACGTTAGCCCGACAGACCCCACCTGACCGGGTCGGGCCGGCCAAATTTTTCCGATTTCGTAATTCAACTTTTGTAATTTTAATTTGGTTATTATTTTAGCATGTTATTTTAAACGTACCGGAAAAAAATCGACTTATTGTAATTACGGAATTCAAATATTTTTTTATTCTTGAAATATATTAGAAAAAGCGCGAAAAATAATATGCAATTATTAAACCGTATCAAAAATATTAATTTTATTGGGAAATAAGATCTGTATTTGGATAAAAGAAATTAATATATATTAAAATGCTGGGTTGGGTTGGGTATGGTTGGATTGTTGATAAAGTGTGAAAATGTATTTTTTAGGTTGTGGAGTAGGTTGTGTATGTGGAAGAGAGAGAAAAGGAATTTTTTATTGATAGGTTAGGTTGTGGGAGGTTGTTGATAAATATGGTCTTAAAGCCGACCTGCAACGCCCTTTAATGTCCACATTCCCTCATTTTATAATAATTTTAAAATGAAAAATATTCAATTGTTAATATTATTTCAAGTTTATGTTTTAAACACCACAAATCCTTACAATTCGGATCATAGGCAAACATGCATTCAAACACCTTCTCTGTATCCCCGAGTGCTTTGATAATCAGGCACATTCATAAAAAACTAGGCTATGCAAATTCTCAAGGACTACACATGCATATATTTGCATGGACAAAAGATAAAAGTTACAATCTGATCAAAAAAATCTGAACAAAGGGTGTTAGTAATTTTCGACTACATCCAATGTACGCAGCGGAATAAACAGTCGAGAATTAAGATCATGATTTATAACTGATATACACGTTGAGCATAAATTACGCCAAAGTTGGAACAACTTACTTGTTGTGTAATTGATCGGACTGAATTGCGCGATTGATTCACCACTTCAGGTATCCACGCGTATATATTGTCCGCCGCATGAATTATCCTCGGTACAATTATTCGATAAGTGATCGCTAGGAAATCACTTATCAAATTCTATAGTGCCTCCAATTTTTATCTGATAAAAACCCTTAATTCTCTACTATAGAGAATATGTATATATAGTACCATATAACCCTAGGTTTATGGGCCTAATATTCATTTCTGCTTAATTAATTAATTAGTCTGACTTATTAATTAATAAAGCCCACATATCCTAATCTAGTCCATATCTTTCAATCTCTCACTTGGACTAGCATTAGATATAATTCGAAGCACTAACTTTGTACCCTTGAGCGGAACAACAATACACATAAAGTGTGACCCTTCAGGCCCCCATTATCGACGATAATCTAATTAAAGTCTGCACAAAACTCCTAGACTGCGTTGCGCAGCGAACTCGATATATGAAGGACGTTTACGTGAATCTAGTAAACAAACCTTTATATGAAGTTTATGTAATATCCCTTCATTCACGAACCACCTGATTGAGCCTAGGATCTGCCATGTATCTATCCAAATAGCTCAATCATTTTTCTCATCTTTATAATATGACACATTCGATCATATTCAATTACTTTAATTGAATATATCTTTTGCATTGGCCAATGACTTTATTGTCAAATAATATAGAGAAATATGAGTGTTCTCTCTAGTTTCAATCGAGGAATGAATCTCATTCTTGGCTCAACTACCATTTTCATTTGCCTCATGATGAACCCAACACAAGAGGTGTCTTATCCTCCTTTGGGAGGCAAGCGTTGTACTTGGTCAAAGTTCATCACTTAACAAACAAAATGAGTATTGACCTCAGGTCAAAGGATCATTACATACTCCACACACTAATAAACCGTAGACACTGAAAACAAACGGTTTAATAGTAGGGTATACCAATACTCTCCAAAGTACCCATGTGTCCATCACGGATATCTAATATCTCGTAGTCGTGAGACCTACTACATTCTCTGAGAATGTGATGCAGACCACATGTTAACCTATCGTGTCATCAATATCCCATTCTTGATAACCATTGGTTATGGCAATTTTAGAATCATACTATATCATTTATGTCTCACACCATAAATAACAGTCATGATTCAAGGGAACAATTATAAGAATAACAACAAACCATCAAAATAATTATTCTAATAAATGCATAAACTCAAAAGACAATCAAAATGTCATAGAATGCGATCAAGAATGAATGTCTCAAACGAAAAGGTTTCTAAGACATACAAACTATAAACTCCCACTGAATCAAGACCAACTACCAATGTGTCTAACACCCAAGCTCTCAAAGTGCTTGTTGTGTCTAGCTATACACAACTGTTTGGTTGAAGGATTAACCAAGTTATCATCAGTGGATACTCTATCTAACTTCACATCTCCCTATCTATTATTCTCCAATCAGATTATATCTACAGGGAATATGCTTATTTCTGTTAGTGGCTCTCGGTTCCTTTTGCTAGAGAAACCGCACTTACCGTTGTCACAATACAACGGTATTGCACTGCTGGCACTTGGAACGACACCTAGTTCTTTTACGAATTTTAACAAAGCAACAACCCCTTTTTGGCAGCTTTAGATTTAGCAATATACTCGGCTTTAGTGTTGGAATCGACAGTTCTACTCTGTTTGGAACTATTCCTATTCACTGCACCACCATTTAGAACGAAAACATATCCAGACAAAGACTTGAAGTCATCATGGTCCGTTGGAAGCCAACATCAGTATACCCAGTAACTGATGACTCTAGCTGCCCACCATAGACTTTAAGAAATATTCTTTAGTCCTTCTAAGGTACTTAAGAATAGCCTTGACAGTTCTCCAGTATTCCTTACCGAGATTTTGCTGAAATCTGCTCTTTCACGGATTGCAACATGGAATGATTGCTCCCCATTATCAGTATATCGTCGACATATATGATAAGGAAGACAACATTTCATTCTTACGTTTACTATAAACGCATATATCCTATTTGCTTCCGACAAAATCAAACAATTTCATAGCTTTGTCAAAACAAATATTCCAACTCCTAGATGCTTGCTTGAGTCCACAAATGAACTTCTTTAACTTGCATACTCCATTCGGTTTTTCTTTGGATACAAAACCTTCAGGCTGTGACGTATACACAGTGCCTTCGATTCTCCATTGAGAAACGCGGTTTTAACATCCATTTGCCAAATGTCAAAGTCATAGTATGCAGTTATTGCAAGTAATATCCTAATGAACTTGATGTTAATGACTGGCGAAAAGGTTTCATCATAGTCAATACTCTTGCGCTGACTGTAACCCTTTGCCACCAACCTAGCCTTGTAGGTTTGTACCTTGCCCACTGCATCTCTCTTCTTCTTGAAGATCCATTTGCAGTCTATGGGATGAGCCCCAACTGACAAATCAACTAGTTCCCGGACTAGTTGAGTTACATCGAGTCCATTTTAGATGTTAAGGCAGCCAGCCACATCTTCGAAACGGTGCTCGATACTGCTTCGATATAGGTCTTAGATTCGTCGTCTTCTGAATCAACTTCATCATCTTGGTTCTCAACCAATAGATTTAGTCATTCAGGTGCACGACGATTCCTTTGAGGCCTATTGAGTTGGTTTTGCGTTGGTTCATTCGGTTTATTCTGATCGTGAGTTGGTTTTTAACATTTTAGAATATTCTCAAGAATTTCACTATGATTCTCTTGAGGTGGGACTGATACAATATCTTGTCTCTGATGCATCTTATTGTCTTGAAGTGACCCTCTAAGAGTTGTTTCCCCTCCCAATAGATCGTCAAAACTCCTACTGAGTTCTTGGCCACTCCATTGGACAAGACCTCATCCTCTATGTTATCTTGCGGGTTTGATACAATACCTTGTTTTGATGCATCTCATTGTCTTGAGGTGACCCCTAAGAGTCATTTCCCCTCCCAATAGATCATCGAAAACTCCCACTGAGTTCTTGTCCACTCCATTGGACAAGATCTCATCCTCTATGTTATTTTTGTGGTTCTTGAATCTTTTCAAGATCTACCTTGGTGTGACCTTGTTCCTCGGAGATATAAATATCTTCAAGAAACGCCACATTCTTGGAACTATCGCCTGGTGATCTCCAGGGAAGTAGAATTCATATCCTTAGTTTCCTGAGGATATCCACAAAATAACATTTCTCACTTTTAGTCTCCAATTTATCAGTCGTCATCTTCTTAACAAAACAGGACAACCCCAGGTCCACATATGGTTAAGACTCGACTTCTTGCCACACCATAACTTATATGGTGTTTGCGTGACCGATTTAAGAGGAACTCTATTCAAAACATAACCATCGGTTAGTAAGCATAACCCCAAAGGAATAAGGAAAGACTGGTGAAACTCATCATGGATCGAACCATATCTAATGAAGTTCGATTTCTCATTTCGGATACTCCATTCATCTGTGGTGTACTCGGAGGTGTCCAGTCTGACCGGATTCCATGTGATTTCAAGTAATCAAGAAAATCTCGGCTTAAGTATTCCCCTCCTCGATCTGATCGGAGAGTCTTAATACTTTTCCAAGTTGTTTCTCAACTTCTAACTTAAACTCCTTAAATTTCTCGAAGGCCTCAGATTTGTGTTTCATGAGATACACATATCTATACCTTGAAAAATCATCAGTGAAAGTTATGAAGTACGAATATTCGCCTATTGCTTAAGTTGGAACAGTCCGCACACCGCTGTGCGGACCAACTCGAGCACAACCTTGGCACGTAACCCTTTTCCCAGAAAGTGGTTAACTTGTCATCTTTCCTTTGAGACAAGATTCGCAAGCACCATATGAATCGAAATCAAATAATGTGAGATAGTCTAACTTTCTCAATCTTGCTATTCTTTTCTCATTGATATGACCAAGTCTACAGTGTCACAGGTAGGTTTTATTATCCGTATTACTTAGCTTAGGTCGTTTGTTCTTGTACATTGAGAATATTTTGTTCATATTCAAGCATATAGAATCCATTCGAACGAAAGACATTTCCTTAAAACAATCCATTAAGCAAAACAAGCATCTACTGTTTGCAAAATAGAAAGAAAAAGTCATAAATGTCTAATATTAGAATAGAGATAATATTCTTCGAAATCTGTAGAACAAAATATCAATTATATAAATCTAATTTATATCCCGAAGAAAGATCTAATCTAGTCTAATTTCAATGTACAAAATAAACTACCTAAGCTCTCATCCAATGCACCATGTGCTTTGAACTTCGGGCAGTCTCTCTTCCAGTGCCCCTTCTCATTGCAGAACAGGCACTCATCCTTTGGTATTTTTGGCTTCTTTTGAACCCCTCCACTCTTAGGCTTCAAGATTGCATACCTAGATGCTTTCCCGCTTTTCTTCTGCTTGTTCTTGGAAGAATTTGCAGAAGATCTCACTATGAGCAAAGAGTTGCCTCTAGAAGTAGATGATTCATAGGTCTTGAGCATGTTGTGAAGCCCTGGCAGTGTCGCCTCCATGTTGCTCATGTTGAAATTCACTATGAAGTTTTCAAATGAACTTGGAAGTGAATGCAAGATCAGATTTATTGAGACACTTGAGGGTAGCTTCGTTCCAATCGATTCCAACCTCTCAATCAATCCGATCATCTTCAGTATATGTTCAGAAACCTGGCCCCCATCATGAAGCTTACACCTGAAGAGATCTCTGAGTATCTCATACTCCATACTCCATGGTCTGAGCTTCTGAAGCGTACAGACTCTCCAAGTGTTTCAACATCTCATAAGGGAACATGCTCCAATGTTGCCTATGCAGTTCAATACTCATAGAGGACAACATTAGGCATTGAGCCGATGTGGCATCCTCAATATGTTTCTTATGAGCTTCTTCGTCAAACGTAGCGTACTCAGAAGAATTCTTGTCATGGATGCACTGATTGGTTTGTCCAAGACATACTCAATCTTGTCTTGCCTAAGCACCAATCACAAACAACGGAGCCAATCCGTAAAGTTTGACTCAGTCAACTTGTTTGTTTCCATCAAACATTTATAAGCCAAAACGACATTTTATCTGACGAGAAAATAATAAAATGGGAAAATAAATCAGAATAAAGTAAACAAAGATCACATTCGTATCACTAATCAAAACAAGAGTTTATTGCAATGATTAGCTCCTAATAATTTTAACATATTTTGCGCCCCCAAACATAAAATACGGATATAACAATTATAAATCTTAGTGGTCCAAGATCCAAGTTTATATTACTGCAGCCTCTGCTTTGGCTGATGACTACAATAATATCACTAGGTAGGCCTCTAAGCCAATTGCAACAACAATTTGCAATTCTTGGTTTATTAATCCAATTAATATTGCGTCCTCAAACTATTTTGGTCTCTTTGGCGTCTCAAAATAATTTAAGTAAGTCAATTTCATCACACGATGTCAACCATACATCTATGAATGAGCCCGAGTCTTGTCGATTTAGAGTAAACACTTTGGTGTAAAACTCATGGTCGAAAAGATTAGGAATTTCAAACAATTATGATGGACGACGCATTTTGTTTCTAAACAAGACTTGGTTTTTAGTGGGGAATTATTATGTGGTACTAATTGTTTAAATTTAATATCCAATATTGGATTATAACACAATTACTGGGTGCCGCCTACCCAAGCATAAGAAAATGCGGACTACACATATTGGGCGCCGCCTACCCATACATATTGTTGCGGACTGCATGTATTTGGGCACCGCCTACCCAAACATAATGCGGACTTAACTATTATAGTAAATGGAATAAGCATAAAATCAAATAATAGCTTATCACATAAGATATCAAATAAAAGCTCAACGAATAAAATTATTAATCCAATTAAAATTTTATTCTTTAATTAAATGTGGATTAAAATTAAATATATTAATTTCAAATTAATATAAATATACATTTATATTAATTCTAAATTAACATAAATATATAAGTTTAGTATTATTCTTTCAAAAACAATACTAATAAGATTCATTAATCTAATTAACTAATTAATATGTAATTGGAATTTTCGAATTTATCTAATTAATAAATCTAATTTGATTAATTAAATAAAATCAAACGTTTTTTTTTTTTAAATAGCCCAACCTGCCCAGCCCAATTAAAATTAGCCCAGCAGATTTTATAATTGGTCCAATAAATACAGGCCCAGTCCAAAGGCCCAGCACATGCCCAAATGTATCTAGACCAGCCCAAAATCCAGGCCCATTTGCGAAATTGGCCCAAATTTTCAGGTTTGGCCCAACACTGAGTGACTGAGTCAACTCAGTTTGCACCGAGTTGGCTCACTCAACCCTAGCTAACTGAATTGTTGCCGTCATCGCCGCCGCCACGACACCCGCTGCCGCCGTTAATAACAGCAGTCGCACAGCAATAGCAGGTCGTCGTTACCGACCACCGCCCGCGATCAAACGCGCAACACCAGCACCACGGCGCACCGGTAGCTCGTGGCAAACGCCGCCGTTCATCGCCTCATGTAGTGGTGGTGGACGTTGCTGCCGTCGCCGCCGTCAACAACGAAGGTTTCAAAACAGCAGCGGATGTTTCAGTGAAAAGAGTTCAAAATCAAGTTTCAAAATTTTGGTTTCGAAAGAGTTTGCAACATTATTTAAAATAGTTTTGTTATCAAAAACTATTTGGCAGATTCCTTCAATTGGTTGCAAGAGAAACAAAACAATTTTGAAACAATTTAGCAAGCAAAACTGATTCTTGTTAATAATAATCCAGATTTACAATTTTATTTTCCGAGACCTAATACGCCACAGATTCCAAAACTTGCAAACTATTCTCAAACAATAAATTTCAGGATTTTAATTTTAATCCACAAATAATCGAGTTAAAACAATTATAAATCGAGCCCCGAGTTCTGATACCACTGTTACTAATTTTCGACTACATCCAATGTACGCAGCGGAATAAACAGTCGAGAATTAAGATCATGATTTATAACTGATATACACGTTGAGCATAAATTACGCCAAAGTTGGAACAACTTACTTGTTGCGTAATTGATCGGACTGAATTGCGCGATTGATTCACCACTTCAGGTATCCACGCGTATATATTGTCCGCCGCAGGAACTATCCTCGGTACAATTATTCGATAAGTGATCGCTAGGAAATCACTTATCAAATTCTATAGTGCCTCCAATTTTTATCTGATAAAAACCCTTAATTCTCTATTATAGAGAATATGTATATATAGTACCATATAACCCTAGGTTTATGGGCCTAATATTCATGTTTGCTTAATTAATTAATTAGTCTGACTTATTAATTAATAAAGCCCACATATCCTAATCTAGTCCATATCTTTCAAAGGGTTAGAGAAAGTGTTTAGGATACCAGTGGCAGCTGTTGAAGAAACCTTCATATTCATCTTCATCACATGCACCGGATTCGATGCCCCTACGACCAAGCAAGCCGAATTGATCGTACGAAAATACATAAATAAAAGAGATAAAAGGTATACAATAAGCACATAAATGACGCAAATAAGTAAAATGAGATTATTTTGTTCATATCATATGAGTCTTCTCTATTATTTAGAGTCTCTGTTGATGGAGCCTTGACGAAATAAGGCTTTATGTAGCCTTACACAAAGGATGGTTGAAGATGACACTGAAGAAGAAAAAAATAGATTGTTTTTCCAAATATTATGCTTTATTATTTTAAAATATTTATGTTTTATTATTACTAAGTGTATTTTAATCATTTTATAATATTATTTTAATATTTTAAATTAGTGAAGTTCATTAACAAATTTTATGCATGTCTTCTAAAAAAATAAAAAATAATATTATGGGTTATCAAATGACTTTGGATTATTTTGATTTTAAGAATTTTTCACACATGTGACATATTATTTCTTGCCTAATTACTTGAGGTCAAATCCAACTTCATAATAATATAACTGAATTTGAGGTGTTAACACTTAAATGTTTTTCAAAAAACACTTAAGTGAATTGATATTTAAAGATGGTTGATACTTTATCGAGTTTCAAGGGTAATCATATTCAGATGGTGCTTATACACCATTCTAATCTACCAAAACCCACTTTTGCCAACAAAAATTAATTATGAGACTGTTTCTAAACTCTAACTTCTACATTTCAAAAGCTGATACTAGTCAACTTAATTACGAGTTGTTGCTTGGTTTTCTTGTATCAAAAATCACTTTATTTTTAAACACCACTTACTTTTTGTTTTTGTACAAACATCAATAACTTTTAAATTCAAATCTATTACAGACGCTCCCCTATCTAATAGTTTATTGAATCGGCTTCAAAAGAAGTCAACTTGATCCAATGTAGTCCAAATTTAAGTTAAACATTTAGCATGAATATTTATTTTTTCTTAATTAAACTTGAATTAGAAAAAAAAAATCATACTTTGTCTATTTAAATTAAAAGATAAAATCATTTTTTTTTTCTGCAATCACTATTTGAACAATATTTTTATGGCGTTTTTCGATCTCATTGGAATTTTTGGCACATGAGAAGTTGGAAAAAAAGAATTATGTCCAGGAGACAGCTACACAAAACCATAGTTTTAGGAGGCAAAACACAAAAAATATGCACGTAATTATCTTACGTGCAATGCATGTAATAGAATCTCACAATAAAGTTTCCTTGAAGATGGTTGTAATGCCCCGTAATTTATTTAATTATATTATTTTATTTTATTTTATTTTATCTTATATATGTATATATATTCATAATTTCATTATTGGTATGTTAAATAAAAAAATCTAGGAAATTGAATCATCGTATATTAAACTACCAAATTATTTTGTAATGAATACTATGTCTAAAAATTATTATTTCAATTACTTATTATCCTTGATTACTATTCTAACAAAAATTTATTTGTAACGATCATTATCATTATTATTATTATCATCATCATCATTCCCACCTATAATTTATTTAGTTTATTATATATATTATATTATATTAGATGTCCACTCGTGCGATGCAGGGGATAACATTATATTTTATTACCTTGATGAGAGTGTACTAATGTTATAAAGGACTATAGAATGTATAAGAAATATCATATGAAATATGGTAAAAAAAAAAAACATCATATGGAATTGGGACATAATAAATTAACATTATATCAGAAAATAATTAGAATTTATAAAAATATGATGATGAAAAAAAAGTCATGAAATGACAGATAAAAATACATGTGGTTACCCTACAAACTAAAGATTTTTTGATAAATAAATTTGTAGCTCCTGTACATTTATTTTGTGTATTTAAAACTTAGTTGTGGCATTTTATTCTCCATTTGTAATTTTTTTTCAATTGTTGTTGCATATTCAAACCGTAATTCATGAGGTTCATAGAAAAGTTGCACCATACTGAACCAAACCGTCTCAGTAGATCCGTTAGATCTAAAATATTTTACTGAACTGTCCTGAATCTTGGAACTGTTCGGTACGGATCTTATAAGTTTTAGTTCGATTTCGGTCCTTATATTTTGGCACTACTAAACTTTGGGACGCTATTGGACTTTATAAATCCCCAATTTGTATTATTTTTTATTCATCCATAAGTTTGGAGATTCTATTGGAAGCTCTACAAAGTCTGTGAAGCACCACATAAAGAATCTTGTCGTTCGTGCAAGGTAATTCGAACCATCTTATTTTGTGAAATAAATGAAAATTCTTAATATTTACTTACAGTGATATGCCACTTCGCATGAGGAGTTTGTTTGTGACTCAAGTATATGCTATACGAGATAGTTTACATATTTTTGTCCAAACTAAAGCATGAGAAAAAAATTATATACATGATTCTCCTACGAGATACAACTATAGTTTTGGACAAATTGATAATGTTATGTGTATGCACACTTTTTTGCAATTATGAAATTTTGCATGACTTAATTAATTGGGACATGTGTCTAGCCTCTTTAATAATTTCTCATGAAATTGAAAGTTATGACTTCAATTGTTAATTATGCTCTTGGAGATTTTGTAATTCGAAATTGTAAATTAACTTATTTACTTGATAAATTGTGTACATGGTCATTGCTTGTTCATGCTCTTTAGTTAAATAGGTGATTTTATAAAAGTAAAAGGAAAATAAAGTGTAACAAAAAAGTCCAATAAAGAAACAACAAACTGCACACTCTAATAAAATTGCTAACAGGCTAGCAAAGGAACACTACGCAGAGCGTAAAAATATCAAACCCAGCCGGGACAACCGCTGAACTTAGACGGGGGATCTTCCAGCTCGATTTCGTCTGACCAAAGGCCTGATGCCGCATTGCGCATTGCTTGTTCATGCTCTTTAGCCAAGCACAATAACTTGTGCAATTCTATGATAAAGAGTGTTCATAGACATACGAAATTCACACATATTAACCTTGTGACAATGTATTTTCACATAACATCAAAATAAGTATGTGTCTTATGGTCTCAAATCTAATTCATAAGAATATGACAAAACTAACTTATTCTAAATTGAAATATTCGGCTCATAATGAAATAAGCACCGTAATAAGACTACACTTCTATAATTATTCATCCACCGACCTTACTAACAAAGTACTGTATAACAAAGTATTGTCTGAAAATAAATGCTCTAATAAATTTGAGTGGGCACATTAATTCCAGCTTACACAATGAGTATTCTTTAGTTAAAAGACACCCGAGTGGGATATTATAAAGGATTGGCATTTCAAAATTAACTGTTTAGTGGAGTGAAATCCACTTTCTATACTACGAAAGGGTCAATGATCTTAATAGTGACATATTTTGCCTAAAAAAGGCAACTTACTTTCTGTGTAAATGAGACAATAGAAGAAGACATCATACATAAAAATCTCTCTAATTTCCTACTTCAGTGTTTCATACTAGTGAACGAGTATATTCTAGAATATGAACATAAACATATTGCAATGTTCAATATAGTGATTAACATGTTGCGAGTAACTACGATGCATGAATGGTTTATACAAAAATAAAACAAGACATGTTGGAATAAAGAAAATTTCTAAGTTTAACTATGATAAACTAAATAATGGAAAGAACCTAAAGAAAATAGGGTGCGATATGCCGATCCCTACCGTCACAAAAATAATGCATTACGAGATAAGAGATGTAGGTCAATAGACACTCTGTCAATGTGCCTACCCAAATGAACATGGGTGGTTATGGCACCATGGTGCAAAAAGATACATTAGAACTCTGTAAACAAAAGAAAAATAGTTGATAATGAATTTTGCTAAGCATGCTGATATACACATTTTATAGTAACTACTAGAGTTGTTAATGGTAAGATATATAGGAAGGCCAAAGATTAGATACTCACTATGTAAATGAAGAATCCACTACGCAAATGTCTACCTCATCATTGCAGTCTTACAAGGCAATATGGAATTTAATCAGTAAGTGAATATTTCAAGAAAGTTGTGGACACAATAGTGTGTCAATCTAACTGGACAATTGGCTTTGGTCATGAAGTTTGTTCATTAATGAATTCATACGTGGCTATAATGATTAGACCATCACTACGCTACAAGTACTAAAAGGGAGAGGAACTACTAAATTCTAGATGTCTAATGGCATATTGGTTAAAGTTATAAAAGCTCAATATGCACCAAGAGCTACTTGGATATTGTTAAGTAGAGATACTTGCGTCAAAGCTTGTCATTTAGAAACTACTGCGAGAATAAAATTTAATATATTATGATACTTATAATGAATGTGGAAGTACACATCTTAGAGAAATTAATGAGTAAATATAGTGGCATGTACCCCCACTGCTATTCTGTTTGTTGAATCAAATATCACCTACAATGAACTTTGGGACATAGATTAACATATTGTTACTTTGTGGTACTGACTCGTACACACTTCGTATAATAATTTTAGACATTTAAGTAATGACATGATGATCTATATTTAAGAAAGTAAATATTTATTATTTCTTTTGAGTGAAACATGATATGGGATGAAGATCTCATATTTTGTACAGTATCAGTCCAAATTCTATTATAATGTAGTAAATGTTTTCTAAATCATAGGAAGAATGAAAACATCCAACTCTACCACATTGATTATTCTAAAGATACATAACTCATTTGCTAAACCTATGGTTTGGAAAAAAAAATAGGATCGAGACATTCCAATGCAAAATATATATAAGCAAAATTTTCTATTCTTACAAAAGAACATGATATAATATATGTGGACTTATCAAATTAGAATGTAGGCTATTGAAGTATCAATGACTCTAGTAAATTTTTTGACACGCTAATTGATTATCGTATGTCGTCAATAAGAAATGTTGCATTAAAAAAATTCTTTGAAAAAAATTATACATATAAGGGCTTACCACCATCACTCCATAAAGTCTATAAGACCTAATAATGATAGAGAGTCTCCATCAAAAGAATTTGATCATTATTGCATGTCTATCATGATCGATGTAGAGCATCATTTGACCATGTACATACAAAGAAATAGTTTCATAGAAGCCACCATAGAAAATGATGTAGATGGAGTTCATTTTATTGGAAAGACTCACTAAAATGCCTATCTAACATGAGGTTATGCAATACTGCTGCGACTCCACTTATTCATTTCGGATACACTGTTAATCAACAGATTATGCATACCAGTTGGTAACTGGATTACCTGATATTTTTTACATTTATGCATATTTGGTTATGCAGCATATGTGCTTATTGTGCCCCCACGACGCACCAACATAAATCTTTAGAGACTATTAAAAATTTATGTTGGGTATGGATTTCCAATTACTACCCGCTATTTGGAACCTTTGACGTGCGATATCTTTTTACCACTAGATTAATTTGTGGATCGTCACTTTAATTAGTCATTTTTCTCGTCGTTAGGAGGGATAAGAAAGAGGTTTTTTTAAGGTAGCGACAGGTAGTGTTTTCTAATATATCTCATTAGGATCCCCACACTTCATAATGTTAATGAAGTAAAATGAGTTATCAATCTTCAAATTATGGAAGGTTTGATCACTAATTTGTTTATCAATATTGCTAAAGTGACAACATCATACAATACATACTAGCTGCAAATGTGTCTATAAGGTTAAAAGTCCCTACTGAGGGGCACAACATTGCAAAGAACGTTGTTACAACCACACTTATTGGAGGTGTGGTTGAGTTTGTGTCCCCAACGGGAAATAGGGGATGCTACCTAGTTTGATAAACATTTATCCAGGGAAAAAGATGACAGGTATGGCGCAACTTGACTTAGTCATCAATGAAAGAACCACTCTTCTAACATTATCTCTAATTAATTATGTCAATGAATCATTACTGAAGGACGATCCAAAGTTTAATATGATTCCCAAGAACAAAGAAATCTTAATGAATTGTGAGAGTGCGTATAAGTTGATGGAAAGACTTCCCACGCATTAATGATGTATATACGCTGTTATTCAAGTAATCTGATATTGAACTGCGTTCTATTGTACAATGTTAACAAAGAGCACAATGGCCTAAATAGAAAGAATCAATCCAGGTAGAATTTGATTCTATGACAAAAAGACAAGTATTTGATTTAGTTGTGCTAGCCTCATCAAGTGTAAAGCTTGTTAAACATAAAATATGTTTTGTAAATAAGCATACTGACAATAGTAAAGTCTTGATATACATAGCATAACTTGAAGCACAATGTTTTCTCACAATGCCCTGAAATTGACTACGAGGAGACATACTCTCCTCTAATGGACGCTTCATTTGTTTTGGGCCAATCACCAAGATGGTGGAGGATTAAGGCAGACCCTCAACCTGTGCATTAAGAATAATGAGTAAAGATCGATACAATAAGGAAATCTAGGTATAATAGCAGCCTATGAGGGAAATCTAAAACTTGGAAGACCCAAGCTATCAATATATACAAACCCTTTCAAACTAGGACAAACATGAATATCAAAGAAGTCTAAACTAGATCTTCTTTTGGCAGTAATGTTACGCTGCCGAATTCCCCTCTCGGTGTATGTGAGAAACACGAATCGACATCACCTTTGCAAGTCTTTTGAAATCTGCAAAAACATCTTGAAGGGACCAATGACCCCTTACATCTTTGCTAATAATTTGATATAGCACAAGGGAGTCAACTTCAAGCCACACCGAAAAGATTTCCAACCTAATATGAAATTCAAGAGCATGTATAACAACTAGGAATTCTGCTCTAAGAGGAGTTGCATGTGCCGAAAATTTGTAAAATCCAGCCCGGAAATTAGTTTAGAGTTTCGAATAATACCACCAGCCCTGGCCAAGCCAGGGTTGCCTTTCGATGCCCCATCAGTATTAATTTTAAAAAACCCATCAATTGGGGGTATCCAACGGACCAAAATCGATTTTTTTTTTTCCTTTTTGATTAGCACGGGAATCTTCCAAATTGCAGCTAAATGCCAATAGCCTCTCTAAAACCCAACGGGGAGAATATTTGCATTAGAGAGTTCTCTAAGCTTATCCATTACCCTTCTTTGGATTTGAGAAGCAGGAAGCATTTGATCTTGAAATTTGGAGAGATTCCTAGCTAACCAGATTTGCCAAAAATCAAGGAAAGGAAGAACAATACAGATGTGATCACGAAATTGTTTTTTAGCAAACCATAACCCCAGAAGGGTTTGAATAGAGGCATTGGGAGGTATTGTAATTTTGAACAAATTGGCAAAGTGTTCCCAAACTGGCCAAGAAATAGAGCAATGTAAGAATGTATGGTTGGTCTCCTCACTAGAATTATGACAAAGATGACACCAAGAAATGACCTAAAATCCTTTTTTTGTGAGGTTATCATCAAGGGTTAAGAAATTATTGAATAACCTCCAAAGAAATATGGAATGCGACTTGAGGATGGATTTGGGCCACATCATTTACTTCCAAGCAGATAAAGGCTTGAAAAGTCTCAGGGAGTTCCATATTGAAGAAAAAGAAAATAGACCATTAGATGAGCACTTCCACACAGGGATATCATCAACAAGCATGCTTAATTTTAGATGACAAAAAGATGAGATCACATGCTCAGGCAAAACAGAGTTAAGAGCAGCAATATCCCGCTCATCATCCTTCCAGTAAGCATTAACCTTCTCTAAATAATTGAAAATACCAGCATGATAACAAAGAGGGGATATGGGGCACCAATTATCAAACTAGGATGAAATATTGCCTTTGCCCAATCTCCAGAAAATGTTTTGATCAGCAACCATTTGAATTTTTAAAATCCTTTTCTCGAAATGGGATTGGTTAGGGCCAAAATCAGCATTGAAGGGGTGGGTATTTTTCAAATATTTGCTAGTAAGGAATTTGCACCACAAAGCATTAGAAGTTCTCATTTTCAAGCAAACATAAACAAAAAAAGATTTATTGACATCACAAATATTTCCAGCCCCTAACCCCCCTTCATTTATAGGATAGCTAAGCTTTTCCCAAGAAGACCAATGTATATGTTTATGCTCACTGTTGGAACCCCATAAAAATGCATTAAACAGTTTGTGAATTCTGTCAAAAATAGATTTAGGGGGACCCACTATTCTCAGAGTATACATGGAGATGGAAGAGAGAACACTTGCAATGACTTCTAGTCTTCCACCCATATTTAGAAAAATCTTATCCCATCCTAAGAGTTTATTGCTGATTTTCTCAAAAATCTCTTGGAAAAGAGACTTTTTAACTCTGCCTTTTTTCCTCAACATAATGGGAAATATCCAAAATTCTTTTTTTCCTGTAACTAGTGGTAAGCTTACGAAAGATGACAGATCTTTAACTATAATTGACTTTTTGCCCAGTAGCACACTCAAACTGAGATAAAAAGCAAAGCAACTTTTTGAAAGCAAAATTTTTAGTAGTAGTAAACACCATTGTAGCATCAGCAAAGGAAAGAGAGGGGATCTGCATACCTTTCTTGTGAAATCTCAACTCAGGGACAATATCAAAAAGCTCTACAAGGATACAAGTAAGAATATTAGACAAAATAGCAAATAGAGATGGAGAGAGAGGGTCCCTTTGCCTAATGCCTCTACTGGATTTGAAAAATCTAGTAAGAGAACCATTAATCAGCAGGGAAAACCAGGAGTTATTGACAAAATGAGCAATATAATTTGAACCCAATTGACTTCTCGGATCAACAAGTCTTTCAATTGACCCAATTCGGCTTCTCGGATCAACAAGTATCCATAACTTGATCCATTTGTTTTACCAAGTCACCAAGTAAGCACAATGTGACCCAATTCGACTTCACGAATCATTAAGGCTTGTATTTGAACCCAATTGACTTCTCGGATCAACAAGTCTTCCATTTGACTTAATTGGGCTTCTCGAATCAACAAGTATCCATAACTTGATCCGTTTATTATACCAAGTCACCAAGTACGCACAATGTGACCCAATTCGCCTTCTCGGATCATTAAGGCTTGTATTTGAACCCAATTGACTTCTGGGATCAACAAGTCTTCCAATTGACCCAATTCGGCTTCTCGGACGACCAAGTATCCATAACTTGATCCGTTTGTTATACCAAGTCACCAAGTACGCACAATGTGACCCAATTCGCCTTCTCGGATCAACAAGCACCCACAATTTGACTCCGTTCGACTACACGAATCATTAAGGCTTGTATTTGAACCCAATTGACTTCTCGGATCAACAAGTCTTCCATTCGACTTAATTGGGCTTCTCGGATCAACAAGTATCCATAACTTGATCCATTTGTTTTACCAAGTCACCAAGTACGCACAATGTGACCCAATTCGCCTTCTCGGATCATTAAGGCTTGTATTTGAACCCAATTGACTTCTCGGATCAACAAGTCTTCCATTTGACTTAATTGCGCTTCTCGTATCGACAAGTATCCATAACTTGATCCGTTTATTATACCAAGTCACTAAGTACGCACAATGTGACCCAATTCTCCTTCTCGGATCATTAAGGCTTGTATTTGAACCCAATTGACTTCTGGGATCAACAAGTCTTCCAATTGACCCAATTCGGCTTCTCGGATCAACAAGTATCCATAACTTGATCCGTTTGTTATACCAAGTTACCAAGTACGCACAATGTGACCCAATTCGCCTTCTCGGATCAACAAGCACCAACAATTTGACTCCGTTCGACTTCACGAATCATTAAGGCTTGTATTTGAACCCAATTGACTTCTCGAATCAACAAGTCTTCCATTTGACTTAATTGGGCTTCTCGGATCAACAAGTATCCATAACTTGATTCGTTTGTTTTACCAAGTCACCAAGTACGAACAATGTGACCCAATTCGCCTTCTCGGATCAACAAGCACCGACTATTTGACTCCGTTCGACTTCACGAATCATTAAGGCTTGTATTTGAACCAAATTGACTCCTCGGATAAACAAGTCTTTCAATTGACCCAATTCGGCTTCTCGGATCAAAAAGTATCCATAACTTGATCCATTTGTTTTACCAAGTCACCAAGTACGCACAATGTGACCCAATTCGCCTTCTCGGATCAACAAGCACCAACTACTTGACTCTGTTCGACTTCACGAATCATTAAGGCTTGTATTTGAACCCAATTGACTTCTCGGATCAACAAGTCTTCCATTTGACTTAATTGGCCTTCTCGGATCAACAAGTCTCCATAACTTGATTCGTTTGTTTTATAAAGTCACCAAGTACGCACAATGTGACACAATTCGCCTTCTCGGATCGACAAGCACCAACAATTTGACTCTGTTCGACTTCACGAATCTTTAAGGCTTGTATTTGAACCCAATTGACTTCTAGGATCAACAAGTCTTCCAATTGACCCAATTCGGCTCTCGGATCAACAAGTATCCATAACTTTATCCGTTTGTTATACCAAGTCACCAAGTACGCACAATGTGACCCAATTCGCCTTCTCGTATCAACAAGCACCAACAATTTGACTCCGTTCGACTTCACGAATCATTAAGGCTTGTATTTGAACCCAATTGACTTCTCGGATCAACAAGTCTTTCAATTAACCCAATTCGGCTTCTCGGATCAACAAGTATCCATAACTTGATCCGTTGTTTTACCAAGTCACCAAGTACGCACAATGTGACCCAATTCGCCTTCTCGGATCAACAAGCACCAACTATTCGACTCCGTTCGACTTCACGAATCATTAAGGCTTGTATTTGAACCCAATTGACTTCTCGGATCAACAAGTCTTTCAATTGACCCAATTCGGCTCCTCGGATTAACAAGTATCCATAACTTGATCCGTTTGTTTTACCAAGTCACCAAGTACGCACAATGTGACCCAATTCGCCTTCTCATATCACCAAGCACCAACTATTTGACTCCTTTCAACTTCACGAATCAATAAGGCTTGTATTTGAACCCAATTGACTTCTCGGATCAACAAGTCTTTCAATTGACCCAATTCGGCTCCTCGGATTAACAAGTATCCATAACTTGATCCGTTTGTTTTACCAAGTCACCAAGTACGCACAATGTGACCCAATTCGCCTTCTCGGATCAACAAGCACCAACTAATTGACTCCATTCGATTTCACGAATCATTAAGGCTTGTATTTGAACCCAATTGACTTCTCGGATCAACAAGTCTTTCAATTGACCCTATTCGGCTTCTCGGATCAACAAGTATCCATAACTTGATCCATTTGTTTTACCAAGTCACCAAGTACGCACAATGTGACCCAATTCGCCTTCTCGGATCATTAAGGCTTGTATTTGAACCCAATTGACTTCTCGGATCAACAAGTCTTCCATTTGACTTAATTGGCCTTCTCGGATCAACAAGTCTCCATAACTTGATTCGTTTGTTTTATAAAGTCACCAAGTACGCACAATGTGACACAATTCGCCTTCTCGGATCGACAAGCACCAACAATTTGACTCTGTTCGACTTCACGAATCTTTAAGGCTTGTATTTGAACCCAATTGACTTCTAGGATCAACAAGTCTTCCAATTGACCCAATTCGGCTCTCGGATCAACAAGTATCCATAACTTTATCCGTTTGTTATACCAAGTCACCAAGTACGCACAATGTGACCCAATTCGCCTTCTCGTATCAACAAGCACCAACAATTTGACTCCGTTCGACTTCACGAATCATTAAGGCTTGTATTTGAACCCAATTGACTTCTCGGATCAACAAGTCTTTCAATTAACCCAATTCGGCTTCTCGGATCAACAAGTATCCATAACTTGATCCGTTGTTTTACCAAGTCACCAAGTACGCACAATGTGACCCAATTCGCCTTCTCGGATCAACAAGCACCAACTATTCGACTCCGTTCGACTTCACGAATCATTAAGGCTTGTATTTGAACCCAATTGACTTCTCGGATCAACAAGTCTTTCAATTGACCCAATTCGGCTCCTCGGATTAACAAGTATCCATAACTTGATCCGTTTGTTTTACCAAGTCACCAAGTACGCACAATGTGACCCAATTCGCCTTCTCATATCACCAAGCACCAACTATTTGACTCCTTTCAACTTCACGAATCAATAAGGCTTGTATTTGAACCCAATTGACTTCTCGGATCAACAAGTCTTTCAATTGACCCAATTCGGCTCCTCGGATTAACAAGTATCCATAACTTGATCCGTTTGTTTTACCAAGTCACCAAGTACGCACAATGTGACCCAATTCGCCTTCTCGGATCAACAAGCACCAACTAATTGACTCCATTCGATTTCACGAATCATTAAGGCTTGTATTTGAACCCAATTGACTTCTCGGATCAACAAGTCTTTCAATTGACCCTATTCGGCTTCTCGGATCAACAAGTATCCATAACTTGATCCATTTGTTTTACCAAGTCACCAAGTACGCACAATGTGACCCAATTCGCCTTCTCGGATCATTAAGGCTTGTATTTGAACCCAATTGACTTCTCGGATCAACAAGTCTTCCATTTGACTTAATTGGGCTTCTCGTATCAACAAGTATCCATAACTTGATCCGTTTATTATACCAAGTCACCAAGTACGCACAATGTGACCCAATTCGCCTTCTCTGATCATTAAGGCTTGTATTTGAACCCAATTGACTTCTGGGATCAATAAGTCTTCCAATTGACCCAATTCGGCTTCTCGGACCAACAAGTATCCATAACTTGATCCGTTTGTTATACCAAGTCACCAAGTACGCACAATATGACCCAATTCGCCTTCTCGGATCAACAAGCACCAACAATTTGACTCCGTTCGACTTCACGAATCATTAAGGCTTGTATTTGAACCCAATTGACTTCTCGGATCAACAAGTCTTCCATTCGACTTAATTGGGCTTCTCGTATCAACAAGTATCCATAACTTGATCCATTTGTTTTACCAAGTCACCAAGTACGCACAATGTGACCCAATTCGCCTTCTCGGATCATTAAGGCTTGTATTTGAACCCAATTGACTTCTCGGATCAACAAGTCTTCCATTTGACTTAATTGGGCTTCTCGTATCGACAAGTATCCATAACTTGATCCGTTTATTATACCAAGACACTAAGTACGCACAATGTGACCCAATTCGCCTTCTCGGATCATTAAGGCTTGTATTTGAACCCAATTGACTTCTGGGATCAACAAGTCTTCCAATTGACCCAATTCGGCTTCTCGGATCAACAAGTATCCATAACTTGATCCGTTTGTTATACCAAGTTACCAAGTACGCACAATGTGACCCAATTCGTCTTCTCGGATCAACAAGCACCAACAATTTGACTCCGTTCGACTTCACGAATCATTAAGGCTTGTATTTGAACCCAATTGACTTCTCGAATCAACAAGTCTTCCATTTGACTTAATTGGGCTTCTCGGATCAACAAGTATCCATAACTTGATCCGTTTGTTTTACCAAGTCACCAAGTACGCACAATGTGACCCAATTCGCCTTCTCGGATCAACAAGCACCGGCTATTTGACTCCGTTCGACTTCACGAATCATTAAGGCTTGTATTTGAACCAAATTGACTCCTCGATTCAACAAGTCTTTCAATTAACCCAATTCGGCTTCTCGGATCAACAAGTATCCATAACTTGATCCATTTGTTTTACCAAGTCACCAAGTACGCACAATGTGACCCAATTCGCCTTCTCGGATCAACAAGCACCAACTACTTGACTCTGTTCGACTTCACGAATCATTAAGGCTTGTATTTGAACCCATTTGATTTCTCGGATCAACAAGTCTTCCATTTGACTTAATTGGGCTTCTCGGATCAACAAGTATCCATAACTTGATTCGTTTGTTTTATAAAGTCACCAAGTACGCACAATGTGACACAATTCGCCTTCTCGGATCGACAAGCACCAACAATTTGACTCCGTTCGACCTCACGAATCTTTAAGGCTTGTATTTGAATCCAATTGACTTCTGGGATCAACAAGTCTTTCAATTGACCCAATTCGCTCCTCGGATTAAAAAGTATCCATAACTTGATCTGTTTGTTTTACCAAGTCACCAAGTACGCACAATGTGACCCAATTCGCCTTCTCGGATCACCAAGCACCAACTAAAGTCTTTCAATTGACCCAATTCGGCTTCTCGGATCAACAAGTATCCATAACTTGATCTGTTCCTAGGCCTCTCACTAGTGTTGCACGCCCGGCAGTTCTATCGCCCCTGGACGGAACCTCCACGGCACTCATTGCTCTGCCGCCTTCAGCTGGTGTTGCTTGTTCCAGCATAGCATTCCGTGTTCTACATGTCGTTTGCACTCCGGAAGCTCTTCCCGGACCATAGATCTCACTCCCTTCTATGAGTGTTTGGCCTCGCACTCACGGCGCTTGGTTCCCTTCTGTGGTTACTCCCCCACTTTTAGCGTCTTAGATCTGTTAGACTTTTTAGTCTACTACCGGCTTGTGGTAGTTTCGATATTGGACTTTGTTATACGCACTGCGCGGCGTTTCTCGGCTATTATATTAGCCTGCACATAGAGCGTTTGGGTTTTGCTACTTCTTTTTTGTACACACTTTATTTTCATTTTATTTATACAAGCAACTATTTAACTTCACGAATCATTAAGGCTTGTATTTGAACCCAATTGACTTCTCGGATCAACGAGTGTTTCAATTGACCCAATTCGGCTTCTCGGATCAATAAGTATCCATAACTTGATCTGTTTGTTTTACCAAGTCACCAAGTACGCACAATGTGACCCATTTCGCCTTCTCGGATCAACAAGCACCAACTAATTGACTCCGTTCGATTTCACGAATCATTAAGGCTTGTATTTGAACCCAATTGACTTCTCGGATCAACAAGTCTTTCAATTGACCCAATTCGACTCCTCGGATTAACAAGTATCCATAACTTGATCCATTTGTTTTACCAAGTCACCAAGTACGCACAATGTGACCCAAATCGCCTTCTCGGATCATTAAGGCTTGTATTTGAACCCAATTGACTTCTCGGATCAACAAGTCTTCCATTTGACTTAATTGGGCTTCTCTTATCAACAAGTACCCATAACTTGATCCGTTTATTATACCAAGTCACCAAGTACGCACAATGTGACCCAATTCGCCTTCTGGGATCATTAAGGCTTGTATTTGAACCCAATTGACTTCTCGGATCAACAAGTCTTCCAATTGACCCAATTCGGCTTCTCAGACCAACAAGTATCCATAACTTGATC
The DNA here is from genome assembly GCA_958295605.1 of Ajuga chamaepitys. Classification (NCBI taxonomy): domain Eukaryota; kingdom Viridiplantae; phylum Streptophyta; class Magnoliopsida; order Lamiales; family Lamiaceae; genus Ajuga; species Ajuga chamaepitys. The sequence continues at coordinate 38,689,359 of OY282495.1, forward strand.
CGTTTGTTATACCAAGTCACCAAGTAAGCACAATGTGACCCAATTCGCCTTCTCGGATCAACAAGCACCAACAATTTGACTCCGTTCGACTTCACGAATCATTAAGGCTTGTATTTGAACCCAATTGACTTCTCGAATCAACAAGTCTTCCATTTGACTTAATTGGGGTTCTCGGATCAACAAGTATCCATAACATGATCCGTTTGTTTTACCAAGTCACCAAGTACGCACAATGTGACCCAATTCGCCTTCTCGGATCAACAAGCTCCGACTATTTGACTCCGTTCGACTTCACGAATCATTAAGGCTTGTATTTGAACCCAATTGACTTCTCGGATCAACAAGTCTTCCATTTGACTTAATTGGGCTTCTCGGATCAACAAGTATCCATAACTTGATTCATTTGTTTTATAAAGTCACCAAGTACGCACGATGTGACCCAATTCGCCTTCTCGGATCAACAAGCACCCACAATTTGACTCTATTCGACTTCACGAATCATTAAGGCTTGTATTTGAACCTAATTGACTTCTCGGATCAACAAGTCTTTCAATTGACCTAATTCGGCTCCTCGGATTAACAAGTATCCATAACTTGATCCGTTTGTTTTACCAAGTCACCAAGTACGCACAATGTGACCCAATTCGCCTTCTCGGATCAACAAGCACCAACTACTTGACTCTGTTCGACTTCACGAATCATTAAGGCTTGTATTTGAACCCAATTGACTTCTCGGATCAACAAGACTTCCATTTGACTTAATTGGGCTTCTCGGATCAACAAGTATCCACAACTTGATTCGTTTGTCTTATAAAGTCACCAAGTACGCACAATGTGACACAATTCGCCTTCTCGGATCGACAAGCACCAACAATTTGACTCCGTTCGACTTCACGAATCAATAAGGCTTGTATTTGAACCCAATTGACTTCTCGGATCAACAAGTCTTTCAATTGACCCAATTCGGCTCCTCGGATTAACAAGTATCCATAACTTGATCCGTTTGTTTTACCAAGTCACCAAGTACGCACAATGTGACCCAATTCGCCTTCTCGGATCAACAAGCACCAACTAATTGACTCCATTCGATTTCACGAATCATTAAGGCTTGTATTTGAACCCAATTGACTTCTCGGATCAACAAGTCTTTCAATTGACCCTATTCGGCTTCTCGGATCAACAAGTATCCATAACTTGATCCATTTGTTTTACCAAGTCACCAAGTACGCACAATGTGACCCAATTCGCCTTCTCGGATCATTAAGGCTTGTATTTGAACCCAATTGACTTCTCGGATCAACAAGTCTTCCATTTGACTTAATTGGGCTTCTCGTATCAACAAGTATCCATAACTTGATCCGTTTCTTATACCAAGTCACCAAGTACGCACAATGTGACCCAATTCGCCTTCTCGGATCATTAAGGCTTGTATTTGAACCCAATTGACTTCTGGTATCAATAAGTCTTCCAATTGACCCAATTCGGCTTCTCGGACCAACAAGTATCCATAACTTGATCCGTTTGTTATACCAAGTCACCAAGTACGCACAATGTGACCCAATTCGCCTTCTCGGATCAACAAGCACCAACAATTTGACTCCGTTCGACTTCACGAATCATTAAGGCTTGTATTTGAACCCAATTGACTTCTCGGATCAACAAGTCTTCCATTCGACTTAATTGGGCTTCTCGTATCAACAAGTATCCATAACTTGATCCATTTGTTTTACCAAGTCACCAAGTACGCACAATGTGACCCAATTCGCCTTCTCGGATCATTAAGGCTTGTATTTGAACCCAATTGACTTCTCGGATCAACAAGTCTTCCATTTGACTTAATTGGGCTTCTCGTATCGACAAGTATCCATAACTTGATCCGTTTATTATACCAAGACACTAAGTACGCACAATGTGACCCAATTCGCCTTCTCGGATCATTAAGGCTTGTATTTGAACCCAATTGACTTCTGGGATCAACAAGTCTTCCAATTGACCCAATTCGGCTTCTCGGATCAACAAGTATCCATAACTTGATCCGTTTGTTATACCAAGTTACCAAGTACGCACAATGTGACCCAATTCGCCTTCTCGGATCAACAAGCACCAACAATTTGACTCTGTTCGACTTCACGAATCATTAAGGCTTGTATTTGAACCCAATTGACTTCTCGAATCAACAAGTCTTCCATTTGACTTAATTGGGCTTCTCGGATCAACAAGTATCCATAACTTGATCCGTTTGTTTTACCAAGTCACCAAGTACGCACAATGTGACCCAATTCGCCTTCTCGGATCAACAAGCACCGGCTATTTGACTCCGTTCGACTTCACGAATCATTAAGGCTTGTATTTGAACCAAATTGACTCCTCGATTCAACAAGTCTTTCAATTAACCCAATTCGGCTTCTCGGATCAACAAGTATCCATAACTTGATCCATTTGTTTTACCAAGTCACCAAGTACGCACAATGTGACCCAATTCGCCTTCTCGGATCAACAAGCACCAGCTACTTGACTCTGTTCGACTTCACGAATCATTAAGGCTTGTATTTGAACCCATTTGATTTCTCGGATCAACAAGTCTTCCATTTGACTTAATTGGGCTTCTCGGATCAACAAGTATCCATAACTGGATTCGTTTGTTTTATAAAGTCACCAAGTACGCACAATGTGACACAATTCGCCTTCTCGGATCGACAAGCACCAACAATTTGACTCCGTTCGACCTCACGAATCTTTAAGGCTTGTATTTGAACCCAATTGACTTCTGGGATCAACAAGTCTTTCAATTGACCCAATTCGGCTCCTCGGATTAACAAGTATCCATAACTTGATCTGTTTGTTTTACCAAGTCACCAAGTACGCACAATGTGACCCAATTCGCCTTCTCGGATCACCAAGCACCAACTAAAGTCTTTCAATTGACCCAATTCGGCTTCTCGGATCAACAAGTATCCATAACTTGATCTGTTCCTAGGCGTCTCACTAGTGTTGCACGCCCGGCAGTTCTATCGCCCCTGGACGGAACCTCCACGGCACTCATTGCTCTGCCGCCTTCAGCTGGTGTTGCTTGTTCCAGCATAGCATTCCCTGTTCTACATGTCGTTTGCACTCCGGAAGCTCTTCCCGGACCATAGATCTCACTCCCTTCTATGAGTGTTTGGCCTCGCACTCACGGCGCTTGGTTCCCTTCAGTGGTTACTCCCCCACTTTTAGCGTCTTAGATCTGTTAGACTTTTTAGTCTACTACCGGCTTGTGGTAGTTTCGATATTGGACTTTGTTATACGCACTGCGCGGCGTTTCTCGGCTATTATATTAGCCTGCACATAGAGCGTTTGGGTTTTGCTACTTCTTTTTTGTACACACTTTATTTTCATTTTATTTATACAAGCAACTATTTAACTTCACGAATCATTAAGGCTTGTATTTGAACCCAATTGACTTCTCGGATCAACAAGTGTTTCAATTGACCCAATTCGGCTTCTCGGATCAATAAGTATCCATAACTTGATCTGTTTGTTTTACCAAGTCACCAAGTACGCACAATGTGACCCATTTCGCCTTCTCGGATCAACAAGCACCAACTAATTGACTCCGTTCGATTTCACGAATCATTAAGGCTTGTATTTGAACCCAATTGACTTCTCGGATCAACAAGTCTTTCAATTGACCCAATTCGGCTCCTCGGATTAACAAGTATCCATAACTTGATCCATTTGTTTTACCAAGTCACCAAGTACGCACAATGTGACCCAATTCGCCTTCTCGGATCATTAAGGCTTGTATTTGAACCCAATTGACTTCTCGGATCAACAAGTCTTCCATTTGACTTAATTGGGCTTCTCGTATCGACAAGTATCCATAACTTGATCCGTTTATTATACCAAGACACTAAGTACGCACAATGTGACCCAATTCGCCTTCTCGGATCATTAAGGCTTGTATTTGAACCCAATTGACTTCTGGGATCAACAAGTCTTCCAATTGACCCAATTCGGCTTCTCGGATCAACAAGTGTCCATAACTTGATCCGTTTGTTATACCAAGTTACCAAGTACGCACAATGTGACCCAATTCGCCTTCTCGGATCAACAAGCACCAACAATTTGACTCCGTTCGACTTCACGAATCATTAAGGCTTGTATTTGAACCCAATTGACTTCTCGAATCAACAAGTCTTCCATTTGACTTAATTGGGCTTCTCGGATCAACAAGTATCCATAACTTGATCCGTTTGTTTTACCAAGTCACCAAGTACGCACAATGTGACCCAATTCGCCTTCTCGGATCAACAAGCACCGGCTATTTGACTCCGTTCGACTTCACGAATCATTAAGGCTTGTATTTGAACCAAATTGACTCCTCGATTCAACAAGTCTTTCAATTAACCCAATTCGGCTTCTCGGATCAACAAGTATCCATAACTTGATCCATTTGTTTTACCAAGTCACCAAGTACGCACAATGTGACCCAATTCGCCTTCTCGGATCAACAAGCACCAGCTACTTGACTCTGTTCGACTTCACGAATCATTAAGGCTTGTATTTGAACCCATTTGATTTCTCGGATCAACAAGTCTTCCATTTGACTTAATTGGGCTTCTCGGATCAACAAGTATCCATAACTTGATTCGTTTGTTTTATAAAGTCACCAAGTACGCACAATGTGACACAATTCGCCTTCTCGGATCGACAAGCACCAACAATTTGACTCCGTTCGACCTCACGAATCTTTAAGGCTTGTATTTGAACCCAATTGACTTCTGGGATCAACAAGTCTTTCAATTGACCCAATTCGGCTCCTCGGATTAACAAGTATCCATAACTTGATCTGTTTGTTTTACCAAGTCACCAAGTACGCACAATGTGACCCAATTCGCCTTCTCGGATCACCAAGCACCAACTAAAGTCTTTCAATTGACCCAATTCGGCTTCTCGGATCAACAAGTATCCATAACTTGATCTGTTCCTAGGCGTCTCACTAGTGTTGCACGCCCGGCAGTTCTATCGCCCCTGGACGGAACCTCCACGGCACTCATTGCTCTGCCGCCTTCAGCTGGTGTTGCTTGTTCCAGCATAGCATTCCCTGTTCTACATGTCGTTTGCACTCCGGAAGCTCTTCCCGGACCATAGATCTCACTCCCTTCTATGAGTGTTTGGCCTCGCACTCACGGCGCTTGGTTCCCTTCAGTGGTTACTCCCCCACTTTTAGCGTCTTAGATCTGTTAGACTTTTTAGTCTACTACCGGCTTGTGGTAGTTTCGATATTGGACTTTGTTATACGCACTGCGCGGCGTTTCTCGGCTATTATATTAGCCTGCACATAGAGCGTTTGGGTTTTGCTACTTCTTTTTTGTACACACTTTATTTTCATTTTATTTATACAAGCAACTATTTAACTTCACGAATCATTAAGGCTTGTATTTGAACCCAATTGACTTCTCGGATCAACAAGTGTTTCAATTGACCCAATTCGGCTTCTCGGATCAATAAGTATCCATAACTTGATCTGTTTGTTTTACCAAGTCACCAAGTACGCACAATGTGACCCATTTCGCCTTCTCGGATCAACAAGCACCAACTAATTGACTCCGTTCGATTTCACGAATCATTAAGGCTTGTATTTGAACCCAATTGACTTCTCGGATCAACAAGTCTTTCAATTGACCCAATTCGGCTCCTCGGATTAACAAGTATCCATAACTTGATCCATTTGTTTTACCAAGTCACCAAGTACGCACAATGTGACCCAATTCGCCTTCTCGGATCATTAAGGCTTGTATTTGAACCCAATTGACTTCTCGGATCAACAAGTCTTCCATTTGACTTAATTGGGCTTCTCGTATCGACAAGTATCCATAACTTGATCCGTTTATTATACCAAGACACTAAGTACGCACAATGTGACCCAATTCGCCTTCTCGGATCATTAAGGCTTGTATTTGAACCCAATTGACTTCTGGGATCAACAAGTCTTCCAATTGACCCAATTCGGCTTCTCGGATCAACAAGTGTCCATAACTTGATCCGTTTGTTATACCAAGTTACCAAGTACGCACAATGTGACCCAATTCGCCTTCTCGGATCAACAAGCACCAACAATTTGACTCCGTTCGACTTCACGAATCATTAAGGCTTGTATTTGAACCCAATTGACTTCTCGAATCAACAAGTCTTCCATTTGACTTAATTGGGCTTCTCGGATCAACAAGTATCCATAACTTGATCCGTTTGTTTTACCAAGTCACCAAGTACGCACAATGTGACCCAATTCGCCTTCTCGGATCAACAAGCACCGGCTATTTGACTCCGTTCGACTTCACGAATCATTAAGGCTTGTATTTGAACCAAATTGACTCCTCGATTCAACAAGTCTTTCAATTAACCCAATTCGGCTTCTCGGATCAACAAGTATCCATAACTTGATCCATTTGTTTTACCAAGTCACCAAGTACGCACAATGTGACCCAATTCGCCTTCTCGGATCAACAAGCACCAGCTACTTGACTTTGTTCGACTTCACGAATCATTAAGGCTTGTATTTGAACCCATTTGATTTCTCGGATCAACAAGTCTTCCATTTGACTTAATTGGGCTTCTCGGATCAACAAGTATCCATAACTTGATTCGTTTGTTTTATAAAGTCACCAAGTACGCACAATGTGACACAATTCGCCTTCTCGGATCGACAAGCACCAACAATTTGACTCCGTTCGACCTCACGAATCTTTAAGGCTTGTATTTGAACCCAATTGACTTCTGGGATCAACAAGTCTTTCAATTGACCCAATTCGGCTCCTCGGATTAACAAGTATCCATAACTTGATCTGTTTGTTTTACCAAGTCACCAAGTACGCACAATGTGACCCAATTCGCCTTCTCGGATCACCAAGCACCAACTAAAGTCTTTCAATTGACCCAATTCGGCTTCTCGGATCAACAAGTATCCATAACTTGATCTGTTCCTAGGCGTCTAACTAGTGTTGCACGCCCGGCAGTTCTATCGCCCCTGGACGGAACCTCCACGGCACTCATTGCTCTGCCGCCTTCAGCTGGTGTTGCTTGTTCCAGCATAGCATTCCCTGTTCTACATGTCGTTTGCACTCCGGAAGCTCTTCCCGGACCATAGATCTCACTCCCTTCTATGAGTGTTTGGCCTCGCACTCACGGCGCTTGGTTCCCTTCAGTGGTTACTCCCCCACTTTTAGCGTCTTAGATCTGTTAGACTTTTTAGTCTACTACCGGCTTGTGGTAGTTTCGATATTGGACTTTGTTATACGCACTGCGCGGCGTTTCTCGGCTATTATATTAGCCTGCACATAGAGCGTTTGGGTTTTGCTACTTCTTTTTTGTACACACTTTATTTTCATTTTATTTATACAAGCAACTATTTAACTTCACGAATCATTAAGGCTTGTATTTGAACCCAATTGACTTCTCGGATCAACAAGTGTTTCAATTGACCCAATTCGGCTTCTCGGATCAATAAGTATCCATAACTTGATCTGTTTGTTTTACCAAGTCACCAAGTACGCACAATGTGACCCATTTCGCCTTCTCGGATCAACAAGCACCAACTAATTGACTCCGTTTGATTTCACGAATCATTAAGGCTTGTATTTGAACCCAATTGACTTCTCGGATCAACAAGTCTTTCAATTGACCCAATTCGGCTCCTCGGATTAACAAGTATCCATAACTTGATCCATTTGTTTTACCAAGTCACCAAGTACGCACAATGTGACCCAATTCGCCTTCTCGGATCATTAAGGCATGTATTTGAACCCAATTGACTTCTCGGATCAACAAGTCTTCCATTTGACTTAATTGGGCTTCTCGTATCGACAAGTATCCATAACTTGATCCGTTTATTATACCAAGACACTAAGTACGCACAATGTGACCCAATTCGCCTTCTCGGATCATTAAGGCTTGTATTTGAACCCAATTGACTTCTGGGATCAACAAGTCTTCCAATTGACCCAATTCGGCTTCTCGGATCAACAAGTGTCCATAACTTGATCCGTTTGTTATACCAAGTTACCAAGTACGCACAATGTGACCCAATTCGCCTTCTCGGATCAACAAGCACCAACAATTTGACTCCGTTCGACTTCACGAATCATTAAGGCTTGTATTTGAACCCAATTGACTTCTCGAATCAACAAGTCTTCCATTTGACTTAATTGGGCTTCTCGGATCAACAAGTATCCATAACTTGATCCGTTTGTTTTACCAAGTCACCAAGTACGCACAATGTGACCCAATTCGCCTTCTCGGATCAACAAGCACCGGCTATTTGACTCCGTTCGACTTCACGAATCATTAAGGCTTGTATTTGAACCAAATTGACTCCTCGATTCAACAAGTCTTTCAATTAACCCAATTCGGCTTCTCGGATCAACAAGTATCCATAACTTGATCCATTTGTTTTACCAAGTCACCAAGTACGCACAATGTGACCCAATTCGCCTTCTCGGATCAACAAGCACCAGCTACTTGACTCTGTTCGACTTCACGAATCATTAAGGCTTGTATTTGAACCCATTTGATTTCTCGGATCAACAAGTCTTCCATTTGACTTAATTGGGCTTCTCGGATCAACAAGTATCCATAACTTGATTCGTTTGTTTTATAAAGTCACCAAGTACGCACAATGTGACACAATTCGCCTTCTCGGATCGACAAGCACCAACAATTTGACTCCGTTCGACCTCACGAATCTTTAAGGCTTGTATTTGAACCCAATTGACTTCTGGGATCAACAAGTCTTTCAATTGACCCAATTCGGCTCCTCGGATTAACAAGTATCCATAACTTGATCTGTTTGTTTTACCAAGTCACCAAGTACGCACAATGTGACCCAATTCGCCTTCTCGGATCACCAAGCACCAACTAAAGTCTTTCAATTGACCCAATTCGGCTTCTCGGATCAACAAGTATCCATAACTTGATCTGTTCCTAGGCGTCTCACTAGTGTTGCACGCCCGGCAGTTCTATCGCCCCTGGACGGAACCTCCACGGCACTCATTGCTCTGCCGCCTTCAGCTGGTGTTGCTTGTTCCAGCATAGCATTCCCTGTTCTACATGTCGTTTGCACTCCGGAAGCTCTTCCCGGACCATAGATCTCACTCCCTTCTATGAGTGTTTGGCCTCGCACTCACGGCGCTTGGTTCCCTTCAGTGGTTACTCCCCCACTTTTAGCGTCTTAGATCTGTTAGACTTTTTAGTCTACTACCGGCTTGTGGTAGTTTCGATATTGGACTTTGTTATACGCACTGCGCGGCGTTTCTCGGCTATTATATTAGCCTGCACATAGAGCGTTTGGGTTTTGCTACTTCTTTTTTGTACACACTTTATTTTCATTTTATTTATACAAGCAACTATTTAACTTCACGAATCATTAAGGCTTGTATTTGAACCCAATTGACTTCTCGGATCAACAAGTGTTTCAATTGACCCAATTCGGCTTCTCGGATCAATAAGTATCCATAACTTGATCTGTTTGTTTTACCAAGTCACCAAGTACGCACAATGTGACCCATTTCGCCTTCTCGGATCAACAAGCACCAACTAATTGACTCCGTTTGATTTCACGAATCATTAAGGCTTGTATTTGAACCCAATTGACTTCTCGGATCAACAAGTCTTTCAATTGACCCAATTCGGCTCCTCGGATTAACAAGTATCCATAACTTGATCCATTTGTTTTACCAAGTCACCAAGTACGCACAATGTGACCCAATTCGCCTTCTCGGATCATTAAGGCATGTATTTGAACCCAATTGACTTCTCGGATCAACAAGTCTTCCATTTGACTTAATTGGGCTTCTCGTATCGACAAGTATCCATAACTTGATCCGTTTATTATACCAAGACACTAAGTACGCACAATGTGACCCAATTCGCCTTCTCGGATCATTAAGGCTTGTATTTGAACCCAATTGACTTCTGGGATCAACAAGTCTTCCAATTGACCCAATTCGGCTTCTCGGATCAACAAGTGTCCATAACTTGATCCGTTTGTTATACCAAGTTACCAAGTACGCACAATGTGACCCAATTCGCCTTCTCGGATCAACAAGCACCAACAATTTGACTCCGTTCGACTTCACGAATCATTAAGGCTTGTATTTGAACCCAATTGACTTCTCGAATCAACAAGTCTTCCATTTGACTTAATTGGGCTTCTCGGATCAACAAGTATCCATAACTTGATCCGTTTGTTTTACCAAGTCACCAAGTACGCACAATGTGACCCAATTCGCCTTCTCGGATCAACAAGCACCGGCTATTTGACTCCGTTCGACTTCACGAATCATTAAGGCTTGTATTTGAACCAAATTGACTCCTCGATTCAACAAGTCTTTCAATTAACCCAATTCGGCTTCTCGGATCAACAAGTATCCATAACTTGATCCATTTGTTTTACCAAGTCACCAAGTACGCACAATGTGACCCAATTCGCCTTCTCGGATCAACAAGCACCAGCTACTTGACTCTGTTCGACTTCACGAATCATTAAGGCTTGTATTTGAACCCATTTGATTTCTCGGATCAACAAGTCTTCCATTTGACTTAATTGGGCTTCTCGGATCAACAAGTATCCATAACTTGATTCGTTTGTTTTATAAAGTCACCAAGTACGCACAATGTGACACAATTCGCCTTCTCGGATCGACAAGCACCAACAATTTGACTCCGTTCGACCTCACGAATCTTTAAGGCTTGTATTTGAACCCAATTGACTTCTGGGATCAACAAGTCTTTCAATTGACCCAATTCGGCTCCTCGGATTAACAAGTATCCATAACTTGATCTGTTTGTTTTACCAAGTCACCAAGTACGCACAATGTGACCCAATTCGCCTTCTCGGATCACCAAGCACCAACTAAAGTCTTTCAATTGACCCAATTCGGCTTCTCGGATCAACAAGTATCCATAACTTGATCTGTTCCTAGGCGTCTCACTAGTGTTGCACGCCCGGCAGTTCTATCGCCCCTGGACGGAACCTCCACGGCACTCATTGCTCTGCCGCCTTCAGCTGGTGTTGCTTGTTCCAGCATAGCATTCCCTGTTCTACATGTCGTTTGCACTCCGGAAGCTCTTCCCGGACCATAGATCTCACTCCCTTCTATGAGTGTTTGGCCTCGCACTCACGGCGCTTGGTTCCCTTCAGTGGTTACTCCCCCACTTTTAGCGTCTTAGATCTGTTAGACTTTTTAGTCTACTACCGGCTTGTGGTAGTTTCGATATTGGACTTTGTTATACGCACTGCGCGGCGTTTCTCGGCTATTATATTAGCCTGCACATAGAGCGTTTGGGTTTTGCTACTTCTTTTTTGTACACACTTTATTTTCATTTTATTTATACAAGCAACTATTTAACTTCACGAATCATTAAGGCTTGTATTTGAACCCAATTGACTTCTCGGATCAACAAGTGTTTCAATTGACCCAATTCGGCTTCTCGGATCAATAAGTATCCATAACTTGATATGTTTGTTTTACCAAGTCACCAAGTACGCACAATGTGACCCATTTCGCCTTCTCGGATCAACAAGCACCAACTAATTGACTCCGTTCGATTTCACGAATCATTAAGGCTTGTATTTGAACCCAATTGACTTCTCGGATCAACAAGTCTTTCAATTGACCCAATTCGGCTCCTCGGATTAACAAGTATCCATAACTTGATCCATTTGTTTTACCAAGTCACCAAGTACGCACAATGTGACCCAAATCGCCTTCTCGGATCATTAAGGCTTGTATTTGAACCCAATTGACTTCTCGGATCAACAAGTCTTCCATTTGACTTAATTGGGCTTCTCGTATCAACAAGTATCCATAACTTGATCCGTTTATTATACCAAGTCACCAAGTACGCACAATGTGACCCAATTCGCCTTCTCGGATCATTAAGGCTTGTATTTGAACCCAATTGACTTCTGGGATCAACAAGTCTTCCAATTGACCCAATTCGGCTTCTCGGACCAACAAGTATCCATAACTTGATCCGTTTGTTATACCAAGTCACCAAGTAAGCACAATGTGACCCAATTCGCCTTCTCGGATCAACAAGCACCAACAATTTGACTCCGTTCGACTTCACGAATCATTAAGGCTTGTATTTGAACCCAATTGACTTCTCGAATCAACAAGTCTTCCATTTGACTTAATTGGGGTTCTCGGATCAACAAGTATCCATAACTTGATCCGTTTGTTTTACCAAGTCACCAAGTACGCACAATGTGACCCAATTCGCCTTCTCGGATCAACAAGCACCGACTATTTGACTCCGTTCGACTTCACGAATCATTAAGGCTTGTATTTGAACCCAATTGACTTCTCGGATCAACAAGTCTTCCATTTGACTTAATTGGGCTTCTCGGATCAACAAGTATCCATAACTTGATTCATTTGTTTTATAAAGTCACCAAGTACGCACGATGTGACCCAAATCGCCTTCTCGGATCAACAAGCACCCACAATTTGACTCCATTCGACTTCACGAATCATTAAGGCTTGTATTTGAACCTAATTGACTTCTCGGATCAACAAGTCTTTCAATTGGCCTAATTCGGCTCCTCGGATTAACAAGTATCCATAACTTGATCCGTTTGTTTTACCAAGTCACCAAGTACGCACAATGTGACCCAATTCGCCTTCTCGGATCAACAAGCACCAACTACTTGACTCTGTTCGACTTCACGAATCATTAAGGCTTGTATTTGAACCCAATTGACTTCTCGGATCAACAAGACTTCCATTTGACTTAATTGGGCTTCTCGGATCAACAAGTATCCATAACTTGATTCGTTTGTCTTATAAAGTCACCAAGTACGCACAATGTGACACAATTCGCCTTCTCGGATCGACAAGCACCAACAATTTGACTCCGTTCGACTTCACGAATCTTTAAGGCTTGTATTTGAACCCAATTGACTTCTCGGATCAACAAGTCTTTCAATTGACCCAATTCGGCTCCTCGGATTAACAAGTATCCATAACTTAATCTGTTTGTTTTACAAAGTCACCAAGTACGCACAATGTGACCCAATTCGCCTTCTCGGATCACCAAGCACCAACTAAAGTCTTTCAATTGACCCAATTCGGCTTCTCGGATCAACAAGTATCCATAACTTGATCTGTTCCTAGGCGTCTCACTAGTGTTGCACGCCCGGCAGTTCTATCGCCCCTGGACGGAACCTCCACGACACTCATTGCTCTGCCGCCTTCAGCTGGTGTTGCTTGTTCCAGCATAGCATTTCCTGTTCTACATGTCTTTTGCACTCCGGAAGCTCTTCCCGGACCATAGATCTCACTCCCTTCTATGAGTGTTTGGCCTCGCACTCACGGCGCTTGGTTCCCTTCAGTGGTTACTCCCCCACTTTTAGCGTCTTAGATCTGTTAGACTTTTTAGTCTACTACCGGCTTGTGGTAGTTTCGATATTGGACTTTGTTATACGCACTGCGCGGCGTTTCTCGGCTATTATATTAGCCTGCACATAGAGCGTTTGGGTTTTGCTACTTCTTTTTTGTACACACTTTATTTTCATTTTATTTATACAAGCAACTATTTAACTTCACGAATCATTAAGGCTTGTATTTGAACCCAATTGACTTCTCGGATCAACAAGTGTTTCAATTGACCCAATTCGGCTTCTCGGATCAATAAGTATCCATAACTTGATCTGTTTGTTTTACCAAGTCACCAAGTACGCACAATGTGACCCATTTCGCCTTCTCGGATCAACAAGCACCAACTAATTGACTCCGTTCGATTTCACGAATCATTAATGCTTGTATTTGAACCCAATTGACTTCTCGGATCAACAAGTCTTTCAATTGACCCAATTCGGCTCCTCGGATTAACAAGTATCCATAACTTGATCCATTTGTTTTACCATGTCACCAAGTACGCACAATGTGACCCAAATCGCCTTCTCGGATCATTAAGGCTTGTATTTGAACCCAATTGACTTCTCGAATCAACAAGTCTTCCATTTGACTTAATTGGGGTTCTCGGATCAACAAGTATCCATAACTTGATCCGTTTGTTTTACCAAGTCACCAAGTACGCACAATGTGACCCAATTCGCCTTCTCGGATCAACAAGCACCGACTATTTGACTCCGTTCGACTTCACGAATCATTAAGGCTTGTATTTGAACCCAATTGACTTCTCGGATCAACAAGTCTTCCATTTGACTTAATTGGGCTTCTCGGATCAACAAGTATCCATAACTTGATTCATTTGTTTTATAAAGTCACCAAGTACGCACGATGTGACCCAATTCGCCTTCTCGGATCAACAAGCACCCACAATTTGACTCCATTCGACTTCACGAATCATTAAGGCTTGTATTTGAACCTAATTGACTTCTCGGATCAACAAGTCTTTCAATTGACCTAATTCGGCTCCTCGGATTAACAAGTATCCATAACTTGATCCGTTTGTTTTACCAAGTCACCAAGTACGCACAATGTGACCCAATTCGCCTTCTCGGATCAACAAGCACCAACTACTTGACTCTGTTCGACTTCACGAATCATTAAGGCTTGTATTTGAACCCAATTGACTTCTCGGATCAACAAGACTTCCATTTGACTTAATTGGGCTTCTCGGATCAACAAGTATCCATAACTTGATTCGTTTGTCTTATAAAGTCACCAAGTACGCACAATGTGACACAATTCGCCTTCTCGGATCGACAAGCACCAACAATTTGACTCCGTTCGACTTCACGAATCTTTAAGGCTTGTATTTGAACCCAATTGACTTCTTGGATCAACAAGTCTTTCAATTGACCCAATTCGGCTCCTCGGATTAACAAGTATCCATAACTTAATCTGTTTGTTTTACAAAGTCACCAAGTACGCACAATGTGACCCAATTCGCCTTCTCGGATCACCACGCACCAACTAAAGTATTTCAATTGACCCAATTCGGCTTCTCGGATCAACAAGTATCCATAACTTGATCTGTTCCTAGGCGTCTCACTAGTGTTGCACGCCCGGCAGTTCTATCGCCCCTGGACGGAACCTCCACGGCACTCATTGCTCTGCCGCCTTCAGCTGGTGTTGCTTGTTCCAGCATAGCATTCGCTGCTCTACATGTCGTTTGCACTCCGGAAGCTCTTCCCGGACCACAGATCTCACTCCCTTCTATGAGTGTTTGGCCTCGCACTCACGGCGCTTGGTTCCCTTCAGTGGTTACTCCCCCACTTTTAGCGTCTTAGATCTGTTAGACTTTTTAGTCTACTACCGGCTTGTGGTAGTTTCGATATTGGACTTTGTTATACACACTGCGCAGCGTTTCTCGGCTATTGTATTAGCCTGCACATAGAGCATTTTGGGTTTTGCTACTTCTTTTTTGTACACACTTTATTTTCATTTTATTTATACAAGCAACTATTTAACTTCACGAATCATTCAGGCTTGTATTTGAACCCAATTGACTTCTCGGATCAACAAGTGTTTCAATTGACCCAATTCGGCTTCTCGGATCAATAAGTATCCATAACTTGATCTGTTTGTTTTACCAAGTCACCCAGTACGCACAATGTGACCCATTTCGCCTTCTCGGATCAACAAGCACCAACTAATTGACTCCGTTCGATTTCACGAATCATTAAGGCTTGTATTTGAACCCAATTGACTTCTCGGATCAACAAGTCTTTCAATTGACCCAATTCGGCTCCTCGGATTAACAAGTATCCATAACTTGATCCATTTGTTTTACCAAGTCACCAAGTACGCACAATGTGACCCAATTCGCCTTCTCGGATCATTAAGGCATGTATTTGAACCCAATTGACTTCTCGGATCAACAAGTCTTCCATTTGACTTAATTGGGCTTCTCGTATCGACAAGTATCCATAACTTGATCCGTTTATTATACCAAGACACTAAGTACGCACAATGTGACCCAATTCGCCTTTTCGGATCATTAAGGCTTGTATTTGAACCCAATTGACTTCTGGGATCAACAAGTCTTCCAATTGACCCAATTCGGCTTCTCGGATCAACAAGTGTCCATAACTTGATCCGTTTGTTATACCAAGTTACCAAGTACGCACAATGTGACCCAATTCGCCTTCTCGGATCAACAAGCACCAACAATTTGACTCCGTTCGACTTCACGAATCATTAAGGCTTGTATTTGAACCCAATTGACTTCTCGAATCAACAAGTCTTCCATTTGACTTAATTGGGCTTCTCGGATCAACAAGTATCCATAACTTGATCCGTTTGTTTTACCAAGTCACCAAGTACGCACAATGTGACCCAATTCGCCTTCTCGGATCAACAAGCACCGGCTATTTGACTCCGTTCGACTTCACGAATCATTAAGGCTTGTATTTGAACCAAATTGACTCCTCGATTCAACAAGTCTTTCAATTAACCCAATTCGGCTTCTCGGATCAACAAGTATCCATAACTTGATCCATTTGTTTTACCAAGTCACCAAGTACGCACAATGTGACCCAATTCGCCTTCTCGGATCAACAAGCACCAGCTACTTGACTCTGTTCGACTTCACGAATCATTAAGGCTTGTATTTGAACCCATTTGATTTCTCGGATCAACAAGTCTTCCATTTGACTTAATTGGGCTTCTCGGATCAACAAGTATCCATAACTTGATTCGTTTGTTTTATAAAGTCACCAAGTACGCACAATGTGACACAATTCGCCTTCTCGGATCGACAAGCACCAACAATTTGACTCCGTTCGACCTCACGAATCTTTAAGGCTTGTATTTGAACCCAATTGACTTCTGGGATCAACAAGTCTTTCAATTGACCCAATTCGGCTCCTCGGATTAACAAGTATCCATAACTTGATCTGTTTGTTTTACCAAGTCACCAAGTACGCACAATGTGACCCAATTCGCCTTCTCGGATCACCAAGCACCAACTAAAGTCTTTCAATTGACCCAATTCGGCTTCTCGGATCAACAAGTATCCATAACTTGATCTGTTCCTAGGCGTCTCACTAGTGTTGCACGCCCGGCAGTTCTATCGCCCCTGGACGGAACCTCCACGGCACTCATTGCTCTGCCGCCTTCAGCTGGTGTTGCTTGTTCCAGCATAGCATTCCCTGTTCTACATGTCGTTTGCACTCCGGAAGCTCTTCCCGGACCATAGATCTCACTCCCTTCTATGAGTGTTTGGCCTCGCACTCACGGCGCTTGGTTCCCTTCAGTGGTTACTCCCCCACTTTTAGCGTCTTAGATCTGTTAGACTTTTTAGTCTACTACCGGCTTGTGGTAGTTTCGATATTGGACTTTGTTATACGCACTGCGCGGCGTTTCTCGGCTATTATATTAGCCTGCACATAGAGCGTTTGGGTTTTGCTACTTCTTTTTTGTACACACTTTATTTTCATTTTATTTATACAAGCAACTATTTAACTTCACGAATCATTAAGGCTTGTATTTGAACCCAATTGACTTCTCGGATCAACAAGTGTTTCAATTGACCCAATTCGGCTTCTCGGATCAATAAGTATCCATAACTTGATCTGTTTGTTTTACCAAGTCACCAAGTACGCACAATGTGACCCATTTCGCCTTCTCGGATCAACAAGCACCAACTAATTGACTCCGTTCGATTTCACGAATCATTAAGGCTTGTATTTGAACCCAATTGACTTCTCGGATCAACAAGTCTTTCAATTGACCCAATTCGGCTCCTCGGATTAACAAGTATCCATAACTTGATCCATTTGTTTTACCAAGTCACCAAGTACGCACAATGTGACCCAAATCGCCTTCTCGGATCATTAAGGCTTGTATTTGAACCCAATTGACTTCTCGGATCAACAAGTCTTCCATTTGACTTAATTGGGCTTCTCGTATCAACAAGTATCCATAACTTGATCCGTTTATTATACCAAGTCACCAAGTACGCACAATGTGACCCAATTCGCCTTCTCGGATCATTAAGGCTTGTATTTGAACCCAATTGACTTCTGGGATCAACAAGTCTTCCAATTGACCCAATTCGGCTTCTCGGACCAACAAGTATCCATAACTTGATCCGTTTGTTATACCAAGTCACCAAGTAAGCACAATGTGACCCAATTCGCCTTCTCGGATCAACAAGCACCAACAATTTGACTCCGTTCGACTTCACGAATCATTAAGGCTTGTATTTGAACCCAATTGACTTCTCGAATCAACAAGTCTTCCATTTGACTTAATTGGGGTTCTCGGATCAACAAGTATCCATAACTTGATCCGTTTGTTTTACCAAGTCACCAAGTACGCACAATGTGACCCAATTCGCCTTCTCGGATCAACAAGCACCGACTATTTGACTCCGTTCGACTTCACGAATCATTAAGGCTTGTATTTGAACCCAATTGACTTCTCGGATCAACAAGTCTTCCATTTGACTTAATTGGGCTTCTCGGATCAACAAGTATCCATAACTTGATTCATTTGTTTTATAAAGTCACCAAGTACGCACGATGTGACCCAATTCGCCTTCTCGGATCAACAAGCACCCACAATTTGACTCCATTCGACTTCACGAATCATTAAGGCTTGTATTTGAACCTAATTGACTTCTCGGATCAACAAGTCTTTCAATTGGCCTAATTCGGCTCCTCGGATTAACAAGTATCCATAACTTGATCCGTTTGTTTTACCAAGTCACCAAGTACGCACAATGTGACCCAATTCGCCTTCTCGGATCAACAAGCACCAACTACTTGACTCTGTTCGACTTCACGAATCATTAAGGCTTGTATTTGAACCCAATTGACTTCTCGGATCAACAAGACTTCCATTTGACTTAATTGGGCTTCTCGGATCAACAAGTATCCATAACTTGATTCGTTTGTCTTATAAAGTCACCAAGTACGCACAATGTGACACAATTCGCCTTCTCGGATCGACAAGCACCAACAATTTGACTCCGTTCGACTTCACGAATCTTTAAGGCTTGTATTTGAACCCAATTGACTTCTCGGATCAACAAGTCTTTCAATTGACCCAATTCGGCTCCTCGGATTAACAAGTATCCATAACTTAATCTGTTTGTTTTACAAAGTCACCAAGTACGCACAATGTGACCCAATTCGCCTTCTCGGATCACCAAGCACCAACTAAAGTCTTTCAATTGACCCAATTCGGCTTCTCGGATCAACAAGTATCCATAACTTGATCTGTTCCTAGGCGTCTCACTAGTGTTGCACGCCCGGCAGTTCTATCGCCCCTGGACGGAACCTCCACGACACTCATTGCTCTGCCGCCTTCAGCTGGTGTTGCTTGTTCCAGCATAGCATTTCCTGTTCTACATGTCTTTTGCACTCCGGAAGCTCTTCCCGGACCATAGATCTCACTCCCTTCTATGAGTGTTTGGCCTCGCACTCACGGCGCTTGGTTCCCTTCAGTGGTTACTCCCCCACTTTTAGCGTCTTAGATCTGTTAGACTTTTTAGTCTACTACCGGCTTGTGGTAGTTTCGATATTGGACTTTGTTATACGCACTGCGCGGCGTTTCTCGGCTATTATATTAGCCTGCACATAGAGCGTTTGGGTTTTGCTACTTCTTTTTTGTACACACTTTATTTTCATTTTATTTATACAAGCAACTATTTAACTTCACGAATCATTAAGGCTTGTATTTGAACCCAATTGACTTCTCGGATCAACAAGTGTTTCAATTGACCCAATTCGGCTTCTCGGATCAATAAGTATCCATAACTTGATCTGTTTGTTTTACCAAGTCACCAAGTACGCACAATGTGACCCATTTCGCCTTCTCGGATCAACAAGCACCAACTAATTGACTCCGTTCGATTTCACGAATCATTAATGCTTGTATTTGAACCCAATTGACTTCTCGGATCAACAAGTCTTTCAATTGACCCAATTCGGCTCCTCGGATTAACAAGTATCCATAACTTGATCCATTTGTTTTACCATGTCACCAAGTACGCACAATGTGACCCAAATCGCCTTCTCGGATCATTAAGGCTTGTATTTGAACCCAATTGACTTCTCGAATCAACAAGTCTTCCATTTGACTTAATTGGGGTTCTCGGATCAACAAGTATCCATAACTTGATCCGTTTGTTTTACCAAGTCACCAAGTACGCACAATGTGACCCAATTCGCCTTCTCGGATCAACAAGCACCGACTATTTGACTCCGTTCGACTTCACGAATCATTAAGGCTTGTATTTGAACCCAATTGACTTCTCGGATCAACAAGTCTTCCATTTGACTTAATTGGGCTTCTCGGATCAACAAGTATCCATAACTTGATTCATTTGTTTTATAAAGTCACCAAGTACGCACGATGTGACCCAATTCGCCTTCTCGGATCAACAAGCACCCACAATTTGACTCCATTCGACTTCACGAATCATTAAGGCTTGTATTTGAACCTAATTGACTTCTCGGATCAACAAGTCTTTCAATTGACCTAATTCGGCTCCTCGGATTAACAAGTATCCATAACTTGATCCGTTTGTTTTACCAAGTCACCAAGTACGCACAATGTGACCCAATTCGCCTTCTCGGATCAACAAGCACCAACTACTTGACTCTGTTCGACTTCACGAATCATTAAGGCTTGTATTTGAACCCAATTGACTTCTCGGATCAACAAGACTTCCATTTGACTTAATTGGGCTTCTCGGATCAACAAGTATCCATAACTTGATTCGTTTGTCTTATAAAGTCACCAAGTACGCACAATGTGACACAATTCGCCTTCTCGGATCGACAAGCACCAACAATTTGACTCCGTTCGACTTCACGAATCTTTAAGGCTTGTATTTGAACCCAATTGACTTCTTGGATCAACAAGTCTTTCAATTGACCCAATTCGGCTCCTCGGATTAACAAGTATCCATAACTTAATCTGTTTGTTTTACAAAGTCACCAAGTACGCACAATGTGACCCAATTCGCCTTCTCGGATCACCACGCACCAACTAAAGTATTTCAATTGACCCAATTCGGCTTCTCGGATCAACAAGTATCCATAACTTGATCTGTTCCTAGGCGTCTCACTAGTGTTGCACGCCCGGCAGTTCTATCGCCCCTGGACGGAACCTCCACGGCACTCATTGCTCTGCCGCCTTCAGCTGGTGTTGCTTGTTCCAGCATAGCATTCGCTGCTCTACATGTCGTTTGCACTCCGGAAGCTCTTCCCGGACCACAGATCTCACTCCCTTCTATGAGTGTTTGGCCTCGCACTCACGGCGCTTGGTTCCCTTCAGTGGTTACTCCCCCACTTTTAGCGTCTTAGATCTGTTAGACTTTTTAGTCTACTACCGGCTTGTGGTAGTTTCGATATTGGACTTTGTTATACACACTGCGCAGCGTTTCTCGGCTATTGTATTAGCCTGCACATAGAGCATTTTGGGTTTTGCTACTTCTTTTTTGTACACACTTTATTTTCATTTTATTTATACAAGCAACTATTTAACTTCACGAATCATTAAGTCTTGTATTTGAACCCAATTGACTTCTCGGATCAACAAGTGTTTCAATTGACCCAATTCGGCTTCTCGGATCAATAAGTATCCATAACTTAATCTGTTTGTTTTACCAAGTCACCAAGTACGCACAATGTGACCCATTTCGCCTTCTTGGATCAACAAGCACCAACTAATTGACTCCGTTCGATTTCACGAATCATTAAGGCTTGTATTTGAACCTAATTGACTTCTCGGATCAACAAGTCTTTCAATTGACCCAATTCGGCTCCTCGGATTAACAAGTATCCATAACTTGATCCATTTGTTTTACCAAGTCACCAAGTACGCACAATGTGATCCAAATCGCCTTCTCGGATCATTAAGGCTTGTATTTGAACCCAATTGACTTCTCGGATCAACAAGTCTTCCATTTGACTTAATTGGGCTTCTCGTATCAACAAGTATCCATAACTTGATCCGTTTATTATACCAAGTCACCAAGTACGCACAATGTGACCCAATTCGCCTTCTCGGATCATTAAGGCTTGTATTTGAACCCAATTGACTTCTGGGATCAACAAGTCTTCTAATTGACCCAATTCGGCTTCTCGGACCAACAAGTATCCATAACTTGATCCGTTTGTTATACCAAGTCATCAAGTATGCACAATGTGACCCAATTCGCCTTCTCGGATCAACAAGCACCAACAATTTGACTCTGTTCGACTTCACGAATCATTAAGGCTTGTATTTGAACCCAATTGACTTCTCGGATCAACAAGTCTTCCATTCGACTTAATTGGGCTTCTCGGATCAACAAGTATCCATAACTTGATCCATTTGTTTTACCAAGTCACCAAGTACGCACAATGTGTCCCAATTCGCCTTCTCGGATCATTAAGGCTTGTATTTGAACCCAATTGACTTCTCGGATCAACAAGTCTTCCATTTGACTTAATTGGGCTTCTCGTACCGACAAGTATCCATAACTTGATCCTTTTATTATACCAAGTCACCAAGTACGCACAATGTGACCCGATTCGCCTTCTCGGATCATTAAGGCTTGTATTTGAAGCCAATTGACTTCTGGGATCAACAAGTCTTCCAATTGACCCAATTCGGCTTCTCGGATCAACAAGTATCCATAACTTGATCCGTTTGTTATACCAAGTCACCAAGTAAGCACAATGTGACCCAATTCGCCTTCTCGGATCAACAAGCACCAACAATTTGACTCCGTTCGACTTCACGAATCATTAAGGCTTGTATTTGAACCCAATTGACTTCTCGGATCAACAAGTCTTTCAATTGACCTAATTCGGCTCCTCGGATTAACAAGTATCCATAACTTGATCCGTTTGTTTTACCAAGTCACCAAGTACGCACAATGTGACCCAATTCGCCTTCTCGGATCAACAAGCACCAACTACTTGACTCTGTTCGACTTCACTAATCATTAAGGCTTGTATTTGAACCCAATTGACTTCTCGGATCAACAAGACTTCCATTTGACTTAATTGGGATTCTCGGATCAACAAGTATCCATAACTTGATTCATTTGTCTTATAAGGTCACCAAGTACGCACAATGTGACACAATTCGCCTTCTCGAATCGACAAGCACCAACAATTTGACTCCGTTCGACTTCACGAATCTTTAAGGCTTGTATTTGAACCCAATTGACTTCTCGGATCAACAAGTCTTTCAATTGACCCAATTCGGCTCCTCGGATTAACAAGTATCCATAACTTAATCTGTTTGTTTTACAAAGTCACCAAGTACGCACAATGTGACCCAATTCGCCTTCTCGGATCACCAAGCACCAACTAAAGTCTTTCAATTGACCCAATTCGGCTTCTCGGATCAACAAGTATCCATAACTTGATCTGTTCCTAGGCGTCTCACTAGTGTTGCACGCCCGGCAGTTCTATCGCCCCTGGACGGAACCTCCACGGCACTCATTGCTCTGCCGCCTTCAGCTGGTGTTTCTTGTTCCAGCATAGCATTCCCTGCTCTACATGTCGTTTGCACTCCGGAAGCTCTTCCCGGACCACAGATCTCACTCCCTTCTATGAGTGTTTGGCCTCGCACTCACGGCGCTTGGTTCCCTTCAGTGGTTACTCCCCCACTTTTAGCGTCTTAGATCTGTTAGACTTTTTAGTCTACTACCGGCTTGTGGTAGTTTCGATATTGGACTTTGTTATACACACTGCGCAGCGTTTCTCGGCTATTGTATTAGCCTGCACATAGAGCATTTTGGGTTTTGCTACTTCTTTTTTGTACACACTTTATTTTCATTTTATTTATACAAGCAACTATTTAACTTCACGAATCATTAAGGCTTGTATTTGAACCCAATTGACTTCTCGGATTACCAAGTGTTTCAATTGACCCAATTCGGCTTCTCGGATCAATAAGTATCCATAACTTGATCTGTTTGTTTTACCAAGTCACCAAGTACGCACAATGTGACCCATTTCGCCTTCTTGGATCAACAAGCACCAACTAATTGACTCCGTTCGATTTCACGAATCATTAAGGCTTGTATTTGAACCTAATTGACTTCTCGGATCAACAAGTCTTTCAATTGACCCAATTCGGCTCCTCGGATTAACAAGTATCCATAACTTGATCCATTTGTTTTACCAAGTCACCAAGTACGCACAATGTGATCCAAATCGCCTTCTCGGATCATTAAGGCTTGTATTTGAACCCAATTGACTTCTCGGATCAACAAGTCTTCCATTTGACTTAATTGGGCTTCTCGTATCAACAAGTATCCATAACTTGATCCGTTTATTATACCAAGTCACCAAGTACGCACAATGTGACCCAATTCGCCTTCTCGGATCATTAAGGCTTGTATTTGAACCCAATTGACTTCTGGGATCAACAAGTCTTCCAATTGACCCAATTCGGCTTCTCGGACCAACAAGTATCCATAACTTGATCCGTTTGTTATACCAAGTCATCAAGTATGCACAAAGTGACCCAATTCGCCTTCTCGGATCAACAAGCACCAACAATTTGACTCCGTTCGACTTCACGAATCATTAAGGCTTGTATTTGAACCCAATTGACTTCTCGGATCAACAAGTCTTCCATTCGACTTAATTGGGCTTCTCGGATCAACAAGTATCCATAACTTGATCCATTTGTTTTACCAAGTCACCAAGTACGCACAATGTGACCCAATTCGCCTTCTCGGATCATTAAGGCTTGTATTTGAATCCAATTGACTTCTCGGATCAACAAGTCTGCCATTTGACTTAATTGGGCTTCTCGTACCGACAAGTATCCATAACTTGATCCGTTTATTATACCAAGTCACCAAGTACGCACAATGTGACCCGATTCGCCTTCTCGGATCATTAAGGCTTGTGTTTGAACCCAATTGACTTCTGGGATCAACAAGTCTTCCAAATGACCCAATTCGGCTTCTCGGATCAACAAGTATCCATAACTTGATCCGTTTGTTATACCAAGTCACCAAGTAAGCACAATGTGACCCAATTCGCCTTCTCGGATCAACAAGCACCAACAATTTGACTCCGTTCGACTTCACGAATCATTAAGGCTTGTATTTGAACCCAATTGACTTCTCGGATCAACAAGTCTTTCAATTGACCTAATTCGGCTCCTCGGATTAACAAGTATCCATAACTTGATCCGTTTGTTTTACCAAGTCACCAAGTACGCACAATGTGACCCAATTCGCCTTCTCGGATCAACAAGCACCAACTACTTGACTCTGTTCGACTTCACGAATCATTAAGGCTTGTATTTGAACCCAATTGACTTCTCGGATCAACAAGACTTCCATTTGAATTAATTGGGCTTCTCGGATCAACAAGTATCCATAACTTGATTCGTTTGTCTTATAAAGTCACCAAGTACGCACAATGTGACACAATTCGCCTTCTCGGATCGACAAGCACCAACAATTTGACTCCCTTCGACTTCACGAATCTTTAAGGCTTGTATTTGAACCCAATTGACTTCTCGGATCAACAAGTCTTTCAATTGACCCAATTCGGCTCCTCGGATTAACAAGTATCCATAACTTAATCTGTTTGTTTTACAAAGTCACCAAGTACGCACAATGTGACCCAATTCGCCTTCTCGGATCACCAAGCACCAACTAAAGTCTTTCAATTGACCCAATTCGGCTTCTCGGATCAACAAGTATCCATAACTTGATCTGTTCCTAGGCGTCTCACTAGTGTTGCACGCCCGGCAGTTCTATCGCCCCTGGACGGAACCTCCACGGCACTCATTGCTCTGCCGCCTTCAGCTGGTGTTGCTTGTTCCAGCATAGCATTCCCTGCTCTACATGTCGTTTGCACTCCGGAAGCTCTTCCCGGACCACAGATCTCACTCCCTTCTATGAGTGTTTGGCCTCGCACTCACGGCGCTTGGTTCCCTTCAGTGGTTACTCCCCCACTTTTAGCGTCTTAGATCTGTTAGACTTTTTAGTCTACTACCGGCTTGTGGTAGTTTCGATATTGGACTTTGTTATACACACTGCGCAGCGTTTCTCGGCTATTGTATTAGCCTGCACATAGAGCATTTTGGGTTTTGCTACTTCTTTTTTGTACACACTTTATTTTCATTTTATTTATACAAGCAACTATTTAACTTCACGAATCATTAAGGCTTGTATTTGAACCCAATTGACTTCTCGGATCAACAAGTATTTCAATTGACCCAATTCGGCTTCTCGGATCAATAAGTATCCATAACTTGATCTGTTTGTTTTACCAAGTCACCAAGTACGCACAATGTGACCCATTTCGCCTTCTTGGATCAACAAGCACCAACTAATTGACTCCGTTCGATTTCACGAATCATTAAGGCTTGTATTTGAACCTAATTGACTTCTCGGATCAACAAGTCTTTCAATTGACCCAATTCGGCTCCTCGGATTAACAAGTATCCATAACTTGATCCATTTGTTTTACCAAGTCACCAAGTACGCACAATGTGATCCAAATCGCCTTCTCGGATCATTAAGGCTTGTATTTGAACCCAATTGACTTCTCGGATCAACAAGTCTTCATTTGACTTAATTGGGCTTCTCGTATCAACAAGTATCCATAACTTGATCCGTATATTATACCAAGTCACCAAGTACGCACAATGTGACCCAATTCGCCTTCTCGGATCATTAAGGCTTGTATTTGAACCCAATTGACTTCTGTGATCAACAAGTCTTCCAATTGACCCAATTCGGCTTCTCGGACCAACAAGTATCCATAACTTGATCCGTTTGTTATACCAAGTCACCAAGTTAGCACAATGTGACCCAATTCGCCTTCTCGGATCAACAAGCACCAACAATTTGACTCCGTTCGACTTCACGAATCATTAAGGCTTGTATTTGAACCCAATTGACTTCTCGGATCAACAAGTCTTCCATTCGACTTAATTGGGCTTCTCGGATCAACAAGTATCCATAACTTGATCCATTTGTTTTACCAAGTCACCAAGTACGCACAATGTGACCCAATTCGCCTTCTCGGATCATTAAGGCTTGTATTTGAACCCAATTGACTTCTCGGATCAACAAGTCTTCCATTTGACTTAATTGGGCTTCTCGTACCGACAAGTATCCATAACTTGATCCGTTTATTATACCAAGTCACCAAGTACGCACAATGTGACCCGATTCGCCTTCTCGGATCATTAAGGCTTGTATTTGAACCCAATTGACTTCTGGGATCAACAAGTCTTCCAATTGACCCAATTCGGCTTCTCGGATCAACAAGTATCCATAACTTGATCCGTTTGTTATACCAAGTCACCAAGTTAGCACAATGTGACCCAATTCGCCTTCTCGGATCAACAAGCACCAACAATTTGACTCCGTTCGACTTCACGAATCATTAAGGCTTGTATTTGAACCCAATTGACTTCTCGGATCAACAAGTCTTTCAATTGACCTAATTCGGCTCCTCGGATTAACAAGGATCCATAACTTGATCCGTTTGTTTTACCAAGTCACCAAGTACGCACAATGTGACCCAATTCGCCTTCTCGGATCAACAAGCACCAACTACTTGACTCTGTTCGACTTCACGAATCATTAAGGCTTGTATTTGAACCCAATTGACTTCTCGGATCAACAAGACTTCCATTTGACTTAATTGGGCTTCTCGGATCAACAAGTATCCATAACTTGATTCGTTTGTCTTATAAAGTCACCAAGTACGCACAATGTGACACAATTCGCCTTCTCGGATCGACAAGCACCAACAATTTGACTCCGTTCGACTTCACGAATCTTTAAGGCTTGTATTTGAACCCAATTGACTTCTCGGATCAACAAGTCTTTCAATTGACCCAATTCGGCTCCTCGGATTAACAAGTATCCATAACTTAATCTGTTTGTTTTACAAAGTCACCAAGTACGCACAATGTGACCCAATTCGCCTTCTCGGATCACCAAGCACCAACTAAAGTCTTTCAATTGACCCAATTCGGCTTCTCGGATCAACAAGTATCCATAACTTGATCTGTTCCTAGGCGTCTCACTAGTGTTGCACGCCCGGCAGTTCTATCGCCCCTGGACGGAACCTCCACGGCACTCATTGCTCTGCCGCCTTCAGCTGGTGTTGCTTGTTCCAGCATAGCATTCCCTGCTCTACATGTCGTTTGCACTCCGGAAGCTCTTCCCGGACCACTGATCTCACTCCCTTCTATGAGTGTTTGGCCTCGCACTCACGGCGCTTGGTTCCCTTCAGTGGTTACTCCCCCACTTTTAGCGTCTTAGATCTGTTAGACTTTTTAGTCTACTACCGGCTTGTGGTAGTTTCGATATTGGACTTTGTTATACACACTGCGCAGCGTTTCTCGGCTATTGTATTAGCCTGCACATAGAGCATTTTGGGTTTTGCTACTTCTTTTTTGTACACACTTTATTTTCATTTTATTTATACAAGCAACTATTTAACTTCACGAATCATTAAGGCTTGTATTTGAACCCAATTGACTTCTCGGATCAACAAGTATTTCAATTGACCCAATTCGGCTTCTCGGATCAATAAGTATCCATAACTTGATCTGTTTGTTTTACCAAGTCACCAAGTACGCACAATGTGACCCATTTCGCCTTCTTGGATCAACAAGCACCAACTAATTGACTCCGTTCGATTTCACGAATCATTAAGGCTTGTATTTGAACCTAATTGACTTCTCGGATCAACAAGTCTTTCAATTGACCCAATTCGGCTCCTCGGATTAACAAGTATCCATAACTTGATCCATTTGTTTTACCAAGTCACCAAGTACGCACAATGTGATCCAAATCGCCTTCTCGGATCATTAAGGCTTGTATTTGAACCCAATTGACTTCTCGGATCAACAAGTCTTCCATTTGACTTAATTGGGCTTCTCGTATCAACAAGTATCCATAACTTGATCCGTTTATTATACCAAGTCACCAAGTACGCACAATGTGACCCAATTCGCCTTCTCGGATCATTAAGGCTTGTATTTGAACCCAATTGACTTCTGTGATCAACAAGTCTTCCAATTGACCCAATTCGGCTTCTCGGACCAACAAGTATCCATAACTTGATCCGTTTGTTATACCAAGTCACCAAGTTAGCACAATGTGACCCAATTCGCCTTCTCGGATCAACAAGCACCAACAATTTGACTCCGTTCGACTTCACGAATCATTAAGGCTTGTATTTGAACCCAATTGACTTCTCGGATCAACAAGTCTTCCATTCGACTTAATTGGGCTTCTCGGATCAAGAAGTATCCATAACTTGATCCATTTGTTTTACCAAGTCACCAAGTACGCACAATGTGACCCAATTCGCCTTCTCGGATCATTAAGGCTTGTATTTGAACCCAATTGACTTCTCGGATCAACAAGTCTTCCATTTGACTTAATTGGGCTTCTCGTACCGACAAGTATCCATAACTTGATCCGTTTATTATACCAAGTCACCAAGTACGCACAATGTGACCCGATTCGCCTTCTCGGATCATTAAGGCTTGTATTTGAACCCAATTGACTTCTGGGATCAACAAGTCTTCCAATTGACCCAATTCGGCTTCTCGGATCAACAAGTATCCATAACTTGATCCGTTTGTTATACCAAGTCACCAAGTTAGCACAATGTGACCCAATTCGCCTTCTCGGATCAACAAGCACCAACAATTTGACTCCGTTCGACTTCACGAATCATTAAGGCTTGTATTTGAACCCAATTGACTTCTCGGATCAACAAGTCTTTCAATTGACCTAATTCGGCTCCTCGGATTAACAAGGATCCATAACTTGATCCGTTTGTTTTACCAAGTCACCAAGTACGCACAATGTGACCCAATTCGCCTTCTCGGATCAACAAGCACCAACTACTTGACTCTGTTCGACTTCACGAATCATTAAGGCTTGTATTTGAACCCAATTGACTTCTCGGATCAACAAGACTTCCATTTGACTTAATTGGGCTTCTCGGATCAACAAGTATCCATAACTTGATTCGTTTGTCTTATAAAGTCACCAAGTACGCACAATGTGACACAATTCGCCTTCTCGGATCGACAAGCACCAACAATTTGACTCCGTTCGACTTCACGAATCTTTAAGGCTTGTATTTGAACCCAATTGACTTCTCGGATCAACAAGTCTTTCAATTGACCCAATTCGGCTCCTCGGATTAACAAGTATCCATAACTTAATCTGTTTGTTTTACAAAGTCACCAAGTACGCACAATGTGACCCAATTCGCCTTCTCGGATCACCAAGCACCAACTAAAGTCTTTCAATTGACCCAATTCGGCTTCTCGGATCAACAAGTATCCATAACTTGATCTGTTCCTAGGCGTCTCACTAGTGTTGCACGCCCGGCAGTTCTATCGCCCCTGGACGGAACCTCCACGGCACTCATTGCTCTGCCGCCTTCAGCTGGTGTTGCTTGTTCCAGCATAGCATTCCCTGCTCTACATGTCGTTTGCACTCCGGAAGCTCTTCCCGGACCACTGATCTCACTCCCTTCTATGAGTGTTTGGCCTCGCACTCACGGCGCTTGGTTCCCTTCAATGGTTACTCCCCCACTTTTAGCGTCTTAGATCTGTTACACTTTTTAGTCTACTACTGGCTTGTGGTAGTTTCGATATTGGACTTTGTTATACACACTGCGCAGCGTTTCTCGGCTATTGTATTAGCCTGCACATAGAGCATTTTGGGTTTTGCTACTTCTTTTTTGTACACACTTTATTTTCATTTTATTTATACAAGCAACTATTTAACTTCACGAATCATTAAGGCTTGTATTTGAACCCAATTGACTTCTCGGATCAACAAGTGTTTCAATTGACCCAATTCGGCTTCTCGGATCAATAAGTATCCATAACTTGATCTGTTTGTTTTACCAAGTCACCAAGTACGCACAATGTGACCCATTTCGCCTTCTTGGATCAACAAGCACCAACTAATTGACTCCGTTCGATTTCACGAATCATTAAGGCTTGTATTTGAACCTAATTGACTTCTCGGATCAACAAGTCTTTCAATTGACCCAATTCGGCTCCTCGGATTAACAAGTATCCATAACTTGATCCATTTGTTTTACCAAGTCACCAAGTACGCACAATGTGATCCAAATCGCCTTCTCGGATCATTAAGGCTTGTATTTGAACCCAATTGACTTCTCGGATCAACAAGTCTTCCATTTGACTTAATTGGGCTTCTCGTATCAACAAGTATCCATAACTTGATCCGTTTATTATACCAAGTCACCAAGTACGCACAATGTGACCCAATTCGCCTTCTCGGATCATTAAGGCTTGTATTTGAACCCAATTGACTTCTGGGATCAACAAGTCTTCCAATTGACCCAATTCGGCTTCTCGGACCAACAAATATCCATAACTTGATCCGTTTGTTATACCAAGTCATCAAGTATGCACAATGTGACCCAATTCGCCTTCTCGGATCAACAAGCACCAACAATTTGACTCCGTTCGACTTCACGAATCATTAAGGCTTGTATTTGAACCCAATTGACTTCTCGGATCAACAAGTCTTCCATTCGACTTAATTGGGCTTCTCGGATCAAGAAGTATCCATAACTTGATCCATTTGTTTTACCAAGTCACCAAGTACGCACAATGTGACCCAATTCGCCTTCTCGGATCATTAAGGCTTGTATTTGAATCCAATTGACTTCTCGGATCAACAAGTCTTCCATTTGACTTAATTGGGCTTCTCGTACCGACAAGTATCCATAACTTGATCCGTTTATTATACCAAGTCACCAAGTACGCACAATGTGACCCGATTCGCCTTCTCGGATCATTAAGGCTTGTATTTGAACCCAATTGACTTCTGGGATCAACAAGTCTTCCAATTGACCCAATTCGGCTTCTCGGATCAACAAGTATCCATAACTTGATCCGTTTGTTATACCAAGTCACCAAGTAAGCACAATGTGACCCAATTCGCCTTCTCGGATCAACAAGCACCAACAATTTGACTCCGTTCGACTTCACGAATCATTAAGGCTTGTATTTGAACCCAATTGACTTCTCGGATCAACAAGTCTTTCAATTGACCTAATTCGGCTCCTCGGATTAACAAGTATCCATAACTTGATCCGTTTGTTTTACCAAGTCACCAAGTACGCACAATGTGACCCAATTCGCCTTCTCGGATCAACAAGCACCAACTACTTGACTCTGTTCGACTTCACGAATCATTAAGGCTTGTATTTGAACCCAATTGACTTCTCGGATCAACAAGACTTCCATTTGACTTAATTGGGCTTCTCGGATCAACAAGTATCCATAACTTGATTCGTTTGTCTTATAAAGTCACCAAGTACGCACAATGTGACACAATTCGCCTTCTCGGATCGACAAGCACCAACAATTTGACTTCGTTCGACTTCACGAATCTTTAAGGCTTGTATTTGAACCCAATTGACTTCTCGGATCAACAAGTCTTTCAATTGACCCAATTCGGCTCCTCGGATTAACAAGTATCCATAACTTAATCTGTTTGTTTTACAAAGTCACCAAGTACGCACAATGTGACCCAATTCGCCTTCTCGGATCACCAAGCACCAACTAAAGTCTTTCAATTGACCCAATTCGGCTTCTCGGATCAACAAGTATCCATAACTTGATCTGTTCCTAGGCGTCTCACTAGTGTTGCACGCCCGGCAGTTCTATCGCCCCTGGACGGAACCTCCACGGCACTCATTGCTCTGCCGCCTTCAGCTGGTGTTGCTTGTTCCAGCATAGCATTCCCTGCTCTACATGTCGTTTGCACTCCGGAAGCTCTTCCCGGACCACTGATCTCACTCCCTTCTATGAGTGTTTGGCCTCGCACTCACGGCGCTTGGTTCCCTTCAATGGTTACTCCCCCACTTTTAGCGTCTTAGATCTGTTAGACTTTTTAGTCTACTACTGGCTTGTGGTAGTTTCGATATTGGACTTTGTTATACACACTGCGCAGCATTTCTCGGCTATTGTATTAGCCTGCACATAGAGCATTTTGGGTTTTGCTACTTCTTTTTTGTACACACTTTATTTTCATTTTATTTATACAAGCAACTATTTAACTTCACGAATCATTAAGGCTTGTATTTGAACCCAATTGACTTCTCGGATCAACAAGTGTTTCAATTGACCCAATTCGGCTTCTCGGATCAATAAGTATCCATAACTTGATCTGTTTGTTTTACCAAGTCACCAAGTACGCACAATGTGACCCATTTCGCCTTCTTGGATCAACAAGCACCAACTAATTGACTCCGTTCGATTTCACGAATCATTAAGGCTTGTATTTGAACCTAATTGACTTCTCGGATCAACAAGTCTTTCAATTGACCCAATTCGGCTCCTCGGATTAACAAGTATCCATAACTTGATCCATTTGTTTTACCAAGTCACCAAGTACGCACAATGTGATCCAAATCGCCTTCTCGGATCATTAAGGCTTGTATTTGAACCCAATTGACTTCTCGGATCAACAAGTCTTCCATTTGACTTAATTGGGCTTCTCGTATCAACAAGTATCCATAACTTGATCCGTTTATTATACCAAGTCACCAAGTACGCACAATGTGACCCAATTCGCCTTCTCGGATCATTAAGGCTTGTATTTGAACCCAATTGACTTCTGGGATCAACAAGTCTTCCAATTGACCCAATTCGGCTTCTCGGACCAACAAATATCCATAACTTGATCCGTTTGTTATACCAAGTCATCAAGTATGCACAATGTGACCCAATTCGCCTTCTCGGATCAACAAGCACCAACAATTTGACTCCGTTCGACTTCACGAATCATTAAGGCTTGTATTTGAACCCAATTGACTTCTCGGATCAACAAGTCTTCCATTCGACTTAATTGGGCTTCTCGGATCAAGAAGTATCCATAACTTGATCCATTTGTTTTACCAAGTCACCAAGTACGCACAATGTGACCCAATTCGCCTTCTCGGATCATTAAGGCTTGTATTTGAATCCAATTGACTTCTCGGATCAACAAGTCTTCCATTTGACTTAATTGGGCTTCTCGTACCGACAAGTATCCATAACTTGATCCGTTTATTATACCAAGTCACCAAGTACGCACAATGTGACCCGATTCGCCTTCTCGGATCATTAAGGCTTGTATTTGAACCCAATTGACTTCTGGGATCAACAAGTCTTCCAATTGACCCAATTCGGCTTCTCGGATCAACAAGTATCCATAACTTGATCCGTTTGTTATACCAAGTCACCAAGTAAGCACAATGTGACCCAATTCGCCTTCTCGGATCAACAAGCACCAACAATTTGACTCCGTTCGACTTCACGAATCATTAAGGCTTGTATTTGAACCCAATTGACTTCTCGGATCAACAAGTCTTTCAATTGACCTAATTCGGCTCCTCGGATTAACAAGTATCCATAACTTGATCCGTTTGTTTTACCAAGTCACCAAGTACGCACAATGTGACCCAATTCGCCTTCTCGGATCAACAAGCACCAACTACTTGACTCTGTTCGACTTCACGAATCATTAAGGCTTGTATTTGAACCCAATTGACTTCTCGGATCAACAAGACTTCCATTTGACTTAATTGGGCTTCTCGGATCAACAAGTATCCATAACTTGATTCGTTTGTCTTATAAAGTCACCAAGTACGCACAATGTGACACAATTCGCCTTCTCGGATCGACAAGCACCAACAATTTGACTTCGTTCGACTTCACGAATCTTTAAGGCTTGTATTTGAACCCAATTGACTTCTCGGATCAACAAGTCTTTCAATTGACCCAATTCGGCTCCTCGGATTAACAAGTATCCATAACTTAATCTGTTTGTTTTACAAAGTCACCAAGTACGCACAATGTGACCCAATTCGCCTTCTCGGATCACCAAGCACCAACTAAAGTCTTTCAATTGACCCAATTCGGCTTCTCGGATCAACAAGTATCCATAACTTGATCTGTTCCTAGGCGTCTCACTAGTGTTGCACGCCCGGCAGTTCTATCGCCCCTGGACGGAACCTCCACGGCACTCATTGCTCTGCCGCCTTCAGCTGGTGTTGCTTGTTCCAGCATAGCATTCCCTGCTCTACATGTCGTTTGCACTCCGGAAGCTCTTCCCGGACCACTGATCTCACTCCCTTCTATGAGTGTTTGGCCTCGCACTCACGGCGCTTGGTTCCCTTCAATGGTTACTCCCCCACTTTTAGCGTCTTAGATCTGTTAGACTTTTTAGTCTACTACTGGCTTGTGGTAGTTTCGATATTGGACTTTGTTATACACACTGCGCAGCGTTTCTCGGCTATTGTATTAGCCTGCACATAGAGCATTTTGGGTTTTGCTACTTCTTTTTTGTACACACTTTATTTTCATTTTATTTATACAAGCAACTATTTAACTTCACGAATCATTAAGGCTTGTATTTGAACCCAATTGACTTCTCGGATCAACAAGTGTTTCAATTGACACAATTCGGCTTCTCGGATCAATAAGTATCCATAACTTGATCTGTTTGTTTTACCAAGTCACCAAGTACGCACAATGTGACCCATTTCGCCTTCTTGGATCAACAAGCACCAACTAATTGACTCCGTTCGATTTCACGAATCATTAAGGCTTGTATTTGAACCTAATTGACTTCTCGGATCAACAAGTCTTTCAATTGACCCAATTCGGCTCCTCGGATTAACAAGTATCCATAACTTGATCCATTTGTTTTACCAAGTCACCAAGTACGCACAATGTGATCCAAATCGCCTTCTCGGATCATTAAGGCTTGTATTTGAACCCAATTGACTTCTCGGATCAACAAGTCTTCCATTTGACTTAATTGGGCTTCTCGTATCAACAAGTATCCATAACTTGATCCGTTTATTATACCAAGTCACCAAGTACGCACAATGTGACCCAATTCGCCTTCTCGGATCATTAAGGCTTGTATTTGAACCCAATTGACTTCTGGGATCAACAAGTCTTCCAATTGACCCAATTCGGCTTCTCGGACCAACAAGTATCCATAACTTGATCCGTTTGTTATACCAAGTCATCAAGTATGCACAATGTGACCCAATTCGCCTTCTCGGATCAACAAGCACCAACAATTTGACTCCGTTCGACTTCACGAATCATTAAGGCTTGTATTTGAACCCAATTGACTTCTCGGATCAACAAGTCTTCCATTCGACTTAATTGGGCTTCTCGGATCAAGAAGTATCCATAACTTGATCCATTTGTTTTACCAAGTCACCAAGTACGCACAATGTGACCCAATTCGCCTTCTCGGATCATTAAGGCTTGTATTTGAATCCAATTGACTTCTCGGATCAACAAGTCTTCCATTTGACTTAATTGGGCTTCTCGTACCGACAAGTATCCATAACTTGATCCGTTTATTATACCAAGTCACCAAGTACGCACAATGTGACCCGATTCGCCTTCTCGGATCATTAAGGCTTGTATTTGAACCCAATTGACTTCTGGGATCAACAAGTCTTCCAATTGACCCAATTCGGCTTCTCGGATCAACAAGTATCCATAACTTGATCCGTTTGTTATACCAAGTCACCAAGTAAGCACAATGTGACCCAATTCGCCTTCTCGGATCAACAAGCACCAACAATTTGACTCCGTTCGAGTTCACGAATCATTAAGGCTTGTATTTGAACCCAATTGACTTCTCGGATCAACAAGTCTTTCAATTGACCTAATTCGGCTCCTCGGATTAACAAGTATCCATAACTTGATCCGTTTGTTTTACCAAGTCACCAAGTACGCACAATGTGACCCAATTCGCCTTCTCGGATCAACAAGCACCAACTACTTGACTCTGTTCGACTTCACGAATCATTAAGGCTTGTATTTGAACCCAATTGACTTCTCGGATCAACAAGACTTCCATTTGACTTAATTGGGCTTCTCGGATCAACAAGTATCCATAACTTGATTCGTTTGTCTTATAAAGTCACCAAGTACGCACAATGTGACACAATTCGCCTTCTCGGATCGACAAGCACCAACAATTTGACTTCGTTTGACTTCACGAATCTTTAAGGCTTGTATTTGAACCCAATTGACTTCTCGGATCAACAAGTCTTTCAATTGACCCAATTCGGCTCCTCGGATTAACAAGTATCCATAACTTAATCTGTTTGTTTTACAAAGTCACCAAGTACGCACAATGTGACCCAATTCGCCTTCTCGGATCACCAAGCACCAACTAAAGTCTTTCAATTGACCCAATTCGGCTTCTCGGATCAACAAGTATCCATAACTTGATCTGTTCCTAGGCGTCTCACTAGTGTTGCACGCCCGGCAGTTCTATCGCCCCTGGACGGAACCTCCACGGCACTCATTGCTCTGCCGCCTTCAGCTGGTGTTGCTTGTTCCAGCATAGCATTCCCTGCTCTACATGTCGTTTGCACTCCGGAAGCTCTTCCCGGACCACTGATCTCACTCCCTTCTATGAGTGTTTGGCCTCGCACTCACGGCGCTTGGTTCCCTTCAGTGGTTACTCCCCCACTTTTAGCGTCTTAGATCTGTTAGACTTTTTAGTCTACTACCGGCTTGTGGTAGTTTCGATATTGGACTTTGTTATACACACTGCGCAGCGTTTCTCGGCTATTGTATTAGCCTGCACATAGAGCATTTTGGGTTTTGCTACTTCTTTTTTGTACACACTTTATTTTCATTTTATTTATACAAGCAACTATTTAACTTCACGAATCATTAAGGCTTGTATTTGAACCCAATTGACTTCTCGGATCAACAAGTGTTTCAATTGACCCAATTCGGCTTCTCGGATCAATAAGTATCCATAACTTGATCTGTTTGTTTTACCAAGTCACCAAGTACGCACAATGTGACCCATTTCGCCTTCTTGGATCAACAAGCACCAACTAATTGACTCCGTTCGATTTCACGAATCATTAAGGCTTGTATTTGAACCTAATTGACTTCTCGGATCAACAAGTCTTTCAATTGACCCAATTCGGCTCCTCGGATTAACAAGTATCCATAACTTGATCCATTTGTTTTACCAAGTCACCAAGTACGCACAATGTGATCCAAATCGCCTTCTCGGATCATTAAGGCTTGTATTTGAACCCAATTGACTTCTCGGATCAACAAGTCTTCCATTTGACTTAATTGGGCTTCTCGTATCAACAAGTATCCATAACTTGATCCGTTTATTATACCAAGTCACCAAGTACGCACAATGTGACCCAATTCGCCTTCTCGGATCATTAAGGCTTGTATTTGAACCCAATTGACTTCTGGGATCAACAAGTCTTCCAATTGACCCAATTCGGCTTCTCGGACCAACAAGTATCCATAACTTGATCCGTTTGTTATACCAAGTCATCAAGTATGCACAATGTGACCCAATTCGCCTTCTCGAATCAACAAGCACCAACAATTTGACTCCGTTCGACTTCACGAATCATTAAGGCTTGTATTTGAACCCAATTGACTTCTCGGATCAACAAGTCTTCCATTCGACTTAATTGGGCTTCTCGGATCAAGAAGTATCCATAACTTGATCCATTTGTTTTACCAAGTCACCAAGTACGCACAATGTGACCCAATTCGCCTTCTCGGATCATTAAGGCTTGTATTTGAATCCAATTGACTTCTCGGATCAACAAGTCTTCCATTTGACTTAATTGGGCTTCTCGTACCGACAAGTATCCATAACTTGATCCGTTTATTATACCAAGTCACCAAGTACGCACAATGTGACCCGATTCGCCTTCTCGGATCATTAAGGCTTGTATTTGAACCCAATTGACTTCTGGGATCAACAAGTCTTCCAATTGACCCAATTCGGCTTCTCGGATCAACAAGTATCCATAACTTGATCCGTTTGTTATACCAAGTCACCAAGTAACCACAATGTGACCCAATTCGCCTTCTCGGATCAACAAGCACCAACAATTTGACTCCGTTCGAGTTCACGAATCATTAAGGCTTGTATTTGAACCCAATTGACTTCTCGGATCAACAAGTCTTTCAATTGACCTAATTCGGCTCCTCGGATTAACAAGTATCCATAACTTGATCCGTTTGTTTTACCAAGTCACCAAGTACGCACAATGTGACCCAATTCGCCTTCTCGGATCAACAAGCACCAACTACTTGACTCTGTTCGACTTCACGAATCATTAAGGCTTGTATTTGAACCCAATTGACTTCTCGGATCAACAAGACTTCCATTTGACTTAATTGGGCTTCTCGGATCAACAAGTATCCATAACTTGATTCGTTTGTCTTATAAAGTCACCAAGTACGCACAATGTGACACAATTCGCCTTCTCGGATCGACAAGCACCAACAATTTGACTTCGTTCGACTTCACGAATCTTTAAGGCTTGTATTTGAACCCAATTGACTTCTCGGATCAACAAGTCTTTCAATTGACCCAATTCGGCTCCTCGGATTAACAAGTATCCATAACTTAATCTGTTTGTTTTACAAAGTCACCAAGTACGCACAATGTGACCCAATTCGCCTTCTCGGATCACCAAGCACCAACTAAAGTCTTTCAATTGACCCAATTCGGCTTCTCGGATCAACAAGTATCCATAACTTGATCTGTTCCTAGGCGTCTCACTAGTGTTGCACGCCCGGCAGTTCTATCGCCCCTGGACGGAACCTCCACGGCACTCATTGCTCTGCCGCCTTCAGCTGGTGTTGCTTGTTCCAGCATAGCATTCCCTGCTCTACATGTCGTTTGCACTCCGGAAGCTCTTCCCGGACCACAGATCTCACTCCCTTCTATGAGTGTTTGGCCTCGCACTCACGGCGCTTGGTTCCCTTCAGTGGTTACTCCCCCACTTTTAGCGTCTTAGATCTGTTAGACTTTTTAGTCTACTACCGGCTTGTGGTAGTTTCGATATTGGACTTTGTTATACACACTGCGCAGCGTTTCTCGGCTATTGTATTAGCCTGCACATAGAGCATTTTGGGTTTTGCTACTTCTTTTTTGTACACACTTTATTTTCATTTTATTTATACAAGCAACTATTTAACTTCACGAATCATTAAGGCTTGTATTTGAACCCAATTGACTTCTCGGATCAACAAGTGTTTCAATTGACCCAATTCGGCTTCTCGGATCAATAAGTATCCATAACTTGATCTGTTTGTTTTACCAAGTCACCAAGTACGCACAATGTGACCCATTTCGCCTTCTTGGATCAACAAGCACCAACTAATTGACTCCGTTCGATTTCACGAATCATTAAGGCTTGTATTTGAACCTAATTGACTTCTCGGATCAACAAGTCTTTCAATTGACCCAATTCGGCTCCTCGGATTAACAAGTATCCATAACTTGATCCATTTGTTTTACCAAGTCACCAAGTACGCACAATGTGATCCAAATCGCCTTCTCGGATCATTAAGGCTTGTATTTGAACCCAATTGACTTCTCGGATCAACAAGTCTTCCATTTGACTTAATTGGGCTTCTCGTATCAACAAGTATCCATAACTTGATCCGTTTATTATACCAAGTCACCAAGTACGCACAATGTGACCCAATTCGCCTTCTCGGATCATTAAGGCTTGTATTTGAACCCAATTGACTTCTGGGATCAACAAGTCTTCCAATTGACCCAATTCGGCTTCTCGGACCAACAAGTATCCATAACTTGATCCGTTTGTTATACCAAGTCATCAAGTATGCACAATGTGACCCAATTCGCCTTCTCGGATCGACAAGCACCAACAATTTGACTCCGTTCGACTTCACGAATCATTAAGGCTTGTATTTGAACCCAATTGACTTCTCGGATCAACAAGTCTTCCATTCGACTTAATTGGGCTTCTCGGATCAAGAAGTATCCATAACTTGATCCATTTGTTTTACCAAGTCACCAAGTACGCACAATGTGACCCAATTCGCCTTCTCGGATCATTAAGGCTTGTATTTGAATCCAATTGACTTCTCGGATCAACAAGTCTTCCATTTGACTTAATTGGGCTTCTCGTACCGACAAGTATCCATAACTTGATCCGTTTATTATACCAAGTCACCAAGTACGCACAATGTGACCCGATTCGCCTTCTCGGATCATTAAGGCTTGTATTTGAACCCAATTGACTTCTGGGATCAACAAGTCTTCCAAATGACCCAATTCGGCTTCTCGGATCAACAAGTATCCATAACTTGATCCGTTTGTTATACCAAGTCACCAAGTAAGCACAATGTGACCCAATTCGCCTTCTCGGATCAACAAGCACCAACAATTTGACTCCGTTCGACTTCACGAATCATTAAGGCTTGTATTTGAACCCAATTGACTTCTCGGATCAACAAGTCTTTCAATTGACCTAATTCGGCTCCTCGGATTAACAAGTATCCATAACTTGATCCGTTTGTTTTACCAAGTCACCAAGTACGCACAATGTGACCCAATTCGCCTTCTCGGATCAACAAGCACCAACTACTTGACTCTGTTCGACTTCACGAATCATTAAGGCTTGTATTTGAACCCAATTGACTTCTCGGATCAACAAGACTTCCATTTGACTTAATTGGGCTTCTCGGATCAACAAGTATCCATAACTTGATTCGTTTGTCTTATAAAGTCACCAAGTACGCACAATGTGACACAATTCGCCTTCTCGGATCGACAAGCACCAACAATTTGACTCCGTTCGACTTCACGAATCTTTAAGGCTTGTATTTGAACCCAATTGACTTCTCGGATCAACAAGTCTTTCAATTGACCCAATTCGGCTCCTCGGATTAACAAGTATCCATAACTTAATCTGTTTGTTTTACAAAGTCACCAAGTACGCACAATGTGACCCAATTCGCCTTCTCGGATCACCAAACACCAACTAAAGTCTTTCAATTGACCCAATTCGGCTTCTCGGATCAACAAGTATCCATAACTTGATCTGTTCCTAGGCGTCTCACTAGTGTTGCACGCCCGGCAGTTCTATCGCCCCTGGACGGAACCTCCACGGCACTCATTGCTCTGCCGCCTTCAGCTGGTGTTGCTTGTTCCAGCATAGCATTCCCTGCTCTACATGTCGTTTGCACTCCGGAAGCTCTTCCCGGACCACAGATCTCACTCCCTTCTATGAGTGTTTGGCCTCGCACTCACGGCGCTTGGTTCCCTTCAGTGGTTACTCCCCCACTTTTAGCGTCTTAGATCTGTTAGACTTTTTAGTC
This sequence comes from Ajuga chamaepitys, assembly GCA_958295605.1. Classification (NCBI taxonomy): domain Eukaryota; kingdom Viridiplantae; phylum Streptophyta; class Magnoliopsida; order Lamiales; family Lamiaceae; genus Ajuga; species Ajuga chamaepitys. The sequence goes on from OY282495.1 coordinate 38,731,484, forward strand.
TACTACCGGCTTGTGGTAGTTTCGATATTGGACTTTGTTATACACACTGCGCAGCGTTTCTCGGCTATTGTATTAGCCTGCACATAGAGCATTTTGGGTTTTGCTACTTCTTTTTTGTACACACTTTATTTTCATTTTATTTATACAAGCAACTATTTAACTTCACGAATCATTAAGGCTTGTATTTGAACCCAATTGACTTCTCGGATCAACAAGTGTTTCAATTGACCCAATTCGGCTTCTCGGATCAATAAGTATCCATAACTTGATCTGTTTGTTTTACCAAGTCACCAAGTACGCACAATGTGACCCATTTCGCCTTCTTGGATCAACAAGCACCAACTAATTGACTCCGTTCGATTTCACGAATCATTAAGGCTTGTATTTGAACCTAATTGACTTCTCGGATCAACAAGTCTTTCAATTGACCCAATTCGGCTCCTCGGATTAACAAGTATCCATAACTTGATCCATTTGTTTTACCAAGTCACCAAGTACGCACAATGTGATCCAAATCGCCTTCTCGGATCATTAAGGCTTGTATTTGAACCCAATTGACTTCTCGGATCAACAAGTCTTCCATTTGACTTAATTGGGCTTCTCGTATCAACAAGTATCCATAACTTGATCCGTTTATTATACCAAGTCACCAAGTACGCACAATGTGACCCAATTCGCCTTCTCGGATCATTAAGGCTTGTATTTGAACCCAATTGACTTCTGGGATCAACAAGTCTTCCAATTGACCCAATTCGGCTTCTCGGACCAACAAGTATCCATAACTTGATCCGTTTGTTATACCAAGTCATCAAGTATGCACAATGTGACCCAATTCGCCTTCTCGGATCAACAAGCACCAACAATTTGACTCCGTTCGACTTCACGAATCATTAAGGCTTGTATTTGAACCCAATTGACTTCTCGGATCAACAAGTCTTCCATTCGACTTAATTGGGCTTCTCGGATCAAGAAGTATCCATAACTTGATCCATTTGTTTTACCAAGTCACCAAGTACGCACAATGTGACCCAATTCGCCTTCTCGGATCATTAAGGCTTGTATTTGAATCCAATTGACTTCTCGGATCAACAAGTCTTCCATTTGACTTAATTGGGCTTCTCGTACCGACAAGTATCCATAACTTGATCCGTTTATTATACCAAGTCACCAAGTACGCACAATGTGACCCGATTCGCCTTCTCGGATCATTAAGGCTTGTATTTGAACCCAATTGACTTCTGGGATCAACAAGTCTTCCAATTGACCCAATTCGGCTTCTCGGATCAACAAGTATCCATAACTTGATCCGTTTGTTATACCAAGTCACCAAGTAAGCACAATGTGACCCAATTCGCCTTCTCGGATCAACAAGCACCAACAATTTGACTCCGTTCGACTTCACGAATCATTAAGGCTTGTATTTGAACCCAATTGACTTCTCGGATCAACAAGTCTTTCAATTGACCTAATTCGGCTCCTCGGATTAACAAGTATCCATAACTTGATCCGTTTGTTTTACCAAGTCACCAAGTACGCACAATGTGACCCAATTCGCCTTCTCGGATCAACAAGCACCAACTACTTGACTCTGTTCGACTTCACGAATCATTAAGGCTTGTATTTGAACCCAATTGACTTCTCGGATCAACAAGACTTCCATTTGACTTAATTGGGCTTCTCGGATCAACAAGTATCCATAACTTGATTCGTTTGTCTTATAAAGTCACCAAGTACGCACAATGTGACACAATTCGCCTTCTCGGATCGACAAGCACCAACAATTTGACTCCGTTCGACTTCACGAATCTTTAAGGCTTGTATTTGAACCCAATTGACTTCTCGGATCAACAAGTCTTTCAATTGACCCAATTCGGCTCCTCGGATTAACAAGTATCCATAACTTAATCTGTTTGTTTTACAAAGTCACCAAGTACGCACAATGTGACCCAATTCGCCTTCTCGGATCACCAAACACCAACTAAAGTCTTTCAATTGACCCAATTCGGCTTCTCGGATCAACAAGTATCCATAACTTGATCTGTTCCTAGGCGTCTCACTAGTGTTGCACGCCCGGCAGTTCTATCGCCCCTGGACGGAACCTCCACGGCACTCATTGCTCTGCCGCCTTCAGCTGGTGTTGCTTGTTCCAGCATAGCATTCCCTGCTCTACATGTCGTTTGCACTCCGGAAGCTCTTCCCGGACCACAGATCTCACTCCCTTCTATGAGTGTTTGGCCTCGCACTCACGGCGCTTGGTTCCCTTCAGTGGTTACTCCCCCACTTTTAGCGTCTTAGATCTGTTAGACTTTTTAGTCTACTACCGGCTTGTGGTAGTTTCGATATTGGACTTTGTTATACACACTGCGCAGCGTTTCTCGGCTATTGTATTAGCCTGCACATAGAGCATTTTGGGTTTTGCTACTTCTTTTTTGTACACACTTTATTTTCATTTTATTTATACAAGCAACTATTTAACTTCACGAATCATTAAGTCTTGTATTTGAACCCAATTGACTTCTCGGATCAACAAGTGTTTCAATTGACCCAATTCGGCTTCTCGGATCAATAAGTATCCATAACTTGATCTGTTTGTTTTACCAAGTCACCAAGTACGCACAATGTGACCCATTTCGCCTTCTTGGATCAACAAGCACCAACTAATTGACTCCGTTCGATTTCACGAATCATTAAGGCTTGTATTTGAACCTAATTGACTTCTCGGATCAACAAGTCTTTCAATTGACCCAATTCGGCTCCTCGGATTAACAAGTATCCATAACTTGATCCATTTGTTTTACCAAGTCACCAAGTACGCACAATGTGATCCAAATCGCCTTCTCGGATCATTAAGGCTTGTATTTGAACCCAATTGACTTCTCGGATCAACAAGTCTTCCATTTGACTTAATTGGGCTTCTCGTATCAACAAGTATCCATAACTTGATCCGTTTATTATACCAAGTCACCAAGTACGCACAATGTGACCCAATTCGCCTTCTCGGATCATTAAGGCTTGTATTTGAACCCAATTGACTTCTGGGATCAACAAGTCTTCCAATTGACCCAATTCGGCTTCTCGGACCAACAAGTATCCATAACTTGATCCGTTTGTTATACCAAGTCATCAAGTATGCACAATGTGACCCAATTCGCCTTCTCGGATCAACAAGCACCAACAATTTGACTCCGTTCGACTTCACGAATCATTAAGGCTTGTATTTGAACCCAATTGACTTCTCGGATCAACAAGTCTTCCATTCGACTTAATTGGGCTTCTCGGATCAAGAAGTATCCATAACTTGATCCATTTGTTTTACCAAGTCACCAAGTACGCACAATGTGACCCAATTCGCCTTCTCGGATCATTAAGGCTTGTATTTGAATCCAATTGACTTCTCGGATCAACAAGTCTTCCATTTGACTTAATTGGGCTTCTCGTACCGACAAGTATCCATAACTTGATCCGTTTATTATACCAAGTCACCAAGTACGCACAATGTGACCCGATTCGCCTTCTCGGATCATTAAGGCTTGTATTTGAACCCAATTGACTTCTGGGATCAACAAGTCTTCCAAATGACCCAATTTGGCTTCTCGGATCAACAAGTATCCATAACTTGATCCGTTTGTTATACCAAGTCACCAAGTAAGCACAATGTGACCCAATTCGCCTTCTCGGATCAACAAGCACCAACAATTTGACTCCGTTCGACTTCACGAATCATTAAGGCTTGTATTTGAACCCAATTGACTTCTCGGATCAACAAGTCTTTCAATTGACCTAATTCGGCTCCTCGGATTAACAAGTATCCATAACTTGATCCGTTTGTTTTACCAAGTCACCAAGTACGCACAATGTGACCCAATTCGCCTTCTCGGATCAACAAGCACCAACTACTTGACTCTGTTCGACTTCACGAATCATTAAGGCTTGTATTTGAACCCAATTGACTTCTCGGATCAACAAGACTTCCATTTGACTTAATTGGGCTTCTCGGATCAACAAGTATCCATAACTTGATTCGTTTGTCTTATAAAGTCACCAAGTACGCACAATGTGACACAATTCGCCTTCTCGGATCGACAAGCACCAACAATTTGACTCCGTTCGACTTCACGAATCTTTAAGGCTTGTATTTGAACCCAATTGACTTCTCGGATCAACAAGTCTTTCAATTGACCCAATTCGGCTCCTCGGATTAACAAGTATCCATAACTTAATCTGTTTGTTTTACAAAGTCACCAAGTACGCACAATGTGACCCAATTCGCCTTCTCGGATCACCAAACACCAACTAAAGTCTTTCAATTGACCCAATTCGGCTTCTCGGATCAACAAGTATCCATAACTTGATCTGTTCCTAGGCGTCTCACTAGTGTTGCACGCCCGGCAGTTCTATCGCCCCTGGACGGAACCTCCACGGCACTCATTGCTCTGCCGCCTTCAGCTGGTGTTGCTTGTTCCAGCATAGCATTCCCTGCTCTACATGTCGTTTGCACTCCGGAAGCTCTTCCCGGACCACAGATCTCACTCCCTTCTATGAGTGTTTGGCCTCGCACTCACGGCGCTTGGTTCCCTTCAGTGGTTACTCCCCCACTTTTAGCGTCTTAGATCTGTTAGACTTTTTAGTCTACTACCGGCTTGTGGTAGTTTCGATATTGGACTTTGTTATACACACTGCGCAGCGTTTCTCGGCTATTGTATTAGCCTGCACATAGAGCATTTTGGGTTTTGCTACTTCTTTTTTGTACACACTTTATTTTCATTTTATTTATACAAGCAACTATTTAACTTCACGAATCATTAAGGCTTGTATTTGAACCCAATTGACTTCTCGGATCAACAAGTGTTTCAATTGACCCAATTCGGCTTCTCGGATCAATAAGTATCCATAACTTGATCTGTTTGTTTTACCAAGTCACCAAGTACGCACAATGTGACCCATTTCGCCTTCTTGGATCAACAAGCACCAACTAATTGACTCCGTTCGATTTCACGAATCATTAAGGCTTGTATTTGAACCTAATTGACTTCTCGGATCAACAAGTCTTTCAATTGACCCAATTCGGCTCCTCGGATTAACAAGTATCCATAACTTGATCCATTTGTTTTACCAAGTCACCAAGTACGCACAATGTGATCCAAATCGCCTTCTCGGATCATTAAGGCTTGTATTTGAACCCAATTGACTTCTCGGATCAACAAGTCTTCCATTTGACTTAATTGGGCTTCTCGTATCAACAAGTATCCATAACTTGATCCGTTTATTATACCAAGTCACCAAGTACGCACAATGTGACCCAATTCGCTTTCTCGGATCATTAAGGCTTGTATTTGAACCCAATTGACTTCTGGGATCAACAAGTCTTCCAATTGACCCAATTCGGCTTCTCGGACCAACAAGTATCCATAACTTGATCCGTTTGTTATACCAAGTCATCAAGTATGCACAATGTGACCCAATTCGCCTTCTCGGATCAACAAGCACCAACAATTTGACTCCGTTCGACTTCACGAATCATTAAGGCTTGTATTTGAACCCAATTGAATTCTCGGATCAACAAGTCTTCCATTCGACTTATTTGGGCTTCTCGGATCAACAAGTATCCATAACTTGATCCATTTGTTTTACCAAGTCACCAAGTACGCACAATGTGACCCAATTCGCCTTCTCGGATCATTAAGGCTTGTATTTGAACCCAATTGACTTCTCGGATCAACAAGTCTTCCATTTGACTTAATTGGGCTTCTCGTACCGACAAGTATCCATAACTTGATCCGTTTATTATACCAAGTCACCAAGTACGCACAATGTGACCCGATTCGACTTCTCGGATCATTAAGGCTTGTATTTGAACCCAATTGACTTCTGGGATCAACAAGTCTTCCAATTGACCCAATTCGGCTTCTCGGATCAACAAGTATCCATAACTTGATCCGTTTGTTATACCAAGTCACCAAGTAAGCACAATGTGACCCAATTCGCCTTCTCGGATCAACAAGCACCAACAATTTGACTCCGTTCGACTTCACGAATCATTAAGGCTTGTATTTGAACCCAATTGACTTCTCGGATCAACAAGTCTTTCAATTGACCTAATTCGGCTCCTCGGATTAACAAGTATCCATAACTTGATCCGTTTGTTTTACCAAGTCACCAAGTACGCACAATGTGACCCAATTCGCCTTCTCGGATCAACAAGCACCAACTACTTGACTCTGTTCGACTTCACGAATCATTAAGGCTTGTATTTGAACCCAATTGACTTCTCGGATCAACAAGACTTCCATTTGACTTAATTGGGCTTCTCGGATCAACAAGTATCCATAACTTGATTCATTTGTCTTATAAAGTCACCAAGTACGCACAATGTGACACAATTCGCCTTCTCGGATCGACAAGCACCAACAATTTGACTCCGTTCGACTTCACGAATCTTTAAGGCTTGTATTTGAACCCAATTGACTTCTCGGATCAACAAGTCTTTCAATTGACCCAATTCGGCTCCTCGGATTAACAAGTATCCATAACTTAATCAGTTTGTTTTACAAAGTCACCAAGTACGCACAATGTGACCCAATTCGCCTTCTCGGATCACCAAGCACCAACTAAAGTCTTTCAATTGACCCAATTCGGCTTCTCGGATCAACAAGTATCCATAACTTGATCTGTTCCTAGGCGTCTCACTAGTGTTGCACGCCCGGCAGTTCTATCGCCCCTGGACGGAACCTCCACGGCACTCATTGCTCTGCCGCCTTCAGCTGGTGTTGCTTGTTCCAGCATAGCATTCCCTGCTCTACATGTCGTTTGCACTCCGGAAACTCTTCCCGGACCACAGATCTCACTCCCTTCTATGAGTGTTTGGCCTCGCACTCACGGCGCTTGGTTCCCTTCAGTGGTTACTCCCCCACTTTTAGCGTCTTAGATCTGTTAGACTTTTTAGTCTACTACCGGCTTGTGGTAGTTTCGATATTGGACTTTGTTATACACACTGCGCAGCGTTTCTCGGCTATTGTATTAGCCTGCACATAGAGCATTTTGGGTTTTGCTACTTCTTTTTTGTACACACTTTATTTTCATTTTATTTATACAAGCAACTATTTAACTTCACGAATCATTAAGGCTTGTATTTGAACCCAATTGACATCTCGGATCAACAAGTGTTTCAATTGACCCAATTCGGCTTCTCGGATCAATAAGTATCCATAACTTGATCTGTTTGTTTTACCAAGTCACCAAGTACGCACAATGTTACCCATTTCGCCTTCTTGGATCAACAAGCACCAACTAATTGACTCCGTTCGATTTCACGAATCATTAAGGCTTGTATTTGAACCTAATTGACTTCTCAGATCAACAAGTCTTTCAATTGACCCAATTCGGCTCCTCGGATTAACAAGTATCCATAACTTGATCCATTTATTTTACCAAGTCACCAAGTACGCACAATGTGATCCAAATCGCCTTCTCGGATCATTAAGGCTTGTATTTGAACCCAATTGACTTCTCGTATCAACAAGTCTTCCATTTGACTTAATTGGGCTTCTCGTATCAACAAGTATCCATAACTTGATCCGTTTATTATACCAAGTCACCAAGTACGCACAATGTGACCCAATTCGCTTTCTCGGATCATTAAGGCTTGTATTTGAACCCAATTGACTTCTGGGATCAACAAGTCTTCCAATTGACCCAATTCGGCTTCTCGGACCAACAAGTATCCATAACTTGATCCGTTTGTTATACCAAGTCATCAAGTAAGCACAATGTGACCCAATTCGCCTTCTCGGATCAACAAGCACCAACAATTTGACTCCGTTCGACTTCACGAATCATTAAGGCTTGTATTTGAACCCAATTGAATTCTCGGATCAACAAGTCTTCCATTCGACTTATTTGGGCTTCTCGGATCAACAAGTATCCATAACTTGATCCATTTGTTTTACCAAGTCACCAAGTACGCACAATGTGACCCAATTCGCCTTCTCGGATCATTAAGGCTTGTATTTGAACCCAATTGACTTCTCGGATCAACAAGTCTTCCATTTGACTTAATTGGGCTTCTCGTACCGACAAGTATCCATAACTTGATCCGTTTATTATACTAAGTCACCAAGTACGCACAATGTGACCCGATTCGACTTCTCGGATCATTAAGGCTTATATTTGAACCCAATTGACTTCTGGGATCAACAAGTCTTCCAATTGACCCAATTCGGCTTCTCGGATCAACAAGTATCCATAACTTGATCCGTTTGTTATACCAAGTCACCAAGTAAGCACAATGTGACCCAATTCGCCTTCTCGGATCAACAAGCACCAACAATTTGACTCCGTTCGACTTCACGAATCATTAAGGCTTGTATTTGAACCCAATTGAATTCTCGGATCAACAAGTCTTCCATTCGACTTATTTGGGCTTCTCGGATCAACAAGTATCCATAACTAGATCCATTTGTTTTACCAAGTCACCAAGTACGCACAATGTGACCCAATTCGCCTTCTCGGATCATTAAGGCTTGTATTTGAACCCAATTGACTTCTCGGATCAACAAGTCTTCCATTTGACTTAATTGGGCTTCTCGTACCGACAAGTATCCATAACTTGATCCGTTTATTATACTAAGTCACCAAGTACGCACAATGTGACCCGATTCGACTTCTCGGATCATTAAGGCTTATATTTGAACCCAATTGACTTCTGGGATCAACAAGTCTTCCAATTGACCCAATTCGGCTTCTCGGATCAACAAGTATCCATAACTTGATCCGTTTGTTATACCAAGTCACCAAGTAAGCACAATGTGACCCAATTCGCCTTCTCGGATCAACAAGCACCAACAATTTGACTCCGTTCGACTTCACGAATCATTAAGGCTTGTATTTGAACCCAATTGACTTCTCGGATCAACAAGTCTTTCAATTGACCTAATTCGGCTCCTCGGATTAACAAGTATCCATAACTTGATCCGTTTGTTTTACCAAGTCACCAAGTACGCACAATGTGACCCAATTCGCCTTCTCGGATCAACAAGCACCAACTACTTGACTCTGTTCGACTTCACGAATCATTAAGGCTTGTATTTGAACCCAATTGACTTCTCGGATCAACAAGACTTCCATTTGACTTAATTGGGCTTCTCGGATCAACAAGTATCCATAACTTGATTCGTTTGTCTTATAAAGTCACCAAGTACGCACAATGTGACACAATTCGCCTTCTCGGATCGACAAGCACCAACAATTTGACTCCGTTCGACTTCACGAATCTTTAAGGCTTGTATTTGAACCCAATTGACTTCTCGGATCAACAAGTCTTTCAATTGACCCAATTCGGCTCCTCGGATTAACAAGTATCCATAACTTAATCAGTTTGTTTTACAAAGTCACCAAGTACGCACAATGTGACCCAATTCGCCTTCTCGGATCACCAAGCACCAACTAAAGTCTTTCAATTGACCCAATTCGGCTTCTCGGATCAACAAGTATCCATAACTTGATCTGTTCCTAGGCGTCTCACTAGTGTTGCACGCCCGGCAGTTCTATCGCCCCTGGACGGAACCTCCACGGCACTCATTGCTCTGCCGCCTTCAGCTGGTGTTGCTTGTTCCAGCATAGCATTCCCTGCTCTACATGTCGTTTGCACTCCGGAAACTCTTCCCGGACCACAGATCTCACTCCCTTCTATGAGTGTTTGGCCTCGCACTCACGGCGCTTGGTTCCCTTCAGTGGTTACTCCCCCACTTTTAGCGTCTTAGATCTGTTAGACTTTTTAGTCTACTACCGGCTTGTGGTAGTTTCGATATTGGACTTTGTTATACACACTGCGCAGCGTTTCTCGGCTATTGTATTAGCCTGCACATAGAGCATTTTGGGTTTTGCTACTTCTTTTTTGTACACACTTTATTTTCATTTTATTTATACAAGCAACTATTTAACTTCACGAATCATTAAGGCTTGTATTTGAACCCAATTGACATCTCGGATCAACAAGTGTTTCAATTGACCCAATTCGGCTTCTCGGATCAATAAGTATCCATAACTTGATCTGTTTGTTTTACCAAGTCACCAAGTACGCACAATGTTACCCATTTCGCCTTCTTGGATCAACAAGCACCAACTAATTGACTCCGTTCGATTTCACGAATCATTAAGGCTTGTATTTGAACCTAATTGACTTCTCGGATCAACAAGTCTTTCAATTGACCCAATTCGGCTCCTCGGATTAACAAGTATCCATAACTTGATCCATTTGTTTTACCAAGTCACCAAGTACGCACAATGTGATCCAAATCGCCTTCTCGGATCATTAAGGCTTGTATTTGAACCCAATTGACTTCTCGTATCAACAAGTCTTCCATTTGACTTAATTGGGCTTCTCGTATCAACAAGTATCCATAACTTGATCCGTTTATTATACCAAGTCAACAAGTACGCACAATGTGACCCAATTCGCCTTCTCGGATCATTAAGGCTTGTATTTGAACCCAATTGACTTCTGGGATCAACAAGTCTTCCAATTGACCCAATTCGGCTTCTCGGACCAACAAGTATCCATAACTTGATCCGTTTGTTATACCAAGTCATCAAGTATGCACAATGTGATCCAATTCGCCTTCTCGGATCAACAAGCACCAACAATTTGACTCCGTTCGACTTCACGAATCATTAAGGCTTGTATTTGAACCCAATTGACTTCTCGGATCAACAAGTCTTCCATTCGACTTAATTGGGCTTCTCGGATCAACAAGTATCCATAACTTGATCCATTTGTTTTACCAAGTCACCAAGTACGCACAATGTGACCCAATTCGCCTTCTCGGATCATTAAGGCTTGTATTTGAACCCAATTGACTTCTCGGATCAACAAGTCTTCCATTTGACTTAATTGGGCTTCTCGTACCGACAAGTATCCATAACTTGATCCGTTTATTATACCAAGTCACCAAGTACGCACAATGTGACCCGATTCGCCTTCTCGGATCATTAAGGCTTGTATTTGAACCCAATTGACTTCTGGGATCAACAAGTCTTCCAATTGACCCAATTCGGCTTCTCGGATCAACAAGTATCCATAACTTGATCCGTTTGTTATACCAAGTCACCAAGTAAGCACAATGTGACCCAATTCGCCTTCTCGGATCAACAAGCACCCACAATTTGACTCCATTCGACTTCACGAATCATTAAGGCTTGTATTTGAATCCAATTGACTCCTCGGATCAACAGGTCTTTCGATTGACATAATTCGGCTCCTCGGATTAACAAGTATCCATAACTTGATCCGTTTGTTTTACCAAGTCACCATGTACGCACAATGTGACCCAATTCGCCTTCTCGGATCAACAAGCACCAACGACTTGACTCAGTTCGACTTCACGAATCATTAAGGCTTGTATTTGAACCCAATTGACTTCTCGGATCAACAAGTCTTCCATTTACCTTAATTGGGCTTCTCGGATCAACAAGTATCCATAACTTGATTCGTTTGTCTTATAAAGTCACCAAGTACGCACAATGTGACACAATTCGCCTTCTCGGATCGACAAGCACCAACAATTTGACTCCGTTCGACTTCACGAATCTTTAAGGCTTGTATTTGAACCCAATTGACTTCTCGGATCAACGAGTCTTTCAATTGACCCAACTCGGCTCCTCGGATTAACAAGTATCCATAACTTGATTTGTTTGTTTTACAAAGTCACCAAGTACGCACAATGTGACCCAATTCGCCTTCTCGTATCACCAAGCACCAACTAAAGTCTTTCAATTGACCCAATTCGGCTTCTCGGATCAACAAGTATCCATAACTTGATCTGTTCCTAGGCGTCTCACTAGTGTTGCACGCCCGGCAGTTCTATCGCCCCTGGACGGAACCTCCACGGCACTCATTGCTCTGCCGCCTTCAGCTTGTGTTGCTTGTTCCAGCATAGCATTCCCTGCTCTACATGTCGTTTGCACTCCGGAAGCTCTTCCCGGACCACAGATCTCACTCCCTTCTATGAGTGTTTGGCCTCGCACTCACGGCGCTTGGTTCCCTTCAGTGGTTACTCCCCCACTTTTAGCGTCTTAGATCTGTTAGACTTTTTAGTCTACTACCGGCTTGTGGTAGTTTCGATATTGGACTTTGTTATACGCACTGCGCAGCGTTTTTCGGCTATTGTATTAGCCTGCACATAGAGCATTTTGGGTTTTGCTACTTCTTTTTTGTACACACTTTATTTTCATTTTATTTATACAAGCAACTATTTAACTTCACGAATCATTAAGGCTTGTATTTGAACCCAATTGACTTCTCGGATCAACAAGTGTTTCAATTGACCCAATTCGGCTTCTCGGATCAATAAGTATCCATAACTTGATCTGTTTGTTTTACCAAGTCACCAAGTACGCACAATGTGACCCATTTCGCCTTCTCGAATCAACAAGCACCAACTAATTGACTCCGTTCGATTTCACGAATCATTAAGGCTTGTATTTGAACCCAATTGACTTCTCGGATCAACAAGTCTTTCAATTGACCCAATTCGGCTCCTCGGATTAACAAGTATCCATAACTTGATCTATTTATTTTACCAAGTCACCAAGTACGCACAATGTGACCCAAATCGCCTTCTCGGATCATTAAGGCTTGTATTTGAACCCAATTGACTTCTCGGATCAACAAGTCTTCCATTTGACTTAATTGGGCTTCTCGTATCAACAAGTATCCATAACTTGATCCGTTTATTATACCAAGTCACCAAGTACGCACAATGTGACCCAATTCGCCTTCTCGGATCATTAAGGCTTGTATTTGAATCCAATTGACTTCTGGGATCAACAAGTCTTCCAATTGACCCAATTCGGCTTCTCGGACCAACAAGTATCCATAACTTGATCCGTTTGTTATACCAAGTCACCAAGTACGCACAATGTGACCCAATTCGCCTTCTCGGATCAACAAGCACCAACAATTTGACTCCGTTTGACTTCACGAATCATTAAGGCTTGTATTTGAACCCAATTGACTTCTCGGATCAACAAGTCTTCCATTCGACTTAATTGGGCTTCTCGGATCAACAAGTATCCATAACTTGATCAATTTGTTTTACCAAGTCACCAAGTACGCACAATGTGACCCAATTCGCCTTCTCGGATCATTAAGGCTTGTATTTGAACCCAATTGACTTCTCGGATCAACAAGTCTTCCATTTGACGTAATTGGGCTTCTCGTATCGACAAGTATCCATAACTTGATCCGTTTATTATACCAAGTCACCAAGTACGCACAATGTGACCCAATTCGCCTTCTCGGATCATTAAGGCTTGTATTTGAACCCAATTGACTTCTGGGATCAACAAGTCTTCCAATTGACCCAATTCGGCTTCTCGGACCAACAAGTATCCATAACTTGATCCGTTTGTTATACCAAGTCACCAAGTAAGCACAATGTGACCCAATTCGCCTTCTCGGATCAACAAGCACCAACAATTTGACTCCGTTCGACTTCACGAATCATTAAGGCTTGTATTTGAACCCAATTGACTTCTCGAATCAACAAGTCTTCCATTTGACTTAATTGGGGTTCTCGGATCAACAAGTATCCATAACTTGATCCATTTGTTTTACCAAGTCACCAAGTACGCACAATGTGACCCAATTCGCCTTCTCGGATCAACAAGCACCGACTATTTGACTCCGTTCGACTTCACGAATCATTAAGGCTTGTATTTGAACCCAATTGACTTCTCGGATCAACAAGTCTTCCATTTGACTTAATTGGGCTTCTCGGATCAACAAGTATCCATAACTTGATTCATTTGTTTTATAAAGTCACCAAGTACGCACGATGTGACCCAATTCGCCTTCTAGGATCCACAAGCACCCACAATTTGACTCCGTTCGACTTCACCAATCATTAAGGCTTGTATTTGAACCCAATTGACTTCTTGGATCAACAAGTCTTTCAATTGACCTAATTCGGCTCCTCGGATTAACAAGTATCCATAACTTGATCCGTTTGTTTTACCAAGTCACCAAGTACGCACAATGTGACCCAATTCGCCTTCTCGGATCAACAAGCACCAACTATTTGACTCTGTTCGACTTCACGAATCATTAAGGCTTGTATTTGAACCCAATTGACTTCTCGGATCAACAAGTCTTCCATTTGACTTAATTGGGCTTCTCGGATCAACAAGTATCCATAACTTGATTCATTTGTTTTATAAAGTCACCAAGTACGCACGATGTGACCCAATTCACCTTCTCGGATCAACAAGCACCCACAATTTGACTCCATTCGACTTCACGAATCATTAAGGCTTGTATTTGAACCCAATTGACTTCTCGGATCAACAAGTCTTTCGATTGACATAATTCGGCTCCTCGGATTAACAAGTATCCATAACTTGATCTGTTTGTTTTACCAAGTCACCAAGTACGCACAATGTGACCCAATTCGCCTTCTCGGATCAACAAGCACCAACTACTTGACTCAGTTCGACTTCACGAATCATTAAGGCTTGTATTTGAACCCAATTGACTTCTCGGATCAACAAGTCTTCCATTTGACTTAATTGGGCTTCTCGTATCAACAAGTATCCATAACTTGATCCGTTTATTATACCAAGTCACCAAGTACGCACAATGTGACCCAATTCGCCTTCTCGGATCATTAAGGCTTGTATTTGAACCCAATTGACTTCTGGGATCAACAAGTCTTCCAATTGACCCAATTCGGCTTCTCGGACCAACAAGTATCCATAACTTGATCCGTTTGTTATACCAAGTCATCAAGTATGCACAATGTGACCCAATTCGCCTTCTCGGATCAACAAGCACCAATAATTTGACTCCGTTCGACTTCACGAATCATTAAGGCTTGTATTTGAACCCAATTGACTTCTCGGATCAATAAGTCTTCCATTCGACTTAATTGGGCTTCTCGGATCAACAAGTATCCATAACTTGATCCATTTGTTTTACCAAGTCACCAAGTACGCACAATGTGACCCAATTCGCCTTCTCGGATCATTAAGGCTTGTATTTGAACCCAATTGACTTCTCGGATCAACAAGTCTTCCATTTGACTTAATTGGGCTTCTCGTACCGACAAGTATCCATAACTTGATCCGTTTATTATACCAAGTCACCAAGTACGCACAATGTGACCCGATTCGCCTTCTCGGATCATTAAGGCTTGTATTTGAACCCAATTGACTTCTGGGATCAACAAGTCTTCCAATTGACCCAATTCGGCTTCTCGGATCAACAAGTATCCATAACTTGATCCGTTTGTTATACCAAGTCACCAAGTAAGCACAATGTGACCCAATTCGCCTTCTCGGATCAACAAGCACCAACAATTTGACTCCGTTCGACTTCACGAATCATTAAGGCTTGTATTTGAACCCAATTGACTTCTCGAATCAACAAGTCTTCCATTTGACTTAATTGGGGTTCTCGGATCAACAAGTATCCATAACTTGATCCATTTGTTTTACCAAGTCACCAAGTACGCACAATGTGACCCAATTCGCCTTCTCGGATCAACAAGCACCGACTATTTGACTCCGTTCGACTTCACGAATCATTAAGGCTTGTATTTGAACCCAATTGACTTCTCGGATCAACAAGTCTTCCATTTGACTTAATTGGGCTTCTCGGATCAACAAGTATCCATAACTTGATTCATTTGTTTTATAAAGTCACCAAGTACGCACGATGTGACCCAATTCGCCTTCTAGGATCCACAAGCACCCACAATTTGACTCCGTTCGACTTCACCAATCATTAAGGCTTGTATTTGAACCCAATTGACTTCTTGGATCAACAAGTCTTTCAATTGACCTAATTCGGCTCCTCGGATTAACAAGTATCCATAACTTGATCCGTTTGTTTTACCAAGTCACCAAGTACGCACAATGTGACCCAATTCGCCTTCTCGGATCAACAAGCACCAACTATTTGACTCTGTTCGACTTCACGAATCATTAAGGCTTGTATTTGAACCCAATTGACTTCTCGGATCAACAAGTCTTCCATTTGACTTAATTGGGCTTCTCGGATCAACAAGTATCCATAACTTGATTCATTTGTTTTATAAAGTCACCAAGTACGCACGATGTGACCCAATTCACCTTCTCGGATCAACAAGCACCCACAATTTGACTCCATTCGACTTCACGAATCATTAAGGCTTGTATTTGAACCCAATTGACTTCTCGGATCAACAAGTCTTTCGATTGACATAATTCGGCTCCTCGGATTAACAAGTATCCATAACTTGATCTGTTTGTTTTACCAAGTCACCAAGTACGCACAATGTGACCCAATTCGCCTTCTCGGATCAACAAGCACCAACTACTTGACTCAGTTCGACTTCAC
This sequence comes from Ajuga chamaepitys, assembly GCA_958295605.1. Taxonomy (NCBI): domain Eukaryota; kingdom Viridiplantae; phylum Streptophyta; class Magnoliopsida; order Lamiales; family Lamiaceae; genus Ajuga; species Ajuga chamaepitys. The sequence continues at coordinate 38,747,856 of OY282495.1, forward strand.
GAATCATTAAGGCTTGTATTTGAACCCAATTGACTTCTCGGATCAACAAGTCTTCCATTTGACTTAATTGGGCTTCTCGTATCAACAAGTATCCATAACTTGATCCGTTTATTATACCAAGTCACCAAGTACGCACAATGTGACCCAATTCGCCTTCTCGGATCATTAAGGCTTGTATTTGAACCCAATTGACTTCTGGGATCAACAAGTCTTCCAATTGACCCAATTCGGCTTCTCGGACCAACAAGTATCCATAACTTGATCCGTTTGTTATACCAAGTCATCAAGTATGCACAATGTGACCCAATTCGCCTTCTCGGATCAACAAGCACCAATAATTTGACTCCGTTCGACTTCACGAATCATTAAGGCTTGTATTTGAACCCAATTGACTTCTCGGATCAATAAGTCTTCCATTCGACTTAATTGGGCTTCTCGGATCAACAAGTATCCATAACTTGATCCATTTGTTTTACCAAGTCACCAAGTACGCACAATGTGACCCAATTCGCCTTCTCGGATCATTAAGGCTTGTATTTGAACCCAATTGACTTCTCGGATCAACAAGTCTTCCATTTGACTTAATTGGGCTTCTCGTACCGACAAGTATCCATAACTTGATCCGTTTATTATACCAAGTCACCAAGTACGCACAATGTGACCCGATTCGCCTTCTCGGATCATTAAGGCTTGTATTTGAACCCAATTGACTTCTGGGATCAACAAGTCTTCCAATTGACCCAATTCGGCTTCTCGGATCAACAAGTATCCATAACTTGATCCGTTTGTTATACCAAGTCACCAAGTAAGCACAATGTGACCCAATTCGCCTTCTCGGATCAACAAGCACCAACAATTTGACTCCGTTCGACTTCACGAATCATTAAGGCTTGTATTTGAACCCAATTGACTTCTCGAATCAACAAGTCTTCCATTTGACTTAATTGGGGTTCTCGGATCAACAAGTATCCATAACTTGATCCGTTTGTTTTACCAAGTCACCAAGTACGCACAATGTGACCCAATTCGCCTTCTCGGATCAACAAGCACCGACTATTTGACTCCGTTCGACTTCACGAATCATTAAGGCTTGTATTTGAACCAAATTGACTTCTCGGATCAACAAGTCTTCCATTTGACTTAATTGGGCTTCTCGGATCAACAAGTATCCATAACTTGATTCATTTGTTTTATAAAGTCAGCAAGTACGCACGATGTGACCCAATTCGCCTTCTCGGATGAACAAGCACCCACAATTTGACTCCATTCGACTTCACCAATCATTAAGGCTTGTATTTGAACCCAATTGACTTCTCGAATCAACAAGTCTTCCATTTGACTTAATTGGGGTTCTCGGATTAACAAGTATCCATAACTTGATCCGTTTGTTTTACCAAGTCACCAAGTACGCACAATGTGACCCAATTCGCCTTCTCGGATCAACAAGCACCAACTATTTGACTCTGTTCGACTTCACGAATCATTAAGGCTTGTATTTGAACCCAATTGACTTCTCGGATCAACAAGTCTTCCATTTGACTTAATTGGGCTTCTCGGATCAACAAGTATCCATAACTTGATTCATTTGTTTTATAAAGTCACCAAGTACGCACGATGTGACCCAATTCGCCTTCTCGGATCAACAAGCACCCACAATTTGACTCCGTTCGACTTCACGAATCATTAAGGCTTGTATTTGAACCCAATTGACTTCTCGGATCAACAAGTCTTTCGTTTGACATAATTCGGCTCCTCGGATTAACAAGTATCCATAACTTGATCCGTTTGTTTTACCAAGTCACCAAGTACGCACAATGTGACCCAATTCGCCTTCTCGGATCAACAAGCACCAACTATTTGACTCTGTTCGACTTCACGAATCATTAAGGCTTGTATTTGAACCCAATTGACTTCTCGGATCAACAAGTCTTCCATTTGACTTAATTGGGCTTCTCGGATCAACAAGTATCCATAACTTGATTCATTTGTTTTATAAAGTCACCAAGTACGCACGATGTGACCCAATTCACCTTCTCGGATCAACAAGCACCCACAATTTGACTCCACTCGACTTAACGAATCATTAAGGCTTGTATTTGAACCCAATTGACTTCTCGGATCAACAAGTCTTTCGATTGACATAATTCGGCTCCTCGGATTAACAAGTATCCATAACTTGATCTGTTTGTTTTACCAAGTCACCAAGTACGCACAATGTGACCCAATTCGCCTTCTCGGATCAGCAAGCACCAACAATTTGACTCCGTTCGACTTCACGAATCATTAAGGCTTGTATTTGAACCCAATTGACTTCTCGGATCAATAAGTCTTCCATTCGACTTAATTGGGCTTCTCGGATCAACAAGTATCCATAACTTGATCCATTTGTTTTACCAAGTCACCAAGTACGCACAATGTGACCCAATTCACCTTCTCGGATCATTAAGGCTTGTATTTGAACCCAATTGACTTCTCGGATCAACAAGTCTTCCATTTGACTTAATTGGGCTTCTCGTACCGACAAGTATCCATAACTTGATCCGTTTATTATACCAAGTCACCAAGTACGCACAATGTGACCCGATTCGCCTTCTCGGATCATTAAGGCTTGTATTTGAACCCAATTGACTTCTGGGATCAACAAGTCTTCCAATTGACCCAATTCGGCTTCTCGGATCAACAAGTATCCATAACTTGATCCGTTTGTTATACCAAGTCACCAAGTAAGCACAATGTGACCCAATTCGCCTTCTCGGATCAACAAGCACCAACAATTTGACTCCGTTCGACTTCACGAATCATTAAGGCTTGTATTTGAACCCAATTGACTTCTCGAATCAACAAGTCTTCCATTTGACTTAATTGGGGTTCTCGGATCAACAAGTATCCATAACTTGATCCGTTTGTTTTACCAAGTCACCAAGTACGCACAATGTGACCCAATTCGCCTTCTCGGATCAACAAGCACCGACTATTTGACTCCGTTCGACTTCACGAATCATTAAGGCTTGTATTTGAACCAAATTGACTTCTCGGATCAACAAGTCTTCCATTTGACTTAATTGGGCTTCTCGGATCAACAAGTATCCATAACTTGATTCATTTGTTTTATAAAGTCACCAAGTACGCACGATGTGACCCAATTCGCCTTCTCGGATGAACAAGCACCCACAATTTGACTCCATTCGACTTCACCAATCATTAAGGCTTGTATTTGAACCCAATTGACTTCTTGGATCAACAAGTCTTTCAATTGACCTAATTCGGCTCCTCGGATTAACAAGTATCCATAACTTGATTCGTTTGTTTTACCAAGTCACCAAGTACGCACAATGTGACCCAATTCGCCTTCTCGGATCAACAAGCACCAACTATTTGACTCTGTTCGACTTCACGAATCATTAAGGCTTGTATTTGAACCCAATTGACTTCTCGGATCAACAAGTCTTCCATTTGACTTAATTGGGCTTCTCGGATCAACAAGTATCCATAACTTGATTCATTTGTTTTATAAAGTCACCAAGTACGCACGATGTGACCCAATTCGCCTTCTCGGATCAACAAGCACCCACAATTTGACTCCATTCGACTTCACGAATCATTAAGGCTTGTATTTGAACCCAATTGACTTCTCGGATCAACAAGTCTTTCGATTGACATAATTCGGCTCCTCGGATTAACAAGTATCCATAACTTGATCCGTTTGTTTTACCAAGTCACCAAGTACGCACAATGTGACCCAATTCGCCTTCTCGGATCAAGAAGCACCAACTACTTGACTCAGTTCGACTTCACGAATCATTAAGGCTTGTATTTGAACCCAATTGACTTCTCGGATCAACAAGTCTTCCATTTGACTTAATTGGGCTTCTCGTATCAACAAGTATCCATAACTTGATCCGTTTATTATACCAAGTCACCAAGTACGCACAATGTGACTCAATTCGCCTTCTCGGATCATTAAGGCTTGTATTTGAACCCAATTGACTTCTGGGATCAACAAGTCTTCCAATTGACCCAATTCGGCTTCTCGGACCAACAAGTATCCATAACTTGATCCGTTTGTTATACCAAGTCACCAAGTAAGCACAATGTGACCCAATTCGCCTTCTCGGATCAACAAGCACCAACAATTTGACTCCGTTCGACTTCACGAATCATTAAGGCTTGTATTTGAACCCAATTGACTTCTCGAATCAACAAGTCTTCCATTTGACTTAATTGGGGTTCTCGGATCAACAAGTATCCATAACTTGATTCATTTGTTTTATAAAGTCACCAAGTACGCACGATGTGACCCAATTTGCCTTCTAGGATCCACAAGCACCCACAATTTGACTCCGTTCGACTTCACCAATCATTAAGGCTTGTATTTGAACCCAATTGACTTCTTGGATCAACAAGTCTTTCAATTGACCTAATTCGGCTCCTCGGATTAACAAGTATCCATAACTTGATCCGTTTGTTTTACCAAGTCACCAAGTACGCACAATGTGACCCAATTCGCCTTCTCGGATCAACAAGCACCAACTATTTGACTCTGTTCGACTTCACGAATCATTACGGCTTGTATTTGAACCCAATTGACTTCTCGGATCAACAAGTCTTCCATTTGACTTAATTGGGCTTCAAGGATCAACAAGTATCCATAACTTGATTCATTTGTTTTATAAAGTCACCAAGTACGCACGATGTGACCCAATTCGCCTTCTCGGATCAACAAGCACCCACAATTTGACTCCATTCGACTTCACGAATCATTAAGGCTTGTATTTGAACCCAATTGACTTCTCGGATCAACAAGTCTTTCGATTGACATAATTCGGCTCCTCGGATTAACAAGTATCCATAACTTGATCCGTTTGTTTTACCAAGTCACCAAGTACGCACAATGTGACCCAATTCGCCTTCTCGGATCAACAAGCACCAACTACTTGACTCAGTTCGACTTCACGAATCATTAAGGCTTGTATTTGAACCCAATTGACTTCTCGGATCAACAAGTCTTCCATTTGACTTAATTGGGCTTCTCGTATCAACAAGTATCCATAACTTGATCCGTTTATTATACCAAGTCACCAAGTACGCACAATGTGACCCAATTCGCCTTCTCGGATCATTAAGGCTTGTATTTGAACCCAATTGACTTCTGGGATCAACAAGTCTTCCAATTGACCCAATTCGGCTTCTCGGACCAACAAGTATCCATAACTTGATCCGTTTGTTATACCAAGTCATCAAGTATGCACAATGTGACCCAATTCGCCTTCTCGGATCAACAAGCACCAACAATTTGACTCCGTTCGACTTCACGAATCATTAAGGCTTGTATTTGAACCCAATTGACTTCTCGGATCAATAAGTCTTCCATTCGACTTAATTGGGCTTCTCGGATCAACAAGTATCCATAACTTGATCCATTTGTTTTACCAAGTCACCAAGTACGCACAATGTGACCCAATTCGCCTTCTCGGATCATTAAGGCTTGTATTTGAACCCAATTGACTTCTCGGATCAACAAGTCTTCCATTTGACTTAATTGGGCTTCTTGTACCGACAAGTATCCATAACTTGATCCGTTTATTATACCAAGTCACCAAGTACGCACAATGTGACCCGATTCGCCTTCTCGGATCATTAAGGCTTGTATTTGAACCCAATTGACTTCTGGGATCAACAAGTCTTCCAATTGACCCAATTCGGCTTCTCGGATCAACAAGTATCCATAACTTGATCCGTTTGTTATACCAAGTCACCAAGTAAGCACAATGTGACCCAATTCGCCTTCTCGGATCAACAAGCACCAACAATTTGACTCCGTTCGACTTCACGAATCATTAAGGCTTGTATTTGAACCCAATTGACTTCTCGAATCAACAAGTCTTCCATTTGACTTAATTGGGGTTCTCGGATCAACAAGTATCCATAACTTGATCCGTTTGTTTTACCAAGTCACCAAGTACGCACAATGTGACCCAATTCGCCTTCTCGGATCAACAAGCACCGACTATTTGACTCCGTTCGACTTCACGAATCATTAAGGCTTGTATTTGAACCAAATTGACTTCTCGGATCAACAAGTCTTCCATTTGACTTAATTGGGCTTCTCGGATCAACAAGTATCCATAACTTGATTCATTTGTTTTATAAAGTCACCAAGTACGCACGATGTGACCCAATTCGCCTTCTCGGATGAACAAGCACCCACAATTTGACTCCATTCGACTTCACCAATCATTAAGGCTTGTATTTGAACCCAATTGACTTCTTGGATCAACAAGTCTTTCAATTGACCTAATTCGGCTCTTCGGATTAACAAGTATCCATAACTTGATCCGTTTGTTTTACCAAGTCACCAAGTACGCACAATGTGACCCAATTCGCCTTCTCGGATCAACAAGCACCAACTATTTGACTCTGTTCGACTTCACGAATCATTAAGGCTTGTATTTGAACCCAATTGACTTCTCGGATCAACAAGTCTTCCATTTGACTTAATTGGGCTTCTCGGATCAACAAGTATCCATAACTTGATTCATTTGTTTTATAAAGTCACCAAGTACGCACGATGTGACCCAATTCGCCTTCTCGGATCAACAAGCACCCACAATTTGACTCCATTCGACTTCACGAATCATTAAGGCTTGTATTTGAACCCAATTGACTTCTCGGATCAACAAGTCTTTCGATTGACATAATTCGGCTCCTCGGATTAACAAGTATCCATAACTTGATCCGTTTGTTTTACCAAGTCACCAAGTACGCACAATGTGACCCAATTAGCCTTCTCGGATCAACAAGCACCAACTACTTGACTCAGTTCGACTTCACGAATCATTAAGGCTTGTATTTGAACCCAATTGACTTCTCGGATCAACAAGTCTTCCATTTGACTTAATTGGGCTTCTCGTATCAACAAGTATCCATAACTTGATCCGTTTATTATACCAAGTCACCAAGTACGCACAATGTGACCCAATTCGCCTTCTCGGATCATTAAGGCTTGTATTTGAACCCAATTGACTTCTGGGATCAACAAGTCTTCCAATTGACCCAATTCGGCTTCTCGGACCACCAAGTATCCATAACTTGATCCGTTTGTTATACCAAGTCATCAAGTATGCACAATGTGACCCAATTCGCCTTCTCGGATCAACAAGCACCAACAATTTGACTCCGTTCGACTTCACGAATCATTAAGGCTTGTATTTGAACCCAATTGACTTCTCGGATCAATAAGTCTTCCATTCGACTTAATTGGGCTTCTCGGATCAACAAGTATCCATAACTTGATCCATTTGTTTTACCAAGTCACCAAGTACGCACAATGTGACCCAATTCGCCTTCTCGGATCATTAAGGCTTGTATTTGAACCCAATTGACTTCTCGGATCAACAAGTCTTCCATTTGACTTAATTGGGCTTCTCGTACCGACAAGTATCCATAACTTGATCCGTTTATTATACCAAGTCACCAAGTACGCACAATGTGACCCGATTCGCCTTCTCGGATCATTAAGGCTTGTATTTGAACCCAATTGACTTCTGGGATCAACAAGTCTTCCAATTGACCCAATTCAGCTTCTCGGATCAACAAGTATCCATAACTTGATCCGTTTGTTATACCAAGTCACCAAGTAAGCACAATGTGACCCAATTCGCCTTCTCGGATCAACAAGCACCAACAATTTGACTCCGTTCGACTTCACGAATCATTAAGGCTTGTATTTGAACCCAATTGACTTCTCGGATCAACAAGTCTTTCAATTGACCTAATTCGGCTCCTCGGATTAACAAGTATCCATAACTTGATCCGTTTGTTTTACCAAGTCACCAAGTACGCACAATGTGACCCAATTCGCCTTCTCGGATCAACAAGCACCAACTACTTGACTCTGTTCGACTTCACGAATCATTAAGGCTTGTATTTGAACCCAATTGACTTCTCGGATCAACAAGACTTCCATTTGACTTAATTGGGCTTCTCGGATCAACAAGTATCCATAACTTGATTCGTTTGTCTTATAAAGTCACCAAGTACGCACAATGTGACACAATTCGCCTTCTCGGATCGACAAGCACCAACAATTTGACTCCGTTCGACTTCACGAATCTTTAAGGCTTGTATTTGAACCCAATTGACTTCTCGGATCAACAAGTCTTTCAATTGACCAAATTCGGCTCCTCGGATTAACAAGTATCCATAACTTAATCTGTTTGTTTTACAAAGTCACCAAGTACGCACAATGTGACCCAATTCGCCTTCTCGGATCACCAAGCACCAACTAAAGTCTTTCAATTGACCCAATTCGGCTTCTCGGATCAACAAGTATCCATAACTTGATCTGTTCCTAGGCGTCTCACTAGTGTTGCACGCCCGGCAGTTCTATCGCCCCTGGACGGAACCTCCACGACACTCATTGCTCTGCCGCCTTCAGCTGGTGTTGCTTGTTCCAGCATAGCATTCCCTGCTCTACATGTCGTTTGCACTCCGGAAGCTCTTCCCGGACCACAGATCTCACTCCCTTCTATGAGTGTTTGGCCTCGCACTCACGGCGCTTGGTTCCCTTCAGTGGTTACTCCCCCACTTTTAGCGTCTTAGATCTGTTAGACTTTTTAGTCTACTACCGGCTTGTGGTAGTTTCGATATTGGACTTTGTTATACACACTGCGCAGCGTTTCTCGGCTATTGTATTAGCCTGCACATAGAGCATTTTGGGTTTTGCTACTTCTTTTTTGTACACACTTTATTTTCATTTTATTTATACAAGCAACTATTTAACTTCACGAATCATTAAGGCTTGTATTTGAACCCAATTGACTTCTCGGATCAACAAGTGTTTCAATTGACCCAATTCGGCTTCTCGGATCAATAAGTATCCATAACTTGATCTGTTTGTTTTACCAAGTCACCAAGTACGCACAATGTGACCCATTTCGACTTCTTGGATCAACAAGCACCAACTAATTGACTCCGTTCGATTTCACGAATCATTAAGGCTTGTATTTGAACCTAATTGACTTCTCGGATCAACAAGTCTTTCAATTGACCCAATTCGGCTCCTCGGATTAACAAGTATCCATAACTTGATCCATTTGTTTTACCAAGTCACCAAGTACGCACAATGTGATCCAAATCGCCTTCTCGGATCATTAAGGCTTGTATTTGAACCCAATTGACTTCTGGGATCAACAAGTCTTCCAATTGACCCAATTCGGCTTCTCGGACCAACAAGTATCCATAACTTGATCCGTTTGTTATACCAAGTCATCAAGTATGCACAATGTGACCCAATTCGCCTTCTCGGATCAACAAGCACCAACAATTTGACTCCGTTCGACTTCACGAATCATTAAGGCTTGTATTTGAACCCAATTGACTTCTCGGATCAATAAGTCTTCCATTCGACTTAATTGGGCTTCTCGGATCAACAAGTATCCATAACTTGATCCATTTGTTTTACCAAGTCACCAAGTACGCACAATGTGACCCAATTCGCCTTCTCGGATCATTAAGGCTTGTATTTGAACCCAATTGACTTCTCGGATCAACAAGTCTTCCATTTGACTTAATTGGGCTTCTCGTACCGACAAGTATCCATAACTTGATCCGTTTATTATACCAAGTCACCAAGTACGCACAATGTGACCCGATTCGCCTTCTCGGATCATTAAGGCTTGTATTTGAACCCAATTGACTTCTGGGATCAACAAGTCTTCCAATTGACCCAATTCAGCTTCTCGGATCAACAAGTATCCATAACTTGATCCGTTTGTTATACCAAGTCACCAAGTAAGCACAATGTGACCCAATTCGCCTTCTCGGATCAACAAGCACCAACAATTTGACTCCGTTCGACTTCACGAATCATTAAGGCTTGTATTTGAACCCAATTGACTTCTCGGATCAACAAGTCTTTCAATTGACCTAATTCGGCTCCTCGGATTAACAAGTATCCATAACTTGATCCGTTTGTTTTACCAAGTCACCAAGTACGCACAATGTGACCCAATTCGCCTTCTCGGATCAACAAGCACCAACTACTTGACTCTGTTCGACTTCACGAATCATTAAGGCTTGTATTTGAACCCAATTGACTTCTCGGATCAACAAGACTTCCATTTGACTTAATTGGGCTTCTCGGATCAACAAGTATCCATAACTTGATTCGTTTGTCTTATAAAGTCACCAAGTACGCACAATGTGACACAATTCGCCTTCTCGGATCGACAAGCACCAACAATTTGACTCCGTTCGACTTCACGAATCTTTAAGGCTTGTATTTGAACCCAATTGACTTCTCGGATCAACAAGTCTTTCAATTGACCAAATTCGGCTCCTCGGATTAACAAGTATCCATAACTTAATCTGTTTGTTTTACAAAGTCACCAAGTACGCACAATGTGACCCAATTCGCCTTCTCGGATCACCAAGCACCAACTAAAGTCTTTCAATTGACCCAATTCGGCTTCTCGGATCAACAAGTATCCATAACTTGATCTGTTCCTAGGCGTCTCACTAGTGTTGCACGCCCGGCAGTTCTATCGCCCCTGGACGGAACCTCCACGGCACTCATTGCTCTGCCGCCTTCAGCTGGTGTTGCTTGTTCCAGCATAGCATTCCCTGCTCTACATGTCGTTTGCACTCCGGAAGCTCTTCCCGGACCACAGATCTCACTCCCTTCTATGAGTGTTTGGCCTCGCACTCACGGCGCTTGGTTCCCTTCAGTGGTTACTCCCCCACTTTTAGCGTCTTAGATCTGTTAGACTTTTTAGTCTACTACCGGCTTGTGGTAGTTTCGATATTGGACTTTGTTATACGCACTGCGCAGCGTTTCTCGGCTATTGTATTAGCCTGCACATAGAGCATTTTGGGTTTTGCTACTTCTTTTTTGTACACACTTTATTTTCATTTTATTTATACAAGCAACTATTTAACTTCACGAATCATTAAGGCTTGTATTTGAACCCAATTGACTTCTCGGATCAACAAGTGTTTCAATTGACCCAATTCGGCTTCTCGGATCAATAAGTATCCATAACTTGATCTGTTTGTTTTACCAAGTCACCAAGTACGCACAATGTGACCCATTTCGCCTTCTCGAATCAACAAGCACCAACTAATTGACTCCGTTCGATTTCACGAATCATTAAGGCTTGTATTTGAACCCAATTGACTTCTCGGATCAACAAGTCTTTCAATTGACCCAATTCGGCTCCTCGGATTAACAAGTATCCATAACTTGATCCATTTATTTTACCAAGTCACCAAGTACGCACAATGTGACCCAAATCGCCTTCTCGGATCATTAAGGCTTGTATTTGAACCCAATTGACTTCTGGGATCAACAAGTCTTCCAATTGACCCAATTCGGCTTCTCGGATCAACAAGTATCCATAACTTGATCCGTTTGTTATACCAAGTCACCAAGTAAGCACAATGTGACCCAATTCGCCTTCTCGGATCAACAAGCACCAACAATTTGACTCCGTTCGACTTCACGAATCATTAAGGCTTGTATTTGAACCCAATTGACTTCTCGAATCAACAAGTCTTCCATTTGACTTAATTGGGGTTCTCGGATCAACAAGTATCCATAACTTGATCCGTTTGTTTTACCAAGTCACCAAGTACGCACAATGCGACCCAATTCGCCTTCTCGGATCAACAAGCACCGCCTATTTGACTCCGTTCGACTTCACGAATCATTAAGGCTTGTATTTGAACCAAATTGACTTCTCGGATCAACAAGTCTTCCATTTGACTTAATTGGGCTTCTCGGATCAACAAGTATCCATAACTTGATTCATTTGTTTTATAAAGTCACCAAGTACGCACGATGTGACCCAATTCGCCTTCTCGGATGAACAAGCACCCACAATTTGACTCCATTCGACTTCACCAATCATTAAGGCTTGTATTTGAACCCAATTGACTTCTTGGATCAACAAGTCTTTCAATTGACCTAATTCGGCTCCTCGGATTAACAAGTATCCATAACTTGATCCGTTTGTTTTACCAAGTCACCAAGTACGCACAATGTGACCCAATTCGCCTTCTCGGATCAACAAGCACCAACTATTTGACTCTGTTCGACTTCACGAATCATTAAGGCTTGTATTTGAACCCAATTGACTTCTCGGATCAACAAGTCTTCCATTTGACTTAATTGGGCTTCTCGGATCAACAAGTATCCATAACTTGATTCATTTGTTTTATAAAGTCACCAAGTACGCACGATGTGACCCAATTCGCCTTCTCGGATCAACAAGCACCCACAATTTGACTCCATTCGACTTCACGAATCATTAAGGCTTGTATTTGAACCCAATTGACTTCTCGGATCAACAAGTCTTTCGATTGACATAATTCGGCTCCTCGGATTAACAAGTATCCATAACTTGATCCGTTTGTTTTACCAAGTCACCAAGTACGCACAATGTGACCCAATTAGCCTTCTCGGATCAACAAGCACCAACTACTTGACTCAGTTCGACTTCACGAATCATTAAGGCTTGTATTTGAACCCAATTGACTTCTCGGATCAACAAGTCTTCCATTTGACTTAATTGGGCTTCTCGTATCAACAAGTATCCATAACTTGATCCGTTTATTATACCAAGTCACCAAGTACGCACAATGTGACCCAATTCGCCTTCTCGGATCATTAAGGCTTGTATTTGAACCCAATTGACTTCTGGGATCAACAAGTCTTCCAATTGACCCAATTCGGCTTCTCGGACCAACAAGTATCCATAACTTGATCCGTTTGTTATACCAAGTCATCAAGTATGCACAATGTGACCCAATTCGCCTTCTCGGATCAACAAGCACCAACAATTTGACTCCGTTCGACTTCACGAATCATTAAGGCTTGTATTTGAACCCAATTGACTTCTCGGATCAATAAGTCTTCCATTCGACTTAATTGGGCTTCTCGGATCAACAAGTATCCATAACTTGATCCATTTGTTTTACCAAGTCACCAAGTACGCACAATGTGACCCAATTCGCCTTCTCGGATCATTAAGGCTTGTATTTGAACCCAATTGACTTCTCGGACCAACAAGTCTTCCATTTGACTTAATTGGGCTTCTCGTACCGACAAGTATCCATAACTTGATCCGTTTATTATACCAAGTCACCAAGTACGCACAATGTGACCCGATTCGCCTTCTCGGATCATTAAGGCTTGTATTTGAACCCAATTGACTTCTGGGATCAACAAGTCTTCCAATTGACCCAATTCGGCTTCTCGGATCAACAAGTATCCATAACTTGATCCGTTTGTTATACCAAGTCACCAAGTAAGCACAATGTGACCCAATTCGCCTTCTCGGATCAACAAGCACCAACAATTTGACTCCGTTCGACTTCACGAATCATTAAGGCTTGTATTTGAACCCAATTGACTTCTCGGATCAACAAGTCTTTCAATTGACCTAATTCGGCTCCTCGGATCAACAAGTATCCATAACTTGATCCATTTGTTTTACCAAGTCACCAAGTACGCACAATGTGACCCAATTCGCCTTCTCGGATCATTAAGGCTTGTATTTGAACCCAATTGACTTCTCGGATCAACAAGTCTTCCATTTGACTTAATTGGGCTTCTCGTACCGACAAGTATCCATAACTTGATCCGTTTATTATACCAAGTCACCAAGTACGCACAATGTGACCCGATTCGCCTTCTCGGATCATTAAGGCTTGTATTTGAACCCAATTGACTTCTGGGATCAACAAGTCTTCCAATTGACCCAATTCGGCTTCTCGGATCAACAAGTATCCATAACTTGATCCGTTTGTTATACCAAGTCACCAAGTAAGCACAATGTGACCCAATTCGCCTTCTCGGATCAACAAGCACCAACAATTTGACGCCGTTCGACTTCACGAATCATTAAGGCTTGTATTTGAACCCAATTGACTTCTCGAATCAACAAGTCTTCCATTTGACTTAATTGGGGTTCTCGGATCAACAAGTATCCATAACTTGATCCGTTTGTTTTACCAAGTCACCAAGTACGCACAATGTGACCCAATTCGCCTTCTCGGATCAACAAGCACCGACTATTTGACTCCGTTCGACTTCACGAATCATTAAGGCTTGTATTTGAACCGAATTGACTTCTCGGATCAACAAGTCTTCCATTTGACTTAATTGGGCTTCTCGGATCAACAAGATCCATAACTTGATTCATTTGTTTTATAAAGTCACCAAGTACGCACGATGTGACCCAATTCGCCTTCTCGGATCAACAAGCACCCACAATTTGACTCCATTCGACTTCACGAATCATTAAGGCTTGTATTTGAATCCAATTGACTTCTCGGATCAACAAGTCTTTCGATTGACATAATTCGGCTCCTCGGATTAACAAGTATCCATAACTTGATCCGTTTGTTTTACCAAGTCACCAAGTACGCACAATGTGACCCAATTCACCTTCTCGGATCAACAAGCACCAACGACTTGACTCAGTTCGACTTCACGAATCATTAAGGCTTGTATTTGAACCCAATTGACTTCTCTGATCAACAAGTCTTCCATTTACCTTAATTGGGCTTCTCGGATCAACAAGTATCCATAACTTGATTCGTTTGTCTTATAAAGTCACCAAGTACGCACAATGTGACACAATTCGCCTTCTCGGATCGACAAGCACCAACAATTTGACTCCGTTCGACTTCACGAATCTTTAAGGCTTGTATTTGAACCCAATTGACTTCTCGGATCAACGAGTCTTTCAATTGACCCAACTCGGCTCCTCGGATTAACAAGTATCCATAACTTGATTTGTTTGTTTTACAATGTCACCAAGTACGCACAATGTGACCCAATTCGCCTTCTCGGATCACCAAGCACCAACTAAAGTCTTTCAATTGACCCAATTCGGCTTCTCGGATCAACAAGTATCCATAACTTGATCTGTTCCTAGGCGTCTCACTAGTGTTGCACGCCCGGCAGTTCTATCGCCCCTGGACGGAACCTCCACGGCACTCATTGCTCTGCCGCCTTCAGCTTGTGTTGCTTGTTCCAGCATAGCATTCCCTGCTCTACATGTCGTTTGCACTCCGGAAGCTCTTCCCGGACCACAGATCTCACTCCCTTCTATGAGTGTTTGGCCTCGCACTCACGGCGCTTGGTTCCCTTCAGTGGTTACTCCCCCACTTTTAGCGTCTTAGATCTGTTAGACTTTTTAGTCTACTACCGGCTTGTGGTAGTTTCGATATTGGACTTTGTTATACGCACTGCGCAGCGTTTCTCGGCTATTGTATTAGCCTGCACATAGAGCATTTTGGGTTTTGCTACTTCTTTTTTGTACACACTTTATTTTCATTTTATTTATACAAGCAACTATTTAACTTCACGAATCATTAAGACTTGTATTTGAACCCAATTGACTTCTAGGATCAACAAGTGTTTCAATTGACCCAATTCGGCTTCTCGGATCAATAAGTATCCATAACTTGATCTGTTTGTTTTACCAAGTCACCAAGTACGCACAATGTGACCCATTTCGCCTTCTTGGATCAACAAGCACCAACTAATTGACTCCGTTCGATTTCACGAATCATTAAGGCTTGTATTTGAACCTAATTGACTTCTCGGATCAACAAGTCTTTCAATTGACCCAATTCGGCTCCTCGGATTAACAAGTATCCATAACTTGATCCATTTGTTTTACCAAGTCACCAAGTACGCACAATGTGATCCAAATCGCCTTCTCGGATCATTAAGGCTTGTATTTGAACCCAATTGACTTCTCGGATCAACAAGTCTTCCATTTGACTTAATTGGGCTTCTCGTATCAACAAGTATCCATAACTTGATCTGTTTATTATACCAAGTCACCAAGTACGCACAATGTGACCCAATTCGCCTTCTCGGATCATTAAGGCTTGTATTTGAACCCAATTGACTTCTGGGATCAACAAGTCTTCCAATTGACCCAATTCGGCTTCTCGGACCAACAAGTATCCATAACTTGATCCGTTTGTTATACCAAGTCATCAAGTATGCACAATGTGACCCAATTCGCCTTCTCGGATCAACAAGCACCAACAATTTGACTCCGTTCGACTTCACGAATCATTAAGGCTTGTATTTGAACCCAATTGACTTCTCGGATCAATAAGTCTTCCATTCGACTTAATTGGGCTTCTCGGATCAACAAGTATCCATAACTTGATCCATTTGTTTTACCAAGTCACCAAGTACGCACAATGTGACCCAATTCGCCTTCTCGGATCATTAAGGCTTGTATTTGAACCCAATTGACTTCTCGGATCAACAAGTCTTCCATTTGACTTAATTGGGCTTCTCGTACCGACAAGTATCCATAACTTGATCCGTTTATTATACCAAGTCACCAAGTACGCACAATGTGACCCGATTCGCCTTCTCGGATCATTAAGGCTTGTATTTGAACCCAATTGACTTCTGGGATCAACAAGTCTTCCAATTGACCCAATTCGGCTTCTCGGATCAACAAGTATCCATAACTTGATCCGTTTGTTATACCAAGTCACCAAGTAAGCACAATGTGACCCAATTCGCCTTCTCGGATCAACAAGCACCAACAATTTGACGCCGTTCGACTTCACGAATCATTAAGGCTTGTATTTGAGCCCAATTGACTTCTCGAATCAACAAGTCTTCCATTTGACTTAATTGGGGTTCTCGGATCAACAAGTATCCATAACTTGATCCGTTTGTTTTACCAAGTCACCAAGTACGCACAATGTGACCCAATTCGCCTTCTCGGATCAACAAGCACCGACTATTTGACTCCGTTCGACTTCACGAATCATTAAGGCTTGTATTTGAACCGAATTGACTTCTCGGATCAACAAGTCTTCCATTTGACTTAATTGGGCTTCTCGGATCAACAAGTATCCATAACTTGATTCATTTGTTTTATAAAGTCACCAAGTACGCACGATGTGACCCAATTCGCCTTCTCGGATCAACAAGCACCCACAATTTGACTCCATTCGACTTCACGAATCATTAAGGCTTGTATTTGAATCCAATTGACTTCTCGGATCAACAAGTCTTTCGATTGACATAATTCGGCTCCTCGGATTAACAAGTATCCATAACTTGATCCGTTTGTTTTACCAAGTCACCAAGTACGCACAATGTGACCCAATTCGCCTTCTCGGATCAACAAGCACCAACGACTTGACTCAGTTCGACTTCACGAATCATTAAGGCTTGTATTTGAACCCAATTGACTTCTCGGATCAACAAGTCTTCCATTTACCTTAATTGGGCTTCTCTGATCAACAAGTATCCATAACTTGATTCGTTTGTCTTATAAAGTCACCAAGTACGCACAATGTGACACAATTCGCCTTCTCGGATCGACAAGCACCAACAATTTGACTCCGTTCGACTTCACGAATCTTTAAGGCTTGTATTTGAACCCAATTGACTTCTCGGATCAACGAGTCTTTCAATTGACCCAACTCGGCTCCTCGAATTAACAAGTATCCATAACTTGATTTGTTTGTTTTACAATGTCACCAAGTACGCACAATGTGACCCAATTCGCCTTCTCGGATCACCAAGCACCAACTAAAGTCTTTCAATTGACCCAATTCGGCTTCTCGGATCAACAAGTATCCATAACTTGATCTGTTCCTAGGCGTCTCACTAGTGTTGCACGCCCGGCAGTTCTATCGCCCCTGGACGGAACCTCCACGGCACTCATTGCTCTGCCGCCTTCAGCTTGTGTTGCTTGTTCCAGCATAGCATTCCCTGCTCTACATGTCGTTTGCACTCCGGAAGCTCTTCCCGGACCACAGATCTCACTCCCTTCTATGAGTGTTTGGCCTCGCACTCACGGCGCTTGGTTCCCTTCAGTGGTTACTTCCCCACTTTTAGCGTCTTAGATCTGTTAGACTTTTTAGTCTACTACCGGCTTGTGGTAGTTTCGATATTGGACTTTGTTATACGCACTGCGCAGCGTTTCTCGGCTATTGTATTAGCCTGCACATAGAGCATTTTGGGTTTTGCTACTTCTTTTTTGTACACACTTTATTTTCATTTTATTTATACAAGCAACTATTTAACTTCACGAATCATTAAGGCTTGTATTTGAACCCAATTGACTTCTCGGATCAACAAGTGTTTCAATTGACCCAATTCGGCTTCTCGGATCAATAAGTATCCATAACTTGATCTGTTTGTTTTACCAAGTCACCAAGTACGCACAATGTGACCCATTTCGCCTTCTCGAATCAACAAGCACCAACTAATTGACTCCGTTCGATTTCACGAATCTTTAAGGCTTGTATTTGAACCCAATTGACTTCTCGGATCAACAAGTCTTTCAATTGACCCAATTCGGCTCCTCGGATTAACAAGTATCCATAACTTGATCCACTTATTTTACCAAGTCACCAAGTACGCACAATGTGACCCAAATCGCCTTCTCGGATCATTAAGGCTTGTATTTGATCCCAATTGACTTCTCGGATCAACAAGTCTTCCATTTGACTTAATTGGGCTTCTCGTACCGACAAGTATCCATAACTTGATCCGTTTATTATACCAAGTCACCAAGTACGCACAATGTGACCCGATTCGCCTTCTCGGATCATTAAGGCTTGTATTTGAACCCAATTGACTTCTGGGATCAACAAGTCTTCCAATTGACCCAATTCGGCTTCTCGGATCAACAGGTATCCATAACTTGATCCGTTTGTTATACCAAGTCACCAAGTAAGCACAATGTGACCCAATTCGCCTTCTCGGATCAACAAGCACCAACAATTTGACGCCGTTCGACTTCACGAATCATTAAGGCTTGTATTTGAACCCAATTGACTTCTCGAATCAACAAGTCTTCCATTTGACTTAATTGGGGTTCTCGGATCAACAAGTATCCATAACTTGATCCGTTTGTTTTACCAAGTCACCAAGTACGCACAATGTGACCCAATTCGCCTTCTCGGATCAACAAGCACCGACTATTTGACTCCGTTCGACTTCACGAATCATTAAGGCTTGTATTTGAACCGAATTGACTTCTCGGATCAACAAGTCTTCCATTTGACTTAATTGGGCTTCTCGGATCAACAAGTATCCATAACTTGATTCATTTGTTTTATAAAGTCACCAAGTACGCACGATGTGACCCAATTCGCCTTCTCGGATCAACAAGCACCCACAATTTGACTCCATTCGACTTCACGAATCATTAAGGCTTGTATTTGAATCCAATTGACTTCTCGGATCAACAAGTCTTTCGATTGACATAATTCGGCTCCTCGGATTAACAAGTATCCATAACTTGATCCGTTTGTTTTACCAAGTCACCAAGTACGCACAATGTGACCCAATTCGCCTTCTCGGATCAACAAGCACCAACGACTTGACTCAGTTCGACTTCACGAATCATTAAGGCTTGTATTTGAACCCAATTGACTTCTCGGATCAACAAGTCTTCCATTTACCTTAATTGGGCTTCTCGGATCAACAAGTATCCATAACTTGATTCGTTTGTCTTATAAAGTCACCAAGTACGCACAATGTGACACAATTCGCCTTCTCGGATCGACAAGCACCAACAATTTGACTCCGTTCGACTTCACGAATCTTTAAGGCTTGTATTTGAATCCAATTGACTTCTCGGATCAACGAGTCTTTCAATTGACCCAACTCGGCTCCTCGGATTAACAAGTATCCATAACTTGATTTGTTTGTTTTACAATGTCACCAAGTACGCACAATGTGACCCAATTCGCCTTCTCGGATCACCAAGCACCAACTAAAGTCTTTCAATTGACCCAATTCGGCTTCTCGGATCAACAAGTATCCATAACTTTATCTGTTCCTAGGCGTCTCACTAGTGTTGCACGCCCGGCAGTTCTATCGCCCCTGGACGGAACCTCCACGGCACTCATTGCTCTGCCGCCTTCAGCTTGTGTTGCTTGTTCCAGCATAGCATTCCCTGCTCTACATGTCGTTTGCACTCCGGAAGCTCTTCCCGGACCACAGATCTCACTCCCTTCTATGAGTGTTTGGCCTCGCACTCACGGCGCTTGGTTCCCTTCAGTGGTTACTCCCCCACTTTTAGCGTCTTAGATCTGTTAGACTTTTTAGTCTACTACCGGCTTGTGGTAGTTTCGATATTGGACTTTGTTATACGCACTGCGCAGCGTTTCTCGGCTATTGTATTAGCCTGCACATAGAGCATTTTGGGTTTTGCTACTTCTTTTTTGTACACACTTTATTTTCATTTTATTTATACAAGCAACTATTTAACTTCACGAATCATTAAGGCTTGTATTTGAACCCAATTGACTTCTCGGATCAACAAGTGTTTCAATTGACCCAATTCGGCTTCTCGGATCAATAAGTATCCATAACTTGATCTGTTTGTTTTACCAAGTCACCAAGTACGCACAATGTGACCCATTTCGCCTTCTCAAATCAACAAGCACCAACTAATTGACTTCGTTCGATTTCACGAATCTTTAAGGCTTGTATTTGAACCCAATTGACTTCTCGGATCAACAAGTCTTTCAATTGACCCAATTCGGCTCCTCGGATTAACAAGTATCCATAACTTGATCCACTTATTTTACCAAGTCACCATGTACGCACAATGTGACCCAAATCGCCTTCTCGGATCATTAAGGCTTGTATTTGAACCCAATTGACTTCTGGGATCAACAAGTCTTCCAATTGACCCAATTCGGCTTCTCGGATCAACAAGTATCCATAACTTGATCCGTTTGTTATACCAAGTCACCAAGTAAGCACAATGTGACCCAATTCGCCTTCTCGGATCAACAAGCACCAACAATTTGACTCCGTTCGACTTCACGAATCATTAAGGCTTGTATTTGAACCCAATTGACTTCTCGAATCAACAAGTCTTCCATTTGACTTAATTGGGGTTCTCGGATCAACAAGTATCCATAACTTGATCCGTTTGTTTTACCAAGTCACCAAGTACGCACAATGCGACCCAATTCGCCTTCTCGGATCAAGAAGCACCGACTATTTGACTCCGTTCGACTTCACGAATCATTAAGGCTTGTATTTGAACCAAATTGACTTCTCGGATCAACAAGTCTTCCATTTGACTTAATTGGGCTTCTCGGATCAACAAGTATCCATAACTTGATTCATTTGTTTTATAAAGTCACCAAGTACGCACGATGTGACCCAATTCGCCTTCTCGGATGAACAAGCACCCACAATTTGACTCCATTCGACTTCACCAATCATTAAGGCTTGTATTTGAACCCAATTGACTTCTTGGATCAACAAGTCTTTCAATTGACCTAATTCGGCTCCTCGGATTAACAAGTATCCATAACTTGATCCGTTTATTTTACCAAGTCACCAAGTACGCACAAGGTGACCCAATTCGCCTTCTCGGATCAACAAGCACCAACTATTTGACTCTGTTCGACTTCACGAATCATTAAGGCTTGTATTTGAACCCAATTGACTTCTCGGATCAACAAGTCTTCCATTTGACTTAATTGGGCTTCTCGGATCAACAAGTATCCATAACTTGATTCATTTGTTTTATAAAGTCACCAAGTACGCACGATGTGACCCAATTCGCCTTCTCGGATCAACAAGCACCCACAATTTGACTCCATTCGACTTCACGAATCATTAAGGCTTGTATTTGAACCCAATTGACTTCTCGGATCAACAAGTCTTTCGATTGACATAATTCGGCTCCTCGGATTAACAAGTATCCATAACTTGATCCGTTTGTTTTACCAAGTCACCAAGTACGCACAATGTGACCCAATTAGCCTTCTCGGATCAACAAGCACCAACTACTTGACTCAGTTCGACTTCACGAATCATTAAGGCTTGTATTTGAACCCAATTGACTTCTCGGATCAACAAGTCTTCCATTTGACTTAATTGGGCTTCTCGTATCAACAAGTATCCATAACTTGATCCGTTTATTATACCAAGTCACCAAGTACGCACAGTGTGACCCAATTCGCCTTCTCGGATCATTAAGGCTTGTATTTGAACCCAATTGACTTCTGGGATCAACAAGTCTTCCAATTGACCCAATTCGGCTTCTCGGATCAACAAGTATCCATAACTTGATCCGTTTGTTATACCAAGTCACCAAGTAAGCACAATGTGACCCAATTCGCCTTCTCGGATCAACAAGCACCAACAATTTGACTCCGTTCGACTTCACGAATCATTAAGGCTTGTATTTGAACCCAATTGACTTCTCGAATCAACAAGTCTTCCATTTGACTTAATTGGGGTTCTCGGATCAACAAGTATCCATAACTTGATCCGTTTGTTTTACCAAGTCACCAAGTACGCACAATGCGACCCAATTCGCCTTCTCGGATCAAGAAGCACCGACTATTTGACTCCGTTCGACTTCACGAATCATTAAGGCTTGTATTTGAACCAAATTGACTTCTCGGATCAACAAGTCTTCCATTTGACTTAATTGGGCTTCTCGGATCAACAAGTATCCATAACTTGATTCATTTGTTTTATAAAGTCACCAAGTACGCACGATGTGACCCAATTCGCCTTCTCGGATGAACAAGCACCCACAATTTGACTCCATTCGACTTCACCAATCATTAAGGCTTGTATTTGAACCCAATTGACTTCTTGGATCAACAAGTCTTTCAATTGACCTAATTCGGCTCCTCGGATTAACAAGTATCCATAACTTGATCCGTTTATTTTACCAAGTCACCAAGTACGCACAAGGTGACCCAATTCGCCTTCTCGGATCAACAAGCACCAACTATTTGACTCTGTTCGACTTCACGAATCATTAAGGCTTGTATTTGAACCCAATTGACTTCTCGGATCAACAAGTCTTCCATTTGACTTAATTGGGCTTCTCGGATCAACAAGTATCCATAACTTGATTCATTTGTTTTATAAAGTCACCAAGTACGCACGATGTGACCCAATTCGCCTTCTCGGATCAACAAGCACCCACAATTTGACTCCATTCGACTTCACGAATCATTAAGGCTTGTATTTGAACCCAATTGACTTCTCGGATCAACAAGTCTTTCGATTGACATAATTCGGCTCTTCGGATTAACAAGTATCCATAACTTGATCCGTTTGTTTTACCAAGTCACCAAGTACGCACAATGTGACCCAATTAGCCTTCTCGGATCAACAAGCACCAACTACTTGACTCAGTTCGACTTCACGAATCATTAAGGCTTGTATTTGAACCCAATTGACTTCTCGGATCAACAAGTCTTCCATTTGACTTAATTGGGCTTCTCGTATCAACAAGTATCCATAACTTGATCCGTTTATTATACCAAGTCACCAAGTACGCACAATGTGACCCAATTCGCCTTCTCGGATCATTAAGGCTTGTATTTGAACCCAATTGACTTCTGGGATCAACAAGTCTTCCAATTGACCCAATTCGGCTTCTCGGACCAACAAGTATCCATAACTTGATCCGTTTGTTATACCAAGTCATCAAGTATGCACAATGTGACCCAATTCGCCTTCTCGGATCAACAAGCACCAACAATTTGACTCCGTTCGACTTCACGAATCATTAAGGCTTGTATTTGAACCCAATTGACTTCTCGGATCAATAAGTCTTCCATTCGACTTAATTGGGCTTCTCGGATCAACAAGTATCCATAACTTGATCCATTTGTTTTACCAAGTCACCAAGTACGCACAATGTGACCCAATTCGCCTTCTCGGATCATTAAGGCTTGTATTTGAACCCAATTGACTTCTCGGATCAACAAGTCTTCCATTTGACTTAATTGGGCTTCTCGTACCGACAAGTATCCATAACTTGATCCGTTTATTATACCAAGTCACCAAGTACGCACAATGTGACCCGATTCGCCTTCTCGGATCATTAAGGCTTGTATTTGAACCCAATTGACTTCTGGGATCAACAAGTCTTCCAATTGACCCAATTCGGCTTCTCGGATCAACAAGTATCCATAACTTGATCCGTTTGTTATACCAAGTCACCAAGTAAGCACAATGTGACCCAATTCGCCTTCTCGGATCAACAAGCACCAACAATTTGACTCCGTTCGACTTCACGAATCATTAAGGCTTGTATTTGAACCCAATTGACTTCTCGGATCAACAAGTCTTTCAATTGACCTAATTCGGCTCTTCGGATTAACAAGTATCCATAACTTGATCCGTTTGTTTTACCAAGTCACCAAGTACGCACAATGTGACCCAATTCGCCTTCTCGGATCAACAAGCACCAACTACTTGACTCTGTTCGACTTCACGAATCATTAAGGCTTGTATTTGAACCCAATTGACTTCTCGGATCAACAAGACTTCCATTTGACTTAATTGGGCTTCTCGGATCAACAAGTATCCATAACTTGATTCGTTTGTCTTATAAAGTCACCAAGTACGCACAATGTGACACAATTCGCCTTCTCGGATCGACAAGCACCAACAATTTGACTCCGTTCGACTTCACGAATCTTAAAGGCTTGTATTTGAACCCAATTGACTTCTCGGATCAACAAGTCTTTCAATTGACCAAATTCGGCTCCTCGGATTAACAAGTATCCATAACTTAATCTGTTTGTTTTACAAAGTCACCAAGTACGCACAATGTGACCCAATTCGCCTTCTCGGATCACCAAGCACCAACTAAAGTCTTTCAATTGACCTAATTCGGCTTCTCGGATCAACAAGTATCCATAACTTGATCTGTTCCTAGGCGTCTCACTAGTGTTGCACGCCCGGCAGTTCTATCGCCCCTGGACGGAACCTCCACGGCACTCATTGCTCTGCCGCCTTCAGCTGGTGTTGCTTGTTCCAGCATAGCATTCCCTGCTCTACATGTCGTTTGCACTCCGGAAGCTCTTCCCGGACCACAGATCTCACTCCCTTCTATGAGTGTTTGGCCTCGCACTCACGGCGCTTGGTTCCCTTCAGTGGTTACTCCCCCACTTTTAGCGTCTTAGATCTGTTAGACTTTTTAGTCTACTACCGGCTTGTGGTAGTTTCGATATTGGACTTTGTTATACACACTGCGCAGCGTTTCTCGGCTATTGTATTAGCCTGCACATAGAGCATTTTGGGTTTTGCTACTTCTTTTTTGTACACACTTTATTTTCATTTTATTTATACAAGCAACTATTTAACTTCACGAATCATTAAGGCTTGTATTTGAACCCAATTGACTTCTCTGATCAACAAGTGTTTCAATTGACCCAATTCGGCTTCTCGGATCAATAAGTATCCATAACTTGATCTGTTTGTTTTACCAAGTCACCAAGTACGCACAATGTGACCCATTTCGCCTTCTTGGATCAACAAGCACCAACTAATTGACTCCGTTCGATTTCACGAATCATTAAGGCTTGTATTTGAACCTAATTGACTTCTCGGATCAACAAGTCTTTCAATTGACCCAATTCGGCTCCTCGGATTAACAAGTATCCATAACTTGATCCATTTGTTTTACCAAGTCACCAAGTACGCACAATGTGATCCAAATCGCCTTCTCGGATCATTAAGGCTTGTATTTGAACCCAATTGACTTCTCGGATCAACAAGTCTTCCATTTGACTTAATTGGGCTTCTCGTATCAACAAGTATCCATAACTTGATCCGTTTATTATACCAAGTCACCAAGTACGCACAATGTGACCCAATTCGCCTTCTCGGATCATTAAGGCTTGTATTTGAACCCAATTGACTTCTGGGATCAACAAGTCTTCCAATTGACCCAATTCGGCTTCTCGGACCAACAAGTATCCATAACTTGATCCGTTTGTTATACCAAGTCATCAAGTATGCACAATGTGACCCAATTCGCCTTCTCGGATCAACAAGCACCAACAATTTGACTCCGTTCGACTTCACGAATCATTAAGGCTTGTATTTGAACCCAATTGACTTCTCGGATCAATAAGTCTTCCATTCGACTTAATTGGGCTTCTCGGATCAACAAGTATCCATAACTTGATCCATTTGTTTTACCAAGTCACCAAGTACGCACAATGTGACCCAATTCGCCTTCTCGGATCATTAAGGCTTGTATTTGAACCCAATTGACTTCTCGGATCAACAAGTCTTCCATTTGACTTAATTGGGCTTCTCGTACCGACAAGTATCCATAACTTGATCCGTTTATTATACTAAGTCACCAAGTACGCACAATGTGACCCGATTCGCCTTCTCGGATCATTAAGGCTTGTATTTGAACCCAATTGACTTCTGGGATCAACAAGTCTTCCAATTGACCCAATTCGGCTTCTCGGATCAACAAGTATCCATAACTTGATCCGTTTGTTATACCAAGTCACCAAGTAAGCACAATGTGACCCAATTCGCCTTCTCGGATCAACAAGCACCAACAATTTGACTCCGTTCGACTTCACGAATCATTAAGGCTTGTATTTGAACCCAATTGACTTCTCGGATCAACAAGTCTTTCAATTGACCTAATTCGGCTCCTCGGATCAACAAGTATCCATAACTTGATTCATTTGTTTTATAAAGTCTCCAAGTACACACGATGTGACCCAATTCGCCTTCTCGGATGAACAAGCACCCACAATTTGACTCCATTCGACTTCACCAATCATTAAGGCTTGTATTTGAACCCAATTGACTTCTTGGATCAACAAGTCTTTCAATTGACCTAATTCGGCTCCTCGGATTAACAAGTATCCATAACTTGATCCGTTTGTTTTACCAAGTCACCAAGTACGCACAATGTGACCCAATTCGCCTTCTCGGATCAACAAGCACCGACTATTTGACTCCGTTCGACTTCACGAATCATTAAGGCTTGTATTTGAACCGAATTGACTTCTCGGATCAACAAGTCTTCCATTTGACTTAATTGGGCTTCTCGGATCAACAAGTATCCATAACTTGATTCATTTGTTTTATAAAGTCTCCAAGTACACACGATGTGACCCAATTCGCCTTCTCGGATGAACAAGCACCCACAATTTGACTCCATTCGACTTCACCAATCATTAAGGCTTGTATTTGAACCCAATTGACTTCTTGGATCAACAAGTCTTTCAATTGACCTAATTCGGCTCCTCGGATTAACAAGTATCCATAACTTGATCCGTTTGTTTTACCAAGTCACCAAGTACGCACAATGTGACCCAGTTCGCCTTCTCGGATCAACAAGCACCAACTACTTGACTCTGTTCGACTTCACGAATCATTAAGGCTTGTATTTGAACCCAATTGACTTCTCGGATCAACAAGTCTTCCATTTGACTTAATTGGGCTTCTCGGATCAACAAGTATCCATAACTTGATTCATTTGTTTTATAAAGTCACCAAGTACGCACGATGTGACCCAATTCGCCTTCTCGGATCAACAAGCACCCACAATTTGACTCCATTCGACTTCACGAATCATTAAGGCTTGTATTTGAATCCAATTGACTTCTCGGATCAACAAGTCTTTCGATTGACATAATTCGGCTCCTCGGATTAACAAGTATCCATAACTTGATCCGTTTGTTTTACCAAGTCACCAAGTACGCACAATGTGACCCAATTCGCCTTCTCGGATCAACAAGCACCAACGACTTGACTCAGTTCGACTTCACGAATCATTAAGGCTTGTATTTGAACCCAATTGACTTCTCGGATCAACAAGTCTTCCATTTACCTTAATTGGGCTTCTCGGATCAACAAGTATCCATAACTTGATTCGTTTGTCTTATAAAGTCACCAAGTACACACAATGTGACACAATTCGCCTTCTCGGATCGACAAGCACCAACAATTTGACTCCGTTCGACTTCACGAATCTTTAAGGCTTGTATTTGAACCCAATTGACTTCTCGGATCAACGAGTCTTTCAATTGACCCAACTCGGCTCCTCGGATTAACAAGTATCCATAACTTGATTTGTTTGTTTTACAAAGTCACCAAGTACGCACGATGTGACCCAATTCGCCTTCTCGGATCACCAAGCACCAACTAAAGTCTTTCAATTGACCCAATTCGGCTTCTCGGATCAACAAGTATCCATAACTTGATCTGTTCCTAGGCGTCTCACTAGTGTTGCACGCCCGGCAGTTCTATCGCCCCTGGACGGAACCTCCACGGCACTCATTGCTCTGCCGCCTTCAGCTTGTGTTGCTTGTTCCAGCATAGCATTCCCTGCTCTACATGTCGTTTGCACTCCGGAAGCTCTTCCCGGACCACAGATCTCACTCCCTTCTATGAGTGTTTGGCCTCGCACTCACGGCGCTTGGTTCCCTTCAGTGGTTACTCCCCCACTTTTAGCGTCTTAGATCTGTTAGACTTTTTAGTCTACTACCGGCTTGTGGTAGTTTCGATATTGGACTTTGTTATACGCACTGCGCAGCGTTTCTCGGCTATTGTATTAGCCTGCACATAGAGCATTTTCGGTTTTGCTACTTCTTTTTTGTACACACTTTATTTTCATTTTATTTATACAAGCAACTATTTAACTTCACGAATCATTAAGGCTTGTATTTGAACCCAATTGACTTCTCGGATCAACAAGTGTTTCAATTGACCCAATTCGGCTTCTCGGATCAATAAGTATCCATAACTTGATCTGTTTGTTTTACCAAGTCACCAAGTACGCACAATGTGACCCATTTCGCCTTCTCGAATCAACAAGCACCAACTAATTGACTCTGTTCGATTTCACGAATCATTAAGGCTTGTATTTGAACCCAATTGACTTCTCGAATCAACAAGTCTTTCAATTGACCCAATTCGGCTTCTCGGATCAATAAGTATCCATAACTTGATCTGTTTGTTTTACCAAGTCACCAAGTACGCACAATGTGACCCATTTCGCCTTCTCGAATCAACAAGCACCAACTAATTGACTCCGTTCGATTTCACGAATCATTAAGGCTTGTATTTGAACCCAATTGACTTCTCGGATCAACAAGTCTTTCAATTGACCCAATTCGGCTCCTCGGATTAACAAGTATCCATAACTTGATCCATTTAATTTACCAAGTCACCAAGTACGCACAATGTGACCCAAATCGCCTTCTCGGATCATTAAGGCTTGTATTTGAACCCAATTGACTTCTCGGATCAACAAGTCTTCCATTTGACTTAATTGGGCTTCTCGTATCAACAAGTATCCATAACTTGATCCGTTTATTATACCAAGTCACCAAGTACGCACAATGTGACCCAATTCGCCTTCTCGGATCATTAAGGCTTGTATTTGAATCCAATTGACTTCTGGGATCAACAAGTCTTCCAATTGACCCAATTCGGCTTCTCGGACCAACAAGTATCCATAACTTGATCCGTTTGTTATACCAAGTCACCAAGTACGCACAATGTGACCCAATTCGCCTTCTCGGATCAACAAGCACCAACAATTTGACTCCGTTTGACTTCACGAATCATTAAGGCTTGTATTTGAACCCAATTGACTTCTCGGATCAACAAGTCTTCCATTCGACTTAATTGGGCTTCTCGGATCAACAAGTATCCATAACTTGATCCATTTGTTTTACCAAGTCACCAAGTACGCACAATGTGACCCAATTCGCCTTCTCGGATCATTAAGGCTTGTATTTGAACCCAATTGACTTCTCGGATCAACAAGTCTTCCATTTGACGTAATTGGGCTTCTCGTATCGACAAGTATCCATAACTTGATTCGTTTATTATACCAAGTCACCAAGTACGCACAATGTGACCCAATTCGCCTTCTCGGATCATTAAGGCTTGTATTTGAACCCAATTGACTTCTGGGATCAACAAGTCTTCCAATTGACCCAATTCGGCTTCTCGGACCAACAAGTATCCATAACTTGATCCGTTTGTTATACCAAGTCACCAAGTAAGCACAATGTGACCCAATTCGCCTTCTCGGATCAACAAGCACCAACAATTTGACTCCGTTCGACTTCACGAATCATTAAGGCTTGTATTTGAACCCAATTGACTTCTCGAATCAGCAAGTCTTCCATTTGACTTAATTGGGGTTCTCGGATCAACAAGTATCCATAACTTGATCCATTTGTTTTACCAAGTCACCAAGTACGCACAATGTGACCCAATTCGCCTTCTCGGATCAACAAGCACCGACTATTTGACTCCGTTCGACTTCACGAATCATTAAGGCTTGTATTTGAACCCAATTGACTTCTCGGATCCACAAGTCTTCCATTTGACTTAATTGGGCTTCTCGGATCAACAAGTATCCATAACTTGATTCATTTGTTTTATAAAGTCACCAAGTACGCACGATGTGACCCAATTCGCCTTCTCGGATCCACAAGCACCCACAATTTGACTCCGTTCGACTTCACCAATCATTAAGGCTTGTATTTGAACCCAATTGACTTCTTGGATCAACAAGTCTTTCAATTGACCTAATTCGGCTCCTCGGATTAACAAGTATCCATAACTTGATCCGTTTGTTTTACCAAGTCACCAAGTACGCACAATGTGACCCAATTCGCCTTCTCGGATCAACAAGCACCAACTATTTGACTCTGTTCGACTTCACGAATCATTAAGGCTTGTATTTGAACCCAATTGACTTCTCGGATCAACAAGTCTTCCATTTGACTTAATTGGGCTTCTCGGATCAACAAGTATCCATAACTTGATTCATTTGTTTTATAAAGTCACCAAGTACGCACGATGTGACCCAATTCGCCTTCTCGGATCAACAAGCACCCACAATTTGACTCCATTCGACTTCACGAATCATTAAGGCTTGTATTTGAACCCAATTGACTTCTCGGATCAACAAGTCTTTCGATTGACATAATTCGGCTCCTCGGATTAACAAGTATCCATAACTTGATCCGTTTGTTTTACCAAGTCACCAAGTACGCACAATGTGACCCAATTCGCCTTCTCGGATCAACAAGCACCAACTACTTGACTCTGTTCGACTTCACGAATCATTAAGGCTTGTATTTGAACCCAATTGACTTCTCGGATCAACAAGACTTCCATTTGACTTAATTGGGCTTCTCGGATCAACAAGTATCCATAACTTGATTCGTTTGTCTTATAAAGTCACCAAGTACGCACAATGTGACACAATTCGCCTTCTCGGATCGACAAGCACCAACAATTTGACTCCGTTCGACTTCACGAATCTTTAAGGCTTGTATTTGAACCCAATTGACTTCTCGGATCAACAAGTCTTTCAATTGACCAAATTCGGCTCCTCGGATTAACAAGTATCCATAACTTAATCTGTTTGTTTTACAAAGTCACCAAGTACGCACAATGTGACCCAATTCGCCTTCTCGGATCACCAAGCACCAACTAAAGTCTTTCAATTGACCTAATTCGGCTTCTCGGATCAACAAGTATCCATAACTTGATCTGTTCCTAGGCGTCTCACTAGTGTTGCACGCCCGGCAGTTCTATCGCCCCTGGACGGAACCTCCACGGCACTCATTGCTCTGCCGCCTTCAGCTGGTGTTGCTTGTTCCAGCATAGCATTCCCTGCTCTACATGTCGTTTGCACTCCGGAAGCTCTTCCCGGACCACAGATCTCACTCCCTTCTATGAGTGTTTGGCCTCGCACTCACGGCGCTTGGTTCCCTTCAGTGGTTACTCCCCCACTTTTAGCGTCTTAGATCTGTTAGACTTTTTAGTCTACTACCGGCTTGTGGTAGTTTCGATATTGGACTTTGTTATACACACTGCGCAGCGTTTCTCGGCTATTGTATTAGCCTGCACATAGAGCATTTTGGGTTTTGCTACTTCTTTTTTGTACACACTTTATTTTCATTTTATTTATACAAGCAACTATTTAACTTCACGAATCATTAAGGCTTGTATTTGAACCCAATTGACTTCTCGGATCAACAAGTGTTTCAATTGACCCAATTCGGCTTCTCGGATCAATAAGTATCCATAACTTGATCTGTTTGTTTTACCAAGTCACCAAGTACGCACAATGTGACCCATTTCGCCTTCTTGGATCAACAAGCACCAACTAATTGACTCCGTTCGATTTCACGAATCATTAAGGCTTGTATTTGAACCTAATTGACTTCTCGGATCAACAAGTCTTTCAATTGACCCAATTCGGCTCCTCGGATTAACAAGTATCCATAACTTGATCCATTTGTTTTACCAAGTCACCAAGTACGCACAATGTGATCCAAATCGCCTTCTCGGATCATTAAGGCTTGTATTTGAACCTAATTGACTTCTCGGATCAACAAGTCTTCCATTTGACTTAATTGGGCTTCTCGTATCAACAAGTATCCATAACTTGATCCGTTTATTATACCAAGTCACCAAGTACGCACAATGTGACCCAATTCGCCTTCTCGGATCATTAAGGCTTGTATTTGAACCCAATTGACTTCTGGGATCAACAAGTCTTCCAATTGACCCAATTCGGCTTCTCGGACCAACAAGTATCCATAACTTGATCCGTTTGTTATACCAAGTCATCAAGTATGCACAATGTGACCCAATTCGCCTTCTCGGATCAACAAGCACCAACAATTTGACTCCGTTCGACTTCACGAATCATTAAGGCTTGTATTTGAACCCAATTGACTTCTCGGATCAATAAGTCTTCCATTCGACTTAATTGGGCTTCTCGGATCAACAAGTATCCATAACTTGATCCATTTGTTTTACCAAGTCACCAAGTACGCACAATGTGACCCAATTCGCCTTCTCGGATCATTAAGGCTTGTATTTGAACCCAATTGACTTCTCGGATCAACAAGTCTTCCATTTGACTTAATTGGGCTTCTCGTACCGACAAGTATCCATAACTTGATCCGTTTATTATACTAAGTCACCAAGTACGCACAATGTGACCCGATTCGCCTTCTCGGATCATTAAGGCTTGTATTTGAACCCAATTGACTTCTGGGATCAACAAGTCTTCCAATTGACCCAATTCGGCTTCTCGGATCAACAAGTATCCATAACTTGATCCGTTAGTTATACCAAGTCACCAAGTAAGCACAATGTGACCCAATTCGCCTTCTCGGATCAACAAGCACCAACAATTTGACTCCGTTCGACTTCACGAATCATTAAGGCTTGTATTTGAACCCAATTGACTTCTCGAATCAACAAGTCTTCCATTTGACTTAATTGGGGTTCTCGGATCAACAAGTATCCATAACTTGATCCGTTTGTTTTACCAAGTCACCAAGTACGCACAATGTGACCCAATTCGCCTTCTCGGATCAACAAGCACCGACTATTTGACTCCGTTCGACTTCACGAATCATTAAGGCTTGTATTTGAACCGAATTGACTTCTCGGATCAACAAGTCTTCCATTTGACTTAATTGGGCTTCTCGGATCAACAAGTATCCATAACTTGATTCATTTGTTTTATAAAGTCTCCAAGTACACACGATGTGACCCAATTCGCCTTCTCGGATGAACAAGCACCCACAATTTGACTCCATTCGACTTCACCAATCATTAAGGCTTGTATTTGAACCCAATTGACTTCTTGGATCAACAAGTCTTTCAATTGACCTAATTCGGCTCCTCGGATTAACAAGTATCCATAACTTGATCCGTTTGTTTTACCAAGTCACCAAGTACGCACAATGTGACCCAGTTCGCCTTCTCGGATCAACAAGCACCAACTACTTGACTCTGTTCGACTTCACGAATCATTAAGGCTTGTATTTGAACCCAATTGACTTCTCGGATCAACAAGTCTTCCATTTGACTTAATTGGGCTTCTCGGATCAACAAGTATCCATAACTTGATTCATTTGTTTTATAAAGTCACCAAGTACGCACGATGTGACCCAATTCGCCTTCTCGGATCAACAAGCACCCACAATTTGACTCCATTCGACTTCACGAATCATTAAGACTTGTATTTGAATCCAATTGACTTCTCGGATCAACAAGTCTTTCGATTGACATAATTCGGCTCCTCGGATTAACAAGTATCCATAACTTGATCCGTTTGTTTTACCAAGTCACCAAGTACGCACAATGTGACCCAATTCGCCTTCTCGGATCAACAAGCACCAACGACTTGACTCAGTTCGACTTCACGAATCATTAAGGCTTGTATTTGAACCCAATTGACTTCTCGGATCAACAAGTCTTCCATTTACCTTAATTGGGCTTCTCGGATCAACAAGTATCCATAACTTGATTCGTTTGTCTTATAAAGTCACCAAGTACACACAATGTGACACAATTCGCCTTCTCGGATCGACAAGCACCAACAATTTGACTCCGTTCGACTTCACGAATCTTTAAGGCTTGTATTTGAACCCAATTGACTTCTCGGATCAACGAGTCTTTCAATTGACCCAACTCGGCTCCTCGGATTAACAAGTATCCATAACTTGATTTGTTTGTTTTACAAAGTCACCAAGTACGCACGATGTGACCCAATTCGCCTTCTCGGATCACCAAGCACCAACTAAAGTCTTTCAATTGACCCAATTCGGCTTCTCGGATCAACAAGTATCCATAACTTGATCTGTTCCTAGGCGTCTCACTAGTGTTGCACGCCCGGCAGTTCTATCGCCCCTGGACGGAACCTCCACGGCACTCATTGCTCTGCCGCCTTCAGCTTGTGTTGCTTGTTCCAGCATAGCATTCCCTGCTCTACATGTCGTTTGCACTCCGGAAGCTCTTCCCGGACCACAGATCTCACTCCCTTCTATGAGTGTTTGGCCTCGCACTCACGGCGCTTGGTTCCCTTCAGTGGTTACTCCCCCACTTTTAGCGTCTTAGATCTGTTAGACTTTTTAGTCTACTACCGGCTTGTGGTAGTTTCGATATTGGACTTTGTTATACGCACTGCGCAGCGTTTCTCGGCTATTGTATTAGCCTGCACATAGAGCATTTTGGGTTTTGCTACTTCTTTTTTGTACACACTTTATTTTCATTTTATTTATACAAGCAACTATTTAACTTCACGAATCATTAAGGCTTGTATTTGAACCCAATTGACTTCTCGGATCAACAAGTGTTTCAATTGACCCAATTCGGCTTCTCGGATCAATAAGTATCCATAACTTGATCTGTTTGTTTTACCAAGTCACCAAGTACGCACAATGTGACCCATTTCGCCTTCTCGAATCAACAAGCACCAACTAATTGACTCCGTTCGATTTCACGAATCATTAAGGCTTGTATTTGAACCCAATTGACTTCTCGGATCAACAAGTCTTTCAATTGACCCAATTCGGCTTCTCGGATCAATAAGTATCCATAACTTGATCTGTTTGTTTTACCAAGTCACCAAGTACGCACAATGTGACCCATTTCGCCTTCTCGAATCAACAAGCACCAACTAATTGACTCCGTTCGATTTCACGAATCATTAAGGCTTGTATTTGAACCCAATTGACTTCTCGGATCAACAAGTCTTTCAATTGACCCAATTCGGCTCCTCGGATTAACAAGTATCCATAACTTGATCCATTTATTTTACCAAGTCACCAAGTACGCACAATGTGACCCAAATCGCCTTCTCGGATCATTAAGGCTTGTATTTGAACCCAATTGACTTCTCGGATCAACAAGTCTTCCATTTGACTTAATTGGGCTTCTCGTATCAACAAGTATCCATAACTTGATCCGTTTATTATACCAAGTCACCAAGTACGCACAATGTGACCCAATTCGCCTTCTCGGATCATTAAGGCTTGTATTTGAATCCAATTGACTTCTGGGATCAACAAGTCTTCCAATTGACCCAATTCGGCTTCTCGGACCAACAAGTATCCATAACTTGATCCGTTTGTTATACCAAGTCACCAAATACGCACAATGTGACCCAATTCGCCTTCTCGGATCAAGAAGCACCAACAATTTGACTCCGTTTGACTTCACGAATTATTAAGGCTTGTATTTGAACCCAATTGACTTCTCGGATCAACAAGTCTTCCATTCGACTTAATTGGGCTTCTCGGATCAACAAGTATCCATAACTTGATCCATTTGTTTTACCAAGTCACCAAGTACGCACAATGTGACCCAATTCGCCTTCTCGGATCATTAAGGCTTGTATTTGAACCCAATTGACTTCTCGGATCAACAAGTCTTCCATTTGACGTAATTGGGCTTCTCGTATCGACAAGTATCCATAACTTGATTCGTTTATTATACCAAGTCACCAAGTACGCACAATGTGACCCAATTCGCCTTC
Source organism: Ajuga chamaepitys (assembly GCA_958295605.1). Taxonomy (NCBI): domain Eukaryota; kingdom Viridiplantae; phylum Streptophyta; class Magnoliopsida; order Lamiales; family Lamiaceae; genus Ajuga; species Ajuga chamaepitys. Next base: position 38,783,996 of record OY282495.1, read on the forward strand.
TCGGATCATTAAGGCTTGTATTTGAACCCAATTGACTTCTGGGATCAACAAGTCTTCCAATTGACCCAATTCGGCTTCTCGGACCAACAAGTATCCATAACTTGATCCGTTTGTTATACCAAGTCACCAAGTAAGCACAATGTGACCCAATTCGCCTTCTCGGATCAACAAGCACCAACAATTTGACTCCGTTCGACTTCACGAATCATTAAGGCTTGTATTTGAACCCAATTGACTTCTCGAATCAACAAGTCTTCCATTTGACTTAATTGGGGTTCTCGGATCAACAAGTATCCATAACTTGATCCATTTGTTTTACCAAGTCACCAAGTACGCACAATGTGACCCAATTCGCCTTCTCGGATCAACAAGCACCGACTATTTGACTCCGTTCGACTTCACGAATCATTAAGGCTTGTATTTGAACCCAATTGACTTCTCGGATCCACAAGTCTTCCATTTGACTTAATTGGGCTTCTCGGATCAACAAGTATCCATAACTTGATTCATTTGTTTTATAAAGTCACCAAGTACGCACGATGTGACCCAATTCGCCTTCTCGGATCCACAAGCACCCACAATTTGACTCCGTTCGACTTCACCAATCATTAAGGCTTGTATTTGAACCCAATTGACTTCTTGGATCAACAAGTCTTTCAATTGACCTAATTCGGCTCCTCGGATTAACAAGTATCCATAACTTGATCCGTTTGTTTTACCAAGTCACCAAGTACGCACAATGTGACCCAATTCGCCTTCTCGGATCAACAAGCACCAACTATTTGACTCTGTTCGACTTCACGAATCATTAAGGCTTGTATTTGAACCCAATTGACTTCTCGGATCAACAAGTCTTCCATTTGACTTAATTGGGCTTCTCGGATCAACAAGTATCCATAACTTGATTCATTTGTTTTATAAAGTCACCAAGTACGCACGATGTGACCCAATTCGCCTTCTCGGATCAACAAGCACCCACAATTTGACTCCATTCGACTTCACGAATCATTAAGGCTTGTATTTTAACCCAATTGACTTCTCGGATCAACAAGTCTTTCGATTGACATAATTCGGCTCCTCGGATTAACAAGTATCCATAACTTGATCCGTTTGTTTTACCAAGTCACCAAGTACGCACAATGTGACCCAATTCGCCTTCTCGGATCAACAAGCACCAACTACTTGACTCAGTTCGACTTCACGAATCATTAAGGCTTGTATTTGAACCCAATTGACTTCTCGGATCAACAAGTCTTCCATTTGACTTAATTGGGCTTCTCGTATCAACAAGTATCCATAACTTGATCCGTTTATTATACCAAGTCACCAAGTACGCACAATGTGACCCAATTCGCCTTCTCGGATCATTAAGGCTTGTATTTGAACCCAATTGACTTCTGGGATCAACAAGTCTTCCAATTGACCCAATTCGGCTTCTCGGACCAACAAGTATCCATAACTTGATCCGTTTGTTATACCAAGTCATCAAGTATGCACAATGTGACCCAATTCGCCTTCTCGGATCAACAAGCACCAACAATTTGACTCCGTTCGACTTCACGAATCATTAAGGCTTGTATTTGAACCCAATTGACTTCTCGGATCAATAAGTCTTCCATTCGACTTAATTGGGCTTCTCGGATCAACAAGTATCCATAACTTGATTCATTTGTTTTATAAAGTCACCAAGTACGCACGATGTGACCCAATTCGCCTTCTCGGATGAACAAGCACCCACAATTTGACTCCATTCGACTTCACCAATCATTAAGGCTTGTATTTGAACCCAATTGACTTCTTGGATCAACAAGTCTTTCAATTGACCTAATTCGGCTCCTCGGATTAACAAGTATCCATAACTTGATCCGTTTGTTTTACCAAGTCACCAAGTACGCACAATGTGACCCAATTCGCCTTCTCGGATCAACAAGCACCAACTACTTGACTCTGTTCGACTTCACGAATCATTAAGGCTTGTATTTGAACCCAATTGACTTCTCGGATCAACAAGTCTTCCATTTGACTTAATTGGGCTTCTCGGATCAACAAGTATCCATAACTTGATTCATTTGTTTTATAAAGTCACCAAGTACGCACGATGTGACCCAATTCGCCTTCTCGGATCCACAAGCACCCACAATTTGACTCCGTTCGACTTCACCAATCATTAAGGCTTGTATTTGAACCCAATTGACTTCTTGGATCAACAAGTCTTTCAATTGACCTAATTCGGCTCCTCGGATTAACAAGTATCCATAACTTGATCCGTTTGTTTTACCAAGTCACCAAGTACGCACAATGTGACCCAATTCGCCTTCTCGGATCAACAAGCACCGACTATTTGACTCCGTTCGACTTCACGAATCATTAAGGCTTGTATTTGAACCCAATTGACTTCTCGGATCCACAAGTCTTCCATTTGACTTAATTGGGCTTCTCGGATCAACAAGTATCCATAACTTGATTCATTTGTTTTATAAAGTCACCAAGTACGCACGATGTGACCCAATTCGCCTTCTCGGATCCACAAGCACCCACAATTTGACTCCGTTCGACTTCACCAATCATTAAGGCTTGTATTTGAACCCAATTGACTTCTTGGATCAACAAGTCTTTCAATTGACCTAATTCGGCTCCTCGGATTAACAAGTATCCATAACTTGATCCGTTTGTTTTACCAAGTCACCAAGTACGCACAATGTGACCCAATTCGCCTTCTCGGATCAACAAGCACCAACTATTTGACTCTGTTCGACTTCACGAATCATTAAGGCTTGTATTTGAACCCAATTGACTTCTCGGATCAACAAGTCTTCCATTTGACTTAATTGGGCTTCTCGGATCAACAAGTATCCATAACTTGATTCATTTGTTTTATAAAGTCACCAAGTACGCACGATGTGACCCAATTCGCCTTCTCGGATCAACAAGCACCCACAATTTGACTCCATTCGACTTCACGAATCATTAAGGCTTGTATTTTAACCCAATTGACTTCTCGGATCAACAAGTCTTTCGATTGACATAATTCGGCTCCTCGGATTAACAAGTATCCATAACTTGATCCGTTTGTTTTACCAAGTCACCAAGTACGCACAATGTGACCCAATTCGCCTTCTCGGATCAACAAGCACCAACTACTTGACTCAGTTCGACTTCACGAATCATTAAGGCTTGTATTTGAACCCAATTGACTTCTCGGATCAACAAGTCTTCCATTTGACTTAATTGGGCTTCTCGTATCAACAAGTATCCATAACTTGATCCGTTTATTATACCAAGTCACCAAGTACGCACAATGTGACCCAATTCGCCTTCTCGGATCATTAAGGCTTGTATTTGAACCCAATTGACTTCTGGGATCAACAAGTCTTCCAATTGACCCAATTCGGCTTCTCGGACCAACAAGTATCCATAACTTGATCCGTTTGTTATACCAAGTCATCAAGTATGCACAATGTGACCCAATTCGCCTTCTCGGATCAACAAGCACCAACAATTTGACTCCGTTCGACTTCACGAATCATTAAGGCTTGTATTTGAACCCAATTGACTTCTCGGATCAATAAGTCTTCCATTCGACTTAATTGGGCTTCTCGGATCAACAAGTATCCATAACTTGATTCATTTGTTTTATAAAGTCACCAAGTACGCACGATGTGACCCAATTCGCCTTCTCGGATGAACAAGCACCCACAATTTGACTCCATTCGACTTCACCAATCATTAAGGCTTGTATTTGAACCCAATTGACTTCTTGGATCAACAAGTCTTTCAATTGACCTAATTCGGCTCCTCGGATTAACAAGTATCCATAACTTGATCCGTTTGTTTTACCAAGTCACCAAGTACGCACAATGTGACCCAATTCGCCTTCTCGGATCAACAAGCACCAACTACTTGACTCTGTTCGACTTCACGAATCATTAAGGCTTGTATTTGAACCCAATTGACTTCTCGGATCAACAAGTCTTCCATTTGACTTAATTGGGCTTCTCGGATCAACAAGTATCCATAACTTGATTCATTTGTTTTATAAAGTCACCAAGTACGCACGATGTGACCCAATTCGCCTTCTCGGATCCACAAGCACCCACAATTTGACTCCGTTCGACTTCACCAATCATTAAGGCTTGTATTTGAACCCAATTGACTTCTTGGATCAACAAGTCTTTCAATTGACCTAATTCGGCTCCTCGGATTAACAAGTATCCATAACTTGATCCGTTTGTTTTACCAAGTCACCAAGTACGCACAATGTGACCCAATTCGCCTTCTCGGATCAACAAGCACCGACTATTTGACTCCGTTCGACTTCACGAATCATTAAGGCTTGTATTTGAACCAAATTGACTTCTCGGATCAACAAGTCTTCCATTTGACTTAATTGGGCTTCTCGGATCAACAAGTATCCATAACTTGATTCATTTGTTTTATAAAGTCACCAAGTACGCACGATGTGACCCAATTCGCCTTCTCGGATGAACAAGCACCCACAATTTGACTCCATTCGACTTCACCAATCATTAAGGCTTGTATTTGAACCCAATTGACTTCTTGGATCAACAAGTCTTTCAATTGACCTAATTCGGCTCCTCGGATTAACAAGTATCCATAACTTGATCCGTTTGTTTTACCAAGTCACCAAGTACGCACAATGTGACCCAATTCGCCTTCTCGGATCAACAAGCACCAACTACTTGACTCTGTTCGACTTCACGAATCATTAAGGCTTGTATTTGAACCCAATTGACTTCTCGGATCAACAAGTCTTCCATTTGACTTAATTGGGCTTCTCGGATCAACAAGTATCCATAACTTGATTCATTTGTTTTATAAAGTCACCAAGTACGCACGATGTGACCCAATTCGCCTTCTCGGATCCACAAGCACCCACAATTTGACTCCGTTCGACTTCACCAATCATTAAGGCTTGTATTTGAACCCAATTGACTTCTTGGATCAACAAGTCTTTCAATTGACCTAATTCGGCTCCTCGGATTAACAAGTATCCATAACTTGATCCGTTTGTTTTACCAAGTCACCAAGTACGCACAATGTGACCCAATTCGCCTTCTCGGATCAACAAGCACCAACTATTTGACTCTGTTCGACTTCACGAATCATTAAGGCTTGTATTTGAACCCAATTGACTTCTCGGATCAACAAGTCTTCCATTTGACTTAATTGGGCTTCTCGGATCAACAAGTATCCATAACTTGATTCATTTGTTTTATAAAGTCACCAAGTACGCACGATGTGACCCAATTCGCCTTCTCGGATCAACAAGCACCCACAATTTGACTCCATTCGACTTCACGAATCATTAAGGCTTGTATTTTAACCCAATTGACTTCTCGGATCAACAAGTCTTTCGATTGACATAATTCGGCTCCTTGGATTAACAAGTATCCATAACTTGATCCGTTTGTTTTACCAAGTCACCAAGTACGCACAATGTGACCCAATTCGCCTTCTCGGATCAACAAGCACCAACTACTTGACTCAGTTCGACTTCACGAATCATTAAGGCTTCTATTTGAACCCAATTGACTTCTCGGATCAACAAGTCTTCCATTTGACGTAATTGGGCTTCTCGTATCAACAAGTATCCATAACTTGATCCGTTTATTATACCAAGTCACCAAGTACGCACAATGTGACCCAATTCGCCTTCTCGGATCATTAAGGCTTGTATTTGAACCCAATTGACTTCTGGGATCAACAAGTCTTCCAATTGACCCAATTCGGCTTCTCGGACCAACAAGTATCCATAACTTGATCCGTTTGTTATACCAAGTCATCAAGTATGCACAATGTGACCCAATTCGCCTTCTCGGATCAACAAGCACCAACAATTTGACTCCGTTCGACTTCACGAATCATTAAGGCTTGTATTTGAACCCAATTGACTTCTCGGATCAATAAGTCTTCCATTCGACTTAATTGGGCTTCTCGGATCAACAAGTATCCATAACTTGATCCATTTGTTTTACCAAGTCACCAAGTACGCACAATGTGACCCAATTCGCCTTCTCGGATCATTAAGGCTTGTATTTGAACCCAATTGACTTCTCGGATCAACAAGTCTTTCATTTGACTTAATTGGGCTTCTCGTACCGACAATTATCCATAACTTGATCCGTTTATTATACCAAGTCACCAAGTACGCACAATGTGACCCGATTCGCCTTCTCGGATCATTAAGGCTTGTATTTGAACCCAATTGACTTCTGGGATCAACAAGTCTTCCAATTGACCCAATTCGGCTTCTCGGATCAACAAGTATCCATAACTTGATCCGTTTGTTATACCAAGCCACCAAGTAAGCACAATGTGACCCAATTCGCCTTCTCGGATCAACAAGCACCAACAATTTGACTCCGTTCGACTTCACGAATCATTAAGGCTTGTATTTGAACCCAATTGACTTCTCGAATCAACAAGTCTTCCATTTGACTTAATTGGGGTTCTCGGATCAACAAGTATCCATAACTTGATCCGTTTGTTTTACCAAGTCACCAAGTACGCACAATGTGACCCAATTCGCCTTCTCGGATCAACAAGCACCGACTATTTGACTCCGTTCGACTTCACGAATCATTAAGGCTTGTATTTGAACCAAATTGACTTCTCGGATCAACAAGTCTTCCATTTGACTTAATTGGGCTTCTCGGATCAACAAGTATCCATAACTTGATTCATTTGTTTTATAAAGTCACCAAGTACGCACGATGTGACCCAATTCGCCTTCTCGGATGAACAAGCACCCACAATTTGACTCCATTCGACTTCACCAATCATTAAGGCTTGTATTTGAACCCAATTGACTTCTTGGATCAACAAGTCTTTCAATTGACCTAATTCGGCTCCTCGGATTAACAAGTATCCATAACTTGATCCGTTTGTTTTACCAAGTCACCAAGTACGCACAATGTGACCCAATTCGCCTTCTCGGATCAACAAGCACCAACGACTTGACTCAGTTCGACTTCACGAATCATTAAGGCTTGTATTTGAACCCAATTGACTTCTCGGATCAACAAGTCTTCCATTTACCTTAATTGGGCTTCTCGGATCAACAAGTATCCATAACTTGATTCGTTTGTCTTATAAAGTCACCAAGTACGCACAATGTGACACAATTCGCCTTCTCGGATCGACAAGCACCAACAATTTGACTCCGTTCGACTTCACGAATCTTTAAGGCTTGTATTTGAACCCAATTGACTTCTCGGATCAACGAGTCTTTCAATTGACCCAACTCGGCTCCTCGGATTAACAAGTATCCATAACTTGATTTGTTTGTTTTACAAAGTCACCAAGTACGCACAATGTGACCCAATTCGCCTTCTCGTATCACCAAGCACCAACTAAAGTCTTTCAATTGACCCAATTCGGCTTCTCGGATCAACAAGTATCCATAACTTGATATGTTCCTAGGCGTCTCACTAGTGTTGCACGCCCGGCAGTTCTATCGCCCCTGGACGGAACCTCCACGGCACTCATTGCTCTGCCGCCTTCAGCTTGTGTTGCTTGTTCCAGCATAGCATTCCCTGCTCTACATGTCGTTTGCACTCCGGAAGCTCTTCCCGGACCACAGATCTCACTCCCTTCTATGAGTGTTTGGCCTCGCACTCACGGCGCTTGGTTCCCTTCAGTGGTTACTCCCCCACTTTTAGCGTCTTAGATCTGTTAGACTTTTTAGTCTACTACCGGCTTGTGGTAGTTTCGATATTGGACTTTGTTATACGCACTGCGCAGCGTTTCTCGGCTATTGTATTAGCCTGCACATAGAGCATTTTGGGTTTTGCTACTTCTTTTTTGTACACACTTTATTTTCATTTTATTTATACAAGCAACTATTTAACTTCACGAATCATTAAGGCTTGTATTTGAACCCAATTGACTTCTCGGATCAACAAGTGTTTCAATTGACCCAATTCGGCTTCTCGGATCAATAAGTATCCATAACTTGATCTGTTTGTTTTACCAAGTCACCAAGTACGCACAATGTGACCCATTTCGCCTTCTCGAATCAACAAGCACCAACTAATTGACTCCGTTCGATTTCACGCATCATTAAGGCTTGTATTTGAACCCAATTGACTTCTCGGATCAACAAGTCTTTCAATTGACCCAATTCGGCTCCTCGGATTAACAAGTATCCATAACTTGATCCATTTATTTTACCAAGTCACCAAGTACGCACAATGTGACCCAAATCGCCTTCTCGGATCATTAAGGCTTGTATTTGAACCCAATTGACTTCTCGGATCAACAAGTCTTCCATTTGACTTAATTGGGCTTCTCGTATCAACAAGTATCCATAACTTGATCCGTTTATTATACCAAGTCACCAAGTACGCACAATGTGACCCAATTCGCCTTCTCGGATCATTAAGGCTTGTATTTGAATCCAATTGACTTCTGGGATCAACAAGTCTTCCAATTGACCCAATTCGGCTTCTCGGACCAACAAGTATCCATAACTTGATCCGTTTGTTATACCAAGTCACCAAGTACGCACAATGTGACCCAATTCGCCTTCTCGGATCAACAAGCACCAACAATTTGACTCCGTTTGACTTCACGAATCATTAAGGCTTGTATTTGAACCCAATTGACTTCTCGGATCAACAAGTCTTCCATTCGACTTAATTGGGCTTCTCGGATCAACAAGTATCCATAACTTGATCCATTTGTTTTACCAAGTCACCAAGTACGCACAATGTGACCCAATTCGCCTTCTCGGATCATTAAGGCTTGTATTTGAACCCAATTGACTTCTCGGATCAACAAGTCTTCCATTTGACGTAATTGGGCTTCTCGTATCGACAAGTATCCATAACTTGATCCGTTTATTATACCAAGTCACCAAGTACGCACAATGTGACCCAATTCGCCTTCTCGGATCATTAAGGCTTGTATTTGAACCCAATTGACTTCTGGGATCAACAAGTCTTCCAATTGACCCAATTCGGCTTCTCGGACCAACAAGTATCCATAACTTGATCCGTTTGTTATACCAAGTCACCAAGTAAGCACAATGTGACCCAATTCGCCTTCTCGGATCAACAAGCACCAACAATTTGACTCCGTTCGACTTCACGAATCATTAAGGCTTGTATTTGAACCCAATTGACTTCTCGAATCAACAAGTCTTCCATTTGACTTAATTGGGGTTCTCGGATCAACAAGTATCCATAACTTGATCCATTTGTTTTACCAAGTCACCAAGTACGCACAATGTGACCCAATTCGCCTTCTCGGATCAACAAGCACCGACTATTTGACTCCGTTCGACTTCACGAATCATTAAGGCTTGTATTTGAACCCAATTGACTTCTCGGATCAACAAGTCTTCCATTTGACTTAATTGGGCTTCTCGGATCAACAAGTATCCATAACTTGATTCATTTGTTTTATAAAGTCACCAAGTACGCACGATGTGACCCAATTCGCCTTCTAGGATCAACAAGCACCCACAATTTGACTCCATTCGACTTCACGAATCATTAAGGCTTGTATTTGAACCTAATTGACTTCTCGGATCAACAAGTCTTTCAATTGACCTAATTCGGCTCCTCGGATTAACAAGTATCCATAACTTGATCCGTTTGTTTTACCAAGTCACCAAGTACGCACAATGTGACCCAATTCGCCTTCTCGGATCAACAAGCACCAACGACTTGACTCAGTTCGACTTCACGAATCATTAAGGCTTGTATTTGAACCCAATTGACTTCTCGGATCAACAAGTCTTCCATTTACCTTAATTGGGCTTCTCGGATCAACAAGTATCCATAACTTGATTCGTTTGTCTTATAAAGTCACCAAGTACGCACAATGTGACACAATTCGCCTTCTTGGATCGACAAGCACCAACAATTTGACTCCGTTCGACTTCACGAATCTTTAAGGCTTGTATTTGAACCCAATTGACTTCTCGGATCAACGAGTCTTTCAATTGACCCAACTCGGCTCCTCGGATTAACAAGTATCCATAACTTGATTTGTTTGTTTTACAAAGTTACCAAGTACGCACAATGTGACCCAATTCGCCTTCTCGTATCACCAAGCACCAACTAAAGTCTTTCAATTGACCCAATTCGGCTTCTCGGATCAACAAGTATCCATAACTTGATCTGTTCCTAGGCGTCTCACTAGTTTTGCACGCCCGGCAGTTCTATCGCCCCTGGACGGAACCTCCACGGCACTCATTGCTCTGCCGCCTTCAGCTTGTGTTGCTTGTTCCAGCATAGCATTCCCTGCTCTACATGTCGTTTGCACTCCGGAAGCTCTTCCCGGACCACAGATCTCACTCCCTTCTATGAGTGTTTGGCCTCGCACTCACGGCGCTTGGTTCCCTTCAGTGGTTACTCCCCCACTTTTAGCGTCTTAGATCTGTTAGACTTTTTAGTCTACTACCGGCTTGTGGTAGTTTCGATATTGGACTTTGTTATACGCACTGCGCAGCGTTTCTCGGCTATTGTATTAGCCTGCACATAGAGCATTTTGGGTTTTGCTACTTCTTTTTTGTACACACTTTATTTTCATTTTATTTATACAAGCAACTATTTAACTTCACGAATCATTAAGGCTTGTATTTGAACCCAATTGACTTCTCGGATCAACAAGTGTTTCAATTGACCCAATTCGGCTTCTCGGATCAATAAGTATCCATAACTTGATCTGTTTGTTTTACCAAGTCACCAAGTACGCACAATGTGACCCATTTCGCCTTCTCGAATCAACAAGCACCAACTAATTGACTCCGTTCGATTTCACGCATCATTAAGGCTTGTATTTGAACCCAATTGACTTCTCGGATCAACAAGTCTTTCAATTGACCCAATTCGGCTCCTCGGATTAACAAGTATCCATAACTTGATCCATTTATTTTACCAAGTCACCAAGTACGCACAATGTGACCCAAATCGCCTTCTCGGATCATTAAGGCTTGTATTTGAACCCAATTGACTTCTCGGATCAACAAGTCTTCCATTTGACTTAATTGGGCTTCTCGTATCAACAAGTATCCATAACTTGATCCGTTTATTATACCAAGTCACCAAGTACGCACAATGTGACCCAATTCGCCTTCTCGGATCATTAAGGCTTGTATTTGAATCCAATTGACTTCTGGGATCAACAAGTCTTCCAATTGACCCAATTCGGCTTCTCGGACCAACAAGTATCCATAACTTGATCCGTTTGTTATACCAAGTCACCAAGTACGCACAATGTGACCCAATTCGCCTTCTCGGATCAACAAGCACCAACAATTTGACTCCGTTTGACTTCACGAATCATTAAGGCTTGTATTTGAACCCAATTGACTTCTCGGATCAACAAGTCTTCCATTCGACTTAATTGGGCTTCTCGGATCAACAAGTATCCATAACTTGATCCATTTGTTTTACCAAGTCACCAAGTACGCACAATGTGACCCAATTCGCCTTCTCGGATCATTAAGGCTTGTATTTGAACCCAATTGACTTCTCGGATCAACAAGTCTTCCATTTGACGTAATTGGGCTTCTCGTATCGACAAGTATCCATAACTTGATCCGTTTATTATACCAAGTCACCAAGTACGCACAATGTGACCCAATTCGCCTTCTCGGATCATTAAGGCTTGTATTTGAACCCAATTGACTTCTGGGATCAACAAGTCTTCCAATTGACCCAATTCGGCTTCTCGGACCAACAAGTATCCATAACTTGATCCGTTTGTTATACCAAGTCACCAAGTAAGCACAATGTGACCCAATTCGCCTTCTCGGATCAACAAGCACCAACAATTTGACTCCGTTCGACTTCACGAATCATTAAGGCTTGTATTTGAACCCAATTGACTTCTCGAATCAACAAGTCTTCCATTTGACTTAATTGGGGTTCTCGGATCAACAAGTATCCATAACTTGATCCATTTGTTTTACCAAGTCACCAAGTACGCACAATGTGACCCAATTCGCCTTCTCGGATCAACAAGCACCGACTATTTGACTCCGTTCGACTTCACGAATCATTAAGGCTTGTATTTGAACCCAATTGACTTCTCGGATCAACAAGTCTTCCATTTGACTTAATTGGGCTTCTCGGATCAACAAGTATCCATAACTTGATTCATTTGTTTTATAAAGTCACCAAGTACGCACGATGTGACCCAATTCGCCTTCTAGGATCAACAAGCACCCACAATTTGACTCCATTCGACTTCACGAATCATTAAGGCTTGTATTTGAACCTAATTGACTTCTCGGATCAACAAGTCTTTCAATTGACCTAATTCGGCTCCTCGGATTAACAAGTATCCATAACTTGATCCGTTTGTTTTACCAAGTCACCAAGTACGCACAATGTGACCCAATTCGCCTTCTCGGATCAACAAGCACCAACGACTTGACTCAGTTCGACTTCACGAATCATTAAGGCTTGTATTTGAACCCAATTGACTTCTCGGATCAACAAGTCTTCCATTTACCTTAATTGGGCTTCTCGGATCAACAAGTATCCATAACTTGATTCGTTTGTCTTATAAAGTCACCAAGTACGCACAATGTGACACAATTCGCCTTCTTGGATCGACAAGCACCAACAATTTGACTCCGTTCGACTTCACGAATCTTTAAGGCTTGTATTTGAACCCAATTGACTTCTCGGATCAACGAGTCTTTCAATTGACCCAACTCGGCTCCTCGGATTAACAAGTATCCATAACTTGATTTGTTTGTTTTACAAAGTTACCAAGTACGCACAATGTGACCCAATTCGCCTTCTCGTATCACCAAGCACCAACTAAAGTCTTTCAATTGACCCAATTCGGCTTCTCGGATCAACAAGTATCCATAACTTGATCTGTTCCTAGGCGTCTCACTAGTTTTGCACGCCCGGCAGTTCTATCGCCCCTGGACGGAACCTCCACGGCACTCATTGCTCTGCCGCCTTCAGCTTGTGTTGCTTGTTCCAGCATAGCATTCCCTGCTCTACATGTCGTTTGCACTCCGGAAGCTCTTCCCGGACCACAGATCTCACTCCCTTCTATGAGTGTTTGGCCTCGCACTCACGGCGCTTGGTTCCCTTCAGTGGTTACTCCCCCACTTTTAGCGTCTTAGATCTGTTAGACTTTTTAGTCTACTACCGGCTTGTGGTAGTTTCGATATTGGACTTTGTTATACGCACTGCGCAGCGTTTCTCGGCTATTGTATTAGCCTGCACATAGAGCATTTTGGGTTTTGCTACTTCTTTTTTGTACACACTTTATTTTCATTTTATTTATACAAGCAACTATTTAACTTCACGAATCATTAAGGCTTGTATTTGAACCCAATTGACTTCTCGGATCAACAAGTGTTTCAATTGACCCAATTCGGCTTCTCGGATCAATAAGTATCCATAACTTGATCTGTTTGTTTTACCAAGTCACCAAGTACGCACAATGTGACCCATTTCGCCTTCTCGAATCAACAAGCACCAACTAATTGACTCCGTTCGATTTCACGCATCATTAAGGCTTGTATTTGAACCCAATTGACTTCTCGGATCAACAAGTCTTTCAATTGACCCAATTCGGCTCCTCGGATTAACAAGTATCCATAACTTGATCCATTTATTTTACCAAGTCACCAAGTACGCACAATGTGACCCAAATCGCCTTCTCGGATCATTAAGGCTTGTATTTGAACCCAATTGACTTCTCGGATCAACAAGTCTTCCATTTGACTTAATTGGGCTTCTCGTATCAACAAGTATCCATAACTTGATCCGTTTATTATACCAAGTCACCAAGTACGCACAATGTGACCCAATTCGCCTTCTCGGATCATTAAGGCTTGTATTTGAATCCAATTGACTTCTGGGATCAACAAGTCTTCCAATTGACCCAATTCGGCTTCTCGGACCAACAAGTATCCATAACTTGATCCGTTTGTTATACCAAGTCACCAAGTACGCACAATGTGACCCAATTCGCCTTCTCGGATCAACAAGCACCAACAATTTGACTCCGTTTGACTTCACGAATCATTAAGGCTTGTATTTGAACCCAATTGACTTCTCGGATCAACAAGTCTTCCATTCGACTTAATTGGGCTTCTCGGATCAACAAGTATCCATAACTTGATCCATTTGTTTTACCAAGTCACCAAGTACGCACAATGTGACCCAATTCGCCTTCTCGGATCATTAAGGCTTGTATTTGAACCCAATTGACTTCTCGGATCAACAAGTCTTCCATTTGACGTAATTGGGCTTCTCGTATCGACAAGTATCCATAACTAGATCCGTTTATTATACCAAGTCACCAAGTACGCACAATGTGACCCAATTCGCCTTCTCGGATCATTAAGGCTTGTATTTGAACCCAATTGACTTCTGGGATCAACAAGTCTTCCAATTGACCCAATTCGGCTTCTCGGACCAACAAGTATCCATAACTTGATCCGTTTGTTATACCAAGTCACCAAGTAAGCACAATGTGACCCAATTCGCCTTCTCGGATCAACAAGCACCAACAATTTGACTCCGTTCGACTTCACGAATCATTAAGGCTTGTATTTGAACCCAATTGACTTCTCGAATCAACAAGTCTTCCATTTGACTTAATTGGGGTTCTCGGATCAACAAGTATCCATAACTTGATCCATTTGTTTTACCAAGTCACCAAGTACGCACAATGTGACCCAATTCGCCTTCTCGGATCAACAAGCACCGACTATTTGACTCCGTTCGACTTCACGAATCATTAAGGCTTGTATTTGAACCCAATTGACTTCTCGGATCAACAAGTCTTCCATTTGACTTAATTGGGCTTCTCGGATCAACAAGTATCCATAACTTGATTCATTTGTTTTATAAAGTCACCAAGTACGCACGATGTGACCCAATTCGCCTTCTAGGATCAACAAGCACCCACAATTTGACTCCATTCGACTTCACGAATCATTAAGGCTTGTATTTGAACCTAATTGACTTCTCGGATCAACAAGTCTTTCAATTGACCTAATTCAGCTCCTCGGATTAACAAGTATCCATAACTTGATCCGTTTGTTTTACCAAGTCACCAAGTACGCACAATGTGACCCAATTCGCCTTCTCGGATCAACAAGCACCAACTACTTGACTCTGTTCGACTTCACGAATCATTAAGGCTTGTATTTGAACCCAATTGACTTCTCGGATCAACAAGACTTCCATTTGACTTAATTGGGCTTCTCGGATCAACAAGTATCCATAACTTGATTCGTTTGTCTTATAAAGTCACCAAGTACGCACAATGTGACACAATTCGCCTTCTCGGATCGACAAGCACCAACAATTTGACTCCGTTCGACTTCACGAATCTTTAAGGCTTGTATTTGAACCCAATTGACTTCTCGGATCAACAAGTCTTTCAATTGACCCAATTCGGCTCCTCGGATTAACAAGTATCCATAACTTAATCTGTTTGTTTTACAAAGTCACCAAGTACGCACAATGTGACCCAATTCGCCTTCTCGGATCACCAAGCACCAACTAAAGTCTTTCAATTGACCCAATTCGGCTTCTCGGATCAACAAGTATCCATAACTTGATCTGTTCCTAGGCGTCTCACTAGCATTGCACGCCCGGCAGTTCTATCGCCCCTGGACGGAACCTCCACGGCACTCATTGCTCTGCCGCCTTCAGCTGGTGTTGCTTGTTCCAGCATAGCATTCCCTGCTCTACATGTCGTTTGCACTCCGGAAGCTCTTCCCGGACCACAGATCTCACTCCCTTCCATGAGTGTTTGGCCTCGCACTCACGGCGCTTGGTTCCCTTCAGTGGTTACTCCCCCACTTTTAGCGTCTTAGATCTGTTAGACTTTTTAGTCTACTACCGGCTTGTGGTAGTTTCGATATTGGACTTTGTTATACACACTGCGCAGCGTTTCTCGGCTATTGTATTAGCCTGCACATAGAGCATTTTGGGTTTTGCTACTTCTTTTTTGTACACACTTTATTTTCATTTTATTTATACAAGCAACTATTTAACTTCACGAATCATTAAGGCTTGTATTTGAACCCAATTGACTTCTCGGATCAACAAGTGTTTCAATTGACCCAATTCGGCTTCTCGGATCAATAAGTATCCATAACTTGATCTGTTTGTTTTACCAAGTCACCAAGTACGCACAATGTGATCCAAATCGCCTTCTCGGATCATTAAGGCTTGTATTTGAACCCAATTGACTTCTCGGATCAACAAGTCTTCCATTTGACTTAATTGGGCTTCTCGTATCAACAAGTATCCATAACTTGATCCGTTTATTATACCAAGTCACCAAGTACGCACAATGTGACCCAATTCGCCTTCTCGGATCATTAAGGCTTGTATTTGAACCCAATTGACTTCTGGGATCAACAAGTCTTCCAATTTACCCAATTCGGCTTCTCGGACCAACAAGTATCCATAACTTGATCCTTTTGTTATACCAAGTCATCAAGTATGCACAATGTGACCCAATTCGCCTTCTCGGATCAACAAGCACCAACAATTTGACTCCGTTCGACTTCACGAATCATTAAGGCTTGTATTTGAACCCAATTGACTTCTCGGATCAACAAGTCTTCCATTCGACTTAATTGGGCTTCTCGGATCAACAAGTATCCATAACTTGATCCATTTGTTTTACCAAGTCACCAAGTACGCACAATGTGACCCAATTCGCCTTCTCGGATCATTAAGGCTTGTATTTGAACCCAATTGACTTCTCGGATCAACAAGTCTTCCATTTGACTTAATTGGGCTTCTCGTACCGACAAGTATCCATAACTTGATCCGTTTATTATACCAAGTCACCAAGTACGCACAATGTGACCCGATTCGCCTTCTCGGATCATTAAGGCTTGTATTTGAACCCAATTGACTTCTGGGATCAACAAGTCTTCCAATTGACCCAATTCGACTTCTCGGATCAACAAGTATCCATAACTTGATCCGTTTGTTATACCAAGTCACCAAGTAAGCACAATGTGACCCAATTCGCCTTCTCGGATCAACAAGCACCAACAATTTGACTCCGTTCAACTTCACGAATCATTAAGGCTTGTATTTGAACCCAATTGACTTCTCGAATCAACAAGTCTTCCATTTGACTTAATTGGGGTTCTCGGATCAACAAGTATCCATAACTTGATCCGTTTGTTTTACCAAGTCACCAAGTACGCACAATGTGACCCAATTCGCCTTCTCGGATCAACAAGCACCGACTATTTGACTCCGTTCGACTTCATGAATCATTAAGGCTTGTATTTGAACCAAATTGACTTCTCGGATCAACAAGTCTTCCATTTGACTTAATTGGGCTTCTCGGATCAACAAGTATCCATAGCTTGATTCATTTGTTTTATAAAGTCACCAAGTACGCACGATGTGACCCAATTCGCCTTCTCGGATCCACAAGCACCCACAATTTGACTCCGTTCGACTTCACCAATCATTAAGGCTTGTATTTGAACCCAATTGACTTCTTGGATCAACAAGTCTTTCAATTGACCTAATTCGGCTCCTCGGATTAACAAGTATCCATAACTTGATCCGTTTGTTTTACCAAGTCACCAAGTACGCACAATGTGACCCAATTCGCCTTCTCGGATCAACAAGCACCAACTATTTGACTCTGTTCGACTTCACGAATCATTAAGGCTTGTATTTGAACCCAATTGACTTCTCGGATCAACAAGTCTTCCATTTGACTTAATTGGGCTTCTCGGATCAACTAGTATCCATAACTTGATTCATTTGTTTTATAAAGTCACCAAGTACGCACGATGTGACCCAATTCGCCTTCTCGGATCAACAAGCACCCACAATTTGACTCCATTCGACTTCACGAATCATTAAGGCTTGTATTTGAACCCAATTGACTTCTCGGATCAACAAGTCTTTCGATTGACATAATTCGGCTCCTCGGATTAACAAGTATCCATAACTTGATCCGTTTGTTTTACCAAGTCACCAAGTACGCACAATGTGACCCAATTCGCCTTCTCGGATCAACAAGCACCAACTACTTGACTCAGTTCGACTTCACGAATCATTAAGGCTTGTATTTGAACCCAATTGACTTCTCGGATCAACAAGTCTTCCATTTGACTTAATTGGGCTTCTCGGATCAACAAGTATCCATAACTTGATTCGTTTGTCTTATAAAGTCACCAAGTACGCACAATGTGACACAATTCGCCTTCTCGGATCGACGAGCACCAACAATTTGACTCCGTTCGACTTCACGAATCTTTAAGGCTTGTATTTGAACCCAATTGACTTCTCGGATCAACGAGTCTTTCAATTGACCCAACTCGGCTCCTCGGATTAACAAGTATCCAGAACTTGATTTGTTTGTTTTACAAAGTCACCAAGTACGCACAATGTGACACAATTCGCCTTCTCGGATCACCAAGCACCAACTAAAGTCTTTCAATTGACCCAATTCGGCTTCTCGGATCAACAAGTATCCATAACTTGATCTGTTCCTAGGCGTCTCACTAGTGTTGCATGCCCGGCAGTTCTATCGCCCCTGGACGGAACCTCCACGGCACTCATTGCTCTGCCGCCTTCAGCTTGTGTTGCTTGTTCCAGCATAGCATTCCCTGCTCTACATGTCGTTTGCACTCCGGAAGCTCTTCCCGGACCACAGATCTCACTCCCTTCTATGAGTGTTTGGCCTCGCACTCACGGCGCTTGGTTCCCTTCAGTGGTTACTCCCACACTTTTAGCGTCTTAGATCTGTTAGACTTTTTAGTCTACTACCGGCTTGTGGTAGTTTCGATATTGGACTTTGTTATACGCACTGCGCAGCGTTTCTCGGCTATTGTATTAGCCTGCACATAGAGCGTTTTGGGTTTTGCTACTTCTTTTTTGTACACACTTTATTTTCATTTTATTTATACAAGCAACTATTTAACTTCACGAATCATTAAGGCTTGTATTTGAACCCAATTGACTTCTCGGATCAACAAGTGTTTCAATTGACCCAATTCGGCTTCTCGGATCAATAAGTATCCATAACTTGATCTGTTTGTTTTACCAAGTTACCAAGTACGCACAATGTGACCCATTTCGCCTTCTCGAATCAACAAGCACCAACTAATTGACTCCGTTCGATTTCACGAATCATTAAGGCTTGTATTTGAACCCAATTGACTTCTCGGATCAACAAGTCTTTCAATTGACCCAATTCGGCTCCTCGGATTAACAAGTATCCATAACTTAATCTGTTTGTTTTACAAAGTCACCAAGTACGCACAATGTGACCCAATTCGCCTTCTCGGATCACCAAGCACCAACTAAAGTCTTTCAATTGACCCAATTCGGCTTCTCGGATCAACAAGTATCCATAACTTGATCTGTTCCTAGGCGTCTCACTAGTATTGCACGCCCGGCAGTTCTATCGCCCCTGGACGGAACCTCCACGGCACTCATTGCTCTGCCGCCTTCAGCTGGTGTTGCTTGTTCCAGCATAGCATTCCCTGCTCTACATGTCGTTTGCACTCCGGAAGCTCTTCCCGGACCACAGATCTCACTCCCTTCTATGAGTGTTTGGCCTCGCACTCACGGCGCTTGGTTCCCTTCAGTGGTTACTCCCCCACTTTTAGCGTCTTAGATCTGTTAGACTTTTTAGTCTACTACCGGCTTGTGGTAGTTTCGATATTGGACTTTGTTATACACACTGCGCAGCGTTTCTCGGCTATTGTATTAGCCTGCACATAGAGCATTTTGGGTTTTGCTACTTCTTTTTTGTACACACTTTATTTTCATTTTATTTATACAAGCAACTATTTAACTTCACGAATCATTAAGGCTTGTATTTGAACCCAATTGACTTCTCGGATCAACAAGTGTTTCAATTGACCCAATTCGGCTTCTCGGATCAATAAGTATCAATAACTTGATCTGTTTGTTTTACCAAGTCACCAAGTACGCACAATGTGATCCAAATCGCCTTCTCGGATCATTAAGGCTTGTATTTGAACCCAATTGACTTCTCGGATCAACAAGTCTTCCATTTGACTTAATTGGGCTTCTCGTATCAACAAGTATCCATAACTTGATCCGTTTATTATACCAAGTCACCAAGTACGCACAATGTGACCCAATTCGCCTTCTCGGATCATTAAGGCTTGTATTTGAACCCAATTGACTTCTGGGATCAACAAGTTTTCCAATTTACCCAATTCGGCTTCTCGGACCAACAAGTATCCATAACTTGATCCTTTTGTTATACCAAGTCATCAAGTATGCACAATGTGACCCAATTCGCCTTCTCGGATCAACAAGCACCAACAATTTGACTCCGTTCGACTTCACGAATCATTAAGGCTTGTATTTGAACCCAATTGACTTCTCGGATCAACAAGTCTTCCATTCGACTTAATTGGGCTTCTCGGATCAACAAGTATCCATAACTTGATCCATTTGTTTTACCAAGTCACCAAGTACGCACAATGTGACCCAATTCGCCTTCTCGGATCATTAAGGCTTGTATTTGAACCCAATTGACTTCTCGGATCAACAAGTCTTCCATTTGACTTAATTGGGCTTCTCGTACCGACAAGTATCCATAACTTGATCCGTTTATTATACCAAGTCACCAAGTACGCACAATGTGACCCGATTCGCCTTCTCGGATCATTAAGGCTTGTATTTGAACCCAATTGACTTCTGGGATCAACAAGTCTTCCAATTGACCCAATTCGACTTCTCGGATCAACAAGTATCCATAACTTGATCCGTTTGTTATACCAAGTCACCAAGTAAGCACAATGTGACCCAATTCGCCTTCTCGGATCAACAAGCACCAACAATTTGACTCCGTTCAACTTCACGAATCATTAAGGCTTGTATTTGAACCCAATTGACTTCTCGAATCAACAAGTCTTCCATTTGACTTAATTGGGGTTCTCGGATCAACAAGTATCCATAACTTGATCCGTTTGTTTTACCAAGTCACCAAGTACGCACAATGTGACCCAATTCGCCTTCTCGGATCAACAAGCACCGACTATTTGACTCCGTTCGACTTCATGAATCATTAAGGCTTGTATTTGAACCAAATTGACTTCTCGGATCAACAAGTCTTCCATTTGACTTAATTGGGCTTCTCGGATCAACAAGTATCCATAGCTTGATTCATTTGTTCTATAAAGTCACCAAGTACGCACGATGTGACCCAATTCGCCTTCTCGGATCCACAAGCACCCACAATTTGACTCCGTTCGACTTCACCAATCATTAAGGCTTGTATTTGAACCCAATTGACTTCTTGGATCAACAAGTCTTTCAATTGACCTAATTCGGCTCCTCGGATTAACAAGTATCCATAACTTGATCCGTTTGTTTTACTAAGTCACCAAGTACGCACAATGTGACCCAATTCGCCTTCTCGGATCAACAAGCACCAACTATTTGACTCTGTTCGACTTCACGAATCATTAAGGCTTGTATTTGAACCCAATTGACTTCTCGGATCAACAAGTCTTCCATTTGACTTAATTGGGCTTCTCGGATCAACTAGTATCCATAACTTGATTCATTTGTTTTATAAAGTCACCAAGTACGCACGATGTGACCCAATTCGCCTTCTCGGATCAACAAGCACCCACAATTTGACTCCATTCGACTTCACGAATCATTAAGGCTTGTATTTGAACCCAATTGACTTCTCGGATCAACAAGTCTTTCGATTGACATAATTCGGCTCCTCGGATTAACAAGTATCCATAACTTGATCCGTTTGTTTTACCAAGTCACCAAGTACGCACAATGTGACCCAATTCGCCTTCTCGGATCAACAAGCACCAACTACTTGACTCAGTTCGACTTCACGAATCATTAAGGCTTGTATTTGAACCCAATTGACTTCTCGGATCAACAAGTCTTCCATTTGACTTAATTGGGCTTCTCGGATCAACAAGTATCCATAACTTGATTCGTTTGTCTTATAAAGTCACCAAGTACGCACAATGTGACACAATTCGCCTTCTCGGATCGACGAGCACCAACAATTTGACTCCGTTCGACTTCACGAATCTTTAAGGCTTGTATTTGAACCCAATTGACTTCTCGGATCAACGAGTCTTTCAATTGACCCAACTCGGCTCCTCGGATTAACAAGTATCCAGAACTTGATTTGTTTGTTTTACAAAGTCACCAAGTACGCACAATGTGACACAATTCGCCTTCTCGGATCACCAAGCACCAACTAAAGTCTTTCAATTGACCCAATTCGGCTTCTCGGATCAACAAGTATCCATAACTTGATCTGTTCCTAGGCGTCTCACTAGTGTTGCATGCCCGGCAGTTCTATCGCCCCTGGACGGAACCTCCACGGCACTCATTGCTCTGCCGCCTTCAGCTTGTGTTGCTTGTTCCAGCATAGCATTCCCTGCTCTACATGTCGTTTGCACTCCGGAAGCTCTTCCCGGACCACAGATCTCACTCCCTTCTATGAGTGTTTGGCCTCGCACTCACGGCGCTTGGTTCCCTTCAGTGGTTACTCCCACACTTTTAGCGTCTTAGATCTGTTAGACTTTTTAGTCTACTACCGGCTTGTGGTAGTTTCGATATTGGACTTTGTTATACGCACTGCGCAGCGTTTCTCGGCTATTGTATTAGCCTGCACATAGAGCGTTTTGGGTTTTGCTACTTCTTTTTTGTACACACTTTATTTTCATTTTATTTATACAAGCAACTATTTAACTTCACGAATCATTAAGGCTTGTATTTGAACCCAATTGACTTCTCGGATCAACAAGTGTTTCAATTGACCCAATTCGGCTTCTCGGATCAATAAGTATCCATAACTTGATCTGTTTGTTTTACCAAGTTACCAAGTACGCACAATGTGACCCATTTCGCCTTCTCGAATCAACAAGCACCAACTAATTGACTCCGTTCGATTTCACGAATCATTAAGGCTTGTATTTGAACCCAATTGACTTCTCGGATCAACAAGTCTTTCAATTGACCCAATTCGGCTCCTCGGATTAACAAGTATCCATAACTGGATCCATTTATTTTACCAAGTCACCAAATACGCACAATGTGACCCAAATCGCCTTCTCGGATCATTAAGGCTTGTATTTGAACCCAATTGACTTCTCGGATCAACAAGTCTTCCATTTGACTTAATTGGGCTTCTCGTATCAACAAGTATCCATAACTTGATCCGTTTATTATACCAAGTCACCAAGTACGCACAATGTGACCCAATTCGCCTTCTCGGATCATTAAGGCTTGTATTTGAATCCAATTGACTTCTGGGATCAACAAGTCTTCCAATTGACCCAATTCGGCTTCTCGGACCAACAAGTATCCATAACTTGATCCGTTTGTTATACCAAGTCACCAAGTACGCACAATGTGACCCAATTCGCCTTCTCGGATCAACAAGCACCAACAATTTGACTCCGTTTGACTTCACGAATCATTAAGGCTTGTATTTGAACCCAATTGACTTCTCGGATCAACAAGTCTTCCATTCGACTTAATTGGGCTTCTCGGATCAACAAGTATCCATAACTTGATCCATTTGTTTTACCAAGTCACCAAGTACGCACAATGTGACCCAATTCGCCTTCTCGGATCATTAAGGCTTGTATTTGAACCTAATTGACTTCTCGGATCAACAAGTCTTCCATTTGACTTAATTGGGCTTCTCGTATCGACAAGTATCCATAACTTGATCCGTTTATTATACCAAGTCACCAAGTACGTACAATGTGACCCAATTCGCCTTCTCGGATCATTAAGGCTTGTATTTGAACCCAATTGACTTCTAGGATCAACAAGTCTTCCAATTGACCCAATTCGGCTTCTCGGATCAACAAGTATCCATAACTTGATCCGTTTGTTATACCAAGTCACCAAGTAAGCACAATGTGACCCAATTCGCCTTCTCGGATCAAAAAGCACCAACAATTTGACTCCGTTCGACTTCACGAATCATTAAGGCTTGTATTTTAACCCAATTGACTTCTCGGATCAACAAGTCTTCCATTTGACTTAATTGGGCTTCTCGGATCAACAAGTATCCATAACTTGATTCGTTTGTCTTATAAAGTCACCAAGTACGCACAATGTGACACAATTCGCCTTCTCGGATCGACAAGCACCGACAATTTGACTTCGTTCGACTTCACGAATCTTTAAGGCTTGTATTTGAACCCGATTGACTTCTCGGATCAACGAGTCTTTCAATTGACCCAACTCGGCTCCTCGGATTAACAAGTATCCATAACTTGATTTGTTTGTTTTACAAAGTCACCAAGTACGCACAATGTGACCCAATTCGCCTTCTCGGATCCCCAAGCACCAA
Organism: Ajuga chamaepitys; assembly: GCA_958295605.1. Classification (NCBI taxonomy): domain Eukaryota; kingdom Viridiplantae; phylum Streptophyta; class Magnoliopsida; order Lamiales; family Lamiaceae; genus Ajuga; species Ajuga chamaepitys. The sequence goes on from OY282495.1 coordinate 38,808,338, forward strand.
CTAAAGTCTTTCAATTGACCCAATTCGGCTTCTCGGATCAACAAGTTTCCATAACTTGATCTGTTCCTAGGCGTCTCACTAGTGTTGCACGCCCGGCAGTTCTATCGCCCCTGGACGGAACCTCCACGGCACTCATTGCTCTGCCGCCTTCAGCTTGTGTTGCTTGTTCCAGCATAGCATTCCCTGCTCTACATGTCGTTTGCACTCCGGAAGCTCTTCCCGGACCACAGAGTCACTCCCTTCTATGAGTGTTTGGCCTCGCACTCACGGCGCTTGGTTCCCTTCAGTGGTTACTCCCCCACTTTTAGCGTCTTAGATCTGTTAGACTTTTTAGGCTACTACCGGCTTGTGGTAGTTTCGATATTGGACTTTGTTATACGCACTGCGCAGCGTTTCTCGGCTATTGTATTAGCCTGCACATAGAGCGTTTTGGGTTTTGCGACTTCTTTTTTGTACACACTTTATTTTCATTTTATTTATACAAGCAACTATTTAACTTCACGAATCATTAAGGCTTGTATTTGAACCCAATTGACTTCTCGGATCAACAAGTGTTTCAATTGACCCAATTCGGCTTCTCGGATCAATAAGTATCCATAACTTGATCTGTTTGTTTTACCAAGTCACCAAGTACGCACAATGTGACCCATTTCGCCTTCTCGAATCAACAAGCACCAACTAATTGACTCCGTTCGATTTCACGAATCATTAAAGCTTGTATTTGAACCCAATTGACTTCTCGGATCAACAAGTCTTTCAATTGACCCAATTCGGCTCCTCGGATTAACAAGTATCCATAACTTGATCCATTTGTTTTACCAAGTCACCAAGTACGCACAATGTGACCCAAATCGCCTTCTCGGATCATTAAGGCTTGTATTTGAACCCAATTGACTTCTCGGATCAACAAGTCTTCCATTTGACTTAATTGGGCTTCTCGTATCAACAAGTATCCATAACTTGATCCGTTTATTATACCAAGTCACCAAGTACGCACAATGTGACCCAATTCGCCTTCTCGGATCATTAAGGCTTGTATTTGAATCCAATTGACTTCTGGGATCAACAAGTCTTCCAATTGACCAAATTTGGCTTCTCGGACCAACAAGTATCCATAACTTGATCCGTTTGTTATACTAAGTCTCCAAGTACGCACAATGTGACCCAATTCGCCTTCTTGGATCAACAAGCACCAACAATTTGACTCCGTTTGACTTCACGAATCATTAAGGCTTGTATTTGAACCCAATTGACTTCTCGGATCAACAAGTCTTCCATTCGACTTAATTGAGCTTCTCGGATCAACAAGTATCCATAACTTGATCCATTTGTTTTACCAAGTCACCAAGTACGCACAATGTGACCCAATTCGCCTTCTCGGATCATTAAGGCTTGTATTTGAACCCAATTGACTTCTGGGATCAACAAGTCTTCCAATTGACCCAATTCGGCTTCTCGGATCAACAAGTATCCATAACTTGATCCGTTTGTTATACCAAGTCACCAAGTAAGCACAATGTGACCCAATTCGCCTTCTCGGATCAAAAAGCACCAACAATTTGACTCCGTTCGACTTCACGAATCATTAAGGCTTGTATTTGAACCCAATTGACTTCTCGGATCAACAAGTCTTCCATTTGACTTAATTGGGCTTCTCGGATCAACAAGTATCCATAACTTGAATCGTTTGTCTTATAAAGTCACCAAGTACGCACAATGTGACACAATTCGCCTTCTCGGATCGACAAGGACCGACAATTTGACTCCGTTCGACTTCACGAATCTTTAAGGCTTGTATTTGAACCCAATTGACTTCTCGGATCAACGAGTCTTTCAATTGACCCAACTCGGCTCCTCGGATTAACAAGTATCCATAACTTGATCTGTTTGTTTTACAAAGTCACCAAGTACGCACAATGTGACCCAATTCGCCTTCTCGGATCACCAAGCACCAACTAAAGTCTTTCAATTGACCCAATTCGGCTTCTCGGATCAACAAGTATCCATAACTTGATCTGTTCCTAGGCGTCTCACTAGTGTTGCACGCCCGGCAGTTCTATCGCCCCTGGACGGAACCACCACGGCACTCATTGCTCTGCCGCCTTCAGCTTGTGTTGCTTGTTCCAGCATACCATTCCCTGCTCTACATGTCGTTTGCACTCCGGAAGCTCTTCCCGGACCACAGATCTCACTCCCTTCTATGAGTGTTTGGCCTCGCACTCACGGCGCTTGGTTCCCTTCAGTGGTTACTCCCCCACTTTTAGCGTCTTAGATCTGTTAGACTTTTTAGTCTACTACCGGCTTGTGGTAGTTTCGATATTGGACTTTGTTATACGCACTGCGCAGCGTTTCTCGGCTATTGTATTAGCCTGCACATAGAGCGTTTTGGGTTTTGCTACTTCTTTTTTGTACACACTTTATTTTCATTTTATTTATACAAGCAACTATTTAACTTCACGAATCATTAAGGCTTGTATTTAAACCCAATTGACTTCTCGGATCAACAAGTGTTTCAATTGACCCAATTCGCCTTCTCGGATCAATAAGTATCCATAACTTGATCTGTTTGTTTTACCAAGTTACCAAGTACGCACAATGTGACCCATTTCGCCTTCTCGAATCAACAAGCACCAACTAATTGACTCCGTTCGATTTCACGAATCATTAAGGCTTGTATTTGAACCCAATTGACTTCTCGGATCAACAAGTCTTTCAATTGACCAAATTCGGCTCCTCGGATTAACAAGTAACCATAACTGGATCCATTTATTTTACCAAGTCACCAAATACGCACAATGTGACCCAAATCGCCTTCTCGGATCATTAAGGCTTGTATTTGAACCCAATTGACTTCTCGGATCAACAAGTCTTCCATTTGACTTAATTGGGCTTCTCGTATCAACAAGTATCCATAACTTGATCCGTTTATTATACCAAGTCACCAAGTACGCACAATGTGACCCAATTCGCCTTCTCGGATCATTAAGGCTTGTATTTGAATCCAATTGACTTCTGGGATCAACAAGTCTTCCAATTGACCCAATTCGGCTTCTCGGACCAACAAGTATCCATAACTTGATCCGTTTGTTATACCAAGTCACCAAGTACGCACAATGTGACCCAATTCGCCTTCTCGGATCAACAAGCACCAACAATTTGACTCCGTTTGACTTCACGAATCATTAAGACTTGTATTTGAACCCAATTGACTTCTCGGATCAACAAGTCTTCCATTCGACTTAATTGGGCTTCTCGGATCAACAAGTATCCATAACTTGATCCATTTGTTTTACCAAGTCACCAAGTACGCACAATGTGACCCAATTCGCCTTCTCGGATCATTAAGGCTTGTATTTGAACCCAATTGACTTCTGTGATCAACAAGTCTTCCAATTGACCCAATTCGGCTTCTGGGATCAACAAGTATCCATAACTTGATCCGTTTGTTATACCAAGTCACCAAGTAAGCACAATGTGACCCAATTCGCCTTCTCGGATCAAAAAGCACCAACAATTTGACTCCGTTCGACTTCACGAATCATTAAGGCTTGTATTTGAACCCAATTGACTTCTCGGATCAACAAGTCTTCCATTTGACTTAATTGGGCTTCTCGGATCAACAAGTATCCATAACTTGAATCGTTTGTCTTATAAAGTCACCAAGTACGCACAATGTGACACAATTCGCCTTCTCGGATCGACAAGCACCGACAATTTGACTCCGTTCGACTTCACGAATCTTTAAGGCTTGTATTTGAACCCAATTGACTTCTCGGATCAACGAGTCTTTCAATTGACCCAACTCGGCTCCTCGGATTAACAAGTATCCATAACTTGATCTGTTTGTTTTACAAAGTCACCAAGTACGCACAATGTGACCCAATTCGCCTTCTCGGATCACCAAGCACCAACTAAAGTCTTTCAATTGACCCAATTCGGCTTCTCGGATCAACAAGTATCCATAACTTGATCTGTTCCTAGGCGTCTCACTAGTGTTGCACGCCCGGCAGTTCTATCGCCCCTGGACGGAACCTCCACGGCACTCATTGCTCTGTCGCCTTCAGCTTGTGTTGCTTGTTCCAGCATACCATTCCCTGCTCTACATGTCGTTTGCACTCCGGAAGCTCTTCCCGGACCACAGATCTCACTCCCTTCTATGAGTGTTTGGCCTCGCACTTACGGCGCTTGGTTCCCTTCAGTGGTTACTCCCCCACTTTTAGCGTCTTAGATCTGTTAGACTTTTTAGTCTACTACCGGCTTGTGGTAGTTTCGATATTGGACTTAGTTATACGCACTGCGCAGCGTTTCTCGGCTATTGTATTAGCCTGCACATAGAGCGTTTTGGGTTTTGCTACTTCTTTTTTGTACACACTTTATTTTCATTTTATTTATACAAGCAACTATTTAACTACACGAATCATTAAGGCTTGTATTTGAACCCAATTGACTTCTCGGATCAACAAGTGTTTCAATTGACCCAATTCTCCTTCTCGGATCAATAAGTATCCATAACTTGATCTGTTTGTTTTACCAAGTTACCAAGTACGCACAATGTGACCCATTTCGCCTTCTCGAATCCACAAGCACCAACTAATTGACTCCGTTCGATTTCACGAATCATTAAGGCTTGTATTTGAACCCAATTGACTTCTCGGATCAACAAGTCTTTCAATTGACCAAATTCGGCTCCTCGGATTAACAAGTATCCATAACTGGATCCATTTATTTTACCAAGTCACCAAATACGCACAATGTGACCCAAATCGCCTTCTCGGATCATTAAGGCTTGTATTTGAACCCAATTGACTTCTCGGATCAACAAGTCTTCCATTTGACTTAATTGGGCTTCTCGTATCAACAAGTATCCATAACTTGATCCGTTTATTATACCAAGTCACCAAGTACGCACAATGTGACCCAATTCGCCTTCTCGGATCATTAAGGCTTGTATTTTAATCCAATTGACTTCTGGGATCAACAAGTCTTCCAATTGACCCAATTCGGCTTCTCGGACCAACAAGTATCCATAACTTGATCCGTTTGTTATACCAAGTCACCAAGTACGCACAATGTGACCCAATTCGCCTTCTCGGATCAACAAGCACCAACAATTTGACTCCGTTTGACTTCACGAATCATTAAGGCTTGTATTTGAACCCAATTGACTTCTCGGATCAACAAGTCTTCCATTCGACTTAATTGGGCTTCTCGGATCAACAAGTATCCATAACTTGATCCATTTGTTTTACCAAGTCACCAAGTACGCACAATGTGACCCAATTCGCCTTCTCGGATCATTAAGGCTTGTATTTGAACCCAATTGACTTCTCGGATCAACAAGTCTTCCATTTGACTTAATTGGGCTTCTCGTATCGACAAGTATCCATAACTTGATCCGTTTATTATACCAAGTCACCAAGTACGTACAATGTGACCCAATTCGCCTTCTCGGATCATTAAGGCTTGTATTTGAACCCAATTGACTTCTGGGATCAACAAGTCTTCCAATTGACCCAATTCGGCTTCTCGGATCAACAAGTATCCATAACTTGATCCGTTTGTTATACCAAGTCACCAAGTAAGCACAATGTGACCCAATTCGCCTTCTCGGATCAAAAAGCACCAACAATTTGACTCCGTTCGACTTCACGAATCATTAAGGCTTGTATTTGAACCCAATTGACTTCTCGGATCAACAAGTCTTCCATTTGACTTAATTGGGCTTCTCGGATCAACAAGTATCCATAACTTGATTCGTTTGTCTTATAAAGTCACCAAGTACGCACAATGTGACACAATTCGCCTTCTCGGATCGACAAGCACCGACAATTTGACTTCGTTCGACTTCACGAATCTTTAAGGCTTGTATTTGAACCCAATTGACTTCTCGGATCAACGAGTCTTTCAATTGACCCAACTCGGCTCCTCGGATTAACAAGTATCCATAACTTGATTTGTTTGTTTTACAAAGTCACCAAGTACGCACAATGTGACCCAATTCGCCTTCTCGGATCCCCAAGCACCAACTAAAGTCTTTCAATTGACCCAATTCGGCTTCTCGGATCAACAAGTATCCATAACTTGATCTGTTCCTAGGCGTCTCACTAGTGTTGCACGCCCGGCAGTTCTATCGCCCCTGGACGGAACCTCCACGGCACTCATTGCTCTGCCGCCTTCAGCTTGTGTTGCTTGTTCCAGCATAGCATTCCCTGCTCTACATGTCGTTTGCACTCCGGAAGCTCTTCCCGGACCACAGACTCACTCCCTTCTATGAGTGTTTGGCCTCGCACTCACGGCGCTTGGTTCCCTTCAGTGGTTACTCCCCCACTTTTAGGGTCTTAGATCTGTTAGACTTTTTAGTCTACTACCGGCTTGTGGTAGTTTCGATATTGGACTTTGTTATACGCACTGCGCAGCGTTTCTCGGCTATTGTATTAGCCTGCACATAGAGCGTTTTGGGTTTTGCTACTTCTTTTTTGTACACACTTTATTTTCATTTTATTTATACAAGCAACTATTTAACTTCACGAATCATTAAGGCTTGTATTTGAACCCAATTGACTTCTCGGATCAACAAGTGTTTCAATTGACCCAATTCGGCTTCTCGGATCAATAAGTATCCATAACTTGATCTGTTTGTTTTACCAAGTCACCAAGTACGCACAATGTGACCCATTTCGCCTTCTCGAATCAACAAGCACCAACTAATTGACTCCGTTCGATTTCACGAATCATTAAAGCTTGTATTTGAACCCAATTGACTTCTCGGATCAACAAGTCTTTCAATTGACCCAATTCGGCTCCTCGGATTAACAAGTATCCATAACTTGATCCATTTGTTTTACCAAGTCACCAAGTACGCACAATGTGACCCAAATCGCCTTCTCGGATCATTAAGGCTTGTATTTGAACCCAATTGACTTCTCGGATCAACAAGTCTTCCATTTGACTTAATTGGGCTTCTCGTATCAACAAGTATCCATAACTTGATCCGTTTATTATACCAAGTCACCAAGTACGCACAATGTGACCCAATTCGCCTTCTCGGATCATTAAGGCTTGTATTTGAATCCAATTGACTTCTGGGATCAACAAGTCTTCCAATTGACCAAATTCGGCTTCTCGGACCAACAAGTATCCATAACTTGATCCGTTTGTTATACTAAGTCACCAAGTACGCACAATGTGACCCAATTCGCCTTCTTGGATCAACAAGCACCAACAATTTGACTCCGTTTGACTTCACGAATCATTAAGGCTTGTATTTGAACCCAATTGACTTCTCGGATCAACAAGTCTTCCATTCGACTTAATTGAGCTTCTCGGATCAACAAGTATCCATAACTTGATCCATTTGTTTTACCAAGTCACCAAGTACGCACAATGTGACCCAATTCGCCTTCTCGGATCATTAAGGCTTGTATTTGAACCCAATTGACTTCTGGGATCAATAAGTCTTCCAATTGACCCAATTCGGCTTCTCGGATCAACAAGTATCCATAACTTGATCCGTTTGTTATACCAAGTCACCAAGTAAGCACAATGTGACCCAATTCGCCTTCTCGGATCAAAAAGCACCAACAATTTGACTCCGTTCGACTTCACGAATCATTAAGGCTTGTATTTGAACCCAATTGACTTCTCGGATCAACAAGTCTTCCATTTGACTTAATTGGGCTTCTCGGATCAACAAGTATCCATAACTTGAATCGTTTGTCTTATAAAGTCACCAAGTACGCACAATGTGACACAATTCGCCTTCTCGGATCGACAAGCACCGACAATTTGACTCCGTTCGACTTCACGAATCTTTAAGGCTTGTATTTGAACCCAATTGACTTCTCGGATCAACGAGTCTTTCAATTGACCCAACTCGGCTCCTCGGATTAACAAGTATCCATAACTTGATCTGTTTGTTTTACAAAGTCACCAAGTACGCACAATGTGACCCAATTCGCCTTCTCGGATCACCAAGCACCAACTAAAGTCTTTCAATTGACCCAATTCGGCTTCTCGGATCAACAAGTATCCATAACTTGATCTGTTCCTAGGCGTCTCACTAGTGTTGCACGCCCGGCAGTTCTATCGCCCCTGGACGGAACCTCCACGGCACTCATTGCTCTGCCGCCTTCAGCTTGTGTTGCTTGTTCCAGCATACCATTCCCTGCTCTACATGTCGTTTGCACTTCGGAAGCTCTTCCCGGACCACAGATCTCACTCCCTTCTATGAGTGTTTGGCCTCGCACTCACGGCGCTTGGTTCCCTTCAGTGGTTACTCCCCCACTTTTAGCGTCTTAGATCTGTTAGACTTTTTAGTCTACTACCGGCTTGTGGTAGTTTCGATATTGGACTTTGTTATACGCACTGCGCAGCGTTTCTCGGCTATTGTATTAGCCTGCACATAGAGCGTTTTGGGTTTTGCTACTTCTTTTTTGTACACACTTTATTTTCATTTTATTTATACAAGCAACTATTTAACTTCACGAATCATTAAGGCTTGTATTTGAACCCAATTGACTTCTCGGATCAACAAGTGTTTCAATTGACCCAATTCGGCTTCTCGGATCAATAAGTATCCATAACTTGATCTGTTTGTTTTACCAAGTCACCAAGTACGCACAATGTGACCCATTTCGCCTTCTCGAATCAACAAGCACCAACTAATTGACTCCGTTCGATTTCACGAATCATTAAAGCTTGTATTTGAACCCAATTGACTTCTCGGATCAACAAGTCTTTCAATTGACCCAATTCGGCTCCTCGGATTAACAAGTACCCATAACTTGATCCATTTGTTTTACCAAGTCACCAAGTACGCACAATGTGACCCAAATCGCCTTCTCGGATCATTAAGGCTTGTATTTGAACCCAATTGACTTCTCGGATCAACAAGTCTTCCATTTGACTTAATTGGGCTTCTCGTATCAACAAGTATCCATAACTTGATCCGTTTATTATACCAAGTCACCAAGTACGCACAATGTGACCCAATTCGCCTTCTCGGATCATTAAGGCTTGTATTTGAATCCAATTGACTTCTGGGATCAACAAGTCTTCCAATTGACCAAATTCGGCTTCTCGGACCAACAAGTATCCATAACTTGATCCGTTTGTTATACCAAGTCACCAAGTACGCACAATGTGACCCAATTCGCCTTCTTGGATCAACAAGCACCAACAATTTGACTCCGTTTGACTTCACGAATCATTAAGGCTTGTATTTGAACCCAATTGACTTCTCGGATCAACAAGTCTTCCATTTGACTTAATTGGGCTTCTCGGATCAACAAGTATCCATAACTTGATCCATTTGTTTTACCAAGTCACCAAGTACGCACAATGTGACCCAATTCGCCTTCTCGGATCATTAAGGCTTGTATTTGAACCCAATTGACTTCTGGGATCAACAAGTCTTCCAATTGACCCAATTCGGCTTCTCGGATCAACAAGTATCCATAACTTGATCCGTTTGTTATACCAAGTCACCAAGTAAGCACAATGTGACCCAATTCGCCTTCTCGGATCAAAAAGCACCAACAATTTGACTCCGTTCGACTTCACGAATCATTAAGGCTTGTATTTGAACCCAATTGACTTCTCGGATCAACAAGTCTTCCATTTGACTTAATTGGGCTTCTCGGATCAACAAGTATCCATAACTTGAATCGTTTGTCTTATAAAGTCACCAAGTACGCACAATGTGACACAATTCGCCTTCTCGGATCGACAAGCACCGACAATTTGACTCCGTTCGACTTCACGAATCTTTAAGGCTTGTATTTGAACCCAATTGACTTCTCGAATCAACGAGTCTTTCAATTGACCCAACTCGGCTCCTCGGATTAACAAGTATCCATAACTTGATCTGTTTGTTTTACAAAGTCACCAAGTACGCACAATGTGACCCAATTCGCCTTCTCGGGTCACCAAGCAACAACTAAAGTCTTTCAATTGACCCAATTCGGCTTCTCGGATCAACAAGTATCCATAACTTGATCTGTTCCTAGGCGTCTCACTAGTGTTGCACGCCCGGTAGTTCTATCGCCCCTGGACGGAACCTCCACGGCACTCATTGCTCTGCCGCCTTCAGCTTGTGTTGCTTTTTCCAGCATAGCATTCCCTGCTCTACATGTCGTTTGCACTCCGGAAGCTCTTCCCGGACCACAGATCTCACTCCCTTCTATGAGTGTTTGGCCTCGCACTCACGGCGCTTGGTTCCCTTCAGTGGTTACTCCCCCACTTTTAGCGTCTTAGATCTGTTAGACTTTTTAGTCTACTACCGGCTTGTGGTAGTTTCGATATTGGACTTTGTTATGCGCACTGCGCAGCGTTTCTCGGCTATTGTATTAGCCTGCACATAGAGCGTTTTGGGTTTTGCTACTTCTTTTTTGTACACACTTTATTTTCATTTTATTTATACAAGCAACTATTTAACTTCACGAATCATTAAGGCTTGTATTTGAACCCAATTGACTTCTCGGATCAACAAGTGTTTCAATTGACCCAATTCGGCTTCTCGGATCAATAAGTATCCATAACTTGATATGTTTGTTTTACCAAGTCACCAAGTACGCACAATGTGACCCATTTCGCCTTCTCGAATCAACAAGCACCAACTAATTGACTCCGTTCGATTTCACGAATCATTAAGGCTTGTATTTGAATCCAATTGACTTCTCGGATCAACAAGTCTTTCAATTGACCCAATTCGGCTCCTCGGATTAACAAGTATCCATAACTTGATCCATTTATTTTACCAAGTCACCAAGTACGCACAATGTGACCCAAATCGCCTTCTCGGATCATTAAGGCTTGTATTTGAGCCCAATTGACTTCTCGGATCAACAAGTCTTCCATTTGACTTAATTGGGCTTCTCGTATCAACAAGTATCCATAACTTGATCCATTTATTATACCAAGTCACCAAGTACGCACAATGTGACCCAATTCGCCTTCTCGGATCATTAAGGCTTGTATTTGAACCCAATTGACTTCTGGGATCAACAAGTCTTCCAATTGACCCAATTCGGCTTCTCGGATCAACAAGTATCCATAACTTGATCCGTTTGTTATACCAAGTCACCAAGTAAGCACAATGTGACCCAATTCGCCTTCTCGGATCAAAAAGCACCAACAATTTGACTCCGTTCGACTTCACGAATCATTAAGGCTTGTATTTGAACCCAATAGACTTCTCGGATCAACAAGTCTTCCATTTGACTTAATTGGGCTTCTCGGTTCAACAAGTATCCATAACTTGATTCGTTTGTCTTATAAAGTCACCAAGTACGCACAATGTGACACAATTCGCCTTCTCGGATCGACAAGCACCGACAATTTGACTTCGTTCGACTTCACGAATCTTTAAGGCTTGTATTTGAACCCAATTGACTTCTCGGATCAACGAGTCATTCAATTGACCCAACTCGGCTCCTCGGATTAACAAGTATCCATAACTTGATTTGTTTGTTTTACAAAGTCACCAAGTACGCACAATGTGACCCAATTCGCCTTCTCGGATCACCAAGCACCAACTAAAGCCTTTCAATTGACCCAATTCGGCTTCTCGGATCAACAAGTATCCATAACTTGATCTGTTCCTAGGCGTCTCACTAGTGTTGCACGCCCGGCAGTTCTATCGCCCCTGGACGGAACCTCCACGGCACTCATTGCTCTGCCGCCTTCAGCTTGTGTTGCTTGTTCCAGCATAGCATTCCCTGCTCTACATGTCGTTTGCACTCCGGAAGCTCTTCCCAGACCACAGATCTCACTCCCTTCTATGATTGTTTGGCCTCGCACTCACGGCGCTTGGTTCCCTTCAGTGGTTACTCCCCCACTTTTAGCGTCTTAGATCTGTTAGACTTTTTAGTCTACTACCGGCTTGTGGTAGTTTCGATATTGGACTTTGTTATACGCACTGCGCAGCGTTTCTCGGCTATTGTATTAGCCTGCACATAGGGCGTTTTGGGTTTTGCTACTTCATTTTCGTACACACTTTATTTTCATTTTATTTATACAAGCAACTATTTAACTTCACGAATCATTAAGGCTTGTATTTGAACCAAATTGACTTCTCGGATCAACAAGTGTTTCAATTGACCCAATTCGGCTTCTCGGATCAATAAGTATCCATAACTTGATCTGTTTGTTTTACCAAGTCACCAAGTACGCACAATGTGACCCATTTCGCCTTCTCGAATCAACAAGCACCAACTAATTGACTCTGTTCGATTTCACGAATCATTAAGGCTTGTATTTGAACCCAATTGACTTCTCGGATCAACAAGTCTTCCATTCGACTTAATTGGGCTTCTCGGATCAACAAGTATCCATAACTTGATCCATTTGTTTTACCAAGTCACCAAGTACGCACAATGTGACCCAATTCGCCTTCTCGGATCATTAAGGCTTGTATTTGAACCCAATTGACTTCTCGGATCAACAAGTCTTCCATTTGACTTAATTGGGCTTCTCGGATCAACAAGTATCCATAACTTGAATCGTTTGTCTTATAAAGTCACCAAGTACGCACAATGTGACACAATTCGCCTTCTCGGATCGACAAGCACCGACAATTTGACTCCGTTCGACTTCACGAATCTTTAAGGCTTGTATTTGAACCCAATTGACTTCTCGAATCAACGAGTCTTTCAATTGACCCAACTCGGCTCCTCGGATTAACAAGTATCCATAACTTGATCTGTTTGTTTTACAAAGTCACCAAGTACGCACAATGTGACCCAATTCGCCTTCTCGGGTCACCAAGCAACAACTAAAGTCTTTCAATTGACCCAATTCGGCTTCTCGGATCAACAAGTATCCATAACTTGATCTGTTCCTAGGCGTCTCACTAGTGTTGCACGCCCGGTAGTTCTATCGCCCCTGGACGGAACCTCCACGGCACTCATTGCTCTGCCGCCTTCAGCTTGTGTTGCTTTTTCCAGCATAGCATTCCCTGCTCTACATGTCGTTTGCACTCCGGAAGCTCTTCCCGGACCACAGATCTCACTCCCTTCTATGAGTGTTTGGCCTCGCACTCACGGCGCTTGGTTCCCTTCAGTGGTTACTCCCCCACTTTTAGCGTCTTAGATCTGTTAGACTTTTTAGTCTACTACCGGCTTGTGGTAGTTTCGATATTGGACTTTGTTATACGCACTGCGCAGCGTTTCTCGGCTATTGTATTAGCCTGCACATAGAGCGTTTTGGGTTTTGCTACTTCTTTTTTGTACACACTTTATTTTCATTTTATTTATACAAGCAACTATTTAACTTCACGAATCATTAAGGCTTGTATTTGAACCCAATTGACTTCTCGGATCAATAAGTGTTTCAATTGACCCAATTCGGCTTCTCGGATCAATAAGTATCCATAACTTGATATGTTTGTTTTACCAAGTCACCAAGTACGCACAATGTGACCCATTTCGCCTTCTCGAATCAACAAGCACCAACTAATTGACTCCGTTCGATTTCACGAATCATTAAGGCTTGTATTTGAATCCAATTGACTTCTCGGATCAACAAGTCTTTCAATTGACCCAATTCGGCTCCTCGGATTAACAAGTATCCATAACTTGATCCATTTATTTTACCAAGTCACCAAGTACGCACAATGTGACCCAAATCGCCTTCTCGGATCATTAAGGCTTGTATTTGAGCCCAATTGACTTCTCGGATCAACAAGTCTTCCATTTGACTTAATTGGGCTTCTCGTATCAACAAGTATCCATAACTTGATCCATTTATTATACCAAGTCACCAAGTACGCACAATGTGACCCAATTCGCCTTCTCGGATCATTAAGGCTTGTATTTGAACCCAATTGACTTCTGGGATCAACAAGTCTTCCAATTGACCCAATTCGGCTTCTCGGATCAACAAGCATCCATAACTTGATCCGTTTGTTATACCAAGTCACCAAGTAAGCACAATGTGACCCAATTCGCCTTCTCGGATCAAAAAGCACCAACAATTTGACTCCGTTCGACTTCACGAATCATTAAGGCTTGTATTTGAACCCAATAGACTTCTCGGATCAACAAGTCTTCCATTTGACTTAATTGGGCTTCTCGGTTCAACAAGTATCCATAACTTGATTCGTTTGTCTTATAAAGTCACCAAGTACGCACAATGTGACACAATTCGCCTTCTCGGATCGACAAGCACCGACAATTTGACTTCGTTCGACTTCACGAATCTTTAAGGCTTGTATTTGAACCCAATTGACTTCTCGGATCAACGAGTCATTCAATTGACCCAACTCGGCTCCTCGGATTAACAAGTATCCATAACTTGATTTGTTTGTTTTACAAAGTCACCAAGTACGCACAATGTGACCCAATTCGCCTTCTCGGATCACCAAGCACCAACTAAAGCCTTTCAATTGACCCAATTCGGCTTCTCGGATCAACAAGTATCCATAACTTGATCTGTTCCTAGGCGTCTCACTAGTGTTGCACGCCCGGCAGTTCTATCGCCCCTGGACGGAACCTCCACGGCACTCATTGCTCTGCCGCCTTCAGCTTGTGTTGCTTGTTCCAGCATAGCATTCCCTGCTCTACATGTCGTTTGCACTCCGGAAGCTCTTCCCAGACCACAGATCTCACTCCCTTCTATGATTGTTTGGCCTCGCACTCACGGCGCTTGGTTCCCTTCAGTGGTTACTCCCCCACTTTTAGCGTCTTAGATCTGTTAGACTTTTTAGTCTACTACCGGCTTGTGGTAGTTTCGATATTGGACTTTGTTATACGCACTGCGCAGCGTTTCTCGGCTATTGTATTAGCCTGCACATAGGGCGTTTTGGGTTTTGCTACTTCATTTTTGTACACACTTTATTTTCATTTTATTTATACAAGCAACTATTTAACTTCACGAATCATTAAGGCTTGTATTTGAACCAAATTGACTTCTCGGATCAACAAGTGTTTCAATTGACCCAATTCGGCTTCTCGGATCAATAAGTATCCATAACTTGATCTGTTTGTTTTACCAAGTCACCAAGTACGCACAATGTGACCCATTTCGCCTTCTCGAATCAACAAGCACCAACTAATTGACTCTGTTCGATTTCACGAATCATTAAGGCTTGTATTTGAACCCAATTGACTTCTCGGATCAACAAGTCTTCCATTCGACTTAATTGGGCTTCTCGGATCAACAAGTATCCATAACTTGATCCATTTGTTTTACCAAGTCACCAAGTACGCACAATGTGACCCAATTCGCCTTCTCGGATCATTAAGGCTTGTATTTGAACCCAATTGACTTCTCGGATCAACAAGTCTTCCATTTGACTTAATTGGGCTTCTCGTATCGACAAGTATCCATAACTTGATCCGTTTATTATACCAAGTCACCAAGTACGCACAATGTGACCCAATTCGCCTTCTCGGATCATTAAGGCTTGTATTTAAACCCAATTGACTTCTGGGATCAACAAGTCTACCAATTGACCCAATTCGGCTTCTCGGATCAACAAGTATCCATAACTTGATCCGTTTGTAATACCAAGTCACCAAGTAAGCACAATGTGACCCAATTCGCCTTCTCGGATAAAAAGCACCAACAATTTGACTCCGTTCGACTTCACGAATCATTAAGACTTGTATTTGAACCCAATTGACTTCTCGAATCAACAATTCTTCCATTTGACTTAATTGGGGTTTTCGGATCAACAAGTATCCATAACTTGATCCGTTTGTTTTACCAAGTCACCAAGTACGCACAATGTGACCCAATTCGCCTTCTCGGATCAACAAGCACCGACTATTTGACTCCGTTCGACTTCACGAATCATTAAGGCTTATATTTGAACCGAATTGACTTCTCGGATCAACAAGTCTTCCATTTGACTTAATTGGGCTTCTCGGATCAACAAGTATCCATAACTTAATTCATTTGTTTTATAAAGTCACCAAGTACGCACGATGTGACCCAATTCGCCTTCTCGGATCAACAAGCACCCATAATTTCACTCCATTCGACTTCACCAATCATTAAGGCTTGTATTTGAACCCAATTGACTTCTCGGATCAACAAGTCTTTCAATTGACCTAATTCGGCTCCTCGGATTAACAAGTATCCATAACTTGATCCGTTTGTTTTACCAAGTCACCAAGTATGCACAATGTGACCCAATTCGCCTTCTCGGATCAACAAGCACCAACTACTTGACTCTGTTCGACTTCACGAATCATTAAGGCTTGTATTTGAACCCGATTGACTTCTCGGATCAACAAGTCTTCCATTTGACTTAATTGGGCTTCTCAGATCAACAAGTATCCATAACTTGATTCGTTTGTCTTATAAAGTCACCAAGTACGCACAATGTGATACAATTCGCCTTCTCGGATCGACAAGCACCAACAATTTGGCTCCGTTCGACTTCACGAATCTTTAAGGCTTGTATATGAACCCAATTGACTTCTCGGATCAACAAGTCTTTCAATTGACCCAATTCGGCTCCTCGGATTAACAAGTATCCATAACTTGATCTGTTTGTTTTACAAAGTCACCAAGTACGCACAATGTGACCCAATTCGCCTTCTCGGATCACCAAGCACCAACTAAAGTCTTTCAATTGACCCAATTCGGCTTCTCGGATCAACAAGTATCCATAACTTGATCTGTTCCTAGGCGTCTCACTAGTGTTGCACGCCCGGCAGTTCTATCGCCCCTGGACGGAACCTCCACGGCACTCATTGCTCTGCCGCCTTCAGCTGGTGTTGCTTGTTCCAGCATAGCATTCCCTGCTCTACATGTCGTTTGCACTCCGGAAGCTCTTCCCGGACCACAGATCTCACTCCCTTCTATGATTGTTTGGCCTCGCACTCACGGCGCTTGGTTCCCTTCAGTGGTTACTCCCCCACTTTTAGCGTCTTAGATCTGTTAGACTTTTTAGTCTACTACCGGCTTGTGGTAGTTTCGATATTGGACTTTGTTATACGCATTGCGCAGCGTTTCTCGGCTATTGTATTAGCCTGCACATAGAGCGTTTTGGGTTTTGCTACTTCTTTTTTGTACACACTTTATTTTCATTTATACAAGCAACTATTTAACTTCACGAATCATTAAGGCTTGTATTTGAACCCAATTGCCTTCTCGGATCAATAAGTATATATAACTTGATCTGTTTGTTTTACCAAGTCACCAAGTACGCACAATGTGACCCATTTCGCCTTCTCGGATCAACAAGCACCAACTAATTGACTCCGTTCGATTTCACGAATCATTAAAGCTTGTATTTGAACCCAATTGACTTCTCGGATCAACAAGTCTTTCAATTGACCCAATTCGGCTCCTCGGATTAACAAGTATCCATAACTTGATCCATTTGTTTTACCAAGTCACCAAGTACGCACAATGTGACCCAAATCGCCTTCTCGGATCATTAAGGCTTGTATTTGAACCCAATTGACTTCTCGGATCAACAAGTCTTCCATTTGACTTAATTGGGCTTCTCGTATCGACAAGTATCCATAACTTGATCCGTTTATTATACCAAGTCACCAAGTACGCACAATGTGACCCGATTCGCCTTCTCGGATCATTAAGGCTTGTATTTGAACCCAATTGACTTCTGGGATCAACAAGTCTTCCAATTGACCCAATTCGGCTTCTCGGATCAACAAGTATCCATAACTTGATCCGTTTGTTATACCAAGTCACCAAGTAAGCACAATGTGACCCAATTCGCCTTCTCGGATCAACAAGCACCAACAATTTGACTCCGTTCGACTTCACGAATCATTAAGGCTTGTATATGAACCCAATTGACTTCTCGAATCAACAAGTCTTCCATTTGACTTAATTGGGGTTCTCGGATCAACAAGTATCCATAACTTGATCCGTTTGTTTTACCAAGTCACCAAGTACGCACAATGTAACCCAATTCGCCTTCTCGGATCAACAAGCACCGACTATTTGACTCCGTTCGACTTCACGAATCATTAAGGCTTGTATTTGAACCCAATTGACTTCTCGGATCAACAAGTCTTCCATTTGACTTAATTGGGCTTCTCGGATCAACAAGTATCCATAACTTGATTCATTTGTTTTATAAAGTCACCAAGTACGCACGATGTGACCCAATTCGCCTTCTCGGATCAACAAGCACCCACAATTTGACTCCATTCGACTTCACGAATCATTAAGGCTTGTATTTGAACCCAATTGACGTCTCGGATCAACAAGTCTTTCAATTGACCTAATTCGGCTGCTCGGATTAACAAGTATCCATAACTTGATCCGTTTGTTTTACCAAGTCACCAAGTACGCACAATGTGACCCAATTCGCCTTCTCGGATCAACAAGCACCAACTACTTCACTCAGTTCGACTTCACGAATCATTAAGGCTTGTATTTGAACCCAATTGACTTCTCGGATCAACAAGTCTTCCATTTGACTTAATTGGGCTTCTTGGATCAACAAGTATCCATAACTTGATTCGTTTGTCTTATAAAGTCACCAAGTACGCACAATGTGACACAATTCGCCTTCTCGGATTGACAAGCACCAACAATTTGACTCCGTTCGACTTCAAGAATCTTTAAGGCTTGTATTTGAACCCAATTGACTTCTCGGATCAACAAGTCTTTCAATTAACCCAATTCGGCTCCTCGGATTAACAAGTATCCATAACTTGATCTGTTTGTTTTACAAAGTCACCAAGTACGCACAATGTGACCCAATTCGCCTTCTCGGATCACCAAGCACCAACTAAAGTCTTTCAATTGACCCAATTCGGCTTCTCGGATCAACAAGTATCCATAACTTGATCTGTTCCTAGGCGTCTCACTAGTGTTGCACGCCCGGCAGTTCTATCGCCCCTGGACGGAACCTCCACGGCACTCATTGCTCTGCCGCCTTCAGCTTGTGTTGCTTGTTCCAGCATAGCATTCCCTGCTCTACATGTCGTTTGCACTCCGGAAGCTCTTCCCGGACCACAGATCTCACTCCTTTCTATGAGTGTTTGGCCTCGCACTCACGGCGCTTGGTTCCCTTCAGTGGTTACTCCCCCACTTTTAGCGTCTTAGATCTGTTAGACTTTTTAGTCTACTACCGGCTTGTGGTAGTTTCGATATTGGACTTTGTTATACGCACTGCGCAGCGTTTCTCGGCTATTGTATTAGCCTGCACATAGAGCGTTTTGGGTTTTGCTACTTCTTTTTTGTACACACTTTATTTTCATTTTATTTATACAAACAACTATTTAACTTCACGAATCATTAAGGCTTGTATTTGAACCCAATTGACTTCTCGGATCAACAAGTGTTTCAATTGACCCAATTCGGCTTCTCGGATCAATAAGTATCCATAACTTGATCTGCTTGTTTTACCAAGTCACCAAGTACGCACAATGTGACCCATTTCGCCTTCTCGAATCAACAAGCACCAACTAATTGACTCCGTTCGATTTCACGAATCATTAAGGCTTGTATTTGAACCCAATTGACTTCTCGGATCAACAAGTCTTTCAATTGACCCAATTCGGCTCCTCGGATTAACAAGTATCCATAACTTGATCCATTTGTTTTACCAAGTCACCAGGTACGCACAATGTGACCCAAATCGCCTTCTCGGATCATTAAGGCTTGTATTTGAACCCAATTGACTTCTCGGATCAACAAGTCTTGCATTTGACTTAATTGGGCTTCTCGTATCAACAAGTATCCATAACTTGATCCGTTTATTATACCAAGTCACCAAGTACGCACAATGTGACCCAATTCGCCTTCTCGGATCATTAAGGCTTGTATTTGAATCCAATTGACTTCTGATATCAACAAGTCTTCCAATTGACCCAATTCGGCTTCTCGGACCAACAAGTATCCATAACTTGATCCGTTTGTTATATCAAGTCACCAAGTACGCACAATGTGACCCAATTCGTCTTCTCGGATCAACAAGCACCAACAATTTGACTCCGTTCGACTTCACGAATCATTAAGGCTTGTATTTGAACCCAATTGACTTCTCGGATCAACAAGTCTTCCATTTGACTTAATTGGGCTTCTCGGATCAACAAGTATCCATAACTTAATTCATTTGTTTTATAAAGTCACCAAGTACGCACGATGTGACCCAATTCGCCTTCTCGGATCAACAAGCACCCACAATTTGACTCCATTCGACTTCACCAATCATTAAGGCTTGTATTTGAACCCAATTGACTTCTCGGATCAACAAGTCTTTCAATTGACCTAATTCGGCTCCTCGGATTAACAAGTATCCGTAACTTGATCCGTTTGTTTTACCAAGTCTCCAAGTACGCACAATGTGACCCAATTCGCCTTCTCGGATCAACAAGCACCAACTACTTGACTCTGTTCGACTTCACGAATCATTAAGGCTTGTATTTGAACCCGATTGACTTCTCGGATCAACAAGTCTTCCATTTGACTTATTTGGGCTTCTCGGATCAACAAGTATCCATAACTTGATTCGTTTGTCTTATAAAGTCACCAAGTACGCACAATGTGACACAATTCGCCTTCTCGGATCGACAAGCACCAACAATTTGACTCCGTTCGACTTCACGAATCTTTAAGGCTTGTATTTGAACCCAATTGACTTCTCGGATCAACAAGTCTTTCAATTGACCCAATTCGGCTCCTCGGATTAACAAGTATCCATAACTTGATCCATTTGTTTTACCAAGTCACCAAGTACGCACAATGTGACCCAAATCGCCTTCTCGGATCATTAAGGCTTGTATTTGAACCCAACTGACTTCTCGGATCAACAAGTCTTCCATTTGACTTAATTGGGCTTCTCGTATCGACAAGTATCCATAACTTGATCCGTTTATTATACCAAGTCACCAAGTACGCACAATGTGAGCCGATTCGCCTTCTCGGATCATTAAGGCTTGTATTTGAACCCAATTGACTTCTGGGATCAACAAGTCTTCCAATTGACCCAATTCGGCTTCTCGGATCAACAAGTATCCATAACTTGATCCGTTTGTTATACCAAGTCACCAAGTAAGCACAATGTGACCCAATTCGCCTTCTCGGATCAACAAGCACCAACAATTTGACTCCGTTCGACTTCACGAATCATTAAGGCTTGTATATGAACCCAATTGACTTCTCGAATCAACAAGTCTTCCATTTGACTTAATTGGGGTTCTCGGATCAACAAGTATCCATAACTTGATCCGTTTGTTTTACCAAGTCACCAAGTACGCACAATGTAACCCAATTCGCCTTCTCGGATCAACAAGCACCGACTATTTGACTCCGTTCGACTTCACGAATCATTAAGGCTTGTATTTGAACCCAATTGACTTCTCGGATCAACAAGTCTTCCATTTGACTTAATTGGGCTTCTCGGATCAACAAGTATCCATAACTTGATTCATTTGTTTTATAAAGTCACCAAGTACGCACGATGTGACCCAATTCGCCTTCTCGGATCAACAAGCACCCACAATTTGACTCCATTCGACTTCACGAATCATTAAGGCTTGTATTTGAACCCAATTGACGTCTCGGATCAACAAGTCTTTCAATTGACCTAATTCGGCTGCTCGGATTAACAAGTATCCATAACTTGATCCGTTTGTTTTACCAAGTCACCAAGTACGCACAATGTGACCCAATTCGCCTTCTCGGATCAACAAGCACCAACTACTTCACTCAGTTCGATTTCACGAATCATTAAGGCTTGTATTTGAACCCAATTGACTTCTCGGATCAACAAGTCTTCCATTTGACTTAATTGGGCTTCTTGGATCAACAAGTATCCATAACTTGATTCGTTTGTCTTATAAAGTCACCAAGTACGCACAATGTGACACAATTCGCCTTCTCGGATTGACAAGCACCAACAATTTGACTCCGTTCGACTTCAAGAATCTTTAAGGCTTGTATTTGAACCCAATTGACTTCTCGGATCAACAAGTCTTTCAATTAACCCAATTCGGCTCCTCGGATTAACAAGTATCCATAACTTGATCTGTTTGTTTTACAAAGTCACCAAGTACGCACAATGTGACCCAATTCGCCTTCTCGGATCACCAAGCACCAACTAAAGTCTTTCAATTGACCCAATTCGGCTTCTCGGATCAACAAGTATCCATAACTTGATCTGTTCCTAGGCGTCTCACTAGTGTTGCACGCCCGGCAGTTCTATCGCCCCTGGACGG
This sequence comes from Ajuga chamaepitys, assembly GCA_958295605.1. Classification (NCBI taxonomy): domain Eukaryota; kingdom Viridiplantae; phylum Streptophyta; class Magnoliopsida; order Lamiales; family Lamiaceae; genus Ajuga; species Ajuga chamaepitys. The sequence continues at coordinate 38,830,489 of OY282495.1, forward strand.
AACCTCCACGGCACTCATTGCTCTGCCGCCTTCAGCTTGTGTTGCTTGTTCCAGCATAGCATTCCCTGCTCTACATGTCGTTTGCACTCCGGAAGCTCTTCCCGGACCACAGATCTCACTCCCTTCTATGAGTGTTTGGCCTCGCACTCACGGCGCTTGGTTCCCTTCAGTGGTTACTCCCCCACTTTTAGCGTCTTAGATCTGTTAGACTTTTTAGTCTACTACCGGCTTGTGGTAGTTTCGATATTGGACTTTGTTATACGCACTGCGCAGCGTTTCTCGGCTATTGTATTAGCCTGCACATAGAGCGTTTTGGGTTTTGCTACTTCTTTTTTGTACACACTTTATTTTCATTTTATTTATACAAACAACTATTTAACTTCACGAATCATTAAGGCTTGTATTTGAACCCAATTGACTTCTCGGATCAACAAGTGTTTCAATTGACCCAATTCGGCTTCTCGGATCAATAAGTATCCATAACTTGATCTGTTTGTTTTACCAAGTCACCAAGTACGCACAATGTGACCCATTTCGCCTTCTCGAATCAACAAGCACCAACTAATTGACTCCGTTCGATTTCACGAATCATTAAGGCTTGTATTTGAACCCAATTGACTTCTCGGATCAACAAGTCTTTCAATTGACCCAATTCGGCTCCTCGGATTAACAAGTATCCATAACTTGATCCATTTGTTTTACCAAGTCACCAGGTACGCACAATGTGACCCAAATCGCCTTCTCGGATCATTAAGGCTTGTATTTGAACCCAATTGACTTCTCGGATCAACAAGTCTTGCATTTGACTTAATTGGGCTTCTCGTATCAACAAGTATCCATAACTTGATCCGTTTATTATACCAAGTCACCAAGTACGCACAATGTGACCCAATTCGCCTTCTCGGATCATTAAGGCTTGTATTTGAATCCAATTGACTTCTGATATCAACAAGTCTTCCAATTGACCCAATTCGGCTTCTCGGACCAACAAGTATCCATAACTTGATCCGTTTGTTATATCAAGTCACCAAGTACGCACAATGTGACCCAATTCGTCTTCTCGGATCAACAAGCACCAACAATTTGACTCCGTTCGACTTCACGAATCATTAAGGCTTGTATTTGAACCCAATTGACTTCTCGGATCAACAAGTCTTCCATTTGACTTAATTGGGCTTCTCGGATCAACAAGTATCCATAACTTAATTCATTTGTTTTATAAAGTCACCAAGTACGCACGATGTGACCCAATTCGCCTTCTCGGATCAACAAGCACCCACAATTTGACTCCATTCGACTTCACCAATCATTAAGGCTTGTATTTGAACCCAATTGACTTCTCGGATCAACAAGTCTTTCAATTGACCTAATTCGGCTCCTCGGATTAACAAGTATCCGTAACTTGATCCGTTTGTTTTAATAAGTCTCCAAGTACGCACAATGTGACCCAATTCGCTTTCTCGGATCAACAAGCACCAACTACTTGACTCTGTTCGACTTCACGAATCATTAAGGCTTGTATTTGAACCCGATTGACTTCTCGGATCAACAAGTCTTCCATTTGACTTATTTGGGCTTCTCGGATCAACAAGTATCCATAACTTGATTCGTTTGTCTTATAAAGTCACCAAGTACGCACAATGTGACACAATTCGCCTTCTCGGATCGACAAGCACCAACAATTTGACTCCGTTCGACTTCACGAATCTTTAAGGCTTGTATTTGAACCCAATTGACTTCTCGGATCAACAAGTCTTTCAATTGACCCAATTCGGCTCCTCGGATTAACAAGTATCCATAACTTGATCCATTTGTTTTACCAAGTCACCAGGTACGCACAATGTGACCCAAATCGCCTTCTCGGATCATTAAGGCTTGTATTTGAACCCAATTGACTTCTCGGATCAACAAGTCTTGCATTTGACTTAATTGGGCTTCTCGTATCAACAAGTATCCATAACTTGATCCGTTTGTTATATCAAGTCACCAAGTACGCACAATGTGACCCAATTCGTCTTCTCGGATCAACAAGCACCAACAATTTGACTCCGTTCGACTTCACGAATCATTAAGGCTTGTATTTGAACCCAATTGACTTCTCGGATCAACAAGTCTTCCATTTGACTTAATTGGGCTTCTCGGATCAACAAGTATCCATTACTTAATTCATTTGTTTTATAAAGTCACCAAGTACGCACGATGTGACCCAATTCGCCTTCTCGGATCAACAAGCACCCACAATTTGACTCCATTCGACTTCACCAATCATTAAGGCTTGTATTTGAACCCAATTGACTTCTCGGATCAACAAGTCTTTCAATTGACCTAATTCGGCTCCTCGGATTAACAAGTATCCGTAACTTGATCCGTTTGTTTTACCAAGTCACCAAGTACGCACAATGTGACCCAATTCGCCTTCTCGGATCAACAAGCACCATCTACTTGACTCTGTTCGACTTCACGAATCATTAAGGCTTGTATTTGAACCCGATTGACTTCTCGGATCAACAAGTCTTCCATTTGACTTATTTGGGCTTCTCGGATCAACAAGTATCCATAACTTGATTCGTTTGTCTTATAAAGTCACCAAGTACGCACAATGTGACACAATTCGCCTTCTCGGATCGACAAGCACCAACAATTTGACTCCGTTCGACTTCACGAATCTTTAAGGCTTGTATTTGAACCCAATTGACTTCTCGGATCAACAAGTCTTTCAATTGACCCAATTCGGCTCCTCGGATTAACAAGTATCCATAACTTGATCTGTTTGTTTTACAAAGTCACCAAGTACGCACAATGTGACCCAATTCGCCTTCTCGGATCACCAAGCACCAACTAAAGTCTTGCAATTGACCCAATTCGGCTTCTCGGATCAACAAGTATCCATAACTTGATCTGTTCCTAGGCGTCTCACTAGTGTTGCACGCCCGGCAGTTCTATCGCCCCTGGACGGAACCTCCACGGCACTCATTGCTCTGCCGCCTTCAGCTGGTGTTGCTTGTTCCAGCATAGTATTCCCTGCTCTACATGTCGTTTGCACTCCGGAAGCTCTTCCCGGACCACAGATCTCACTCCCTTCTATGATTGTTTGGCCTCGCACTCACGGCGCTTGGTTCCCTTCAGTGGTTACTCCCCCACTTTTAGCGTCTTAGATCTGTTAGACTTTTTAGTCTACTACCGGCTTGTGGTAGTTTCGATATTGGACTTTGTTATACGCATTGCGCAGCGTTTCTCGGCTATTGTATTAGCCTGCACATAGAGCGTTTTGGGGTTTGCTACTTCTTTTTTGTACACACTTTATTTTCATTTATACAAGCAACTATTTAACTTCACGAATTATTAAGGCTTGTATTTGAACCCAATTGACTTCTCGGATCAACAAGTGTTTCAATTGACCTAATTCGGCTTCTCGGATCAATAAGTATATATAACTTGATCTGTTTGTTTTACCAAGTCACCAAGTACGCACAATGTGACCCATTTCGCCTTCTCGGATCAACAAGCACCAACTAATTGACTCCGTTCAATTTCACGAATCATTAAAGCTTGTATTTGAACCCAATTGACTTCTCGGATCAACAAGTCTTTCAATTGACCCAATTCGGCTCCTCGGATTAACAAGTATCCATAACTTGATCCATTTGTTTTACCAAGTCACCAAGTACGCACAATGTGACCCAAATCGCCTTCTCGGATCATTAAGGCTTGTATTTGAACCCAATTGACTTCTCGGTTCAACAGGTCCTCCATTTGACTTAATTGGCCTTCTCATATCAACAAGTATCCATAACTTGATCCGTTTATTATACCAAGTCACCAAGTACGCACAATGTGACCCAATTCGTCTTCTCGGATCATTAAGGCTTGTATTTGAATCCAATTGACTTCTGGGATCAACAAGTCTTCCAATTGACCCAATTCGGCTTCTCGGACCAACAAGTATCCATAACTTGATCCGTTTGTTATACCAAGTCACCAAGTACGCACAATGTGACCCAATTCGCCTTCTCGGATCAACAAGCACCAACAATTTGACTCCGTTCGACTTCACGAATCATTAAGGCTTGTATTTGAACCCAATTGACTTCTCGGATCAACAAGTCTTCCATTCGACTTAATTGGGCTTCTCGGATCAACAAGTATCCATAACTTGATCCATTTGTTTTACCAAGTCACCAAGTACGCACAATGTGACCCAATTCGCCTTCTCGGATCATTAAGGCTTGTATTTGAACCCAATTGACTTCTCGGATCAACAAGTCTTCCATTTGACTTAATTGGGCTTCTCGTATCGACAAGTATCCATAACTTGATCCGTTTATTATACCAAGTCACCAAGTACGCACAATGTGACCCAATTCGCCTTCTCAGATCATTAAGGCTTGTATTTGAACCCAATTGACTTCTGGGATCAACAAGTCTTCCAATTGACCCAATTCGGCTTCTCGGATCAACAAGTATCCATAACTTGATCCGTTTGTTATACCAAGTCACCAAGTAAGCACAATGTGACCCAATTCGCCTTCTCGGATCAACAAGCACCAACAATTTGACTCCGTTCGACTTCACGAATCATTAAGGCTTGTATTTGAACCCAATTGACTTCTCGAATCAACAAGTCTTCCATTTGACTTAATTGGGGTTCTCGGATCAACAAGTATCCATAACTTGATCCGTTTGTTTTACCAAGTCACCAAGTACGCACAATGTGACCCAATTCGACTTCTCAGATCAACAAGCACTGACTATTTGACTCCGTTAGACTTCACGAATCATTAAGGCTTGTATTTGAACTAAATTGACTCCTCGGATCAACAAGTCTTTCAATTGACCCAATTCGGCTTCTCGGATCAACAATTATCCATAACTTGATCCATTTGTTTTACCAAGTCACCAAGTACGCACAATGTGACCCAATTCGCCTTCTCGGATCAACAAGCACCAACTACTTGACTCTGTTCGACTTCACGAATCATTAAGGCTTGTATTTGAACCCAATTGACTTCTCGGATCAACAAGTCTTCCATTTGACTTAATTGGGCTTCTCGGATCAACAAGTATCCATAACTTGATTCGTTTGTTTTATAAAGTCACCAAGTACGCACAATGTGACACAATTCGCCTTCTCGGATCGACAAGCACCAATAATTTGACTCCGTTCGACTTCACGAATCTTTAAGGCTTGTATTTGAACCCAATTGACTTCTCGGATCAACAAGTCTTTCAATTGACCCAATTCGGCTCCTCGGATTAACAAGTATCCATAACTTGATCTGTTTGTTTTACCAAGTCACCAAGTACGCACAATGTGACCCAATTCGCCTTCTCGGATCACCAAGCACCAACTAAAGTCTTTCAATTGACCCAATTCGGCTTCTCGGATCAACACGTATCCATAACATGATCTGTTCCTAGGCGTCTCACTAGTGTTGCACGCCCGGCAGTTCTATCGCCCCTGGACGGAACCTCCACGGCACTCATTGCTCTGCCGCCTTCAGCTGGTGTTGCTTGTTCTAGCATTGCATTCCCTGCTCTACATGTCGTTTGCACTCCAGAAGCTCTTCCAAGACCACAGATCTCACTCCCTTCTATGAGTGTTTGGCCTCGCACTCACGGCGCTTGGTTCCCTTCAGTGGTTACTCCCCCACTTTTAGCGTCTTAGATCTGTTAGACTTTTTAGTCTACTACCGGCTTGTGGTAGTTTCGATATTGGACTTTGTTATACGCACTGCGCGGCATTTCTCGGCTATTGTATTAGCCTGCACATAGAGCGTTTTGGGTTTTGCTACTTCTTTTTTGTACACACTTTATTTTCATTTTATTTATACAAGCAACTATTTAACTTCACGAATCATTAAGGCTTGTATTTGAATCCAATTGACTTCTCGGATCAACAAGTGTTTCAATTGACCCAATTAGGCTTCTCGGATCAATAAGTATCCATAACTTGATCTGTTTGTTTTACCAAGTCACCAAGTACGCACAATGTGACCCATTTCGCCTTCTCGGATCAACAAGCACCAACTAATTGACTCCGTTCGATTTCACGAATCATTAAGGCTTGTATTTGAACCCAATTGACTTCTCGGATCAACAAGTCTTTCAATTGACCCAATTCGGCTCCTCGGATTAACAAGTATCCATAACATGATCCGTTTGTTTTACCAAGTTACCAAGTACGCACAATGTGACCAAATTCGCCTTCTCGGATCAACAAGCACCAACTAATTGACTCCGTTCGATTTCACGAATCATTAACGCTTGTATTTGAACCCAATTGACTTCTCGGATCAACAAGTCTTTCAATTGACCCAATTCGGCTCGTCGGATTAACAAGTATCCATAACTTGATCCACTTGTTTTACCAAGTCACCAAGTACGCACAATGTGACCCAAATCGCCTTCTCGGATCATTAAGGCTTGTATTTGAACCCAATTGACTTCTCGGATCAACAAGTCTTCCATTTGACTTAATTGGGCTTCTCGTATCAATAAGTATCCATTACTTGATCCGTTTATTATACCAAGTCACCAAGTACGCACAATGTGACCCAATTCGCCTTCTCGGATCATTAAGGCTTGTATTTGAATCCAATTGACTTCTGGGATCAACAAGTCTTCCAATTGACCTAATTCGGCTTCTCGGACCATCAAGTGTCCATAACTTGATCCGTTTATTATACCAAGTCACCAAGTACGCACAATGTGACCCAATTCGCCTTCTCGGATCAACAAGCACCAACAATTTGACTCCGTTCGACTTCACGAATCATTAAGGCTTGTATTTGAAACCGGTTGACTTCTCGGATCAACAAGTCTACCATTCGACTTAATTGGGCTTCTCGGATCAACAAGTATCCATAACTTGATCCATTTGTTTTACCAAGTCACCAAGTACGCACAATGTGACCCAATTCGCCTTCTCGGATCATTATGGTTTGTATTTGAACCCAATTGACTTCTCGGATCAACAAGTCTTCCATTTGACTTAATTGGGCTTCTCGTATCCATAACTTGATCCGTTTATTATACCAAGTCACCAAGTACGCACAATGTGACCCAATTCGCCTTCTCGGATCAACAAGCACCAACTACTTGACTCTGTTCGACTTCACGAATCATTAAGGCTTGTATTTGAACCCAATTGACTTCTCGGATCAACAAGTCTTCCATTTGACTTAATTGGGCTTCTCGGATCAACAAGTATCCATAACTTGATTCGTTTGTTTTATAAAGTCACCAAGTACGCACAATGTGACACAATTCGCCTTCTCGGATCGACAAGCACCAACAATTTGACTCCGTTCGACTTCACGAATCTTTAAGGCTTGTATTTGAACCCAATTGACTTCTCGGATCAACAAGTCTTTCAATTGACCCAATTCGGCTCCTCGGATTAACAAGTATCCATAACTTGATCTGTTTGTTTTACCAAGTCACCAAGTACGCACAATGTGACCCAATTCGCCTTCTCGGATCACCAAGCACCAACTAAAGTCTTTCAATTGACCCAATTCGGCTTCTCGGATCAACAAGTATCCATAACTTGATCTGTTCCTAGGCGTCTCACTAGTGTTGCACGCCCGACAGTTCTATCGCCCCTGGACGGAACCTCCACGGCACTCATTGCTCTGCCGCCTTCAGCTGGTGTTGCTTGTTCCAGCATAGCATTCCCTGCTCTACATGTCGTTTGCACTCCAGAAGCTCTTCCCAGACCACAGATCTCACTCCCTTCTATGAGTGTTTGGCCTCGCACTCACGGCGCTTGGTTCCCTTCAGTGGTTACTCCCCCACTTTTAGCGTCTTAGATCAGTTAGACTTTTTAGTCTACTTCCGGCTTGTGGTAGTTTCGATATTGGACTTTGTTATACGCACTGCGCGGCTTTTCTCGGCTATTGTATTAGCCTGCACATAGAGCGTTTTGGGTTTTGCTACTTCTTTTTTGTACACACTTTATTTTCATTTTATTTATACAAGCAACTATTTAACTTCACGAATCATTAAGGCTTGTATTTGAGCCCAATTAACTTCTCGGATCAACAAGTGTTTCAATTGACCCAATTCGGCTTCTTGGATCAACAAGTATCCATAACTTGATCCGTTTATTATACCAAGTCACCAAGTACGCACAATGTGACCCAATTCGCCTTCTCGGATCATTAAGGCTTGTATTTGAATCCAATTGACTTCTGGGATCAACAAGTCTTCCAATTGACCCAATTCGGCTTCTCGGACCAACAAGTATCCATAACTTGATCCGTTTGTTATACCAAGTCACCAAGTACGCACAATGTGACCCAATTCGCCTTCTCGGATCAACAAGCACCAACAATTTGACTCCGTTCGACTTCACGAATCATTAAGGCTTGTATTTGAACCCAATTGACTTCTCGGATCAACAAGTCTTCCATTCGACTTAATTGGGCTTCTCGGATCAACAAGTATCCATAACTTGATCCATTTGTTTTACCAAGTCACCAAGTACGCACAATGTGACCCAATTCGCCTTCTCGGATCATTAAGGCTTGTATTTGAACCCAATTGACTTCTCGGATCAACAAGTCTTCCATTTGACTTAATTGGGCTTCTCGTATCGACAAGTATCCATAACTTGATCCGTTTATTATACCAAGTCACCAAGTACGCACAATGTGACCCAATTCGCCTACTCGGATCATTAAGGCTTGTATTTGAACCCAATTGACTTCTGGGATCAACAAGTCTTCCAATTGACCCAATTCGGCTTCTCGGATCAACAAGTATCCATAACTTGATCCGTTTGTTATACCAAGTCACCAAGTAAGCACAATGTGACCCAATTCGCCTTCTCGGATCAACAAGCACCAACAATTTGACTCCGTTCGACTTCACGAATCATTAAGGCTTGTATTTGAACCCAATTGACTTCTCGAATCAACAAGTCTTCCATTTGACTTAATTGGGGTTCTCGGATCAACAAGTATCCATAACTTGATCCGTTTGTTTTACCAAGTCACCAAGTACGCACAATGTGACCCAATTCGACTTCTCGGATCAACAAGCACTGACTATTTGACTCCGTTAGACTTCACGAATCATTAAGGCTTGTATTTGAACTAAATTGACTCCTCGGATCAACAAGTCTTTCAATTGACCCAATTCGGCTTCTCGGATCAACAAGTATCCATAACTTGATCCATTTGTTTTACCAAGTCACCAAGTACGCACAATGTGACCCAATTCGCCTTCTCGGATCAACAAGCACCAACTACTTGACTCTGTTCGACTTCACGAATCATTAAGGCTTGTATTTGAACCCAATTGACTTCTCGGATCAACAAGTCTTCCATTTGACTTAATTGGGCTTCTCGGATCAACAAGTATCCATAACTTGATTCGTTTGTTTTATAAAGTCACCAAGTACGCACAATGTGACACAATTCGCCTTCTCGGATCGACAAGCACCAATAATTTGACTCCGTTCGACTTCACGAATCTTTAAGGCTTGTATTTGAACCCAATTGACTTCTCGGATCAACAAGTCTTTCAATTGACCCAATTCGGCTCCTCGGATTAACAAGTATCCATAACTTGATCTGTTTGTTTTACCAAGTCACCAAGTACGCACAATGTGACCCAATTCGCCTTCTCGGATCACCAAGCACCAACTAAAGTCTTTCAATTGACCCAATTCGGCTTCTCGGATCAACACGTATCCATAACATGATCTGTTCCTAGGCGTCTCACTAGTGTTGCATGCCCGGCAGTTCTATCGCCCCTGGACGGAACCTCCACGGCACTCATTGCTCTGCCGCCTTCAGCTGGTGTTGCTTGTTCTAGCATTGCATTCCCTGCTCTACATGTCGTTTGCACTCCAGAAGCTCTTCCCAGACCACAGATCTCACTCCCTTCTATGAGTGTTTGGCCTCGCACTCACGGCGCTTGGTTCCCTTCAGTGGTTACTCCCCCACTTTTAGCGTCTTAGATCTGTTAGACTTTTTAGTCTACTACCGGCTTGTGGTAGTTTCGATATTGGACTTTGTTATATGCACTGCGCGGCGTTTCTCGGCTATTGTATTAGCCTGCACATAGAGCGTTTTGGGTTTTGCTACTTCTTTTTTGTACACACTTTATTTTCATTTTATTTATACAAGCAACTATTTAACTTCACGAATCATTAAGGCTTGTATTTGAATCCAATTGACTTCTCGGATCAACAAGTGTTTCAATTGACCCAATTAGGCTTCTCGGATCAATAAGTATCCATAACTTGATCTGTTTGTTTTACCAAGTCACCAAGTACGCACAATGTGACCCATTTCGCCTTCTCGGATCAACAAGCACCAACTAATTGACTCCGTTCGATTTCACGAATCATTAAGGCTTGTATTTGAACCCAATTGACTTCTCGGATCAACAAGTCTTTCAATTGACCCAATTCGGCTCCTCGGATTAACAAGTATCCATAACATGATCCGTTTGTTTTACCAAGTTACCAAGTACGCACAATGTGACCCAATTCGCCTTCTCGGATCAACAAGCACCAACTAATTGACTCCGTTCGATTTCACGAATCATTAACGCTTGTATTTGAACCCAATTGACTTCTCGGATCAACAAGTCTTTCAATTGACCCAATTCGGCTCGTCGGATTAACAAGTATCCATAGCTTGATCCATTTGTTTTACCAAGTCACCAAGTACGCACAATGTGACCCAAATCGCCTTCTCGGATCATTAAGGCTTGTATTTGAACCCAATTGACTTCTCGGATCAACAAGTCTTCCATTTGACTTAATTGGGCTTCTCGTATCAATAAGTATCCATTACTTGATCCGTTTATTATACCAAGTCACCAAGTACGCACAATGTGACCCAATTCGCCTTCTCGGATCATTAAGGCTTGTATTTGAATCCAATTGACTTCTGGGATCAACAAGTCTTCCAATTGACCCAATTCGGCTTCTCGGACCAACAAGTGTCCATAACTTGATCCGTTTATTATACCAAGTCACCAAGTACGCACAATGTGACCCAATTCGCCTTCTCGGATCAACAAGCACCAACAATTTGACTCCGTTCGACTTCACGAATCATTAAGGCTTGTATTTGAACCCAGTTGACTTCTCGGATCAACAAGTCTACCATTCGACTTAATTGGGCTTCTCGGATCAACAAGTATCCATAACTTGATCCATTTGTTTTACCAAGTCACCAAGTACGCACAATGTGACCCAATTCGCCTTCTCGGATCATTATGGTTTGTATTTGAACCCAATTGACTTCTCGGATCAACAAGTCTTCCATTTGACTTAATTGGGCTTCTCGTATCGACAAGTATCCATAACTTGATCCGTTTATTATACCAAGTCACCAAGTACGCACAATGTGACCCAATTCGCCTTCTCGGATCAACAAGCACCAACTACTTGACTCTGTTCGACTTCACGAATCATTAAGGCTTGTATTTGAACCCAATTGACTTCTCGGATCAACAAGTCTTCCATTTGACTTAATTGGGCTTCTCGGATCAACAAGTATCCATAACTTGATTCGTTTGTTTTATAAAGTCACCAAGTACGCACAATGTGACACAATTCGCCTTCTCGGATCGACAAGCACCAACAATTTGACTCCGTTCGACTTCACGAATCATTAAGGCTTGTATTTGAGCCCAATTAACTTCTCGGATCAACAAGTGTTTCAATTAACCCAATTCGGCTTCTTGGATCATAAAGTATCCATAACTTGATCTGTTTGTTTTACCAAGTCACCAAGTACGCACAATGTGATCCATTTCGCCTTCTCGGATCAACAAGCACCAACTAATTGACTCCGTTCGATTTCACGAATCATTAAGGCTTGTATTTGAACCCAATTGACTTCTCGGATCAACAAGTCTTTCAATTGACCCAATTCGGCTCCTCGGATTAACAAGTATCCTTAACTTGATCCGTTTGTTTTACCAAGTCACCAAGTACGCACAATGTGACCCAATTCGCCTTCTCGGATCAACAAGCACCAACTATTTGACTCCGTTCGACTTCACGAATCATTAAGGCTTGTATTTGAACCAAATTGACTTCTCGGATCAACAAGTCTTTCAATTGACCCAATTCGGCTTCTCGGATCAACAAGTATCCATAACTTGATCCGTTTGTTATACCAAGTCACCAAGTACGCACAATGTGACCCAATTCACCTTCTCGGATCAACAAGCACCAACTACTTGACTCTGTTCGACTTCACGAATCATTAAGGCTTGTATTTGAACCCAATTGACTTCTCGGATCAACAAGTCTTCCATTTGACTTAATTGGGCTTCTCGGATCAACAAGTATCCATAACTTGATTCATTTGTTTTATAAAGTCACCAAGTACGCACAATGTGACTCAATTCGCCTTCTCGGATCAACAAGCACCAACAATTTGACTCCGTTCGACTTCACGAATCATTAAGGCTTGTATTTGAACCCAATTGACTTCTGGGATCTACAAGTCTTCCAATTGACCCAATTCGGCTTTTCGGATCAAAAAGAATCCATAACTTGATCTGTTTGTTTTACCAAGTCACCAAGTACGCACAATGTGACCCAATTCGCCTTCTCGGATCACCAAGCACCAACTAAAGTCTTTCAATTGACCCAATTCGGCTTCTCGGATCAACAAGTATCTGAATAGGTAGTATTATAAATAAAGGAAAAAAGAAAACAAAGGAACGTGTGAATGATGTGTAGACCACAGGACGGTCACTCACAAGAGATAAAATAAAAACCTTTTCATGCCACAAGCCGGCAGATAAAGGTATCCAGAATAAATCTAAAATTGGCTACTGAAAATCGAAGCAAATACAAAACAATGCCATTATATTGCATTGAAAACTGAAACTGGGCATTTCGGCTGTAGAGAATAACCGATTTAGAACTGTCTTCGAACATACTACGGAAGTCGAGCTTCCAATCAAGATGCCCTATGTCACGAAACCCGAGCGTGGGGGATAACCAACGCTCCTCACATCGGCGCGATTCCAAATATCCCTGGGAAGATTTCAATGCCTAAGCTCATAGCAGACAAAACCATAAATATGTTCCGACGACAAGTTTCAAAACGTGTACAAACTCGACAGAGAATATAACTCAAAATCAGTTTCCAGAAAAGCTGCCATGTACCACTTAGCAACTGAAAGTAAATAAAAATCAGCAGGATCGCAAAGTCACAATAATTCGAGCTCAGCTCCAAATCAGGGCTGAAGGAATAAAACTGCAGAAAATAAAGCACATAGCCATGTCCTTCATACTTGTACCAATATCAATATCTGATGTGAGTGTAAAGTGCTTGCTCAAAAGCACTTATAAATAATTGCTCTTCTAGAAAGCAAAATGGGAGAAGCTCTAGGCATCAGAAAATCAGAATTGTGAACAAAAAAAGAACCCGTAAACAATGGTGTTGAATGTCTCCCAATAGCATAAGGCAGACTCAGTGAGTCGGCTTAGTGTATAGTGAGTCGCAAACTCAGTCGCAGCAAGACTCGTGACTCAGATCGAGCCAAAATAATGCCATGGCGGAGAACCTGTAGCACCAGAAGAAGAATGCCAAAAATGGACTCTGCCGCCTTCAGCTGGTGTTGCTTGTTCCACCATAGCATTCCCTGCTCTACATGTCGTTTGCACTCCGGAAGCTCTTCCCGAACCACAGATCTCACTCCCTTCTATGAGTGTTTGGCCTCGCACTCACGGCGCTTGGTTCCCTTCAGTGGTTACTCCCCCACTTTTAGCGTCTTAGATCTGTTAGACTTTTTAGTCTACTACCGGCTTGTGGTAGTTTCGATATTGGACTTTGTTATACGCACTGCGCGGCGTTTCTCGGCTATTGTATTAGCCTGCACATAGAGCGTTTTGGGTTTTGCTACTTCTTTTTTGTACACACTTTATTTTCATTTTATTTATACAAGCAACTATTTAACTTCACGAATCATTAAGGCTTGTATTTGAACCCAATTGACTTCTCGGATCAACAAGTGTTTCAATTGACCCAATTCGGCTTCTCGGATCAATAAGCATCCATAACTTGATCTGTTTGTTTTACCAAGTCACCAAGTACGCACAATGTGACCCATTTCGCCTTCTCGGATCAACAAGCACCAACAAATTGACTCCGTTCGATTTCACGAATCATTAAGGCTTGTATTTGAACCCAATTGACTTCTCGGATCAACAAGTCTTTCAATTGACCCAATTCCGCTCCTCGGATTAACAATTATCCATAACTTGATCCATTTGTTTTACCAAGTCACCAAGTACGCACAATGTGACCCAAATCGCCTTCTCGGATCATTAAGGCTTGTATTTGAACCCAATTGACTTCTCGGATCAACAAGTCTTCCATTTGACTTAATTGGGCTTCTCGTATCAACAAGTATCCATAACTTGATCCGTTTATTATACCAAGTCACCAAGTACGCACAATGTGACCCAATTCGCCTTCTCGGATCAACAAGCACCAACTACTTGACTCTGTTCGACTTCACGAATCATTAAGGCTTGTATTTGAACCCAATTGACTTCTCGGATCAACAAGTCTTCCATTTGACTTAATTGGACTTCTCGGATCAACAAGTATCCATAACTTGATTCGTTTGTTTTATAAAGTCACCAAGTACGCACAATGTGACACAATTCGCCTTCTCGGATCGACAAGCACCAGCAATTTGACTCCGTTCGACTTCACAAATCTTTAAGGCTTGTATTTGAACCCAATTGACTTCTCGGATCAACAAGTCTTTCAATTGACCCAATTCGGCTCCTCGGATTAACAAGTATCCATAACTTGATCTGTTTATTTTACCAAGTCACCAAGTACGCACAATGTGACCCAATTCGCCTTCTCGGATCACCAAGCACCAACTAAAGTCTTTCAATTGACCCAATTCGGCTTCTCGGATCAACAAGTATCCATAACTTGATCTGTTCCTAGGCGTCTCACTAGTGTTGCACGCCCGACAGTTCTATCGCCCCTGGACGGAACCTCCACGGCACTCATTGCTCTGCCGCCTTCAGCTGGTGTTGCTTGTTCCAGCATAGCATTCCCTACTCTACATGTCGTTTGCACTCCAGAAGCTCTTCCCAGACCACAGATCTCACTCCCTTCTATGAGTGTTTGGCCTCGCACTCACGGCGCTTGGTTCCCTTCAGTGGTTACTCCCCCACTTTTAGCGTCTTAGATCTGTTAGACTTTTTAGTCTACTACCGGCTTGTGGTAGTTTCGATATTGGACTTTGTTATACGCACTGCGCGGCGTTTCTCGGCTATTGTATTAGCCTGCACATAGAGCGTTTTGGGTTTTGCTACTTCTTTTTTGTACACACTTTATTTTCATTTTATTTATACAAGCAACTATTTAACTTCACGAATCATTAAGGCTTGTATTTGAACCCAATTGACTTCTCGGATCAACAAGTGTTTCAATTGACCCAATTCGGCTTCTCGGATCAATAAGTATCCATAACTTGATCTGTTTGTTTTACCAAGTCACCAAGTACGCACAATGTGATCCATTTCGCCTTCTCGGATCAATAAGCACCAACTAATTGACTCCGTTCGATTTCACGAATCATTAAGGCTTGTATTTGAACCCAATTGACTTCTCGGATCAACAAGTCTTTCAATTGACCCAATTCGGCTCCTCGGATTAACAAGTATCCTTAACTTGATCCGTTTGTTTTACCAAGTCACCAAGTACGCACAATGTGACCCAATTCGCCTTCTCGGATCAACAAGCACCAACTATTTGACTCCGTTCGACTTCACGAATCATTAAGGCTTGTATTTGAACCAAATTGACTTCTCGGATCAACAAGTCTTTCAATTGACCCAATTCGGCTTCTCGGATCAACAAGTATCCATAACTTGATCCGTTTGTTATACCAAGTCACCAAGTACACACAATGTGACGCAATTCACCTTCTCGGATCAACAAGCACCAACTATTTGACTCTGTTCGACTTCACGAATCATTAAGGCTTGTATTTGAACCCAATTGACTTCTCGGATCAACAAGTCTTCCATTTGACTTAATTGGGCTTCTCGGATCAACAAGTATCCATAACTTGATTCATTTGTTTTATAAAGTCACCAAGTACGCACAATGTGACTCAATTCGCCTTCTCGGATCAACAAGCACCAACAATTTGACTCCGTTCGACTTCACGAATCATTAAGGCTTGTATTTGAACCCAATTGACTTCTGGGATCAACAAGTCTTCCAATTGACCCAATTCGGCTTTTCGGATCAACAAGTATCCATAACTTGATCTGTTTGTTTTACCAAGTCACCAAGTACGCACAATGTGACCCAATTCGCCTTCTCGGATCACCAAGCACCAACTAAAGTCTTTCAATTGACCCAATTCGGCTTCTCGGATCAACAAGTATCTGAATAGGTAGTATTATAAATAAAGAAAAAAGAAAACAAAGGAACGTGTGAATGATGTGGAGACCACAGGACGGTCACTCACAAGAGATAAAATAAAAACCTTTTCATGCCACAAGCCGGCAGATAAAGGTATCCAGAATAAATCTAAAATTGGCTACTGAAAATCGAAGCAAATACAAAACAAAGCCAATATATTGCATTGAAAACTGAAACTGGGCATTTCGGCTGTAGAGAATAACCGATTTAGAACTGTCTTCGAACATACTACGGAAGTCGAGCTTCCAATCAAGTGCCCTATGTCACGAAACCCGAGCGTGGGGGATAACCAACGCTCCTCACATCGGCGCGAGTCCAAATATCCCTGGGAAGATTTCAATACCTAAGCTCATAGCAGACAAAACCATAAATATGTTCCGACGACAAGTTTCAAAACGTGTACAAACTCGACAGAGAATATAACTCAAAATCAGTTTCCAGAAAAGCTGCCATGTACCACTTAGCAACTGAAAGTAAATAAAAATCAGCAGGATCGCAAAGTCACAATAATTCGAGCTCAGCTCCAAATCAGGGCTGAAGGAATAAAACTGCAGAAAATAAAGCACATAGCCATGTCCTTCATACTTGTACCAATATCAATATCTGATGTGAGTGTAAAGTGCTTGCTCAAAAACACTTATAAATAATTGCTCTTCTAGAAAGCAAAATGGGAGAAGCTCTAGGCATCAGAAAATCAGAATTGTGAACAAAAAAAGAACCCGTAAACAATGGTGTTGAATGTCTCCCAATAGCATAAGGCAGACTCAGTGAGTCGGCTCAGTGTATAGTGAGTCGCAGACTCAGTCGCAGCAAGACTCGTGACTCAGATCGAGCCAAAATAATGCCATGGCGGAGAACCTGTAGCACCAGAAGAAGAATGCCAAAAATGGACTCTGCCGCCTTCAGCTGGTGTTGCTTGTTCCACCATAGCATTCCCTGCTCTACATGTCGTTTGCACTCCGGAAGCTCTTCCCGGACCACAGATCTCACTCCCTTCTATGAGTGTTTGGCCTCGCACTCACGGCGCTTGGTTCCCTTCAGTGGTTACTCCCCCACTTTTAGCGTCTTAGATCTGTTAGACTTTTTAGTCTACTACCGGCTTGTGGTAGTTTCGATATTGGACTTTGTTATACGCACTGCGCGGCGTTTCTCGGCTATTGTATTAGCCTGCACATAGAGCGTTTTGGGTTTTGCTACTTCTTTTTTGTACACACTTTATTTTCATTTTATTTATACAAGCAACTATTTAACTTCACGAATCATTAAGGCTTGTATTTGAACCCAATTGACTTCTCGGATCAACAAGTGTTTCAATTGACCCAATTCGGCTTCTCGGATCAATAAGCATCCATAACTTGATCTGTTTGTTTTACCAAGTCACCAAGTACGCACAATGTGACCCATTTCGCCTTCTTGTATCAACAAGCACCAACAAATTGACTCCGTTCGATTTCACGAATCATTAAGGCTTGTATTTGAACCCAATTGACTTCTCGGATCAACAAGTCTTTCAATTGACCCAATTCGGCTCCTCGGATTAACAAGTATCCATAACTTGATCCATTTGTTTTACCAAGTCACCAAGTACGCACAATGTGACCCAAATCGCCTTCTCGGATCATTAAGGCTTGTATTTGAACCCAATTGACTTCTCGGATCAACAAGTCTTCCATTTGACTTAATTGGGCTTCTCGTATCAACAAGTATCCATAACTTGATCCGTTTATTATACCAAGTCACCAAGTACGCACAATGTGACCCAATTCACCTTCTCGGATCAACAAGCACCAACTACTTGACTCTGTTCGACTTCACGAATCATTAAGGCTTGTATTTGAACCCAATTGACTTCTCGGATCAACAAGTCTTCCATTTGACTTAATTGGACTTCTCGGATCAACAAGTATCCATAACTTGATTCGTTTGTTTTATAAAGTCACCAAGTACGCACAATGTGACACAATTCGCCTTCTCGGATCGACAAGCACCAACAATTTGACTCCGTTCGACTTCACAAATCTTTAAGGCTTGTATTTGAACCCAATTGACTTCTCGGATCAACAAGTCTTTCAATTGACCCAATTCGGCTCCTCGGATTAACAAGTATCCATAACTTGATCTGTTTATTTTACCAAGTCACCAAGTACGCACAATGTGACCCAATTCGCCTTCTCGGATCACCAAGCACCAACTAAAGTCTTTCAATTGACCCAATTCGGCTTCTCGGATCAACAAGTATCCATAACTTGATCTGTTCCTAGGCGTCTCACTAGTGTTGCACGCCCGACAGTTCTATCGCCCCTGGACGGAACCTCCACGACACTCATTGCTCTGCCGCCTTCAGCTGGTGTTGCTTGTTCCAGCATAGCATTCCCTGCTCTACATGTCGTTTGCACTCCAGAAGCTCTTCCCAGACCACAGATCTCACTCCCTTCTATGAGTGTTTGGCCTCGCACTCACGGCGCTTGGTTCCCTTCAGTGGTTACTCCCCCACTTTTAGCGTCTTAGATCTGTTAGACTTTTTAGTCTACTACCGGCTTGTGGTAGTTTCGATATTGGACTTTGTTATACGCACTGCGCGGCGTTTCTCGGCTATTGTATTAGCCTGCACATAGAGCGTTTTGGGTTTTGCTACTTCTTTTTTGTACACACTTTATTTTCATTTTATTTATACAAGCCACTATTTAACTTCACGAATCATTAAGGCTTGTATTTGAACCCAATTGACTTCTCGGATCAACAAGTGTTTCAATTGACCCAATTCGGCTTCTCGGATCAATAAGTATCCATAACTTGATCTGTTTGTTTTACCAAGTCACCAAGTACGCACAATGTGATCCATTTCGCCTTCTCGGATCAACAAGCACCAACTAATTGACTCCGTTCGATTTCACGAATCATTAAGGCTTGTATTTGAACCCAATTGACTTCTGGGATCAACAAGTCTTCCAATTGACCCAATTCGGCTTTTCGGATCAACAAGTATCCATAACTTGATCTGTTTGTTTTACCAAGTCACCAAGTACGCACAATGTGACCCAATTCGCCTTCTCGGATCACCAAGCACCAACTAAAGTCTTTCAATTGACCCAATTCGGCTTCTCGGATCAACAAGTATCTGAATAGGTTGTATTATAAATAAAGAAAAAAGAAAACAAAGGAACGTGTGAATGATGTGGAGACCACAGGACGGTCACTCACAAGAGATAAAATAAAAACCTTTTCATGCCACAAGCCGGCAGATAAAGGTATCCAGAATAAATCTAAAATTGGCTACTGAAAATCGAAGCAAATACAAAACAAAGCCAATATATTGCATTGAAAACTGAAACTGGGCATTTCGGCTGTAGAGAATAACCGATTTAGAACTGTCTTCGAACATACTACGGAAGTCGAGCTTCCAATCAAGATGCCCTATGTCACGAAACCCGAGCGTGGGGGATAACCAACGCTCCTCACATCGGCGCGAGTCCAAATATCCCTGGGAGGATTTCAATACCTAAGCTCATAGCAGACAAAACCATAAATATGTTCCGACGACAAGTTTCAAAACGTGTACAAACTCGACAGAGAATATAACTCAAAATCAGTTTCCAGAAAAGCTGCCATGTACCACTTAGCAACTGAAAGTAAATAAAAATCAGCAGGATCGCAAAGTCACAATAATTCGAGCTCAGCTCCAAATCAGGGCTGAAGGAATAAAACTGCAGAAAATAAAGCACATAGCCATGTCCTTCATACTTGTACCAATATCAATATCTGATGTGAGTGTAAAGTGCTTGCTCAAAAGCACTTATAAATAATTGCTCTTCTAGAAAGCAAAATGGGAGAAGCTCTAGGCATCAGAAAATCAGAATTGTGAACAAAAAAAGAACCCGTAAACAATGGTGTTGAATGTCTCCCAATAGCATAAGGCAGACTCAGTGAGTCGGCTCAGTGTATAGTGAGTCGCAGACTCAGTCGCAGCAAGACTCGTGACTCAGATCGAGCCAAAATAATGCCATGGCGGAGAACCTGTAGCACCAGAAGAAGAATGCCAAAAATGGACTCTGCCGCCTTCAGCTGGTGTTGCTTGTTCCACCATAGCATTCCCTGCTCTACATGTCGTTTGCACTCCGGAAGCTCTTCCCGGACCACAGATCTCACTCCCTTCTATGAGTGTTTGGCCTCGCACTCACGGCGCTTGGTTCCCTTCAGTGGTTACTCCCCCACTTTTAGCGTCTTAGATCTGTTAGACTTTTTAGTCTACTACCGGCTTGTGGTAGTTTCGATATTGGACTTTGTTATACGCACTGCGCGGCGTTTCTCGGCTATTGTATCAGCCTGCACATAGAGCGTTTTGGGTTTTGCTACTTCTTTTTTGTACACACTTTATTTTCATTTTATTTATACAAGCAACTATTTAACTTCACGAATCATTAAGGCTTGTATTTGAACCCAATTGACTTCTCGGATCAACAAGTGTTTCAATTGACCCAATTCGGCTTCTCGGATCAATAAGCATCCATAACTTGATCTGTTTGTTTTACCAAGTCACCAAGTACGCACAATGTGACCCATTTCGCCTTCTCGAATCAACAAGCACCAACAAATTGACTCCGTTCGATTTCACGAATCATTAAGGCTTGTATTTGAACCCAATTGACTTCTCGGATCAACAAGTCTTTCAATTGACCCAATTCGGCTCCTCGGATTAACAAGTATCCATAACTTGATCCATTTGTTTTACCAAGTCACCAAGTACGCACAATGTGACCCATTGCCTTCTCGGATCATTAAGGCTTGTATTTGAACCCAATTGACTTCTCGGATCAACAAGTCTTCCATTTTACTTAATTGGGCTTCTCGTATCAACAAGTATCCATAACTTGATCCGTTTATTATACCAAGTCACCAAGTACGCACAATGTGACCCAATTCACCTTCTCGGATCAACAAGCACCAACTACTTGACTCTGTTCGACTTCACGAATCATTAAGGCTTGTATTTGAACCCAATTGACTTCTCGGATCAACAAGTCTTCCATTTGACTTAATTGGACTTCTCGGATCAACAAGTATCCATAACTTGATTCGTTTGTTTTATAAAGTCACCAAGTACGCACAATGTGACACAATTCGCCTTCTCGGATCGACAAGCACCAACAATTTGACTCCGTTCGACTTCACAAATCTTTAAGGCTTGTATTTGAACCCAATTGACTTCTCGGATCAACAAGTCTTTCAATTGACCCAATTCGGCTCCTCGGATTAACAAGTATCCATAACTTGATCTGTTTATTTTACCAAGTCACCAAGTACGCACAATGTGACCCAATTCGCCTTCTCGGATCACCAAGCACCAACTAAAGTCTTTCAATTGACCCAATTCGGCTTCTCGGATCAACAAGTATCCATAACTTGATCTGTTCCTAGGCGTCTCACTAGTGTTGCACGCCCGACAGTTCTATCGCCCCTGGACGGAACCTCCACGGCACTCATTGCTCTGCCGCCTTCAGCTGGTGTTGCTTGTTCCAGCATAGCATTCCCTGCTCTACATGTCGTTTGCACTCCAGAAGCTCTTCCCAGACCACAGATCTCACTCCCTTCTATGAGTGTTTGGCCTCGCACTCACGGCGCTTGGTTCCCTTCAGTGGTTACTCCCCCACTTTTAGCGTCTTAGATATGTTAGACTTTTTAGTCTACTACTGGCTTGTGGTAGTTTCGATATTGGACTTTGTTATATGCACTGCGCGGCGTTTCTCGGCTATTGTATTAGCCTGCACATAGAGCGTTTTGGGTTTTGCTACTTCTTTTTTGTACACACTTTATTTTCATTTTATTTATACAAGCAACTATTTAACTTCACGAATCATTAAGGCTTGTATTTGAACCCAATTGACTTCTCGGATCAACAAGTGTTTCAATTGACCCAATTCGGCTTCTCGGATCAATAAGTATCCATAACTTGATCTGTTTGTTTTACCAAGTCACCAAGTACGCACAATGTGATCCATTTCGCCTTCTCGGATCAACAAGCACCAACTAATTGACTCCGTTCGATTTCACGAATCATTAAGGCTTGTATTTGAACCCAATTGACTTCTCGGATCAACAAGTCTTTCAATTGACCCAATTCCCTCCTCGGATTAACAAGTATCCTTAACTTGATCCGTTTGTTTTACCAAGTCACCAAGTACGCACAATGTGACCCAATTCGCCTTCTCGGATCAACAAGCACCAACTATTTGACTCCGTTCGACTTCACGAATCATTAAGGCTTGTATTTGAACCAAATTGACTTCTCGGATCAACAAGTCTTTCAATTGACCCAATTCGGCTTCTCGGATCAACAAGTATCCATAACTTGATTCGTTTGTTATACCAAGTCACCAAGTACGCACAATGTGACCCAATTCACCTTCTCGGATCAACAAGCACCAACTACTTGACTCTGTTCGACTTCACGAATCATTAAGGCTTGTATTTGAACCCAATTGACTTCTCGGATCAACAAGTCTTCCATTTGACTTAATTGGGCTTCTCGGATCAACAAGTATCCATAACTTGATTCATTTGTTTTATAAAGTCACCAAGTACGCACAATGTGACTCAATTCGCCTTCTCGGATCAACAAGCACCAACAATTTGACTCCGTTCGACTTCACGAATCATTAAGGCTTGTATTTGAACCCAATTGACATCTGGGATCAACGAGTCTTCCAATTGACCCAATTCGGCTTTTCGGATCAACAAGTATCCATAACTTGATCTGTTTGTTTTACCAAGTCACCAAGTACGCACAATGTGACCCAATTCGCCTTCTCGGATCACCAAGCACCAACTAAAGTCTTTCAGTTGACCCAATTCGGCTTCTCGGATCAACAAGTATCTGAATAGGTAGTATTATAAACAAAGGAAAAAAGAAAACAAAGGAACGTGTGAATGATGTGGAGACCACAGGACGGTCACTCACAAGAGATAAAATAAAAACCTTTTCATGCCACAAGCCGGCAGATAAAGGTATCCAGAATAAATCTAAAATTGGCTACTGAAAATCGAAGCAAATACAAAACAAAGCCAATATATTACATTGAAAACTGAAACTGGGCATTTCGGCTGTAGAGAATAACCGATTTAGAACTGTCTTCGAACATACTACGGAAGTCGAGCTTCCAATCAAGATGCCCTATGTCACGAAACCCGAGCGTGGGGGATAACCAACGCTCCTCACATCGGCGCGAGTCCAAATATCCCTGGGAAGATTTCAATGCCTAAGCTCATACCAGACAAAACCATAAATATGTTCCGACGACAAGTTTCAAAACGTGTACAAACTCGACAGAGAATATAACTCAAAATCAGTTTCCAGAAAAGCTGCCATGTACCACTTAGCAACTGAAAGTAAATAAAAATCAGCAGGATCGCAAAGTCACAATAATTCGAGCTCAGCTCCAAATCAGGGCTGAAGGAATAAAACTGCAGAAAATAAAGCACATAGCCATGTCCTTCATACTTGTACCAATATCAATATCTGATGTGAGTGTAAAGTGCTTGCTCAAAAGCACTTATAAATAATTGCTCTTCTAGAAAGCAAAATGGGAGAAGCTCTAGGCATCAGAAAATCAGAATTGTGAACAAAAAAAGAACCCGTAAACAATGGTGTTGAATGTCTCCCAATAGCATAAGGCAGACTCAGTGAGTCGGCTCAGTGTATAGTGAGTCGCAGACTCAGTCGCAGCAAGACTCGTGACTCAGACCGAGCCAAAATAATGCCATGGCGGAGAACCTGTAGCACCAGAAGAAGAATGCCAAAAATGGACTCTGCCGCCTTCAGCTGGTGTGGCTTGTTCCACCATAGCATTCCCTGCTCTACATGTCGTTTGCACTCCGGAAGCTCTTCCCGGACCACAGATCTCACACCCTTCTATGAGTGTTTGGCCTCGCACTCACGGCGCTTGGTTCCCTTCAGTGGTTACTCCCCCACTTTTAGCGTCTTAGATCTGTTAGACTTTTTAGTCTACTACCGGCTTGTGGTAGTTTCGATATTGGACTTTGTTATACGCACTGCGCGGCGTTTCTCGGCTATTGTATTAGCCTGCACATAGAGCGTTTTGGGTTTTGCTACTTCTTTTTTGTACACACTTTATTTTCATTTTATTTATACAAACAACTATTTAACTTCACGAATCATTAAGGCTTGTATTTGAACCCAATTGACTTCTCGGATCAACAAGTGTTTCAATTGACCCAATTCGGCTTCTCGGATCAATAAGTATCCATAACTTGATCTGTTTGTTTTACCAAGTCACCAAGTACGCACAATGTGACCCATTTCGCCTTCTCGAATCAACAAGCACCAACTAATTGACTCCGTTCGATTTCACGAATCATTAAGGCTTGTATTTGAACCCAATTGACTTCTCGGATCAACAAGTCTTTCAATTGACCCAATTCGGCTCCTCGGATTAACAAGTATCCTTAACTTGATCCGTTTGTTTTACCAAGTCACCAAGTACGCACAATGTGACCCAATTCGCCTTCTCGGATCAACAAGGACCAACTATTTGACTCCGTTCGACTTCACGAATCATTAAGGCTTGTATTTGAACCAAATTGACTTCTCGGATCAACAAGTCTTTCAATTGACCCAATTCGGCTTCTCGGATCAACAAGTATCCATAACTTGATCCGTTTGTTATACCAAGTCACCAAGTACGCACAATGTGACGCAATTCACCTTCTCGGATCAACAAGCACCAACTATTTGACTCTGTTCGACTTCACGAATCATGAAGTCTTGTATTTGAACCCAATTGACTTCTCGGATCAACAAGTCTTCCATTTGACTTAATTGGGCTTCTCGGATCAACAAGTATCCATAACTTGATTCATTTGTTTTATAAAGTCACCAAGTACGCACAATGTGACTCAATTCGCCTTCTCGGATCAACAAGCACCAACAATTTGACTCCGTTCGACTTCACGAATCATTAAGGCTTGTATTTGAACCCAATTGACTTCTGGGATCAACAAGTCTTCCAATTGACCCAATTCGGCTTTTCGGATCAACAAGTATCCATAACTTGATCTGTTTGTTTTACCAAGTCACCAAGTACGCACAATGTGACCCAATTCGCCTTCTCGGATCACCAAGCACCAACTAAAGTCTTTCAATTGACCCAATTCGGCTTCTCGGATCAACAAGTATCTGAATAGGTAGTATTATAAATAAAGGAAAAAAGAAAACAAAGGAACGTGTGAATGATGTGGAGACCACAGGACGGTCACTCACAAGAGATAAAATAAAAACCTTTTCATGCCACAAGCCGGCAGATAAAGGTATCCAGAATAAATCTAAAATTGGCTACTGAAAATCGAAGCAAATACAAAACAAAGCCAATATATTGCATTGAAAACTGAAACTGGGCATTTCGGCTGTAGAGAATAACCGATTTAGAACTGTCTTCGAACATACTACGGAAGTCGAGCTTCCAATCAAGATGCCCTATGTCACGAAACCCGAGCGTGGGGGATAACCAACGCTCCTCACATCGGCGCGAGTCCAAATATCCCTGGGAAGATTTCAATGCCTAAGCTCATAGCAGACAAAACCATAAATATGTTCCGACGACAAGTTTCAAAACGTGTACAAACTCGACAGAGAATATAACTCAAAATCAGTTTCCAGAAAAGCTGCCATGTACCACTTAGCAACTGAAAGTAAATAAAAATCAGCAGGATCGCAAAGTCACAATAATTCGAGCTCAGCTCCAAATCAGGGCTGAAGGAATAAAACTGCAGAAAATAAAGCACATAGCCATGTCCTTCATACTTGTACCAATATCAATATCTGATGTGAGTGTAAAGTGCTTGCTCAAAAGCACTTATAAATAATTGCTCTTCTAGAAAGCAAAATGGGAGAAGCTCTAGGCATCAGAAAATCAGAATTGTGAACAAAAAAAGAACCCGTAAACAATGGTGTTGAATGTCTCCCAATAGCATAAGGCAGACTCAGTGAGTCGGCTCAGTGTATAGTGAGTCGCAGACTCAGTCGCAGCAAGACTCGTGACTCAGACCGAGCCAAAATAATGCCATGGCGGAGAACCTGTAGCACCAGAAGAAGAATGCCAAAAATGGACTCTGCCGCCTTCAGCTGGTGTTGCTTGTTCCACCACAGCATTCCCTGCTCTACATGTCGTTTGCACTCCGGAAGCTCTTCCCGGACCACAGATCTCACACCCTTCTATGAGTGTTTGGCCTCGCACTCACGGCGCTTGGTTCCCTTCAGTGGTTACTCCCCCACTTTTAGCGTCTTAGATCTGTTAGACTTTTTAGTCTACTACCGGCTTGTGGTAGTTTCGATATTGGACTTTGTTATACGCACTGCGCGGCGTTTCTCGGCTATTGTATTAGCCTGCACATAGAGCGTTTTGGGTTTTGCTACTTCTTTTTTGTACACACTTTATTTTCATTTTATTTATACAAGCAACTATTTAACTTCACGAATCATTAAGGCTTGTATTTGAACCCAATTGACTTCTCGGATCAACAAGTGTTTCAATTGACCCAATTCGGCTTTTCGGATCAATAAGTATCCATAACTTGATCTGTTTGTTTTACCAAGTCACCAAGTACGCACAATGTGACCCATTTCGGCTTCCCGGATCAACAAGCACCAACTAATTGACTCCGTTCGATTTCAAGAATCATTAAGGCTTGTATTTGAACCCAATTGACTTCTCGGATCAACAAGTCTTTCAATTGACCCAATTCGGCTCCTCGGATTAACAAGTATCCATAACTTGATCCATTTGTTTTACCAAGTCACCAAGTACGCACAATGTGACCCAAACGCCTTCTCGGATCATTAAGGCTTGTATTTGAACCCAATTGACTTCTCGGATCAACAAGTCTTCCATTTGACTTAATTGGGCTTCTCGTATCAACAAGTATCCATAACTTGATCCGTTTATTATACCAAGTCACCAAGTACGCACAATGTGACCCAATTCGCCTTCTCGGATCAACAAGCACCAACTACTTGACTCTGTTCGACTTCACGAATCATTAAGGCTTGTATTTGAACCCAATTGACTTCTCGGATCAACAAGTCTTCCATTTGACTTAATTGGGCTTCTCGGATCAACAAGTATCCATAACTTGATTCGTTTGTTTTATAAAGTCACCAAGTACGCACAATGTGACACAATTCGCCTTCTCGGATCGACAAGCACCAACAATTTGACTCCGCTCGACTTCACGAATCTTTAAGGCTTGTATTTGAACCCAATTGACTTCTCGGATCAACAAGTCTTTCAATTGACCCAATTCGGCTCCTCGGATTAACAAGTATCCATAACTTGATCTGTTTATTTTACCAAGTCACCAAGTACGCACAATGTGACCCAATTCGCCTTCTCGGATCACCAAGCACCAACTAAAGTCTTTCAATTGACCCAATTCGGCTTCTCGGATCAACAAGTATCCATAACTTGATCTGTTCCTAGGCGTCTCACTAGTGTTGCACGCCCGACAGTTCTGGACGGAACCTCCACGGCACTCATTGCTCTGCCGCCTTCAGCTGGTGTTGCTTGTTCCAGCATAGCATTCCCTGCTCTACATGTCGTTTGCACTCCAGAAGCTCTTCCCAAACCACAGATCTCACTCCCTTCTATGAGTGTTTGGCCTCGCACTCACGGCGCTTGGTTCCCTTCAGTGGTTACTCCCCCACTTTTAGCGTCTTAGATCTGTTAGACTTTTTAGTCTACTACCGGCTTGTGGTAGTTTCGATATTGGACTTTGTTATACGCACTGCGCGGCTTTTCTCGGCTATTGTATTAGCCTGCACATAGAGCGTTTTGGGTTCTGCTACTTCTTTTTTGTACACACTTTATTTTCATTTTATTTATACAAGCAACTATTTAACTTCACGAATCATTAAGGCTTGTATTTGAACCCAATTGACTTCTCGGATCAACAAGTGTCCACAACTTGATCTGTTTGTTTTACCAAGTCACCAAGTACGCACAATGTGATCCATTTCGCCTTCTCGGATCAACAAGCACCAACTAATTGACTCCGTTCGATTTCACGAATCATTAAGGCTTGTATTTGGACCCAATTGACTTCTCGGATCAACAAGTCTTTCAATTGACCCAATTCGGCTCCTCGGATTAACAAGTATCCGTAACTTGATCCGTTTGTTTTACCAAGTCACCAAGTACGCACAATGTGACCCAATTCACCTTCTCGGATCAACAAGCACCAACTATTTGACTCCGTTCGACTTCACGAATCATTAAGGCTTGTATTTGAACCAAATTGACTTCTCGGATCAACAAGTCTTTCAATTGACCCAATTCGGCTTCTCGGATCAACAAGTATCCATAACTTGATCCGTTTGTTATACCAAGTCAACAAGTACGCACAATGTGACCCAATTCACCTTCTCGGATCAACAAGCACCAACTACTTGACTCTGTTCAACTTCACGAATCATTAAGGCTTGTATTTGAACCCAATTGACTTCTCGGATCAACAAGTCTTCCATTTGACTTAATTGGGCTTCTCGGATCAACAAGTATCCATAACTTGATTCATTTGTTTTATAAAGTCACCAAGTACGCACAATGTGACTCAATTCGCCTTCTCGGATCAACAAGCACCAACAATTTGACTCCGTTCGACTTCACGAATCTTTAAGGCTTGTATTTGAACCCAATTGACTTCTGGGATCAACAAGTCTTCCAATTGACCCAATTCGGCTTTTCGGATCAACAAGTATCCATAACTTGATCTGTTTGTTTTACCAAGTCACCAAGTACGCACAATGTGACCCAATTCGCCTTCTCGGATCACCAAGCACCAACTAAAGTCTTTCAATTGACCCAATTCGGCTTCTCGGATCAACAAGTATCTGAATAGGTAGTATTATAAATAAAGGAAAAAGAAAACAAAGGAACGTGTGAATGATGTGGAGACCACAGGACGGTCACTCACAAGAGATAAAATAAAAACCTTTTCATGCCACAAGCCGGCAAATAAAGGTATCCAGAATAAATCTAAAATTGGCTACTGAAAATCGAAGCAAATACAAAACAAAGCCAATATATTGCATTGAAAACTGAAACTGGGCATTTCGGCTGTAGAGAATAACCGATTTAGAACTGTCTTCGAACATACTACGGAAGTCGAGCTTCCAATCAAGATGCCCTATGTCACGAAACCCGAGCGTGGGGGATAACCAACGCTCCTCACATCGGCGCGAGTCCAAATATCCCTGGGAAGATTTCAATGCCTAAGCTCATAGCAGACAAAACCATAAATATGTTCTGACGACAAGTTTCAAAACGTGTACAAACTCGACAGAGAATATAACTCAAAATCAGTTTCCAGAAAAGCTGCCATGTCCCACTTAGCAACTGAAAGTAAATAAAAATCAGCAGGATCGCAAAGTCACAATAATTCGAGCTCAGCTCCAAATCAGGGCTGAAGGAATAAAACTGCAGAAAATAAAGCACATAGCCATGTCCTTCATACTTGTACCAATATCAATATCTGATGTGAGTGTAAAGTGCTTGCTCAAAAGCACTTATAAATAATTGCTCTTCTAGAAAGCAAAATGGGAGAAGCTCTAGGCATCAGAAAATCAAAATTGTGAACAAAAAAAGAACCCGTAAACAATGGTGTTGAATGTCTCCCAATAGCATAAGGCAGACTCAGTGAGTCGGCTCAGTGTATAGTGAGTCGCAGACTCAGTCGCAGCAAGACTCGTGACTCAGACCGAGCCAAAATAATGCCATGGCGGAGAACCTGTAGCACCAGAAGAAGAATGCCAAAAATGGACTCTGCCGCCTTCAGCTGGTGTTGCTTGTTCCACCATAGCATTCCCTGCTCTACATGTCGTTTGCACTCCGGAAGCTCTTCCCAGACCACAGATCTCACACCCTTCTATGAGTGTTTGGCCTCGCACTCACGGCGCTTGGTTCCCTTCAGTGGTTACTCCCCCACTTTTAGCGTCTTAGATCTGTTAGACTTTTTAGTCTACTACCGGCTTGTGGTAGTTTCGATATTGGACTTTGTTATACGCACTGCGCGGCGTTTCTCGGCTATTGTATTAGCCTGCACATAGAGCGTTTTGGGTTTTGCTACTTCTTTTTTGTACACACTTTATTTTCATTTTATTTATACAAACAACTATTTAACTTCACGAATCATTAAGGCTTGTATTTGAACCCAATTGACTTCTCGGATCAACAAGTGTTTCAATTGACCCAATTCGGCTTCTCGGATCAATAAGTATCCATAACTTGATCTGTTTGTTTTACCAAGTCACCAAGTACGCACAATGTGACCCATTTCGCCTTCTCGAATCAACAAGCACCAACTAATTGACTCCGTTCGATTTCACGAATCATTAAGGCTTGTATTTGAACCCAATTGGCTTCTCGGATCAACAAGTCTTTCAATTGACCCAATTCGGCTCCTCGGATTAACAAGTATCTATAACTTGATCCATTTGTTTTACCAAGTCACCAGGTACGCACAATGTGACCCAAATCGCCTTCTCGGATCATTAAGGCTTGTATTTGAACCCAATTGACTTCTCGGATCAACAAGTCTTGCATTTGACTTAATTGGGCTTCTCGTATCAACAAGTATCCATAACTTGATCCGTTTATTATACCAAGTCACCAAGTACGCACAATGTGACCCAATTCGCCTTCTCGGATCATTAAGGCTTGTATTTGAATCCAATTGACTTCTGATATCAACAAGTCTTCCAATTGACCCAATTCGGCTTCTCGGACCAACAAGTATCCATAACTTGATCCGTTTGTTATATCAAGTCACCAAGTACGCACAATGTGACCCAATTCGTCTTCTCGGATCAACAAGCACCAACAATTTGACTCCGTTCGACTTCACGAATCATTAAGGCTTGTATTTGAACCCAATTGACTTCTCGGATCAACAAGTCTTCCATTCGACTTAATTGGGATTCTCGGATCAACAAGTATCCATAACTTGATCCATTTGTTTTACCAAGTCACCAAGTACGCACAATGTGACCCAATTCGCCTTCTCGGATCATTAAGGTTTGTATTTGAACCCAATTGACTTCTCGGATCAACAAGTCTTCCATTTGACTTAATTGGGCTTCTCGTATCGACAAGTATCCATAACTTGATCCGTTTATTATACCAAGTCACCAAGTACGCATAATGTGACCCAATTCGCCTTCTCGGATCATTAAGGCTTGTATTTGAACCCAATTGACTTCTGGGATCAACAAGTCTTCCAATTGACCCAATTCGGCTTCTCGGATCAACAAGTATCCATAACTTGATCCGTTTGTTATACCAAGTCACCAAGTAAGCACAATGTGACCCAATTCGCCTTCTCGGATCAACAAGCACCAACAATTTGACTCCGTTCGACTTCACGAATCATTAAGGCCTGTATTTGAACCCAATTGACTTCTCGAATCAACAAGTCTTCCATTTGACTTAATTGGGGTTCTCGGATCAACAAGTATCCATAACTTGATCCGTTTGTTTTACCAAGTCACCAAGTACGCACAATGTGACCCAATTCGCCTTCTCGGATCAACAAGCACCGACTATTTGACTCTGTTCGACTTCACGAATCATTAAGGCTTGTATTTGAACCAAATTGACTTCTCGGATCAACAAGTCTTCCATTTGACTTAATTGGGCTTCTCGGATCAACAAGTATCCATAACTTGATTCATTTGTTTTATAAAGTCACCTAGTACGCACGATGTGACCCAATTCGCCTTCTCGGTCAACAAGCACCTACAATTCGACTCCATTCGACTTCACCAATCATTAAGGCTTGTATTTGAACCCAATTGACTTCTTGGATCAACAAGTCTTTCAATTGACCTAATTCGGCTCCTCGGATTAACAAGTATCCATAACTTGATCCGTTTGTTTTACCAAGTCACCAAGTACGCACAATGTGACCCAATTCGCCTTCTCGGATCAACAAGCACCGACTACTTGACTCTGTTCGACTTCACGAATCATTAAGGCTTGTATTTGAACCCAATTGACTTCTCGGATCAACAAGTCTTCCATTTGACTTAATTGGGCTTCTCGGATCAACAAGTATCCATAACTTGATCCGTTTGTTTTACCAAGTCACCAAGTACGCACAATGTGACCCAATTCGCCTTCTCGGATCAACAAGCACCGACTATTTGACTCTGTTCGACTTCACGAATCATTAAGGCTTGTATTTGAACCAAATTGACTTCTCGGATCAACAAGTGTTCCATTTGACTTAATTGGGCTTCTCGGATCAACAAGTATCCATAACTTGATTCATTTGTTTTATAAAGTCACCTAGTACGCACGATGTGACCCAATTCGCCTTCTCGGTCAACAAGCACCCACAATTTGACTCCATTCGACTTCACCAATCATTAAGGCTTGTATTTGAACCCAATTGACTTCTTGGATCAACAAGTCTTTCAATTGACCTAATTCGGCTCCTCGGACTAACAAGTATCCATAACTTGATCCGTTTGTTTTACCAAGTCACCAAGTACGCACAATGTGACCCAATTCGCCTTCTCGGATCAACAAGCACCAACTACTTGACTCAGTTCGACTTCACGAATCATTAAGGCTTGTATTTGAACCCAATTGACTTCTCGGATCAACAAGTCTTCCATTTGACTTAATTGGGCTTCTCGGATCAACAAGCATCCAAAACTTGATTCGTTTGTCTTATAAAGTCACCAAGTACGCACAATGTGACACAATTCGCCTTCTCGGATCGACAAGCACCAACAATTTGACTCCGTTCGACTTCACGAATCTTTAAGGCTTGTATTTGAACCCAATTGACTTCTCGGATCAACGAGTCTTTCAATTGATCCAACTCGGCTCCTCGGATTAACAAGTATCCATAACTTGATCTGTTTGTTTTAAAAAGTCACCAAGTACGCACAATGTGACCCAATTCGCCTTCTCGGATCACCAAGCACCAACTAAAGTCTTTCAATTGACCCAATTCGGCTTCTCGGATCAACAAGTATCCATAACTTGATCTGTTCCTAGGCGTCTCACTAGTGTTGCACGCCCGGCAGTTCTATTGCCCCTGGACGGAACCTCCACGGCACTCATTGCTCTGCCGCCTTCAGCTTGTGTTGCTTGTTCCAGCATAGCATTCCCTGCTCTACATGTCATTTGCACTCCGGAAGCTCTTCCCGGACCACATATCTCACTCCCTTCTATGAGTGTTTGGCCTCGCACTGACGGCGCTTGGTTCCCTTCAGTGGTTACTCCCCCACTTTTAGCGTCTTAGATCTGTTAGACTTTTTAGTCTACTACCGGCTTGTGGTAGTTTCGATATTGGACTTTGTTATACGCACTGCGCAGCGTTTCTCGGCTATTGTATTAGCCTGCACATAGAGCGTTTTGGGTTTTGCTACTTCTTTTTTGTACACACTTTATTTTCATTTTATTTATACAAGCAACTATTTAACTTCACGAATCATTAAGGCTTGTATTTGAACCCAATTGACTTCTCGGATCAACAAGTGTTTCAATTGACCCAATTCGGCTTCTCGGATCAATAAGTATCCATAACTTGATCTGTTTGTTTTACCAAGTCACCAAGTACGCACAATGTGACCCATTTCGCCTTCTCGAATCAACAAGCACCAACTAATTGACTCCGTTCGATTTCATGAATCATTAAGGCTTGTATTTGAACCCAATTGACTTCTCGGATCAACAAGTCTTTCAATTGACCCAATTCGGCTCCTCGGATTAACATGTATCCATAACTTGATCCATTTGTTTTACCAAGTCACCAAGTACGCACAATGTGACCCAAATCGCCTTCTCGGATCATTAAGGCTTGTATTTGAACCCAATTGACTTCTCGGATCAACAAGTCTTCCATTTGACTTAATTAGGCTTCTCGTATCAACAAGTATCCATAACTTGATCCGTTTATTATACCAAGTCACCAAGTACGCACAATGTGACCCAAATCGCCTTCTCGGATCATTAAGGCTTGTATTTGAATCCAATTGACTTCTGGGATCAACAAGTCTTCCAATTGACCCAATTCGGCTTCTCGGACCAACAAGTATCCATAACTTGATCCGTTTGTTATACCAAGTCACCAAGTACGCACAATGTGACCCAATTCGCCTTCTCGGATCAACAAGCACCAACAATTTGACTCCGTTTGACTTCACGAATCATTAAGGCTTGTATTTGAACCCAATTGACTTCTCGGATCAACAAGTCTTCCATTCAACTTAATTGGGCTTCTCGGATCAACAAGTATCCATAACTTGATCCATTTGTTTTACCAAGTCACCAAGTACGCACAATGTGACCCAATTCGCCTTCTTGGATCATTAAGGCTTGTATTTGAACCCAATTGACTTCTCGGATCAACAAGTCTTCCATTTGACCTAATTGGGCTTCTCGTATCGACAAGTATCCATAACTTGATCCGTTTATTATACCAAGTCACCAAGTACGCACAATGTGACCCAATTCGCCTTCTCGGATCATTAAGGCTTGTATTTGAACCCAATTGACTTCTGGGATCAACAAGTCTTCCAATTGACCCAATTCGGCTTCTCGGATCAACAAGTATCCATAACTTGATCCGTTTGTTATACCAAGTCACCAAGTAAGCACAATGTGACCCAATTCGCCTTCTCGGATCAAAAAGCACCAACAATTTGACTCCGTTCGACTTTACGAATCATTAAGGCTTGTATTTGAACCCAATTGACTTCTCGAATCAACAAGTCTTCCATTTGACTTAATTGGGGTTCTCGGATCAACAAGTATCCATAACTTGATCCGTTTGTTTTACCAAGTCACCAAGTATGCACAATGTGACACAATTCGCCTTCTCGGATCAACAAGCACCCACTATTTGACTCCGTTCGACTTCACGAATCATTAAGGCTTGTATTTGAACCAAATTGACTTCTCGGATCAACAAGTCTTCCAATTGACTTAATTGGGCTTCTCGGATCAACAAGTATCCATAACTTAATTCATTTTTTTTATAAAGTCACCAAGTACGCACGATGTGACCCAATTCGCCTTCTCGGATCAACAAGCACCCACAATTTGACTCCATTCGACTTCACCAATCATTAAGGCTTGTATTTGAACCCAATTGACTTCTCGGATCAACAAGTCTTTCAATTGACCTAATTCGGCTCCTCGGATTAACAAGTATCCGTAACTTGATCCGTTTGTTTTACCAAGTCACCAAGTACGCACAATGTGACCCAATTCGCCTTCTCGGATCAACAAGCACCAACTACTTGACTCTGTTCGACTTCACGAATCATTAAGGCTTGTATTTGAACCCGATTGACTTCTCGGATCAACAAGTCTTCCATTTGACTTATTTGGGCTTCTCAGATCAACAAGTATCCATAACTTGATTCGTTTGTCTTATAAAGTCACCAAGTACGCACAATGTGACACAATTCGCCTTCTCGGATCGACAAGCACCAACAATTTGACTCCGTTCGACTTCACGAATCTTTAAGGCTTGTATTTGAACCCAATTGACTTCTCGGATCAACAAGTCTTTCAATTGACCCAATTCGGCTCCTCGGATTAACAAGTATCCATAACTTGATCTGTTTGTTTTACAAAGTCACCAAGTACGCACAATGTGACCCAATTCGCCTTCTCGGATCACCAAGCACCAACTAAAGTCTTGCAATTGACCCAATTCGGCTTCTCGGATCAACAAGTATCCATAACTTGATCTGTTCCTAGGCGTCTCACTAGTGTTGCACGCCCGGCAGTTCTATCGCCCCTGGACGGAACCTCCACGGCACTCATTGCTCTGCCGCCTTCAGCTGGTGTTGCTTGTTCCAGCATAGCATTCCCTGCTCTACATGTCGTTTGCACTCCGGAAGCTCTTCCCGGACCACAGATCTCACTCCCTTCTATGATTGTTTGGCCTCGCACTCACGGCGCTTGGTTCCCTTCAGTGGTTACTCCCCCACTTTTAGCGTCTTAGATCTGTTAGACTTTTTAGTCTACTACCGGCTTGTCGTAGTTTCGATATTGGACTCTGTTATACGCATTGCGCAGCGTTTCTCGGCTATTGTATTAGCCTGCACATAGAGCGTTTTGGGGTTTGCTACTTCTTTTTTGTACACACTTTATTTTCATTTATACAAGCAACTATTTAACTTCACGAATCATTAAGGCTTGTATTTGAACCCAATTGACTTCTCGGATCAACAAGTATTTCAATTGACCCAATTCGGCTTCTCGGATCAATAAGTATATATAACTTGATCTGTTTGTTTTACCAAGTCACCAAGTACGCACAATGTGACCCATTTCGCCTTCTCGGATCAACAAGCACCAACTAATTGACTCCGTTTGATTTCACGAATCATTAAAGCTTGTATTTGAACCCAATTGACTTCTCGGATCAACAAGTCTTTCAATTGACCCAATTCGGCTCCTCGGATTAACAAGTATCCATAACTTGATCCATTTGTTTTACCAAGTCACCAAGTACGCACAATTTGACCCAAATCGCCTTCTCGGATCATTAAGGCTTGTATTTGAACCCAATTGACTTCTCGGTTCAACAAGTCTTCCATTTGACTTAATTGGCCTTCTCGTATCAACAAGTATCCATAACTTGATCCGTTTATTATACCAAGTCACCAAGTACGCACAATGTGACCCAATTCGCCTTCTCGGATCATTAAGGCTTGTATTTGAATCCAATTGACTTCTGGGATCAACAAGTCTTCCAATTGACCCAATTCGGCTTCTCGGACCAACAAGTATCCATAACTTGATCCGTTTGTTATACCAAGTCACCAAGTACGCACAATGTGACCCAATTCGCCTTCTCGGATCAACAAGCACCAACAATTTGACTCCGTTCGACTTCACGAATCATTAAGGCTTGTATTTGAACCCAATTGACTTCTCGGATCAACAAGTCTTCCATTCGACTTAATTGGGCTTCTCGGATCAACAAGTATCCATAACTTGATCCATTTGTTTTACCAAGTCACCAAGTACGCACAATGTGACCCAATTCGCCTTCTCGGATCATTAAGGCTTGTATTTGAACCCAATTGACTTCTCGGATCAACAAGTCTTCCATTTGACTTAATTGGGCTTCTCGTATCGACAAGTATCCATAACTTGATCCGTTTATTATACCAAGTCACCAAGTACGCACAATGTGACCCAATTCGCCTTCTCGGATCATTAAGGCTTGTATTTGAACACAATTGACTTCTGGGATCAACAAGTCTTCCAATTGACCCAATTCGGCTTCTCGGATCAACAAGTATCCATAACTTGATCCGTTTGTTATACCAAGTCACCAAGTAAGCACAATGTGACCCAATTCGCCTTCTCGGATCAACAAGCACCAACAATTTGACTCCGTTCGACTTCACGAATCATTAAGGCTTGTATTTGAACCCAATTGACTTCTCGAATCAACAAGTCTTCCATTTGACTTAATTGGGGTTCTCGGATCAACAAGTATCCATAACTTGATCCGTTTGTTTTACCAAGTCACCAAGTACGCACAATGTGACCCAATTCGACTTCTCGGATCAACAAGCACTGACTATTTGACTCCGTTAGACTTCACGAATCATTAAGGCTTGTATTTGAACTAAATTGACTCCTCGGATCAACAAGTCTTTCAATTGACCCAATTCGGCTTCTCGGATCAACAAGTATCCATAACTTGATCCATTTGTTTTACCAAGTCACCAAGTACGCACAATGTGACCCAATTCGCCTTCTCGGATCAACAAGCACCAACTACTTGACTCTGTTCGACTTCACGAATCATTAAGGCTTGTATTTGAACCCAATTGACTTCTTGGATCAACAAGTCTTCCATTTGACTTAATTGGGCTTCTCGGATCAACAAGTATCCATAACTTGATTCGTTTGTTTTATAAAGTCACCAAGTACGCACAATGTGACACAATTCGCCTTCTCGGATCGACAAGCACCAATAATTTGACTCCGTTCGACTTCACGAATCTTTAAGGCTTGTATTTGAACCCAATTGACTTCTCGGATCAACAAGTCTTTCAATTGACCCAATTCGGCTCCTCGGATAAACAAGTATCCATAACTTGATCTGTTTGTTTTACCAAGTCACCAAGTACGCACAATGTGACCCAATTCGCCTTCTCGGATCACCAAGCACCAACTAAAGTCTTTCAATTGACCCAATTCGGCTTCTCGGATCAACTCGTATCCATAACATGATCTGTTCCTAGGCGTCTCACTCGTGTTGCACGCCCGGCAGTTCTATCGCCCCTGGACGGAACCTCCACGGCACTCATTGCTCTGCCGCCTTCAGCTGGTGTTGCTTGTTCTAGCATTGCATTCCCTGCTCTACATGTCGTTTGCACTCCAGACGCTCTTCCCAGACCACAGATCTCACTCCCTTCTATGAGTGTTTGGCCTCGCACTCACGGCGCTTGGTTCCCTTCAGTGGTTACTCCCCCACTTTTAGCGTCTTAGATCTGTTAGACTTTTTAGTCTACTACCGGCTTGTGGTAGTTTCGATATTGGACTTTGTTATACGCACTGCGCGGCGTTTCTCGGCTATTGTATTAGCCTGCACATAGAGCGTTTTGGGTTTTGCTAATTCTTTTTTGTACACACTTTATTTTCATTTTATTTATACAAGCAACTATTTAACTTCACGAATCATTAAGGCTTGTATTTGAATCCAATTGACTTCTCGGATCAACAAGTGTTTCAATTGACCCAATTAGGCTTCTCGGATCAATAAGTATCCATAACTTGATCTGTTTGTTTTACCAAGTCACCAAGTATGCACAATGTGACCCATTTCGCCTTCTCGGATCAACAAGCACCAACTAATTGACTCCGTTCGATTTCACGAATCATTAAGGCTTGTATTTGAACCCAATTGACTTCTCGGATCAACAAGTCTTTCAATTGACCCAATTCGGCTCCTCGGATTAACAAGTATCCATAACATGATCCGTTTGTTTTACCAAGTTACCAAGTACGCACAATGTGACCCAATTCGCCTTCTCGGATCAACAAGCACCAACTAATTGACTCCGTTCGATTTCACGAATCATTAACGCTTGTATTTGAACCCAATTGACTTCTCGGATCAACAAGTCTTTCAATTGACCCAATTCGGCTCGTCGGATTAACAAGTATCCATAACTTGATCCATTTGTTTTACCAAGTCACCGTGTACGCACAATGTGACCCAAATCGCCTTCTCGGATCATTAAGGCTTGTATTTGAACCCAATTGACTTCTCGGATCAACAAGTCTTCCATTTGACTTAATTGGGCTTCTCGTATCAATAAGTATCCATTACTTGATCCGTTTATTATACCAAGTCACCAAGTACGCACAATGTGACCCAATTCGCCTTCTCGGATCATTAAGGCTTGTATTTGAATCCAATTGACTTCTGGGATCAACAAGTCTTCCAATTGACCCAATTCGGCTTCTCGGACCAACAAGTGTCCATAACTTGATCCGTTTATTATACCAAGTCACCAAGTACGCACAATGTGACCCAATTCGCCTTCTCGGATCAACAAGCACCAACAATTTGACTCCGTTCGACTTCACGAATCATTAAGGCTTGTATTTGAACCCAGTTGACTTCTCGGATCAACAAGTCTACCATTCGACTTAATTGGGCTTCTCGGATCAACAAGTATCCATAACTTGATCCATTTGTTTTACCAAGTCACCAAGTACGCACAATGTGACCCAATTCGCCTTCTCGGATCATTATGGTTTGTATTTGAACCCAATTGACTTCTCGGATCAACAAGTCTTCCATTTGACTTAATTAGGCTTCTCGTATCGACAAGTATCCATAACTTGATCCGTTTATTATACCAAGTCACCAAGTACGCACAATGTGACCCAATTCGCCTTCTCGGATCAACAAGCACCAACTACTTGACTCTGTTCGACTTCACGAATCATTAAGGCTTGTATTTGAACCCAATTGACTTCTCGGATCAACAAGTCTTCCATTTGACTTAATTGGGCTTCTCGGATCAACAAGTATCCATAACTTGATTCATTTGTTTTATAAAGTCACCAAGTACGCACAATGTGACTCAATTCGCCTTCTCGGATCAACAAGCACCAACTATTTGACTCCGTTCGACTTCACGAATCATTAAGGCTTGTATTTGAACCCAATTGACTTCTGGGATCAACAAGTCTTCCAATTGACCCAATTCGGCTTTTCGGATCAACAAGTATCCATAACTTGATCTGTTTGTTTTACCAAGT
Organism: Ajuga chamaepitys; assembly: GCA_958295605.1. Lineage (NCBI taxonomy): Eukaryota > Viridiplantae > Streptophyta > Magnoliopsida > Lamiales > Lamiaceae > Ajuga > Ajuga chamaepitys. Next base: position 38,871,266 of record OY282495.1, read on the forward strand.
CACCAAGTACGCACAATATGACCCAATTCGCCTTCTCGGATCACCAAGCACCAACTAAAGTCTTTCAATTGACCCAATTCGGCTTCTCGGATCAACAAGTATCTGAATAGGTAGTATTATAAATAAAGGAAAAAAGAAAACAAAGGAACGTGTGAATGATGTGGAGACCACAGGACGGTCACTCACAAGAGATAAAATAAAAACCTTTTCATGCCACAAGCCGGCAGATAAAGGTATCCAGAATAAATCTAAAATTGGCTACTGAAAATCGAAGCAAATACAAAACAAAGCCAATATATTGCATTGAAAACTGAAACTGGGCATTTCGGCTGTAGAGAATAACCGATTTAGAACTGTCTTCGAACATACTACGGAAGTCGAGCTTCCAATCAAGATGCCCTATGTCACGAAACCCGAGCGTGGGGGATAACCAACGCTCCTCACATCGGCGCGAGTCCAAATATCCCTGGGAAGATTTCAATGCCTAAGCTCATAGCAGACAAAACCATAAATATGTTCCGACGACAAGTTTCAAAACGTGTACAAACTCGACAGAGAATATAACTCAAAATCAGTTTCCAGAAAAGCTGCCATGTACCACTTAGCAACTGTAAGTAAATAAAAATCAGCAGGATCGCAAAGTCACAATAATTCGAGCTCAGCTCCAAATCAGGGCTGAAGGAATAAAACTGCAGAAAATAAAGTACATAGCCATGTCCTTCATACTTGTACCAATATCAATATCTGATGTGAGTGTAAAGTGCTTGCTCAAAAGCGCTTATAAATAATTGCTCTTCTAGAAAGCAAAATGGGAGAAGCTCTAGGCATCAGAAAATCAGAATTGTGAACAAAAAAAGAACCCGTAAACAATGGTGTTGAATGTCTCCCAATAGCATAAGGCAGACTCAGTGAGTCGGCTCAGTGTATAGTGAGTCGCAGACTCAGTCGCAGCAAGACTCGTGACTCAGACCGAGCCAAAATAATGCCATGGCGGAGAACCTGTAGCACCAGAAGAAGAATGCCAAAAATGGACTCTGCCGCCCTCAGCTGGTGTTGCTTGTTCCAGCATAGCATTCCCTGCTCTACATGTCGTTTGCACTCTGGAAGCTCTTCCCAGACCACAGATCTCACTCCCTTCTATGAGTGTTTGGCCTCGCACTCACGGCGCTTGGTTCCATTCAGTGGTTACTCCCCCACTTTTAGCGTCTTAGATCTGTTAGACTTTTTTGTCTACTACCGGCTTGTGGTAGTTTCGATATTGGACTTTGTTATACGCACTGCGCGGCGTTTCTCGGCTATTGTATTAGCCTGCACATAGAGCGTTTTGGGTTTTGCTACTTCTTTTTCGTACACACTTTATTTTCATTTTATTTATACAAGCAACTATTTAACTTCACGAATCATTAAGGCTTGTATTTGAACCCAATTGACTTCTCGGATCAACAAGTGTTTCAATTGACCCAATTCGGCTTCTCGGATCAATAAGTATCCATAACTTGATCTGTTTATTTTACCAAGTCACCAAGTACGCACAATGTGACCCATTTCGCCTTCTCGGATCAACAAGCACCAACTAATTGACTCCGTTCGATTTCAAGAATCATTAAGGCTTGTATTTGAACCCAATTGACTTCTCGGATCAACACGTCTTTCAATTAACCCAATTCGGCTCCTCGGATTAACAAGTATCCATAGCTTGATCCATTTGTTTTACCAAGTCACCAAGTACGCACAATGTGATCCAAATCGCCTTCTCGGATCATTAAGGCTTGTATTTGAACCCAATTGACTTCTCGGATCAACATGTTTTCCATTTGACTTAATTGGGCTTCTCGTATCAACAAGTATCCATAACTTGATCCGTTTATTATACCAAGTCACCAAGTACACACAATGTGACCCAATTCGCCTTCTCGGATCAACAAGCACCAACTACTTGACTCTGTTCGACTTCACGAATCATTAAGGCTTGTATTTGAACCCAATTGACTTCTCGGATCAACAAGTCTTCCATTTGACTTAATTGGGCTTCTCGGATCAACAAGTATCCATAACTTGATTCGTTTGTTTTATAAAGTCACCAAGTACGCACAATGTGACACAATTCGTCTTCTCGGATCGACAAGCACCAACAATTTGACTCCGTTCGACTTCACGAATCTTTAAGGCTTGTATTTGAACCCAATTGACTTCTCGGATCAACAAGTCTTTCAATTGACCCAATTCGGCTCCTCGGATTAACAAGTATCCATAACTTGATCTGTTTATTTTACCAAGTCACCAAGTACGCACAATGTGACCCAATTCGCCTTCTCGGATCACCAAGCACCAACTAAAGTCTTTCAATTGACCCAATTCGGCTTCTCGGATCAACAAGTATCCATAACTTGATCTGTTCCTAGGCGTCTCACTAGTGTTGCACGCCCGACAGTTCTATCGCCCCTGGACGGAACCTCCACGGCACTCATTGCTCTGCCGCCTTCAGCTGGTGTTGCTTGTTCCAGCATAGCATTCCCTGCTCTACATGTCGTTTGCACTCCAGAAGCTCTTCCCAGACCACAGATCTCACTCCCTTCTATGAGTGTTTGGCCTCGCACTCACGGCGCTTGGTTCCCTTCAGTGGTTACTCCCCCACTTTTAGCGTCTTAGATCTGTTAGACTTTTTAGTCTACTACCGGCTTGTGGTAGTTTCGATATTGGACTTTGTTATACGCACTGCGTGGCGTTTCACGGCTATTGTATTAGCCTGCACATAGAGCGTTTTGGGTTTTGCTACTTCTTTTTTGTACACACTTTATTTTCATTTTATTTATACAAGCAACTATTTAACTTCACGAATCATTAAGGCTTGTATTTGAACCCAATTGACTTCTCGGATCAACAAGTGTTTCAATTGACCCAATTCGGCTTCTCGGATCAATAAGTATCCATAACTTGATCTGTTTGTTTTACCAAGTCACCAAGTACGCACAATGTGATCCATTTCGCCTTCTCGGATCAACAAGCACCAACTAATTGACTCCGTTCGAGTTCACGAATCATTAAGGCTTGTATTTGAACCCAATTGACTTCTCGGATCAACAAGTCTTTCAATTGACCCAATTCGGCTCCTCGGATTAACAAGTATCCTTAACTTGATCCGTTTATTTTACCAAGTCACCAAGTACGCACAATGTGACCCAATTCGCCTTCTCGGATCAACAAGCACCAACTATTTGACTCCGTTCGACTTCACGAATCATTAAGGCTTGTATTTGAACCAAATTGACTTCTCGGATCAACAAGTCTTTCAATTGACCCAATTCGGCTTCTCGGATCAACAAGTATCCATAACTTGATCCGTTTGTTATACCAAGTCACCAAGTACGCACAATGTGACCCAATTCACCTTCTCGGATCAACAAGCACCAACTACTTGACTCTGTTCGACTTCACGAATCATTAAGGCTTGTATTTGAACCCAATTGACTTCTCGGATCAACAAGTCTTCCATTTGACTTAATTGGGCTTCTCGGATCAACAAGTATCCATAACTTGATTCATTTATTTTATAAAGTCACCATGTACGCACAATGTGACTCAATTCGCCTTCTCGGATCAACAAGCACCAACAATTTGACTCCGTTCGACTTCACGAATCATTAAGGCTTGTATTTGAACCCAATTGACTTCTGGGATCTACAAGTCTTCCAATTGACCCAATTCGACTTTTCGGATAAAAAAGAATCCATAACTTGATCTGTTTGTCTTACCAAGCCACCAAGTACGCACAATGTGACCCAATTCGCCTTCTCGGATCACCAAGCACCAACTAAAGTCTTTCAATTGACCCAATTCGGCTTCTCGGATCAACAAGTATCTGAATAGGTAGTATTATAAATAAAGGAAAAAAGAAAACAACGGAACGTGTGAATGATGTGGAGACCACAGGACGGTCACTCACAAGAGATAAAATAAAAACCTTTTCATGCCACAAGCCGGCAGATAAAGGTATCCAGAATAAATCTAAAATTGGCTACTGAAAATCGAAGCAAATACAAAACAAAGCCAATATATTGCATTGAAAACTGAAACTGGGCATTTCGGCTGTAGAGAATAACCGATTTAGAACTGTCTTCGAACATACTACGGAAGTCGAGCTTCCAATCAAGATGCCCTATGTCACGAAACCCGAGCGTGGGGGATAACCAACGCTCCTCACATCGGCGCGAGTCCAAATATCCCTGGGAAGATTTCAATGCCTAAGCTCATAGCAGACAAAACCATAAATATGTTCCGACGACAAGTTTCAAAACGTGTACAAACTCGACAGAGAATATAACTCAAAATCAGTTTCCAGAAAAGCTGCCATGTACCACTTAGCAACTGAAAGTAAATAAAAATCAGCAGGATCGCAAAGTCACAATAATTCGAGCTCAGCTCCAAATCAGGGGTGAAGGAATAAAACTGCAGAAAATAAAGCACATAGCCATGTCCTTCATACTTGTACCAATATCAATATCTGATGTGAGTTTAAAGTGCTTGCTCAAAAGTACTTATAAATAATTGCTCTTCTAGAAAGCAAAATGGGAGAAGCTCTAGGCATCAGAAAATCAGAATTGTGAACAAAAAAAGAACCCGTAAACAATGGTGTTGAATGTCTCCCAATAGCATAAGGCAGACTCAGTGAGTCGGCTCAGTGTATAGTGAGTCGCAGACTCAGTCGCAGCAAGACTCGTGACTCAGACCGAGCCAAAATAATGCCATGGCGGAGAACCTGTAGCACCAGAAGAAGAATGCCAAAAATGGACTCTGCCGCCTTCAGCTGGTGTTGCTTGTTCCACCATAGCATTCCCTGCTCTACATGTCGTTTGCACTCCGAAAGCTCTTCCCAGACCACAGATCTCACACCCTTCTATGAGTGTTTGGCCTCGCACTCACGGCACTTGGTTCCCTTCAGTGGTTACTCCCCCACTTTTAGCGTCTTAGATCTGTTAGACTTTTTAGTCTACTACCGGCTTGTGGTAGTTTCGATATTGGACTTTGTTATACGCACTGCGCGGCGTTTCTCGGCTATTGTATTAGCCTGCACATAGAGCGTTTTGGGTTTTGCTACTTCTTTTTTGTACGCACTTTATTTTCATTTTATTTATACAAGCAACTATTTAACTTCACGAATCATTAAGGCTTGTATTTGAACCCAATTGACTTCTCGGATCAACAAGTGTTTCAATTGACCCAATTCGGCTTCTCGGATCAATAAGTATCCATAACTTGATCTGTTTATTTTACCAAGTCACCAAGTACGCACAATGTGACCCATTTCGCCTTCTCGGATCAACAAGCACCAACTAATTGACTCCGTTCGATTTCAAGAATCATTAAGGCTTGTATTTGAACCCAATTGACTTCTCGGATCAACAAGTCTTTCAATTAACCCAATTCGGCTCCTCGGATTAACAAGTATCCATAGCTTGATCCATTTGTTTTACCAAGTCACCAAGTACGCACAATGTGACCCAAATCGCCTTCTCGGATCATTAAGGCTTGTATTTGAACCCAATTGACTTCTCGGATCAACATGTCTTCCATTTGACTTAATTGGGCTTCTCGTATCAACAAGTATCCATAACTTGATCCGTTTATTATACCAAGTCACCAAGTACGCACAATGTGACCCAATTCGCCTTCTCGGATCAACAAGCACCAACTACTTGACTCTGTTCGACTTCACGAATCATTAAGGCTTGTATTTGAACCCAATTGACTTCTCGGATCAACAAGTCTTCCATTTGACTTAATTGGGCTTCTCGGATCAACAAGTATCCATAACTTGATTCGTTTGTTTTATAAAGTCACCAAGTACGCACAATGTGACACAATTCGCCTTCTCGGATCGACAAGCACCAACAATTTGACTCCGTTCGACTTCACGAATCTTTAAGGCTTGTATTTGAACCCAATTGACTTCTCGGATCAACAAGTCTTTCAATTGACCCAATTCGGCTCCTCGGATTAACAAGTATCCATAACTTGATCTGTTTATTTTACCAAGTCACCAAGTACGCACAATGTGACCCAATTCGCCTTCTCGGATCACCAAGCACCAACTAAAGTCTTTCAATTGACCCAATTCGGCTTCTCGGATCAACAAGTATCCATAACTTGATCTGTTCCTAGGCGTCTCACTAGTGTTGCACGCCCGACAGTTCTATCGCCCCTGGACGGAACCTCCACGGCACTCATTGCTCTGCCGCCTTCAGCTGGTGTTGCTTGTTCCAGCATAGCATTCCCTGCTCTACATGTCGTTTGCACTCCAGAAGCTCTTCCCAGACCACAGATCTCACTCCCTTCTATGAGTGTTTGGCCTCGCACTCACGGCGCTTGGTTCCCTTCAGTGGTTACTCCCCCACTTTTAGCGTCTTAGATCTGTTAGACTTTTTAGTCTACTACCGGCTTGTGGTAGTTTCGATATTGGACTTTGTTATACGCACTGCGCGGCGTTTCACGGCTATTGTATTAGCCTGCACATAGAGCGTTTTGGGTTTTGCTACTTCTTTTTTGTACACACTTTATTTTCATTTTATTTATACAAGCAACTATTTAACTTCACGAATCATTAAGGCTTGTATTTGAACCCAATTGACTTCTCGGATCAACAAGTGTTTCAATTGACCCAATTCGGCTTCTCGGATCAATAAGTATCCATAACTTGATCTGTTTGTTTTACCAAGTCACCAAGTACGCACAATGTGATCCATTTCGCCTTCTCGGATCAACAAGCACCAACTAATTGACTCCGTTCGATTTCACGAATCATTAAGGCTTGTATTTGAACCCAATTGACTTCTCGGATCAACAAGTCTTTCAATTGACCCAATTCGGCTCCTCGGATTAACAAGTATCCTTAACTTGATCCGTTTATTTTACCAAGTCACCAAGTACGCACAATGTGACCCAATTCGCCTTCTCGGATCAACAAGCACCAACTATTTGACTCCGTTCGACTTCACGAATCATTAAGGCTTGTATTTGAACCAAATTGACTTCTCGGATCAACAAGTCTTTCAATTGACCCAATTCGGCTTCTCGGATCAACAAGTATCCATAACTTGATCCGTTTGTTATACCAAGTCACCAAGTACGCACAATGTGACCCAATTCACCTTCTCGGATCAACAAGCACCAACTACTTGACTCTGTTCGACTTCACGAATCATTAAGGCTTGTATTTGAACCCAATTGACTTCTCGGATCAACAAGTCTTCCATTTGACTTAATTGGGCTTCTCGGATCAACAAGTATCCATAACTTGATTCGTTTGTTTTATAAAGTCACCAAGTACGCACAATGTGACACAATTCGCCTTCTCGGATCGACAAGCACCAACAATTTGACTCCGTTCGACTTCACGAATCTTTAAGGCTTGTATTTGAACCCAATTGACTTCTCGGATCAACAAGTCTTTCAATTGACCCAATTCGGCTCCTCGGATTAACAAGTATCCCTAACTTGATCTGTTTATTTTACCAAGTCACCAAGTACGCACAATGTGACCCAATTCGCCTTCTCGGATCACCAAGCACCAACTAAAGTCTTTCAATTGACCCAATTCGGCTTCTCGGATCAACAAGTATCCATAACTTGATCTGTTCCTAGGCGTCTCACTAGTGTTGCACGCCCGACAGTTCTATCGCCCCTGGACGGAACCTCCACGGCACTCATTGCTCTGCCGCCTTCAGCTGGTGTTGCTTGTTCCAGCATAGCATTCCCTGCTCTACATGTCGTTTGCACTCCAGAAGCTCTTCCCAGACCACAGATCTCACTCCCTTCTATGAGTGTTTGGCCTCGCACTCACGGCGCTTGGTTCCCTTCAGTGGTTACTCCCCCACTTTTAGCGTCTTAGATCTGTTAGACTTTTTAGTCTACTACCGGCTTGTGGTAGTTTCGATATTGGACTTTGTTATACGCACTGCGCGGCGTTTCACGGCTATTGTATTAGCCTGCACATAGAGCGTTTTGGGTTTTGCTACTTCTTTTTTGTACACACTTTATTTTCATTTTATTTATACAAGCAACTATTTAACTTCACGAATCATTAAGGCTTGTATTTGAACCCAATTGACTTCTCGGATCAACAAGTGTTTCAATTGACCCAATTCGGCTTCTCGGATCAATAAGTATCCATAACTTGATCTGTTTGTTTTACCAAGTCACCAAGTACGCACAATGTGATCCATTTCGCCTTATCGGATCAACAAGCACCAACTAATTGACTCCGTTCGATTTCACGAATCATTAAGGCTTGTATTTGAACCCAATTGACTTCTCGGATCAACAAGTCTTTCAATTGACCCAATTCGGCTCCTCGGATTAACAAGTATCCTTAACTTGATCCGTTTATTTTACCAAGTCACCAAGTACGCACAATGTGACCCAATTCGCCTTCTCGGATCAACAAGCACCAACTATTTGACTCCGTTCGACTTCACGAATCATTAAGGCTTGTATTTGAACCAAATTGACTTCTCGGATCAACAAGTCTTTCAATTGACCCAATTCGGCTTCTCGGATCAACAAGTATCCATAACTTGATCCGTTTGTTATACCAAGTCACCAAGTACGCACAATGTGACCCAATTCACCTTCTCGGATCAACAAGCACCAACTACTTGACTCTGTTCGACTTCACGAATCATTAAGGCTTGTATTTGAACCCAATTGACTTCTCGGATCAACAAGTCTTCCATTTGACTTAATTGGGCTTCTCGGATCAACAAGTATCCATAACTTGATTCATTTATTTTATAAAGTCACCATGTACGCACAATGTGACTCAATTCGCCTTCTCGGATCAACAAGCACCAACAATTTGACTCCGTTCGACTTCACGAATCATTAAGGCTTGTATTTGAACCCAATTGACTTCTGGGATCTGCAAGTCTTCCAATTGACCCAATTCGGCTTTTCGGATCAAAAAGAATCCATAACTTGATCTGTTTGTTTTACCAAGTCACCAAGTATGCACAATGTGACCCAATTCGCCTTCTCGGATCACCAAGCACCAACTAAAGTCTTTCAATTGACCCAATTCGGCTTCTCGGATCAACAAGTATCTGAATAGGTAGTATTATAAATAAAGGAAAAAAGAAAACAACGGAACGTGTGAATGATGTGGAGACCACAGGACGGTCTCTCACAAGAGATAAAATAAAAACCTTTTCATGCCACAAGCCGGCAGATAAAGGTATCCAGAATAAATCTAAAATTGGCTACTGAAAATCGAAGCAAATACAAAACAAAGCCAATATATTGCATTGAAAACTGAAACTGGGCATTTCGGCTGTAGAGAATAACCGATTTAGAACTGTCTTCGAACATACTACGGAAGTCGAGCTTCCAATCAAGATGCCCTATGTCACGAAACCCGAGCGTGGGGGATAACCAACGCTCCTCACATCGGCGCGAGTCCAAATATCCCTGGGAAGATTTCAATGCCTAAGCTCATAGCAGACAAAACCATAAATATGTTCCGACGACAAGTTTCAAAACGTGTACAAACTCGACAGAGAATATAACTCAAAATCAGTTTCCAGAAAAGCTGCCATGTACCACTTAGCAACTGAAAGTAAATAAAAATCAGCAGGATCGCAAAGTCACAATAATTCGAGCTCAGCTCCAAATCAGGGGTGAAGGAATAAAACTGCAGAAAATAAAGCACATAGCCATGTCCTTCATACTTGTACCAATATCAATATCTGATGTGAGTTTAAAGTGCTTGCTCAAAAGTACTTATAAATAATTGCTCTTCTAGAAAGCAAAATGGGAGAAGCTCTAGGCATCAGAAAATCAGAATTGTGAACAAAAAAAGAACCCGTAAACAATGGTGTTGAATGTCTCCCAATAGCATAAGGCAGACTCAGTGAGTCGGCTCAGTGTATAGTGAGTCGCAGACTCAGTCGCAGCAAGACTCGTGACTCAGACCGAGCCAAAATAATGCCATGGCGGAGAACCTGTAGCACCAGAAGAAGAATGCCAAAAATGGACTCTGCCGCCTTCAGCTGGTGTTGCTTGTTCCACCACAGCATTCCCTGCTCTACATGTCGTTTGCACTCCGGAAGCTCTTCCCGGACCACAGATCTCACACCCTTCTATGAGTGTTTGGCCTCGCACTCACGGCGCTTGGTTCCCTTCAGTGGTTACTCCCCCACTTTTAGCGTCTTAGATCTGTTAGACTTTTTAGTCTACTACCGGCTTGTGGTAGTTTCGATATTGGACTTTGTTATACGCACTGCGCGGCGTTTCTCGGCTATTGTATTAGCCTGCACATAGAGCGTTTTGGGTTTTGCTACTTCTTTTTTGTACACACTTTATTTTCATTTTATTTATACAAGCAACTATTTAACTTCACGAATCATTAAGGCTTTTATTTGAACCCAATTGACTTCTCGGATCAACAAGTGTTTCAATTGACCCAATTCGGCTTTTCGGATCAATAAGTATCCATAACTTGATCTGTTTGTTTTACCAAGTCACCAAGTACGCACAATGTGACCCATTTCGGCTTCTCGGATCGACAAGCACCAACTAATTGACTCCGTTCGATTTCAAGAATCATTAAGGCTTGTATTTGAACCCAATTGACTTCTCGGATCAACAAGTCTTTCAATTGACCCAATTCGGCTCCTCGGATTAACAAGTATCCATAACTTGATCCATTTGTTTTACCAAGTCACCAAGTACGCACAATGTGACCCAAATCGCCTTCTCGGATCATTAAGGCTTGTATTTGAACCCAATTGACTTCTCGGATCAACAAGTCTTCCATTTGACTTAATTGGGCTTCTCGTATCAACAAGTATCCATAACTTGATCCGTTTATTATACCAAGTCACCAAGTTCGCACAATGTGACCCAATTCGCCTTCTCGGATCAACAAGCACCAATTACTTGACTCTGTTCGACTTCACGAATCATTAAGGCTTGTATTTGAACCCAATTGACTTCTCGGATCAACAAGTCTTCCATTTGACTTAATTGGGCTTCTCGGATCAACAAGTATCCATAACTTGATTCGTTTGTTTTATAAAGTCACCAAGTACGCACAATGTGACACAATTCGCCTTCTCGGATCGACAAGCACCAACAATTTGACTCCGCTCGACTTCACGAATCTTTAAGGCTTGTATTTGAACCCAATTGACTTCTCGGATCAACAAGTCTTTCAATTGACCCAATTCGGCTCCTCGGATTAACAAGTATCCATAACTTGATCTGTTTATTTTACCAAGTCACCAAGTACGCACAATGTGACCCAATTCGCCTTCTCGGATCACCAAGCACCAACTAAAGTCTTTCAATTGACCCAATTCGGCTTCTCGGATCAACAAGTATCCATAACTTGATCTGTTCCTAGGCGTCTCACTAGTGTTGCACGCCCGACAGTTCTATCGCCCCTGGACGGAACCTCCACGGCACTCATTGCTCTGCCGCCTTCAGCTGGTGTTGCTTGTTCCAGCATAGCATTCCCTGCTCTACATGTCGTTTGCACTCTAGAAGCTCTTCCCAGACCACAGATCTCACTCCCTTCTATGAGTGTTTGGCCTCGCACTCACGGCGCTTGGTTCCCTTCAGTGGTTACTCCCCCACTTTTAGCGTCTTAGATCTGTTAGACTTTTTAGTCTACTACCGGCTTGTGGTAGTTTCGATATTGGACTTTGTTATACGCACTGCGCGGCGTTTCTCGGCTATTGTATTAGCCTGCACATAGAGCGTTTTGGGTTTTGCTACTTCTTTTTTGTACACACTTTATTTTCATTTTATTTATACAAGCAACTATTTAACTTCACGAATCATTAAGGCTTGTATTTGAACCCAATTGACTTCTCGGATCAACAAGTGTTTCAATTGACCCAATTCGGCTTCTTGGATCAATAAGTATCCATAACTTGATCTGTTTGTTTTACCAAGTCACCAAGTACGCACAATGTGATCCATTTCGCCTTCTCGGATCAACAAGCACCAACTAATTGACTCCGTTCGATTTCACGAATCATTAAGGCTTGTATTTGAACCCAATTGACTTCTCGGATCAACAAGTCTTTCAATTGACCCAATTCGGCTCCTCGGATTAACAAGTATCCTTAACTTGATCCGTTTATTTTACCAAGTCACCAAGTACGCACAATGTGACCCAATTCGCCTTCTCGGATCAACAAGCACCAACTATTTGACTCCGTTCGACTTCACGAATCATTAAGGCTTGTATTTGAACCAAATTGACTTCTCGGATCAACAAGTCTTTCAATTGACCCAATTCGGCTTCTCGGATCAACAAGTATCCATAACTTGATCCGTTTGTTATACCAAGTCACCAAGTACGCACAATGTGACCCAATTCACCTTCTCGGATCAACAAGCACCAACTACTTCACTCTGTTCGACTTCACGAATCATTAAGGCTTGTATTTGAACCCAATTGACTTCTCGGATCAACAAGTCTTCCATTTGACTTAATTGGGCTTCTCGGATCAACAAGTATCCATAACTTGATTCGTTTGTTTTATAAAGTCACCAAGTTCGCACAATGTGACACAATTCGCCTTCTCGGATCGACAAGCACCAACAATTTGACTCCGCTCGACTTCACGAATCTTTAAGGCTTGTATTTGAACCCAATTGACTTCTCGGATCAACAAGTCTTTCAATTGACCCAATTCGGCTCCTCGGATTAACAAGTATCCATAACTTGATCTGTTTATTTTACCAAGTCACCAAGTACGCACAATGTGACCCAATTCGCCTTCTCGGATCACCAAGCACCAACTAAAGTCTTTCAATTGACCCAATTCGGCTTCTCGGATCAACAAGTATCCATAACTTGATCTGTTCCTAGGCGTCTCACTAGTGTTGCACGCCCGACAGTTCTATCGCCCCTGGACGGAACCTCCACGGCACTCATTGCTCTGCCGCCTTCACCTGGTGTTGCTTGTTCCAGCATAGCATTCCCTGCTCTACATGTCGTTTGCACTCTAGAAGCTCTTCCCAGACCACAGATCTCACTCCCTTCTATGAGTGTTTGGCCTCGCACTCACGGCGCTTGGTTCCCTTCAGTGGTTACTCCCCCACTTTTAGCGTCTTAGATCTGTTAGACTTTTTAGTCTACTACCGGCTTGTGGTAGTTTCGATATTGGACTTTGTTATACGCACTGCGCGGCGTTTCTCGGCTATTGTATTAGCCTGCACATAGAGCGTTTTGGGTTTTGCTACTTCTTTTTTGTACACACTTTATTTTCATTTTATTTATACAAGCAACTATTTAACTTCACGAATCATTAAGGCTTGTATTTGAACCCAATTGACTTCTCGGATCAACAAGTGTTTCAATTGACCCAATTCGGCTTCTCGGATCAATAAGTATCCATAACTTGATCTGTTTGTTTTACCAAGTCACCAAGTACGCACAATGTGATCCATTTCGCCTTATCGGATCAACAAGCACCAACTAATTGACTCCGTTCGATTTCACGAATCATTAAGGCTTGTATTTGAACCCAATTGACTTCTCGGATCAACAAGTCTTTCAATTGACCCAATTCGGCTCCTCGGATTAACAAGTATCCTTAACTTGATCCGTTTATTTTACCAAGTCACCAAGTACGCACAATGTGACCCAATTCGCCTTCTCGGATCAACAAGCACCAACTATTTGACTCCGTTCGACTTCACGAATCATTAAGGCTTGTATTTGAACCAAATTGACTTCTCGGATCAACAAGTCTTTCAATTGACCCAATTCGGCTTCTCGGATCAACAAGTATCCATAACTTGATCCGTTTGTTATACCAAGTCACCAAGTACGCACAATGTGACCCAATTCACCTTCTCGGATCAACAAGCACCAACTACTTGACTCTGTTCGACTTCACGAATCATTAAGGCTTGTATTTGAACCCAATTGACTTCTCGGATCAACAAGTCTTCCATTTGACTTAATTGGGCTTCTCGGATCAACAAGTATCCATAACTTGATTCATTTATTTTATAAAGTCACCATGTACGCACAATGTGACTCAATTCGCCTTCTCGGATCAACAAGCACCAACAATTTGACTCCGTTCGACTTCACGAATCATTAAGGCTCGTATTTGAACCCAATTGACTTCTGGGATCTGCAAGTCTTCCAATTGACCCAATTCGGCTTTTCGGATCAAAAAGAATCCATAACTTGATCTGTTTGTTTTACCAAGTCACCAAGTATGCACAATGTGACCCAATTCGCCTTCTCGGATCACCAAGCACCAACTAAAGTCTTTCAATTGACCCAATTCGGCTTCTCGGATCAACAAGTATCTGAATAGGTAGTATTATAAATAAAGGAAAAAAGAAAACAACGGAACGTGTGAATGATGTGGAGACCACAGGACGGTCACTCACAAGAGATAAAATAAAAACCTTTTCATGCCACAAGCCGGCAGATAAAGGTATCCAGAATAAATCTAAAATTGGCTACTGAAAATCGAAGCAAATACAAAACAAAGCCAATATATTGCATTGAAAACTGAAACTGGGCATTTCGGCTGTAGAGAATAACCGATTTAGAACTGTCTTCGAACATACTACGGAAGTCGAGCTTCCAATCAAGATGCCCTATGTCACGAAACCCGAGCGTGGGGGATAACCAACGCTCCTCACATCGGCGCGAGTCCAAATATCCCTGGGAAGATTTCAATGCCTAAGCTCATAGCAGACAAAACCATAAATATGTTCCGACGACAAGTTTCAAAACGTGTACAAACTCGACAGAGAATATAACTCAAAATCAGTTTCCAGAAAAGCTGCCATGTACCACTTAGCAACTGAAAGTAAATAAAAATCAGCAGGATCGCAAAGTCACAATAATTCGAGCTCAGCTCCAAATCAGGGGTGAAGGAATAAAACTGCAGAAAATAAAGCACATAGCCATGTCCTTCATACTTGTACCAATATCAATATCTGATGTGAGTTTAAAGTGCTTGCTCAAAAGTACTTATAAATAATTGCTCTTCTAGAAAGCAAAATGGGAGAAGCTCTAGGCATCAGAAAATCAGAATTGTGAACAAAAAAAGAACCCGTAAACAATGGTGTTGAATGTCTCCCAATAGCATAAGGCAGACTCAGTGAGTCGGCTCAGGGTATAGTGAGTCGCAGACTCAGTCGCAGCAAGACTCGTGACTCAGACCGAGCCAAAATAATGCCATGGCGGAGAACCTGTAGCACCTGAAGAAGAATGCCAAAAATGGACTCTGCCGCCTTCAGCTGGTGTTGCTTGTTCCACCACAGCATTCCCTGCTCTACATGTCGTTTGCACTCCGGAAGCTCTTCCCGGACCACAGATCTCACACCCTTCTATGAGTGTTTGGCCTCGCACTCACGGCGCTTGGTTCCCTTCAGTGGTTACTCCCCCACTTTTAGCGTCTTAGATCTGTTAGACTTTTTAGTCTACTACCGGCTTGTGGTAGTTTCGATATTGGACTTTGTTATACGCACTGCGCGGCGTTTCTCGGCTATTGTATTAGCCTGCACATAGAGCGTTTTGGGTTTTGCTACTTCTTTTTTGTACACACTTTATTTTCATTTTATTTATACAAGCAACTATTTAACTTCACGAATCATTAAGGCTTGTATTTGAACCCAATTGACTTCTCGGATCAACAAGTGTTTCAATTGACCCAATTCGGCTTTTCGGATCAATAAGTATCCATAACTTGATCTGTTTGTTTTACCAAGTCACCAAGTACGCACAATGTGACCCATTTCGGCTTCTCGGATCGACAAGCACCAACTAATTGACTCCGTTCGATTTCAAGAATCATTAAGGCTTGTATTTGAACCCAATTGACTTCTCGGATCAACAAGTCTTTCAATTGACCCAATTCGGCTCCTCGGATTAACAAGTATCCATAACTTGATCCATTTGTTTTACCAAGTCACCAAGTACGCACAATGTGACCCAAATCGCCTTCTCGGATCATTAAGGCTTGTATTTGAACCCAATTGACTTCTCGGATCAACAAGTCTTCCATTTGACTTAATTGGGCTTCTCGTATCAACAAGTATCCATAACTTGATCCGTTTATTATACCAAGTCACCAAGTTCGCACAATGTGACCCAATTCGCCTTCTCGGATCAACAAGCACCAATTACTTGACTCTGTTCGACTTCACGAATCATTAAGGCTTGTATTTGAACCCAATTGACTACTCGGATCAACAAGTCTTCCATTTGACTTAATTGGGCTTCTCGGATCAACAAGTATCCATAACTTGATTCGTTTGTTTTATAAAGTCACCAAGTACGCACAATGTGACACAATTCGCCTTCTCGGATCGACAAGCACCAACAATTTGACTCCGCTCGACTTCACGAATCTTTAAGGCTTGTATTTGAACCCAATTGACTTCTCGGATCAACAAGTCTTTCAATTGACCCAATTCGGCTCCTCGGATTAACAAGTATCCATAACTTGATCTGTTTATTTTACCAAGTCACCAAGTACGCACAATGTGACCCAATTCGCCTTCTCGGATCACCAAGCACCAACTAAAGTCTTTCAATTGACCCAATTCGGCTTCTCGGATCAACAAGTATCCATAACTTGATCTGTTCCTAGGCGTCTCACTAGTGTTGCACGCCCGACAGTTCTATCGCCCCTGGACGGAACCTCCACGGCACTCATTGCTCTGCCGCCTTCAGCTGGTGTTGCTTGTTCCAGCATAGCATTCCCTGCTCTACATGTCGTTTGCACTCTAGAAGCTCTTCCCAGACCACAGATCTCACTCCCTTCTATGAGTGTTTGGCCTCGCACTCACGGCGCTTGGTTCCCTTCAGTGGTTACTCCCCCACTTTTAGCGTCTTAGATCTGTTAGACTTTTTAGTCTATTACCGGCTTGTGGTAGTTTCGATATTGGACTTTGTTATACGCACTGCGCGGCGTTTCTCGGCTATTGTATTAGCCTGCACATAGAGCGTTTTGGGTTTTGCTACTTCTTTTTTGTACACACTTTATTTTCATTTTATTTATACAAGCAACTATTTAACTTCACGAATCATTAAGGCTTGTATTTGAACCCAATTGACTTCTCGGATCAACAAGTGTTTCAATTGACCCAATTCGGCTTCTTGGATCAATAAGTATCCATAACTTGATCTGTTTGTTTTACCAAGTCACCAAGTACGCACAATGTGATCCATTTCGCCTTCTCGGATCGACAAGCACCAACTAATTGACTCCATTCGATTTCACGAATCATTAAGGCTTGTATTTGAACCCAATTGACTTCTCGGATCAACAAGTCTTCCATTTGACTTAATTGGGCTTCTCGGATCAACAAGTATCCATAACTTGATTCGTTTGTTTTATAAAGTCACCAAGTACGCACAATGTGACACAATTCGCCTTCTCGGATCGACAAGCACCAACAATTTGACTCCGCTCGACTTCACGAATCTTTAAGGCTTGTATTTGAACCCAATTGACTTCTCGGATCAACAAGTCTTTCAATTGACCCAATTCGGCTCCTCGGATTAACAAGTATCCATAACTTGATCTGTTTATTTTACCAAGTCACCAAGTACGCACAATGTGACCCAATTCGCCTTCTCGGATCACCAAGCACCAACTAAAGTCTTTCAATTGACCCAATTCGGCTTCTCGGATTAACAAGTATCCATAACTTGATCTGTTCCTAGGCGTCTCACTAGTGTTGCACGCCCGACAGTTCTATCGCCCCTGGACGGAACCTCCACGGCACTCATTGCTCTGCCGCCTTCAGCTGGTGTTGCTTGTTCCAGCATAGCATTCCCTGCTCTACATGTCGTTTGCACTCCAGAAGCTCTTCCCAGACCACTGATCTCACTCCCTTCTATGAGTGTTTGGCCTCGCACTCACGGCGCGTGGTTCCCTTCAGTGGTTACTCCCCCACTTTTAGCGTCTTAGATCTGTTAGACTTTTTAGTCTACTACCGGCTTGTGGTAGTTTCGATATTGGACTTTGTTATACGCACTGCACGGCTTTTCTCGGCTATTGTATTAGCCTGCACATAGAGCGTTTTGGGTTTTGCTACTTCTTTTTTGTACACACTTTATTTTCATTTTATTTATACAAGCAACTATTTAACTTCACGAATCATTAAGGCTTGTATTTGAACCCAATTGACTTCTCGGATCAACAAGTGTTTCAATTGACCCAATTCGGCTTCTTGGATCAATAAGTATCCATAACTTGATCTGTTTGTTTTACCAAGTCACCAAGTACGCACAATGTGATCCATTTCGCCTTCTCGGATCAACAAGCACCAACTAATTGACTTCGTTCGATTTCACGAATCATTAAGGCTTGTATTTGAACCCAATTGACTTCTCGGATCAACAAGTCTTTCAATTGACCCAATTCGGCTCCTCGGATTAACAAGTATCCGTAACTTGATCCGTTTGTTTTACCAAGTCACCAAGTACGCACAATGTGACCCAATTCGCCTTCTCGGATCAACAAGCACCAACTATTTGACTCCGTTCGACTTCACGAATCATTAAGGCTTGTATTTGAACCAAATTGACTTCTCGGATCAACAAGTCTTTCAATTGACCCAATTCGGCTTCTCGGATCAACAAGTATCCATAACTTGATCCGTTTGTTATACCAAGTCAACAAGTACGCACAATGTGACCCAATTCACCTTCTCGGATCAACAAGCACCAACAACTTGACTCTGTTCAACTTCACGAATCATTAAGGCTTGTATTTGAACCCAATTGACTTCTCGGATCAACAAGTCTTCCATTTGACTTAATTGGGCTTCTCGGATTAACAAGTATCCATAACTTGATTCATTTGTTTTATAAAGTCACCAAGTACGCACAATGTGACTCAATTCGCCTTCTCGGATCAACAAGCACCAACAATTTGACTCCGTTCGACTTCACGAATCATTAAGGCTTGTATTTGAACCCAATTGACTTCTGGGATCAACAAGTCTTCCAATTGACCCAATTCGGCTTTTCGGATCAACAAGTATCCATAACTTGATCTGTTTGTTTTACCAAGTCACCAAGTACGCACAATGTGACCCAATTCGCCTTCTCGGATCACCAAGCACCAACTAAAGTCTTTCAATTGACCCAATTCGGCTTCTCGGATCAACAAGTATCTGAATAGGTAGTATTATAAATAAAGGAAAAAAGAAAACAAAGGAACGTGTGAATGATGTGGAGACCACAGGACGGTCACTCACAAGAGATAAAATAAAAACCTTTTCATGCCACAAGCCGGTAGATAAAGGTATCCAGAATAAATCTAAAATTGGCTACTGAAAATCGAAGCAAATACAAAACAAAGCCAATATATTGCGTTGAAAACTGAAACTGGGCATTTCGGCTGTAGAGAATAACCGATTTAGAACTGTCTTCGAACATACTACGGAAGTCGAGCTTCCAATCAAGATGCCCTATGTCACGAAACCCGAGCGTGGGGGATAACCAACGCTCCTCACATCGGCGCGAGTCCAAATATCCCTGGGAAGATTTCAATGCCTAAGCTCATAGCAGACAAAACCATAAATATGTTCTGACGACAAGTTTCAAAACGTGTACAAACTCGACAGAGAATATAACTCAAAATCAGTTTCCAGAAAAGCTGCCATGTACCACTTAGCAACTGAAAGTAAATAAAAATCAGCAGGATCGCAAAGTCACAATAATTCGAGCTCAGCTCCAAATCAGGGGTGAAGGAATAAAACTGCAGAAAATAAAGCACATAGCCATGTCCTTCATACTTGTACCAATATCAATATCTGATGTGAGTGTAAAGTGCTTGCTCAAAAGCACTTATAAATAATTGCTCTTCTAGAAAGCAAAATGGGAGAAGCTCTAGGCATCAGAAAATCAGAATTGTGAACAAAAAAAGAACCCGTAAACAATGGTGTTGAATGTCTCCCAATAGCATAAGGCAGACTCAGTGAGTCGGCTCAGTGTATAGTGAGTCGCAGACTCAGTCGCAGCAAGACTCGTGACTCAAACCGAGCCAAAATAATGCCATGGCGGAGAACCTGTAGCACCAGAAGAAGAATGCCAAAAATGGACTCTGCCGCCTTCAGCTGGTGTTGCTTGTTCCACCATAGCATTCCCTGCTCTACATGTCGTTTGCACTCCAGAAGCTCTTCCCAGACCACAGATCTCACACCCTTCTATGAGTGTTTGGCCTCGCACTCACGGCGCTTGGTTCCCTTCAGTGGTTACTCCCCCACTTTTAGCGTCATAGATCTGTTAGACTTTTTAGTCTACTACCGGCTTGTGGTAGTTTCGATATTGGACTTTGTTATACGCACTGCGCGGCGTTTCTCGGCTATTGTATTAGCCTGCACATAGAGCGTTTTGGGTATTGCTACTTCTTTTTTGTGCACACTTTATTTTCATTTTATTTATACAAGCAACTATTTAACTTCACGAATCATTAAGGCTTGTATTTGAACCCAGTTGACTTCTCGGATCAACAAGTGTTTCAATTGACCCAATTCGGCTTCTCGGATCAATAAGTATCCATAACTTGATCTGATTGTTTTACCAAGTCACCAAGTACGCACAATGTGACCCATTTCGCCTTCTCGGATCAACAAGCACCAACTAATTGACTCCGTTCGATTTCAGGAATCATTAAGGCTTGTATTTGAACCCAATTGACTTCTCGGATCAACAAGTCTTTCAATTGACCCAATTCGGCTCCTCGGATTAACAAGTATCCATAACTTGATCCATTTGTTTTACCAAGTCACCAAGTACGCACAATGTGACCCAAATCGCCTTCTCGGATCATTAAGGCTTGTATTTGAACCCAATTGACTTCTTGGATCAACAAGTCTTCCATTTGACTTAATTGGGCTTCTCGTATCAACAAGTATCCATAACTTGATTCGTTTATTATACCAAGTCACCAAGTACGCACAATGTGACCCAATTCGCCTTCTCGGATCAACAAGCACCAACTACTTGACTCTGTTCGACTTCACGAATCATTAAGGCTTGTATTTGAACCCAATTGACTTCTCGGATCAACAAGTCTTCTATTTGACTTAATTGGACTTCTCGGATCAACAAGTATCCATAACTTGATTCGTTTGTTTTATAAAGTCACCAAGTACGCACAATGTGACACAATTCGCCTTCTCGGATCGACAAGCACCAACAATTTGACTCCGTTCGACTTCACAAATCTTTAAGGCTTGTATTTGAACCCAATTGACTTCTCGGATCAACAAGTCTTTCAATTGACCCAATTCGGCTCCTCGGATTAACAAGTATCCATAACTTGATCTGTTTATTTTACCAAGTCACCAAGTACGCACAATGTGACCCAATTCGCCTTCTCGAATCACCAAGCACCAACTAAAGTCTTTCAATTGACCCAATTCGGCTTCTCGGATCAACAAGTATCCATAACTTGATCTGTTCCTAGGCGTCTCACTAGTGTTGCACGCCCGACAGTTCTATCGCCCCTGGACGGAACCTCCACGGCACTCATTGCTCTGCCGCCTTCAGCTGGTGTTGCTTATTCCAGCATAGCATTCCCTGCTCTACATGTCGTTTGCACTCCAGAAGCTCTTCCCAGACCACAGATCTCACTCCCTTCTATGAGTGTTTGGCCTCGCACTCACGGCGCTTGGTTCCCTTCAGTGGTTACTCCCCCACTTTTAGCGTCTTAGATCTGTTAGACTTTTTAGTCTACTACCGGCTTGTGGTAGTTTCGATATTGGACTTTGTTATACGCACTGCGCGGCGTTTCTCGGCTATTGTATTAGCCTGCACATAGAGCGTTTTGGGTTTTGCTACTTCTTTTTTGTACACACTTTATTTTCATTTTATTTATAAAAGCAACTATTTAACTTCACGAATCATTAAGGCTTGTATTTGAACCCAATTGACTTCTCGGATCAACAAGTGTTTCAATTGACCCAATTCGGCTTCTCGGATCAATAAGTATCCATAACTTGATCTGTTTGTTTTACCAAGTCACCAAGTACGCACAATGTGATCCATTTCGCCTTCTCGGATCAACAAGCACCAAATAATTGACTCCGTTCGATTTCGCGAATCATTAAGGCTTGTATTTGAACCCAATTGACTTCTCGGATCAATAAGTCTTTCAATTGACCCAATTCGGCTCCTCGGATTAACAAGTATCCTTAACTTGATCCGTTTGTTTTACCAAGTCACCAAGTACGCACAATGTGACCCAATTCGCCTTCTCGGATCAACAAGCACCAACTGTTTGACTCCGTTCGACTTCACGAATCATTAAGGCTTGTATTTGAACCAAATTGACTTCTCGGATCAACAAGTCTTTCAATTGACCCAATTCGGCTTCTCGGATCAACAAGTATCCATAACTTGATCCGTTTGTTATACCAAGTCACCAAGTACGCACAATGTGACCCAATTCGCCTTCTCGGATCAACAAGCACCAACTACTTGACTCCGTTCGACTTCACGAATCATTAAGGCTTGTATTTGAACCCAATTGACTTCTCGGATCAACAAGTCTTCCATTTGACTTAATTGGGCTTCTCGGATCAACAAGTATCCATAACTTGATTCATTTGTTTTATAAAGTCACCAAGTACGCACAATGTGACTCAATTCGCCTTCTCAGATCAACAAGCACCAACTATTTGACTCCGTTCGACTTCACGAATCATTAAGGCTTGTATTTGAACCCAATTGACTTCTGGGATCAACAAGTCTTCCAATTGACCCAATTCGGCTTTTCGGATCAACAAGTATCCATAACTTGATCTGTTTGTTTTACCAAGTCACCAAGTACGCACAATATGACCCAATTCGCCTTCTCGGATCACCAAGCACCAACTAAAGTCTTTCAATTGACCCAATTCGGCTTCTCGGATCAACAAGTATCTGAATAGGTAGTATTATAAATAAAGGAAAAAAGAAAACAAAGGAACGTGTGAATGATGTGGAGACCACAGGACGGTCACTCACAAGAGATAAAATAAAAACCTTTTCATGCCACAAGTCGGCAGATAAAGGTATCCAGAATAAATCTAAAATTGGCTACTGAAAATCGAAGCAAATACAAAACAAAGCCAATATATTGCATTGAAAACTGAAACTGGGCATTTCGGCTGTAGAGAATAACCGATTTAGAACTGTCTTCGAACATACTACGGAAGTCGAGCTTCCAATCAAGATGCCCTATGTCACGAAACCCGAGCGTGGGGGATAACCAACGCTCCTCACATCGGCGCGAGTCCAAATATCCCTGGGAAGATTTCAATGCCTAAGCTCATAGCAGACAAAACCATAAATATGTTCCGACGACAAGTTTCAAAATGTGTACAAACTCGACAGAGAATATAACTCAAAATCAGTTTCCAGAAAAGCTGCCATGTACCACTTAGCAACTGTAAGTAAATAAAAATCAGCAGGATCGCAAAGTCACAATAATTCGAGCTCAGCTCCAAATCAGGGCTGAAGGAATAAAACTGCAGAAAATAAAGTACATAGCCATGTCCTTCATACTTGTACCAATATCAATATCTGATGTGAGTGTAAAGTGCTTGCTCAAAAGCGCTTATAAATAATTGCTCTTCTAGAAAGCAAAATGGGAGAAGCTCTAGGCATCAGAAAATCAGAATTGTGAACAAAAAAAGAACCCGTAAACAATGGTGTTGAATGTCTCCCAATAGCATAAGGCAGACTCAGTGAGTCGGCTCAGTGTATAGTGAGTCGCAGACTCAGTCGCAGCAAGACTCGTGACTCAGACCGAGCCAAAATATTGCCATGGCGGAGAACCTGTAGCACCAGAAGAAGAATGCCAAAAATGGACTCTGCCGCCCTCAGCTGGTGTTGCTTGTTCCAGCATAGCATTCCCTGCTCTACATGTCGTTTGCACTCTGGAAGCTCTTCCCGGACCACAGATCTCACTCCCTTCTATGAGTGTTTGGCCTCGCACTCACGGCGCTTGGTTCCATTCAGTGGTTACTCCCCCACTTTTAGCGTCTTAGATCTGTTAGACTTTTTTGTCTACTACCGGCTTGTGGTAGTTTCGATATTGGACTTTGTTATACGCACTGCGCGGCGTTTCTCGGCTATTGTATTAGCCTGCACATAGAGCGTTTTGGGTTTTGCTACTTCTTTTTCGTACACACTTTATTTTCATTTTATTTATACAAGCAACTATTTAACTTCACGAATCATTAAGGCTTGTATTTGAACCCAATTGACTTCTCGGATCAACAAGTGTTTCAATTGACCCAATTCGGCTTCTCGGATCAATAAGTATCCATAACTTGATCTGTTTGTTTTACCAAGTCACCAAGTACGCACAATGTGACCCATTTCGCCTTCTCGGATCAACAAGCACCAACTAATTGACTCTGTTCGATTTCAAGAATCATTAAGGCTTGTATTTGAACCCAATTGACTTCTCGGATCAACAAGTCTTTCAATTGACCCAATTCGGCTCCTCGGATTAACAAGTATCCATAACTTGATCCGTTTGTTTTACCAAGTCACCAAGTACGCACAATGTGACCCAATTCGCCTTCTCGGATCATTAAGGTTTGTATTTGAACCAAATTGACTTCTCGGATCAACAAGTCTTTCAATTGACCCAATTCGGCTTCTCGGATCAACAAGTATCCATAACTTGATCCGTTTGTTATACCAAGTCACCAAGTACGCACAATGTGACCCAATTCGCCTTCTCGGATCAACAAGCACCAACTACTTGACTCCGTTCGACTTCACGAATCATTAAGGCTTGTATTTGAACCCAATTGACTTCTCGGATCAACAAGTCTTCCATTTGACTTAATTGGGCTTCTCGGATCAACAAATATCCATAACTTGATTCGTTTGTTTTATAAAGTCACCAAGTACGCACAATGTGACTCAATTCGCCTTCTCAGATCAACAAGCACCAACTATTTGACTCCGTTCGACTTCACGAATCATTAAGGCTTGTATTTGAACCCAATTGACTTCTGGGATCAACAAGTCTTCCAATTGACCCAATTCGGCTTTTCGGATCAACAAGTATCCATAACTTGATCTGTTTGTTTTACCAAGTCACCAAGTACGCACAATATGACCCAATTCGCCTTCTCGGATCACCAAGCACCAACTAAAGTCTTTCAATTGACCCAATTCGGCTTCTCGGATCAACAAGTATCTGAATAGGTAGTATTATAAATAAAGGAAAAAAGAAAACAAAGGAACGTGTGAATGATGTGGAGACCACAGGACGGTCACTCACAAGAGATAAAATAAAAACCTTTTCATGCCACAAGTCGGCAGATAAAGGTATCCAGAATAAATCTAAAATTGGCTACTGAAAATCGAAGCAAATACAAAACAAAGCCAATATATTGCATTGAAAACTGAAACTGGGCATTTCGGCTGTAGAGAATAACCGATTTAGAACTGTCTTCGAACATACTACGGAAGTCGAGCTTCCAATCAAGATGCCCTATGTCACGAAACCCGAGCGTGGGGGATAACCAACGCTCCTCACATCGGCGCGAGTCCAAATATCCCTGGGAAGATTTCAATGCCTAAGCTCATAGCAGACAAAACCATAAATATGTTCCGACGACAAGTTTCAAAATGTGTACAAACTCGACAGAGAATATAACTCAAAATCAGTTTCCAGAAAAGCTGCCATGTACCACTTAGCAACTGTAAGTAAATAAAAATCAGCAGGATCGCAAAGTCACAATAATTCGAGCTCAGCTCCAAATCAGGGCTGAAGGAATAAAACTGCAGAAAATAAAGTACATAGCCATGTCCTTCATACTTGTACCAATATCAATATCTGATGTGAGTGTAAAGTGCTTGCTCAAAAGCGCTTATAAATAATTGCTCTTCTAGAAAGCAAAATGGGAGAAGCTCTAGGCATCAGAAAATCAGAATTGTGAACAAAAAAAGAACCCGTAAACAATGGTGTTGAATGTCTCCCAATAGCATAAGGCAGACTCAGTGGGTCGGCTCAGTGTATAGTGAGTCGCAGACTCAGTCGCAGCAAGACTCGTGACTCAGACCGAGCCAAAATATTGCCATGGCGGAGAACCTGTAGCACCAGAAGAATAATGCCAAAAATGGACTCTGCCGCCCTCAGCTGGTGTTGCTTGTTCCAGCATAGCATTCCCTGCTCTACATGTCGTTTGCACTCTGGAAGCTCTTCCCGGACCACAGATCTCACTCCCTTCTATGAGTGTTTGGCCTCGCACTCACGGCGCTTGGTTCCATTCAGTGGTTACTCCCCCACTTTTAGCGTCTTAGATCTGTTAGACTTTTTTGTCTACTACCGGCTTGTGGTAGTTTCGATATTGGACTTTGTTATACGCACTGCGCGGCGTTTCTCGGCTATTGTATTAGCCTGCACATAGAGCGTTTTGGGTTTTGCTACTTCTTTTTCGTACACACTTTATTTTCATTTTATTTATACAAGCAACTATTTAACTTCACGAATCATTAAGGCTTGTATTTGAACCCAATTGACTTCTCGGATCAACAAGTGTTTCAATTGACCCAATTCGGCTTCTCGGATCAATAAGTATCCATAACTTGATCTGTTTGTTTTACCAAGTCACCAAGTACGCACAATGTGACCCATTTCGCCTTCTCGGATCAACAAGCACCAACTAATTGACTCTGTTCGATTTCAAGAATCATTAAGGCTTGTATTTGAACCCAATTGACTTCTCGGATCAACAAGTCTTTCAATTGACCCAATTCGGCTCCTCGGATTAACAAGTATCCATAACTTGATCCGTTTGTTTTACCAAGTCACCAAGTACGCACAATGTGACCCAATTCGCCTTCTCGGATCATTAAGGTTTGTATTTGAACCCAATTGACTTCTCGGATCAACAAGTCTTCCATTTGACTTAATTGGGCTTCTCGTATCAACAAGTATCCATAACTTGATCCGTTTATTATACCAAGTCACCAAGTACGCACAATGTGACCCAATTCGCCTTCTCAGATCAACAAGCACCAACTACTTGACTCTGTTCGACTTCACGAATCATTAATGCTTGTATTTGAACCCAATTGACTTCTCGGATCAACAAGTCTTCCATTTGACTTAATTGGGCTTCTCGGATCAACAAGTATCCATAACTTGATTCGTTTGTTTTATAAAGTCACCAAGTACGCACAATGTGACACAATTCGCCTTCTCGGATCGACAAGCACCAACAATTTGACTCCGTTCGACTTCACGAATCTTTAAGGCTTGTATTTGAACCCAATTGACTTCTCGGATCAACAAGTCTTTCAATTGACCCAATTCGGCTCCTCGGATTAACAAGTATCCATAACTTGATCTGTTTATTTTACCAAGTCACCAAGTACGCACAATGTGACCGAATTCGCCTTCTCGGATCACCAAGCACCAACTAAAGTCTTTCAATTGACCCAATTCGGCTTCTCGGATCAACAAGTATCCTTAACTTGATCTGTTCCTAGGCGTCTCACTAGTGTTGCACGCCCGACAGTTCTATCGCCCCTGGACGGAACCTCCACGGCACTCATTGCTCTGCCGCCTTCAGCTGGTGTTGCTTGTTCCAGCATAGCATTCCCTGCTCTACATGTCGTTTGCACTCCAGAAGCTCTTCCCAGACCACAGATCTCACTCCCTTCTATGAGTGTTTGGCCTCGCACTCACGGCGCTTGGTTCCCTTCAGTGGTTACTCCCCCACTTTTAGCGTCTTAGATCTGTTAGACTTTTTAGTCTACTACCGGCTTGTGGTAGTTTCGATATTGGACTTTGTTATACGCACTGCACGGCGTTTCTCGGCTATTGTATTAGCCTGCACATAGAGCGTTTTGGGTTTTGCTACTTCTTTTTTGTACACACTTTATTTTCATTTTATTTATACAAGCAACTATTTAACTTCACGAATCATTAAGGCTTTTATTTGAACCCAATTGACTTCTCGGATCAACAAGTGTTTCAATTGACCCAATTCGGCTTCTCGGATCAATAAGTATCCATAACTTGATCTGTTTGTTTTACCAAGTCACCAAGTACGCACAATGTGATCCATTTCGCCTTCTCGGATCAACAAGCACCAACTAATTGACTCCGTTCGATTTCACGAATCATTAAGGCTTGTATTTGAACCCAATTGACTTCTCGGATCAACAAGTCTTTCAATTGACCCAATTCGGCTCCTCGGATTAACAAGTATCCTTAACTTGATCCGTTTGTTTTACCAAGTCACCAAGTACGCACAATGTGACCCAATTCGCCTTCTCGGATCAACAAGCACCAACTGTTTGACTCCGTTCGACTTCACGAATCATTAAGGCTTGTATTTGAACCAAATTGACTTCTCGGATCAACAAGTCTTTCAATTGACCCAATTCGGCTTCTCGGATCAACAAGTATCCATAACTTGATCCGTTTGTTATACCAAGTCACCAAGTACGCACAATGTGACCCAATTCGCCTTCTCGGATCAACAAGCACCAACTACTTGACTCCGTTCGACTTCACGAATCATTAAGGCTTGTATTTGAACCCAATTGACTTCTCGGATCAACAAGTCTTCCATTTGACTTAATTGGGCTTCTCGGATCAACAAGTATCCATAACTTGATTCGTTTGTTTTATAAAGTCACCAAGTACGCACAATGTGACTCAATTCGCCTTCTCGGATCAACAAGCACCAACAATTTGACTCCGTTCGACTTCACGAATCATTAAGGCTTGTATTTGAACCCAATTGACTTCTGGGATCAACAAGTCTTCCAATTGACCCAATTCGGCTTTTCGGATCAACAAGTATCCATAACTTGATCTGTTTGTTTTACCAAGTCACCAAGTACGCACAATGTGACCCAATTCGCCTTCTCGGATCACCAAGCACCAACTAAAGTCTTTCAATTGACCCAATTCGGCTTCTCGGATCAACAAGTATCTGAATAGGTAGTATTATAAATAAAGGAAAAAAGAAAACAAAGGAACGTGTGAATGATGTGGAGACCACAGGACGGTCACTCACAAGAGATAAAATAAAAACCTTTTCATGCCACAAGCCGGCAGATAAAGGTATCCAGAATAAATCTAAAATTGGCTACTGAAAATCGAAGCAAATACAAAACAAAGCCAATATATTGCATTGAAAACTGAAACTGGGCATTTCGGCTGTAGAGAATAACCGATTTAGAACTGTCTTCGAACATACTACGGAAGTCGAGCTTCCAATCAAGATGCCCTATGTCACGAAACCCGAGCGTGGGGGATAACCAACGCTCCTCACATCGGCGCGAGTCCAAATATCCCTGGGAAGATTTCAATGCCTAAGCTCATAGCAGACAAAACCATAAATATGTTCCGACGACAAGTTTCAAAACGTGTACAAACTCGACAGAGAATATAACTCAAAATCAGTTTCCAGAAAAGCTGCCATGTACCACTTAGCAACTGAAAGTAAATAAAAATCAGCAGGATCGCAAAGTCACAATAATTCGAGCTCAGCTCCAAATCAGGGCTGAAGGAATAAAACTGCAGAAAATAAAGCACATAGCCATGTCCTTCATACTTGTACCAATATCAATATCTGATGTGAGTGTAAAGTGCTTGCTCAAAAGCACTTATAAATAATTGCTCTTCTAGAAAGCAAAATGGGAGAAGCTCTAGGCATCAGAAAATCAGAATTGTGAACAAAAAAAGAACCCGTAAACAATGGTGTTGAATGTCTCCCAATAGCATAAGGCAGACTCAGTGAGTCGGCTCAGTGTATAGTGAGTCGCAGACTCAGTCGCAGCAAGACTCGTGACCCAGACCGAGCTAAAATAATGCCATGGCGGAGAACCTGTAGCACCAGAAGAAGAATGCCAAAAATGGACTCTGCCGCCCTCAGCTGGTGTTGCTTGTTCCAGCATAGCATTCCCTGCTCTACATGTCGTTTGCACTCCGGAAGCTCTTCCCGGACCACAGATCTCACTCCCTTCTATGAGTGTTTGGCCTCGCACTCACGGCGCTTGGTTCCCTTAAGTGGTTACTCCCCCACTTTTAGTGTCTTAGATCTGTTAGACTTTGTTGTCTACTACCGGCTTGTGGTAGTTTCGATATTGGACTTTGTTATACGCACTGCGCGGCGTTTCTCGGCTATTGTATTAGCCTGCACATAGAGCGTTTTGGGTTTTGCTACTTCTTTTTTGTACACACTTTATTTTCATTTTATTTATACAAGCAACTATTTAACTTCACGAATCATTAAGGCTTGTATTTGAACCCAATTGACTTCTCGGATCAACAAGTGTTTCAATTGACCCAATTCGGCTTCTCGGATCAATAAGTATCCATAACTTGATCTGTTTGTTTTACCAAGTCACCAAGTACGCACAATGTGACCCATTTCGCCTTCTCGGATCAACAAGCACCAACTAATTGACTCCGTTCGATTTCAAGAATCATTAAGGCTTGTATTTGAACCCAATTGACTTCTCGGATCAACAAGTCTTTCAATTGACCCAATTCGGCTCCTCGGATTAACAAGTATCCATAACTTGATCCGTTTGTTTTACCAAGTCACCAAGTACGCACAATGTGACCCAATTCGCCTTCTCGGATCATTAAGGTTTGTATTTGAACCCAATTGACTTCTCGGATCAACAAGTCTTCCATTTGACTTAATTGGGCTTTTCGTATCAACAAGTATCCATAACTTGATCTGTTTATTATACCAAGTCACCAAGTACGCACAATGTGACCCAATTCGCCTTCTCGGATCAACAAGCACCAACTACTTGACTCTGTTCGACTTCACGAATCATTAAGGCTTGTATTTGAACCCAATTGACTTCTCGGATCAACAAGTCTTCCATTTGACTTAATTGGGCTTCTCGGATCAACAAGTATCCATAACTTGATTCGTTTGTTTTATAAAGTCACCAAGTACGCACAATGTGACACAATTCGCCTTCTCGGATCGACAAGCACCAACAATTTGACTCCGTTCGACTTCACGAATCTTTGAGGCTTGTATTTGAACCCAATTGACTTCTCGGATCAACAAGTCTTTCAATTGACCCAATTCGGCTCCTCGGATTAACAAGTATCCATAACTTGATCTGTTTATTTTACCAAGTCACCAAGTACGCACAATGTGACCGAATTCGCCTTCTCGGATCACCAAGCACCAACTAAAGTCTTTCAATTGACCCAATTCGGCTTCTCGGATCAACAAGTATCCATAACTTGATCTGTTCCTAGGCGTCTCACTAGTGTTGCACGCCCGACAGTTCTATCGCCCCTGGACGGAACCTCCACGGCACTCATTGCTCTGCCGCCTTCAGCTGGTGTTGCTTGTTCCAGCATAGCATTCCCTGCTCTACATGTCGTTTGCACTCCAGAAGCTCTTCCCAGACCACAAATCTCACTCCCTTCTATGAGTGTTTGGCCTCGCACTCACGGCGCTTGGTTCCCTTCAGTGGTTACTCCCCCACTTTTAGCGTCTTAGATCTGTTAGACTTTTTAGTCTACTACCGGCTTGTGGTAGTTTCGATATTGGACTTTGTTATACGCACTGCGCGGCGTTTCTCGGCTATTGTATTAGCCTGCACATAGAGCGTTTTGGGTTTTGCTACTTCTTTTTTGTACACACTTTATTTTCATTTTATTTATACAAGCAACTATTTAACTTCACGAATCATTAAGGCTTGTATTTGAACCCAATTGACTTCTCGGATCAACAAGTGTTTCAATTGACCCAATTCGGCTTCTCGGATCAATAAGTATCCATAACTTGATCTGTTTGTTTTACCAAGTCACCAAGTACGCACAATGTGATCCATTTTGCCTTCTCGGATCAACAAGCACCAACTAATTGACCCCGTTCGATTTCACGAATCATTAAGGCTTGTATTTGAACCCAATTGACTTCTCGGATCAACAAGTCTTTCAATTGACCCAATTCGGCTCCTCGGATTAACAAGTATCCATAACTTGATCCGTTTGTTTTACCAAGTCACCAAGTACGCACAATGTGACCCAATTCGCCTTCTCGGATCAACAAGCACCAACTATTTGACTCCGTTCGACTTCACGAATCATTAAGGCTTGTATTTGAACCAAATTGACTTCTCGGATCAACAAGTCTTTCAATTGACCCAATTCGGCTTCTCGGATCTACAAGTATCCATAACTTGATCCGTTTGTTATACCAAGTCACCAAGTACGCACAATGTGACCCAATTCGCCTTCTCGGATCAACAAGCACCAACTACTTGACTCCGTTCGACTTCACGAATCATTAAGGCTTGTATTTGAACCCAATTGACTTCTCGGATTAACAAGTCTTCCATTTGACTTAATTGGGCTTCTCGGATCAACAAGTATCCATAACTTGATTCATTTGTTTTATAAAGTCACCAAGTACGCACAATGTGACTCAATTCGCCTTCTCGGATCAACAAGCACCAACAATTTGACTCCGTTCGACTTCACGAATCATTAAGGCTTGTATTTGAACCCAATTGACTTCTGGGATCAACAAGTCTTCCAATTGACCCAATTCGGCTTTTCGGATCAACATGTATCCATAACTTGATCTGTTTGTTTTACCAAGTCACCAAGTACGCACAATGTGACCCAATTCGCCTTCTCGGATCACCAAGCACCAACTAAAGTCTTTCAATTGACCCAATTCGGCTTCTCGGATCAACAAGTATCTGAATAGGTAGTATTATAAATAAAGGAAAAAAGAAAACAAAGGAACGTGTGAATGATGTTGAGACCACAGGACGGTCACTCACAAGAGATAAAATAAAAACCTTTTCATGCCACAAGCCGGCAGATAAAGATATTCATAATAAATCTAAAATTGACTACTGAAAATCGAAGCAAATACAAAACAAAGCCAATATATTGCATTGAAAACTGAAACTGGGCATTTCGGCTGTAGAGAATAACCGATTTAGAACTGTCTTCGAACATACTACGGAAGTCGAGCTTCCAATCAAGATGCCCTATGTCACGAAACCCGAGCGTGGGGGATAACCAACGCTCCTCACATCAACGCGAGTCCAAATATCCCTGGGAAGATTTCAATGCCTAAGCTCATAGCAGACAAAACCATAAATATGTTCCGACGACAAGTTTCAAAACGTGTACAAACTCGACAGAGAATATAACTCAAAATCAGTTTCCAGAAAAGCTGCCATGTACCACTTAGCAACTGAAAGTAAATAAAAATCAGCAGGATCACAAAGTCACAATAATTCGAGCTCAGCTCCAAATCAGGGCTGAAGGAATAAAACTGCAGAAAATAAAGCACATAGCCATGTCCTTCATACTTGTACCAATATCAATATCTGATGTGAGTGTAAAGTGCTTGCTCAAAAGCACTTATAAATAATTGCTCTTCTAGAAAGCAAAATGGGAGAAGCTCTAGGCATCAGAAAATCAGAATTGTGAACAAAAAAAGAACCCGTAAACAATGGTGTTGAATGTCTCCCAATAGCATAAGGCAGACTCAGTGAGTTGGCTCAGTGTATAGTGAGTCGCAGACTCAGTCGCAGCAAGACTCGTAACTCAGACCGAGCCAAAATAATGCCATGGCGGAGAACCTGTAGCACCAGAAGAAGAATGCCAAAAATGGACTCTGCCGCCTTCAGCTGGTGTTGCTTGTTCCACCATAGCATTCCCTGCTCTACATGTCGTTTGCACTCCGGAAGCTCTTCCCGGACCACAGATCTCACTCCCTTCTATGAGTGTTTGGCCTCGCACTCACGGCGCTTGGTTCCCTTCAGTGGTTACTCCCCCACTTTTAGCGTCTTAGATCTGTTAGACTTTTTAGTCTACTACCGGCTTGTGGTAGTTTCGATATTGGACTTTGTTATACGCACTGCGTGGCGTTTCTCGGCTATTGTATTAGCCTGCACATAGAGCGTTTTGGGTTTTGCTACTTCTTTTTTGTACACACTTTATTTTCATTTTATTTATACAAGCAACTATTTAACTTCACGAATCATTAAAGCTTGTATTTGAACCCAATTGACTTCTCGGATCAACAAGTGTTTCAATTGACCCAATTCGGCTTCTCGGATCAATAAGTATCCATAAATTGATCTGTTTGTTTTACCAAGTCACCAAGTACGCACAATGTGACCCATTTCGCCTTCTCGGATCAACAAGCACCAACTAATTGACTCCGTTCGATTTCACGAATCATTAAGGCTTGTATTTGAACCCAATTGACTTCTCGGATCAACAAGTCTTTCAATTGACCCAATTCGGCTCCTCGGATTAACAAGTATCCATAACTTGATCCATTTATTTTACCAAGTCACCAAGTACGCACAATGTGACCCAAATCGCCTTCTCGGATCATTAAGGCTTGTATTTGAATCCAATTGACTTCTGGGATCAACAAGTCTTCCAATTGACCCAATTCGGCTTCTCGGACCAACAAGTATCCATAACTTGATCCGTTTGTTATACCAAGTCACCAAGTAAGCACAATGTGACCCAATTCGCCTTCTCGGATCAACAAGCACCAATAATTTGACTCCGTTCGACTTCACGAATCATTAAGGCTTGTATTTGAACCCAATTGACTTCTCGAATCAACAAGTCTTCCATTTGACTTAATTGGGGTTCTCGGATCAACAAGTATCCATAACTTGATCCGTTTGTTTTACCAAGTCACCAAGTACGCACAATGTGACCCAATTCGCCTTCTCGGATCAACAAGCACCGACTATTTAACTCCGTTCGACTTCACGAATTATTAAGGCTTGTATTTGAACCAAATTGACTCCTCGGATCAACAAGTCTTTCAATTGACCCAATTCGACTTCTCGGATCAACAAGTATCCATAACTTGATCCATTTGTTTTACCAAGTCACCAAGTACGCACAATGTGACCCAATTCGCCTTCTCGGATCAACAAGCACCAACTACTTGACTTTGTTCGACTTCACGAATCATTAAGGCTTGTATTTAAACCCAATTGACTTCTCGGATCAACAAGTCTTCCATTTGACTTAATTGGGCTTCTCGGATCAACAAGTATCCATAACTTGATTCATTTGTTTTATAAAGTCACCAAGTACGCACAATGTGACCCAATGCGCCTTCTCTGATCAACAAGCACCAACAATTTGACTCCGTTCGACTTCACGAATAATTAAGGCTTGTATTTGAACCCAATTGACTTCTCGGATCAACAAGTCTTTCAATTGACCCAATTCGGCTTCTCGGATCAACAAGTATCCATAACTTGATCCGTTGTTTTACCAAGTCACCAAGTACGCACAATGTGACCCAATTCGCCTTCTCGGATCAACAAGCACCAACTATTTGACTCCGTTCGACTTCACGAATCATTAAGGCTTGTATTTGAACCCAATTGACTTCTCGGATCAACAAGTCTTCCATTTTACTTAATTGGGCTTCTCGGATCAACAAGTATCCATAACTTGATTCATTTGTTTTATAAAGTCACCAAGTACGCACGATGTGACCCAATTCGCCGTCTCGGATCAACAAGCACCCACAATTTGACTCCGTTCGACTTCACGAATCATTAAGGCTTCTATTTGAACCAAATTGACTTCTCGGATCAACAAGTCTTTCAATTGACCCAATTCGGCTTCTCGGATCAACAAGTATCCATAACTTGATCCATTTGTTTTACCAAGTCACCAAGTACGCACAATGTGACCCAATTCGCCTTCTCGGATCAATAAGCACCAACTACTTGACTCCGTTCGACTTCACGAATCATTAAGGCTTGTATTTGAACCCAATTGACTTCTCGGATCAACAAGTCTTCCATTTGACTTAATTGGGCTTCTCGGATCAACAAGTATCCATAACTTGATTCATTTGTTTTATAAAGTCACCAAGTACGCACAATGTGACCCATTTCGCCTTCTCGGATCAACAAGCACCAACAATTTGACTCCGTTCGACTTCACGAATCATTAAGCATTGTATTTGAACCCAATTGACTTCTGGGATCAACAAGTCTTCCAATTGACCCAATTCGGCTTCTCGGATCAACAAGTATCCATAACTTTATCCGTTTGTTATACCAAGTCATCAAGTACGCACAATGTGACCCAATTCGCCTTCTCGGATCAACAAGCACCAACAATTTGACTCCGTTCGACTTCACGAATCATTAAGGCTTGTATTTGAACCCAATTGACTTCTCGGATCAACAAGTCTTTCAATTGACCCAATTCGGCTTCTCGGATCAACAAGTATCCATAACTTGATCCGTTGTTTTACCAAGTCACCAAGTACGCACAATGTGACCCAATTCGCCTTCTCGGATCAACAAGCACCAACTATTTGACTGCGTTCGACTTCACAAATCATTAAGGCTTGTATTTGAACCCAATTGACTTCTCGGATCAACAAGTCTTCCATTTGACTTAATTGGGCTTCTCGGATCAACAAGTATCCATAACTTGATTCATTTGTTTTATAAAGTCACCAAGTACGCACGATGTGACCCAATTCGCCTTCTCGGATCAACAAGCATCCACAATTTGACTCCGTTCGACTTCACGAATCATGTATTTGAACCCAATTGACTTCTCGGATCAACAAGTCTTTCAATTGAGCAAATTCGGCTCCTCGGATTAACAAGTATCCATAACTTGATCCGTTTGTTTTACCAAGTCACCAAGTACGCACAATGTAACCCAATTCGCCTTCTCGAATCACCAAGCACCAACTATTTGACTCCTTTCAAACTTCACGAATCATTAAGGCTTGTATTTGAACCCAATTGACTTCTCGGATCAACAAGTCTTTCAATTGACCCAATTCGGCTCCTCGGATTAACACGTATCCAATAACTTGATCTGTTTGTTTTACCAAGTCACCAAGTACGCACAATGTGACCCAATTCGCCTTCTCGGATCACCAAGCACCAACTAAAGTCTTTCAATTGACCCAGTTCGGCTTCTCGGACCAACAAGTATCCATAACTTGATATGTTCCTAGGCGTTTCACTAGTGTTGCACGCCCGGCAGTTCTATCGCCCCTGGACGGAACCTCCACGGCACTCATTGCTCTGCCGCCTTCAGCTTGTGTTGCTTGTTCCAGCATAGCATTCCCTGCTCTACATGTCGTTTGCACTCCGGAAGCTCTTCCCGGACCACAGATCTCACTCCCTTCTATGAGTGTTTGGCCTCGCACTCACGGCGCTTGGTTCCCTTCAGTGGTTACTCCCCCACTTTTAGCGTCTTAGATCTGTTAGACTTTTTAGTCTACTACCGGCTTGTGGTAGTTTCGATATTGGACTTTGTTATACGCACTGCGCGGCATTTCTCGGCTATTGTATTAGCCTGCACATAGAGCGTTTTGGGTTTTGCTACACACTTTATTTTCATTTTATTTATACAAGCAACTATTTAACTTCACGAATCATTAAGGCTTGTATTTGAACCCAATTGACTTCTCGGATCAACAAGTGTTTCAATTGACCCAATTCGGCTTCTCGGATCAATAAGTATCCATAACTTGATCTGTTTGTTTTACCAAGTCACCAAGTACGCACAATGTGACCCATTTCGCCTTCTCGGATAAAAAAGCACCAACTAATTGACTCCGTTCGATTTCACGAATCATTAAGGCCTGTATTTGAACCCAATTGACTTCTCGGATCAACAAGTCTTTCAATCGACCCAATTCGGCTCCTCGGATTAACAAGTATCCATAACTTGATCCATTTGTTTTACCAAGTCACCAAGTACGCACAATGTGACCCAAATCGCCTTCTCGGATCATTAAGGCTTGTATTTGAACCCAATTGACTTGTCGGATCAACAAGTCTTCCATTTGACTTAATTGGGCTTCTCGTATCAACAAGTATCCATAACTTGATTCGTTTATTATACCAAGTCACCAAGTACGCACAATGTGACCCAATTCGCCTTCTCGGATCATTAAGACTTGTATTTGAATCCAATTGACTTCTGGGATCAACAAGTCTTCCAATTGACCCAATTCGGCTTCTCGGACCAACAAGTATCCATAACTTGATTTTGTTATACCAAGTCACCAAGTACGCACAATGTGACCCAATTCGCCTTCTCGGATCAACAAGCACCAACAATTTGACTCCGTTCGACTTCACGAATCATTAAGGCTTGTATTTGAACCCAATTGACTTCTCGGATCAACAAGTCTTCCATTCGACTTAATTGGGCTTCTCGGATCAACAAGTATCCATAACTTGATCCATTTGCTTTACCAAGTCACCAAGTACGCACAATGTGACCCAATTCGCCTTCTCGAATCATTAAGGCTTGTATTTGAACCCAACTGACTTCTCGGATCAACAAGTCTTCCATTTGACTTAATTGGGCTTCTCGTATCGACAAGTATCCATAACTTGATCCGTTTATTATACCAAGTCACCAAGTATGCACAATGTGACCCAATTCGCCTTCTCGGATCATTAAGGCTTGTATTTTAGCCCAATTGACTTCTGGGATCAACAAGTCTTCCAATTGACCCAATTCGGCTTCTCGGATCAACAAGTATCCATAACTTGATCCGTTTGTTATACCAAGTCACCAAGTAAGCACAATGTGACCCAATTCGCCTTCTCGGATCAACAAGCACCAACAATTTGACTCCGTTCGACTTCACGAATCATTAAGGCTTGTATTTGAACCCAATTGACTTCTCGAATCAACAAGTCTTCCATTTGACTTAATTGGGGTTCTCGGATCAACAAGTATCCATAACTTGATCCGTTTGTTTTACCAAGTCACCAAGTACGCACAATGTGACCCAATTCGCCTTCTCGGATCAACAAGCACCGACTATTTGACTCCGTTCGACTTCACGAATCATTAAGGCTTGTATTTGAACCAAATTGACTCCTCGGATCAACAAGTCTTTCAATTGACCCAATTTGGCTTCTCGGATCAACAAGTATCCATAACTTGATCCATTTGTTTTACCAAGTCACCAAGTATGCACAATGTGACCCAATTCGCCTTCTCGGATCAACAAGCACCAACTACTTGACTCCGTTCGACTTCACGAGTCATTAAGGCTTGTATTTGAACCCAATTGACTTCTCGGATCAACAAGTCTTCCATTTGACTTAATTGGGCTTCTCGGATCAACAAGTATCCATAACTTGATTCATTTGTTTTATAAAGTCACCAAGTACGCACAATGTGACTCAATTCGCCTTCTCGGATCAACAAGCACCAACAATTTGACTCCGTTCGACTTCACGAATCATTAAGGCTTGTATTTGAACCCAATTGACTTCTGGGATCAACAAGTCTTCCAGTTGACCCAATTCGGCTTCTCGGATCAACAAGTATCTATAACTTTATCTGTTTGTTATACCAAGTCACCAAGTACGCACAATGTGACCCAATTCGCCTTCTCGGATCAACAAGCACCAACAATTTGACTCTGTTCGACTTCACTAATCATTAAGGCTTGTATTTGAACCCAATTGACTTCTTGGATCAACAAGTCTTTCAATTGACCCAATTCGGCTTCTCGGATCAACAAGTATCCATAACTTGATCCGTTGTTTTACCAAGTCACCAAGTACGCACAATGTGACACAATTCGCCTTCTCGGATCAATAAGCACCAACTATTTGACTCCGTTCGACTTCACGAATCATTAAGGCTTGTATTTGAACCAAATTGACTTCTCGGATCAACAAGTCTTTCAATTGACCCAATTCGGCTTCTCGGATCAACAAGTATCCATAACTTGATCCATTTGTTTTACCAAGTCACCAAGTACGCACAATGTGACCCAATTCGCCTTCTCGGATCAACAAGCACCAACTACTTGACTCCGTTCGACTTCACGAATCATTAAGGCTTGTATTTGTACTCAATTGACTTCTCGGATCAACAAGTCTTCCATTTGACTTAATTGGGCTTCTCGGATCAACAAGTATCCATAACTTGATTCATTTGTTTTATAAAGTCACCAAGTACGCACAATGTGACTCAATTCGCCTTCTCGGATCAACAAGCACCAACAATTTGACTCCGTTCGACTTCACGAATCATTAAGGCTTGTATTTGAACCCAATTGACTTCTGGGATCAACAAGTCTTCCAATTGACCCAATTCGGCTTCTCGGATCAACAAGTATCTATAACTTTATCCGTTTGTTATACCAAGTCACCAAGTACGCACAATGTGACCCAATTCGCCTTCTTGGATCAACAAGCACCAACAATTTGACTCCGTTCGACTTCACGAATCATTAAGGCTTGTATTTGAACCCAATTGACTTCTCGGATCAACAAGTCTTTCAATTGACCCAATTCGGCTTCTCGGATCAACAAGTATCCATAACTTGATCCGTTGTTTTACCAAGTCACCAAGTACGCACAATGTGACCCAATTCGCCTTCTCGGATCAACAAGCACCAACTATTCGACTCCGTTCGACTTCACGAATCATTAAGGCTTGTATTTGTACCCAATTGACTTCTCGGATCAACAAGTCTTCCATTTGACTTAATTGGGCTTCTCGGATCAACAAGTATCCATAACTTGATTCATTTGTTTTATAAAGTCACCAAGTACGCACGATGTGACCCAATTCGCCTTCTCGGATCAACAAGCACCCACAATTTGACTCCATTCGACTTCACGAATCATTAAGGCTTGTATTTGAACCCAATTGACTTCTCGGATCAACAAGTCTTTCAATTGACCCAATTCGGCTCCTCGGATTAACAAGTATTCATAACTTGATCCGTTTTGTTTTACCAAGTCACCAAGTACGCACAATGTGACCCAATTCGCCTTCTCGGATCAACAAGCACCAACTACTTGACTCTGTTCGACTTCACGAATCATTAAGGCTTGTATTTGAACCCAATTGACTTCTCGGATCAACAAGTCTTTCATTTGACTTAATTGGGCTTCTCGGATCAACAAGTATCCATAACTTGATTCGTTTGTTTTATAAAGTCACCAAGTACGCACAATGTGACACAATTCGCCTTCTCGGATCGACAAGCACCAACAATTTGACTCCGTTCGACTTCACAAATCTTTAAGGCTTGTATTTGAACCCAATTGACTTCTCGGATCAACAAGTCTTTCAATTGACCCAATTCGGCTCCTCGGATTAACAAGTATCCATAACTTGATCCGTTTTGTTTTACCAAGTCACCAAGTACGCACAATGTGACCCAATTCGCCTTCTCGGATCAACAAGCACCAACTACTTGACTCTGTTCGACTTCACGAATCATTAAGGCTTGTATTTGAACCCAATTGACTTCTCGGATCAACAAGTCTTTCATTTGACTTAATTGGGCTTCTCGGATCAACAAGTATCCATAACTTGATTCATTTGTTTTATAAAGTCACCAAGTACGCACAATGTGACCCATTTCGCCTTCTCGGATCAACAAGCACCAACAATTTGACTCCGTTCGACTTCACGAATCATTAAGCATTGTATTTGAACCCAATTGACTTCTGGGATCAACAAGTCTTCCAATTGACCCAATTCGGCTTCTCGGATCAACAAGTATCCATAACTTTATCCGTTTGTTATACCAAGTCATCAAGTACGCACAATGTGACCCAATTCGCCTTCTCGGATCAACAAGCACCAACAATTTGACTCCGTTCGACTTCACGAATCATTAAGGCTTGTATTTGAACCCAATTGACTTCTCGGATCAACAAGTCTTTCAATTGACCCAATTCGGCTTCTCGGATCAACAAGTATCCATAACTTGATCCGTTATTTTACCAAGTCACCAAGTACGCACAATGTGACCCAATTCGCCTTCTCGGATCAACAAGCACCAACTATTTGACTGCGTTCGACTTCACAAATCATTAAGGCTTGTATTTGAACCCAATTGACTTCTCGGATCAACAAGTCTTCCATTTGACTTAATTGGGCTTCTCGGATCAACAAGTATCCATAACTTGATTCATTTGTTTTATAAAGTCACCAAGTACGCACGATGTGACCCAATTCGCCTTCTCGGATCAACAAGCATCCACAATTTGACTCCGTTCGACTTCACGAATCATGTATTTGAACCCAATTGACTTCTCGGATCAACAAGTCTTTCAATTGAGCAAATTCGGCTCCTCGGATTAACAAGTATCCATAACTTGATCCGTTTGTTTTACCAAGTCACCAAGTACGCACAATGTGACCCAATTCGCCTTCTCGAATCACCAAGCACCAACTATTTGACTCCTTTCAAACTTCACGAATCATTAAGGCTTGTATTTGAACCCAATTGACTTCTCGGATCAACAAGTCTTTCAATTGACCCAATTCGGCTCCTCGGATTAACAAGTATCCAATAACTTGATCTGTTTGTTTTACCAAGTCACCAAGTACGCACAATGTGACCCAATTCGCCTTCTCGGATCACCAAGCACCAACTAAAGTCTTTCAATTGACCCAGTTCGGCTTCTCGGACCAACAAGTATCCATAACTTGATCTGTTCCTAGGCGTTTCACTAGTGTTGCACGCCCGGCAGTTCTATCGCCCCTGGACGGAACCTCCACGGCACTCATTGCTCTGCCGCCTTCAGCTTGTGTTGCTTGTTCCAGCATAGCATTCCCTGCTCTACATGTCGTTTGCACTCCGGAAGCTCTTCCCGGAACACAGATCTCACTCCCTTCTATGAGTGTTTGGCCTCGCACTCACGGCGCTTGGTTCCCTTCAGTGGTTACTCCCCCACTTTTAGCGTCTTAGATCTGTTAGACTTTTTAGTCTACTACCGGCTTGTGGTAGTTTCGATATTGGACTTTGTTATACGCACTGCGCGGCATTTCTCGGCTATTGTATTAGCCTGCACATAGAGCGTTTTGGGTTTTGCTACTTCTTTTTTGTACACACTTTATTTTCATTTTATTTATACAAGCAACTATTTAACTTCACGAATCATTAAGGCTTGTATTTGAACCCAATTGACTTCTCGGATCAACAAGTGTTTCAATTGACCCAATTCGGCTTCTCGGATCAATAAGTATCCATAACTTGATCTGTTTGTTTTACCAAGTCACCAAGTACGCACAATGTGACCCATTTCGCCTTCTCGGATCAAAAAGCACCAACTAATTGACTCCGTTCGATTTCACGAATCATTAAGGCCTGTATTTGAACCCAATTGACTTCTCGGATCAACAAGTCTTTCAATCGACCCAATTCGGCTCCTCGGATTAACAAGTATCCATAACTTGATCCATTTGTTTTACCAAGTCACCAAGTACGCACAATGTGACCCAAATCGCCTTCTCG
Source organism: Ajuga chamaepitys (assembly GCA_958295605.1). NCBI lineage: Eukaryota > Viridiplantae > Streptophyta > Magnoliopsida > Lamiales > Lamiaceae > Ajuga > Ajuga chamaepitys. The sequence goes on from OY282495.1 coordinate 38,914,559, forward strand.
GATCATTAAGGCTTGTATTTGAACCCAATTGACTTGTCGGATCAACAAGTCTTCCATTTGACTTAATTGGGCTTCTTGTATCAACAAGTATCCATAACTTGATTCGTTTATTATACCAAGTCACCAAGTACGCACAATGTGACCCAATTCGCCTTCTCGGATCATTAAGACTTGTATTTGAATCCAATTGACTTCTGGGATCAACAAGTCTTCCAATTGACCCAATTCGGCTTCTCGGACCAACAAGTATCCATAACTTGATTTTGTTATACCAAGTCACCAAGTACGCACAATGTGACCCAATTCGCCTTCTCGGATCAACAAGCACCAACAATTTGACTCCGTTCGACTTCACGAATCATTAAGGCTTGTATTTGAACCCAATTGACTTCTCGGATCAACAAGTCTTCCATTCGACTTAATTGGGCTTCTCGGATCAACAAGTATCCATAACTTGATCCATTTGTTTTACCAAGTCACCAAGTACGCACAATGTGACCCAATTCGCCTTCTCGAATCATTAAGGCTTGTATTTGAACCCAACTGACTTCTCGGATCAACAAGTCTTCCATTTGACTTAATTGGGCTTCTCGTATCGACAAGTATCCATAACTTGATCCGTTTATTATACCAAGTCACCAAGTATGCACAATGTGACCCAATTCGCCTTCTCGGATCATTAAGGCTTGTATTTTAGCCCAATTGACTTCTGGGATCAACAAGTCTTCCAATTGACCCAATTCGGCTTCTCGGATCAACAAGTATCCATAACTTGATCCGTTTGTTATACCAAGTCACCAAGTAAGCACAATGTGACCCAATTCGCCTTCTCGGATCAACAAGCACCAACAATTTGACTCCGTTCGACTTCACGAATCATTAAGGCTTGTATTTGAACCCAATTGACTTCTCGAATCAACAAGTCTTCCATTTGACTTAATTGGGGTTCTCGGATCAACAAGTATCCATAACTTGATCCGTTTGTTTTACCAAGTCACCAAGTACGCACAATGTGACCCAATTCGCCTTCTCGGATCAACAAGCACCGACTATTTGACTCCGTTCGACTTCACGAATCATTAAGGCTTGTATTTGAACCAAATTGACTCCTCGGATCAACAAGTCTTTCAATTGACCCAATTTGGCTTCTCGGATCAACAAGTATCCATAACTTGATCCATTTGTTTTACCAAGTCACCAAGTATGCACAATGTGACCCAATTCGCCTTCTCGGATCAACAAGCACCAACTACTTGACTCCGTTCGACTTCACGAGTCATTAAGGCTTGTATTTGAACCCAATTGACTTCTCGGATCAACAAGTCTTCCATTTGACTTAATTGGGCTTCTCGGATCAACAAGTATCCATAACTTGATTCATTTGTTTTATAAAGTCACCAAGTACGCACAATGTGACTCAATTCGCCTTCTCGGATCAACAAGCACCAAAAATTTGACTCCGTTCGACTTCACGAATCATTAAGGCTTGTATTTGAACCCAATTGACTTCTGGGATCAACAAGTCTTCCAATTGACCCAATTCGGCTTCTCGGATCAACAAGTATCTATAACTTTATCTGTTTGTTATACCAAGTCACCAAGTACGCACAATGTGACCCAATTCGCCTTCTCGGATCAACAAGCACCAACAATTTGACTCTGTTCGACTTCACTAATCATTAAGGCTTGTATTTGAACCCAATTGACTTCTTGGATCAACAAGTCTTTCAATTGACCCAATTCGGCTTCTCGGATCAACAAGTATCCATAACTTGATCCGTTGTTTTACCAAGTCACCAAGTACGCACAATGTGACACAATTCGCCTTCTCGGATCAATAAGCACCAACTATTTGACTCCGTTCGACTTCACGAATCATTAAGGCTTGTATTTGAACCAAATTGACTTCTCGGATCAACAAGTCTTTCAATTGACCCAATTCGGCTTCTCGGATCAACAAGTATCCATAACTTGATCCATTTGTTTTACCAAGTCACCAAGTACGCACAATGTGACCCAATTCGCCTTCTCGGATCAACAAGCACCAACTACTTGACTCCGTTCGACTTCACGAATCATTAAGGCTTGTATTTGAACTCAATTGACTTCTCGGATCAACAAGTCTTCCATTTGATTTAATTGGGCTTCTCGGATCAACAAGTATCCATAACTTGATTCATTTGTTTTATAAAGTCACCAAGTACGCACAATGTGACTCAATTCGCCTTCTCGGATCAACAAGCACCAACAATTTGACTCCGTTCGACTTCACGAATCATTAAGGCTTGTATTTGAACCCAATTGACTTCTGGGATCAACAAGTCTTCCAATTGACCCAATTCGGCTTCTCGGATCAACAAGTATCTATAACTTTATCCGTTTGTTATACCAAGTCACCAAGTACGCACAATGTGACCCAATTCGCCTTCTTGGATCAACAAGCACCAACAATTTGACTCCGTTCGACTTCACGAATCATTAAGGCTTGTATTTGAGCCCAATTGACTTCTCGGATCAACAAGTCTTTCAATTGACCCAATTCGGCTTCTCGGATCAACAAGTATCCATAACTTGATCCGTTGTTTTACCAAGTCACCAAGTACGCACAATGTGACACAATTCGCCTTCTCGGATCAACAAGCACCAACTATTCGACTCCGTTCGACTTCACGAATCATTAAGGCTTGTATTTGTACCCAATTGACTTCTCGGATCAACAAGTCTTCCATTTGACTTAATTGGGCTTCTCGGATCAACAAGTATCCATAACTTGATTCATTTGTTTTATAAAGTCACCAAGTACGCACGATGTGACCCAATTCGCCTTCTCGGATCAACAAGCACCCACAATTTGACTCCATTCGACTTCACGAATCATTAAGGCTTGTATTTGAACCCAATTGACTTCTCGGATCAACAAGTCTTTCAATTGACCCAATTCGGCTCCTCGGATTAACAAGTATCCATAACTTGATCCGTTTTGTTTTACCAAGTCACCAAGTACGCACAATGTGACCTAATTCGCCTTCTCGGATCAACAAGCACCAACTACTTGACTCTGTTCGACTTCACGAATCATTAAGGCTTGTATTTGAACCCAATTGACTTCTCGGATCAACAAGTCTTTCATTTGACTTAATTGGGCTTCTCGGATCAACAAGTATCCATAACTTGATTCGTTTGTTTTATAAAGTCACCAAGTACGCACAATGTGACACAATTCGCCTTCTCGGATCGACAAGCACCAACAATTTGACTCCGTTCGACTTCACCAATCTTTAAGGCTTGTATTTGAACCCAATTGACTTCTCGGATCAACAAGTCTTTCAATTGACCCAATTCGGCTCCTCGGATTAACAAGTATCCATAACTTGATCTGTTTGTTTTACCAAGTCACCAAGTACGCACAATGTGACCCAATTCGCCTTCTCGGCTCACCAAGCACCAACTAAAGTCTTTCAATTGACCCAATTTGGCTTCTCGGATCAACAAGTATCCATAACTTGATATGTTCCTAGGCGTTTCACTAGTGTTGCACGCCCGGCAGTTCTATCGCCCCTGGACGGAACCTCCACGGCACTTATTGCTCTGCCGCCTTCAGCTGGTGTTGCTTGTTCCAGCATAGCATTCCCTGCTCTACATGTCGTTTGCACTCCGGAAGCTCTTCCCGGACCACAGATCTCACTCCCTTTTATGAGTGTTTGGCCTCGCACTCACGGCGCTTGGTTCCCTTCAGTGGTTACTCCCCCACTTTTAGCGTCTTAGATCTGTTAGACTTTTTAGTCTACTACCGGCTTGTGGTAGTTTCGATATTGGACTTTGTTATACGCACTGCGCGGCGTTTCTCGGCTATTGCATTAGCCTGCACATAGAGCATTTTGGGTTTTGCTACTTCTTTTTTGTACACACTTTATTTTCATTTTATTTATACAAGCAACTATTTAACTTCACGAATCATTAAGGCTTGTATTTGAACCCAATTGACTTCTCGGATCAACAAGTGTTTCAATTGACCCAATTCGGCTTCTCGGATCAATAAGTATCCATAACTTGATCTGTTTGTTTTACCAAGTCACCAAGTACGCACAATGTGACCCATTTCGCCTTCTCGGATCAACAAGCACCAACTAATTGACTCCGTTCGATTTCACGAATCATTAAGGCTTGTATTTGAACCCAATTGACTTCTCGGATCAACAAGTCTTTCAATTGACCCAATTCGGCTCCTCGGATTAACAAGTATCCATAACTTGATCCGTTTGTTTTACCAAGTCACCAAGTACGCACAATGTGACCCATTTCGCCTTCTCGGATCAACAAGCACCAACTAATTGAATCTGTTCGATTTCACGAATCATTAAGGCTTGTATTTGAACCCAATTGACTTCTCGGATCAACAAGTCTTTCAATTGACCCAATTCGGCTCCTCGGATTAACAAGTATCCATAACTTGATCCATTTGTTTTAGCAAGTCACCAAGTACGCACAATGTGACTCAAATCGCCTTCTCGGATCATTAAGCCTTGTATTTGAACCCAATTGACTTCTGGGATCAACAAGTCTTCCATTTGACTTAATTGGGCTTCTTGTATCAACAAGTATCCACAACTTGATCCGTTTATTATACCAAGTCACCAAGTACGCACAATGTGACCCAATTCGCCTTCTCGGATCATTAAGGCTTGTATTTGAACCCAATTGACTTCTCGGATCAACAAGTGTTTCAATTGACCCAATTCGGCTTCTCGGATCAATAAGTATCCATAACTTGATCTGTTTGTTTTACCAAGTCACCAAGTACGCACAATGTGACCCATTTCGCCTTCTCGGATCAACAAGCACCAACTAATTGACTCCGTTCGATTTCACGAATCATTAAGGCTTGTATTTGAATCCAATTGACTTCTCGGATCAACAAGTCTTTCAATTGACCCAATTCGGCTCCTCGGATTAACAAGTATCCATAACTTGATCCGTTTGTTTTACCAAGTCACCAAGTACGCACAATGTGACCCATTTCGCCTTCTCGGATCAACAAGCACCAACTAATTGAATCTGTTCGATTTCACGAATCATTAAGGCTTGTATTTGAACCCAATTGACTTCTCGGATCAACAAGTCTTTCAATTGACCCAATTCGGCTCCTCGGATTAACAAGTATCCATAACTTGATCCATTTGTTTTAGCAAGTCACCAAGTACGCACAATGTGACTCAAATCGCCTTCTCGGATCATTAAGCCTTGTATTTGAACCCAATTGACTTCTGGGATCAACAAGTCTTCCATTTGACTTAATTGGGCTTCTTGTATCAACAAGTATCCACAACTTGATCCGTTTATTATACCAAGTCACCAAGTACGCACAATGTGACCCAATTCGCCTTCTCGGATCATTAAGGCTTGTATTTGAACCCAATTGACTTCTGGGATCAACAAGTCTTCCAATTGACCCAATTCGGCTTCTCGGACCGACAAGTATCCATAACTTGATCCGTTTGTTATACCAAGTCACCAAGTACGCACAATGTGACCCAATTCGCCTTCTCGGATCAACAAGCACCAACAATTTGACTCCGTTCGACTTCACGAATCATTAAGGCTTGTATTTGAACCCAATTGACTTCTCGGATCAACAAGTCTTCCATTCGACTTAATTGGGCTTCTCGGATCAAAAAGTATCCATAACTTGATCCATTTGTTTTACCAAGTCACCAAGTACGCACAATGTGACCCAATTTGCCTTCTCGGATCATTAAGGCTTGTATTTGAACCCAATTGACTTCTCGGATCAACAAGTCTTCCATTTAACTTAATTGGGCTTCTCGTATCGACAAGTATCCATAACTTGATCCGTTTATTATACCAAGTCACCAAGTACGCACAATGTGACCCAATTCGCCTTCTCGGATCATTAAGGCTTGTATTTGAACCCAATTGACTTCTGGGATCAACAAGTCTTCCAATTGACCCAATTCGGCTTCTCGGATCAACAAGTATCCATAACTTGATCCGTTTGTTATACCAAGTCACCAAGTAAGCACAATGTGACCCAATTCGCCTTCTCGGATCAACAAGCACCAACAATTTGACTCTGTTCGACTTCACGAATCATTAAGGCTTGTATTTGAACCCAATTGACTTCTCGAATCAACAAGTCTTCCATTTGACTTAATTGGGGTTCTCGGATCAACAAGTATCCATAACTTGATCCGTTTGTTTTACCAAGTCACCAAGTACGCACAATGTGACCCAATTCGCCTTCTCGGATCAACAAGCACCGACTATTTGACTCCATTCGACTTCACGAATCATTAAGGCTTGTATTTGAACCAAATTGACTCCTCGGATCAACAAGTCTTTCAATTGACCCAATTCGGCTTCTCGGATCAACAAGTATCCATAACTTGATCCATTTGTTTTACCAAGTCACCAAGTACGCACAATGTGACCCAATTCGCCTTCTCGGATCAACAAGCACCAACTACTTGACTCTGTTCGTTTTCACGAATCATTAAGGCTTGTATTTGAACCCAATTGACTTCTCGGATCAACAAGTCTTTCATTTGACTTAATTGGGCTTCTCGGATCAACAAGTATCCATAACTTGTTGCGTTTGTTTTATAAAGTCACCAAGTACGCACAATGTGACACAATTCGCCTTCTCGGATCGACAAGCACCAACAATTTGACTCCGTTCGACTTCACGAATCTTTAAGGCTTGTATTTGAACCCAATTGACTTCTCGGATCAACAAGTCTTTCAATTGAACCAATTCGGCTCCTCGGATTAACAAGTATCCATAACTTGATCTGTTTATTTTACCAAGTCACCAAGTACGCACAATGTGACCCAATTCGCCTTCTCGGATCACCAAGCACCAACTAAAGTCTTTCAATTGACCCAATTCGGCTTCTCGGATCAACAAGTATTCATAACTTGATATGTTCCTCGGCGTCTCACTAGTGTTGCACGCCCGGCAGTTCTATCGCCCCTGGACGGAACCTCCACGGCACTCATTGCTCTGCCGCCTTCAGCTGGTGTTGCTTGTTCCAGCATAGCATTTCCTGCTCTACATGTCGTTTGGACTCCGGAAGCTCTTCCCGGACCACAGATCTCACTCCCTTCTGTGAGTGTTTGGCCTCGCACTCACGGCGCTTGGTTCCCTTCAGTGGTTACTCCCCCACTTTTAGCGTCTTAGATCTGTTAGACTTTTTAGTCTACTACCGGCTTGTGGTAGTTTCGATATTGGACTTTGTTATATGCACTGCGCGGCGTTTCTCGGCTATTGTATTAGCCTGCACATAGAGCGTTTTGGGTTTTGCTACTTCTTTTTTGTACACACTTTATTTTCATTTTTTTTATACAAGCAACTATTTAACTTCACGAATCATTAAGGCTTGTATTTGAACCCAATTGACTTCTCGGATCAACAAGTGTTTCAATTGACCCAATTCGGCTTCTCGGATTGATAGGGATAACCCGATCACTTCGGGTCGGACTCATACTTTGGCCCACTGACCGGCCCAGCACGCGTAGGCCCAGTAGGTCCGAAAACACGCGTCGGTCCAGAAGCATACGCTGGCCCAACTTATGGCCTGTTCCGCGACTATCAAGGCCCATGATCTTTTCCCAACTGCCATGCAGATTTGGTGGGCAAGATTATAGGGATTTAGTTAGCGTTTTGATTTGATAGTATAAATAGGAGGAGAGAATCCTGATTTAGGGGTTCGCACTCTGTGTACTGAATTACCCCGTGTAAACTCAATATTCTAGTAAAAGAAACACCTCGGCAAGAGTGATTTTCTGCCCGTGGACGTAGATCTCCGGATCGAACCACGTAATTCCTGTGTTTTTACATTCTGTTTGCGTAGATTATTGTTCAAATTGTGTGGTTACCGGATTGCGCTTTATCAATTGGCGCCGTATGTGGGAAGCGATAAAGCAATTTTTTACGTCTACAGCGTATTCAAGAATCATGGTGACAACTCGTTTGAATCAATCTCGTCACGGTGATCAATCCAACCAGGATCCACCCGTGGATCAGGTTTTGCCGCCCAGGCAATTGCCGGCAAGGAGTACATCTCCTCATCAGGGCAATCGAGGCCCGGCTGTGAATCTAGACAATCAGTATTAACCTCCACCTCCTCAAAACATGCAACACCCTAATCCCGCTGTTGACCAACCACCGGTTAACATTCAAATTACCTCGGAATTGCTCCAGGCTTTCTTACAAGAGCATGCACATGTTCTTCAAGATTGGGCAGCTAATCGCCTATATCCCGCGAGGCCTGCCGCGGGGCCTGCCGGCCATGATGCTAATCCCGTGGCGCCTCCACATCGTCAGCACTTGCGTGATCAACAGGACCCGGGGCACCGCGGACGTCAGGATCGGCGACGGGAACGACCTGGTTCCTCCGAGGACCATGGGAGTTCTAACGAATCACGACCTCGCAACGATGAACCTACTGATGTGGATCGCTGCCGTCCACTTAATGCGGCTAAGAGAGCTCGCTATGCCAACCCTCATGCTCTAGATCTTCAAGAGTATGAGCGAGTTCAACGCAGTGTTGAACTGGACAGAATTTTGGGCCTTGATGCCAATGGAGATATCATCACACCGTTCTCCCAAGAAATCATGGCCACCTCCCTTCCCGAAGGGTTCAAACGGCCAGCCATACCACCTTACAATGGCACCGGAGAACCGGCCAATTTTCTTGGAGCTTTTAGGCACAGCATGCTTAGCCATGATAACAGTACATCCCTCCAGTACTGCAAGATTTTCCCTGAGTACTTACAGGATGAAGCTCGGGTTTGGTTTGATTCTCTCCCACGCAACAGCGTATCCTCCTTCAGAGAACTCGCCGAACATTTTTGGGCACGGTTCGAAGCACGGGCGAAGCCCATGGCCACCCTGGCCGATGTCATGAATATGGAACAACGGGACGGTGAAACCGTTACCCAATTTCTTGATCGCTTCACAGCGATAAGTCTCAAAGTGGGAAATTGCCCCGACGACGTGGTCATCAACGCATTCATGAATGGACTCCGCCCCGGAGCACTTTACACCGAGTTAGCTCGGAACACACCGGTCACAACCCGAGCACTGTTCAAAACAGCGTGCAAATTTGCTAAGGCCGAGGAGCAGACTCGCCAGAAGCGTGAGAAACACGCTAGTAAGCGGCAGTCCGACAAAACACAAACTGGGCCTAGTGTGCGACCTAGTGCATTTTCCCGCCTGACCCCGGGGCGGTCAGAATCCCGAGGTGATATTCCACAATTGACTCCGTTGACAAAGTCACGAGCCGAAATCCTTTCTGTTCACAAGAACGATCTACGGCCTTGTCCGCGGATGACTGCTCCGCCTGAAAAGAGGAACCGGGGAAAGTGGTGTGCGTACCACCGAGATCATGGGCACGAGACAGAGGAGTGCCGAGAGCTCAGCAAGGAAATTGAGGAGTGTCTAAGGAAAGGTCTCTTGCGACAATACACTGCGCGGACCGAAGACAAACCTCGGACACGTCCGGATGGGGGTTCGCCTCATAACCGCGGAGGTTATCATGACTGGGGCTTCGCGAATTGCCTTGAAGGCAGAGGCTCGCCGTCCTCCTCCCGAGGAGCTACGCCATAAGGACAACTTCGGCCGGCCCCCGGGCCATTGCAAACTTTCACTCAGGGCGAAGTTCAACCAGAAGGTATCATCTTATCTTTATGCTCATTGTACATTTCTTTTATGGTTGCTGTTTCTCTTTGTACTCTTCAATTTGCTCCGGCACTCATCGTTGAATAAAAATTCTTTATTTATGCATCTTGCTGTTTTTTCCTTTACATTACGGGGACGCCCTAACACGAACGTATTATCATTATTCGTCTCCGGACAATTAAATCTCTCCCCCGATCCGTCCGGGGAGATTCGCGTTTCGTCTCCGGACAATTAAACCTCCGTCTCCGGACAATTGGATCTCTCTCCCGATCCGTCCGGGAGGATTCACGTTTTGACCCCGGACTCATATCACTCTCCCGCCTGATCCGTCCGGGGAGATTTTACTCCCGCCTGATCCGTCCGGAGAGATTTTTACTCCCGCCTGATCCGTCCGGGGAGATTTTAATTGGAGCCGTCCATATAGTGTTCCCGAACACCTATTAACCCGATCCGTCCGGGGAGATTTTTCTTTACAATTATCTACGGCCCCCGAGCCAACATTCAGCGCTCCGGCGTTGAGATCTATTCCCGGACCTCCTTCGGGTCCTACGGGATTCTGTCATTCCTCGGCCTTGAGCTCCGGCTCTCTCCCCTCCGCGGGCCCTTGGATGTCACGGACTTCAACAGAGGCCACTCCGGCAGATGCGTTAAAGCTGTGTAGTAGGCCTTCTCCACCCACTGGGTGACGTCTTCCCCCGGGGAGACACCTCAGCAGTTTTTCCCTTATTCTTGGCTGCCACAGCCACCGCGGGGCTTCCGGCTGGCTCTTTTCCGAAGCGTTTCACCGCATCCCGGATTTGAAGTTAGTCCTGTACAAGGCCACAGTTTTTACAAACAAGATATGAGAACTCCTACCCTCCTCGGCAGCCGCATCGCCCGAATAATACGGGCTCAGTCCAGCCCCCGCCAGCTCCTCTTCGGTACAGAGGGTCTTGAAAGTCCCCACTGTCCGGAATGGATGTACAACCTAGGCCTCCGGATTCCCCAATCTTCTTCCGCCACACTTTATTGCTTTTGAGGGAGCTCGCGGTCTCGCTATCACCTCGGTGGCATTCAATCCAGTTCGGTTCAGCCTCCACAGACCCTGTCACGGAGTACCTTAGCCGCAAAAAGTCTTGGCCATCCAAAAACACTTCGGCTCGCCAGCGACCACGGCTCATCTTCCCTACAGCTCCACCTCGGTTACAACCGAATCGCCCGAATCATACGGGCTCAGTCCGGTTTATGGCGCCGCCAATCACATCAACCTTACTCTTCGCTAGGAAGATTTAAATCACACTCCGGTGCTCCTTTCATTTTGGCCAGGCTACTGCACTCCGGTGTTCTCTTTACCTCGGTCATAATACTACACCCCGGTGTATTCTCCACCTCGGCCAGCTTGCGCCGCGAAGTTCCTGGGACGCGGATAGACTTGGTCATCCACAAATACTTCGGCGCGCTCACAGCCCAACTTGCTTATGGCTCCACCCCGGTGACAACCGAAGCTCCTTCCTCGCTTCGGCTGGGGGGGGGGGGGGCATCTGATAGGGATAACCCGATCACTTCGGGTCGGACTCATACTTTGGCCCACTGACCGGCCCAGCACGCGTAGGCCCAGCAGGTCCGAAAACACGCGTCGGTCCAGAAGCATACGCTGGCCCAACTTATGGCCTGTTCCGCGACTATCAAGGCCCATGATCTTTTCCCAACTGCCATGCAGATTTGGTGGGCAAGATTATAGGGATTTAGTTAGGGTTTTGATTTGATAGTATAAATAGGAGGAGAGAATCCTGATTTAGGGGTTCGCACTCTGTGTACTGAATTACCCCGTGTAAACTCAACATTCTAGTAAAAGAAACACCTCGGCAAGAGTGATTTTCTGCCCGTGGACGTAGATCTCCGGATCGAACCACGTAATTCCTGTGTTTTTACATTCTGTTTGCGTAGATTATTGTTCAAATTGTGTGGTTACCGGATTGCGCTTTATCACGGATCAATAAGTATCCATAACTTGATCTGTTTGTTTTACCAAGTCACCAAGTACGCACAATGTGACCCATTTCGCCTTCTCGGATCAACAAGCACCAACTAATTGACTCCGTTCGATTTCACGAATCATTAAGGCTTGTATTTGAACCCAATTGACTTCTCAGATCAACAAGTCTTTCAATTGACCCAATTCGGCTCCTCGGATTAACAAGTATCCATAACTTGATCCGTTTGTTTTACCAAGTCACCAAGTACGCACAATGTGACCCAATTCGCCTTCTCGGATCAACAAGCACCAACTATTTGACTCCGTTCGACTTCACGAATCATTAAGGCTAGTATTTGAACCAAATTGACTTCTCGGATCAACAAGTCTTTCAATTGACCCAATTCGGCTTCTCGGATCAACAAGTATCCATAACTTGATCCATTTGTTTTACCAAGTCACCAAGTATGCACAATGTGACCCAATTCGCCTTCTCGGATCAACAAGCACCAACTACTTGACTCCGTTCGACTTCACGAATCATTAAGGCTTGTATTTGAACCCAATTGACTTCTCGGATCAACAAGTATTCATAACTTGATTCATTTGTTTTATAAAGTCACCAAGTACCCACAATGTGACTCAATTCGCCTTCTCGGATCATTAAGGCTTGTATTTGAACCCAATTGACTTCTGGGATCAACAAGTCTTCCAATTGACCCAATTCGGCTTCTCGGATTAACAAGTATCCATAACTTGATCCGTTTGTTTTACCAAGTCACCAAGTACGCACAATGTGACCCAATTCGCCTTCTCGGATCATTAAGGCTTGTATTTGAACCCAATTGACTTCTCGGATCAACAAGTCTTTCATTTGACTTAATTGGGCTTCTCGTATCGACAAGTATCCATAACTTGATCCGTTTATTATACCAAGTCTCCAAGTACGCACAATGTGACCCAATTCGCCTTCTCGGATCATTAAGGCTTGTATTTGAACCCAATTGACTTCTGGGATCAACAAGTCTTCCAATTGACCCAATTCGGCTTCTCGGATCAACAAGTATCCATAACTTGATCCGTTTGTTATACGAAGTCACCAAGTAAGCACAATGTGACCCAATTCGCCTTCTCGGATCAACAAGCACCAACAATTTAACTCCGTTCGACTTCACGAATCATTAAGGCTTGTATTTGAACCCAATTGACTTCTCGAATCAACAAGTCTTCCATTTGACTTAATTGGGGTTCTCGGATCAACAAGTATCAATAACTTGATCCGTTTGTTTTACCAAGTCACCAAGTACGCACAATGTGACCCAATTCGCCTTCTCGGATCAACAAGCACCGACTATTTGATTCCGTTCGACTTCACGAATCATTAAGGCTTGTATTTGAACCAAATTGACTCCTCGGATCAACAAGTCTTTCAATTGACCCAATTCGGCTTCTCGGATCAACAAGTATCCATAACTTGATCCACTTGTTTTACCAAGTCACCAAGTACGCACAATGTGACCCAATTCGCCTTCTCGGATCAACAAGCACCAACTACTTGACTCTGTTCGACTTCACGAATCATTAAGGCTTGTATTTGAACCCAATTGACTTCTCGGATCAACAAGTCTTCCATTTGACTTAATTGGGCTTCTCGGATCAACAAGTATCCATAACTTGATGCGTTTGTTTTATAAAGTCACCAAGTACGCACAATGTGACACAATTCGCCTTCTCGGATCGACAAGCACCAACAATTTGACTCCGTTCGACTTCACGAATCTTTAAGGCTTGTATTTGAACCCAATTGACTTCTCGGATCAACAAGTCTTTCAATTGACTTAATTGGGCTTCTCGGATCAACAAGTATCCATAACTTGATTCATTTGTTTTATAAAGTCACCAAGTACGCACAATGTGACTCAATTCGCCTTCTCGGATCAACAAGCACCAACAATTTGACTCCGTTCGTCTTCACGAATCATTAAGGCTTGTATTTGAACCCAATTGACTTCTGGGATCAACAAGTCTTCCAATTGACCCAATTCGGCTTCTCGGATTAACAAGTATCCATAACTTGATCCGTTTGTTTTACCAAGTCACCAAGTACGCACAATGTGACCCAATTCGCCTTCTCGGATCATTAAGGCTTGTATTTGAACCCAATTGACTTCTCGGATCAACAAGTCTTCCATTTGACTTAATTGGGCTTCTCGTATCGACAAGTATCCATAACTTGATCCGTTTATTATACCAAGTCACCAAGTACGCACAATGTGACCCAATTCGCCTTCTCGGATCATTAAGGCTTGTATTTGAACCCAATTGGCTTCTGGGATCAACAAGTCTTCCAATTGACCCAATTCGGCTTCTCGGATCGACAAGTATCCATAACTTGATCCGTTTGTTATACCAAGTCACCAAGTAAGCACAATGTGACCCAATTCGCCTTCTCGGATCAACAAGCACCAACAATTTGACTCCGTTCGACTTCACGAATCATTAAGGCTTGTATTTGAACCTAATTGACTTCTCGAATCAACAAGTCTTCCATTTGACTTAATTGGGGTTCTCGGATCAACAAGTATCCGTAGCTTGATCCGTTTGTTTTACCAAGTCACCAAGTACGCACAATGTGACCCAATTCGCCTTCTCGGATCAACAAGCACCGACTATTTGACTCCGTTCGACTTCACGAATCATTAAGGCTTGTATTTGAACCAAATTGACTCCTCGGATCAACAAGTCTTTCAATTGACCCAATTCGGCTTCTCGGATCAACAAGTATCCATAACTTGATCCATTTGTTTTACCAAGTCACCAAGTACGCACAATGTGACCCAATTCGCCTTCTCGGATCAACAAGCACCAACTACTTGACTCTGTTCGACTTCACGAATCATTAAGGCTTGTATTTGAACCCAATTGACTTCTCGGATCAACAAGTCTTTCAATTGACTTAATTGGGCTTCTCGGATCAACAAGTATCCATAACTTGATTCATTTGTTTTATAAAGTCACCAAGTACGCACAATGTGACTCAATTCGCCTTCTCGGATCAACAAGCACCAACAATTTGACTCCGTTCGTCTTCACGAATCATTAAGGCTTGTATGTGAACCCAATTGACTTCTGGGATCAACAAGTCTTCCAATTGACCCAATTCGGCTTCTCGGATTAACAAGTATCCATAACTTGATCCGTTTGTTTTACCAAGTCACCAAGTACGCACAATGTGACCCAATTCGCCTTCTCGGATCATTAAGGCTTGTATTTGAACCCAATTGACTTCTCGGATCAACAAGTCTTCCATTTGACTTAATTGGGCTTCTCGTATCGACAAGTATCCATAACTTGATCCGTTTATTATACCAAGTCACCAAGTACGCACAATGTGACCCAATTCGCCTTCTCAGATCATTAAGGCTTGTATTTGAACCCAATTGGCTTCTGGGATCAACAAGTCTTCCAATTGACCCAATTCGGCTTCTCGGATCGACAAGTATCCATAACTTGATCCGTTTGTTATACCAAGTCACCAAGTAAGCACAATGTGACCCAATTCGCCTTCTCGGATCAACAAGCACCAACAATTTGACTCCGTTCGACTTCACGAATCATTAAGGCTTGTATTTGAACCCAATTGACTTCTCGAATCAACAAGTCTTCCATTTGACTTAATTGGGGTTCTCGGATCAACAAGTATCCGTAACTTGATCCGTTTGTTTTACCAAGTCACCAAGTACGCACAATGTGACCCAATTCGCCTTCTCGGATCAACAAGCACCGACTATTTGACTCCGTTCGACTTCACGAATCATTAAGGCTTGTATTTGAACCAAATTGACTCCTCGGATCAACAAGTCTTTCAATTGACCCAATTCGGCTTCTCGGATCAACAAGTATCCATAACTTGATCCATTTGTTTTACCAAGTCACCAAGTACGCACAATGTGACCCAATTCGCCTTCTCGGATCAACAAGCACCAACTACTTGACTCTGTTCGACTTCACGAATCATTAAGGCTTGTATTTGAACCCAATTGACTTCTCAGATCAACAAGTCTTCCATTTGACTTAATTGGGCTTCTCGGATCAATAAGTATCCATAACTTGATGCATTTGTTTTATAAAGTCACCAAGTACGCACAATGTGACACAATTCGCCTTCTCGGATCGACAAGCACCAACAATTTGACTCCGTTCGACTTCACGAATCTTTAAGGCTTGTATTTGAACCCAATTGACTTCTCGGATCAACAAGTCTTTCAATTGAACCAATTCGGCTCCTCGGATTAACAAGTATCCATAACTTGATCTGTTTGTTTTACCAAGTCACCAAGTACGCACAATGTGACCCAATTCGCCTTCTCGGATCACCAAGCACCAACTAAAGTCTTTCAATTGACCCAATTCGGCTTCTCGGATCAACAAGTATCCATAACTTGATATGTTCCTAGGCGTCTCACTAGTGTTGCACGCCCGGCAGTTCTATCGCCCCTGGACGGAACCTCCACGGCACTCATTGCTCTGCCGCCTTCAGCTGGTGTTGCTTGTTCCAGCATAGCATTTCCTGCTCTACATGTCGTTTGGACTCCGGAAGCTCTTCCCGGACCACAGATCTCACTCCCTTCTACGAGTGTTTGGCCTCGCACTCACGGCGCTTGGTTCCCTTCAGTGGTTACTCCCCCACTTTTAGCGTCTTAGATCTGTTAGACTTTTTAGTCTACTACTGGCTTGTGGTAGTTTCGATATTGGACTTTGTTATACGCACTGCGCGGCGTTTCTCGGCTATTGTATTAGCCTGCACATAGAGCGTTTTGGGTTTTGCTACTTCTTTTTTGTACACACTTTATTTTCATTATATTTATACAAGCAACTATTTAACTTCACGAATCATTAAGGCTTGTATTTAAACCCAATTGACTTCTCGGATCAACAAGTGTTTCAATTGACCCAATTCGGCTTCTCGGATCAATAAGTATCCATAACTTGATCTGTTTGTTTTACCAAGTCACCAAGTACGCACAATGTGACCCATTTCGCCTTCTCGGATCAACAAGCACCAACTAATTGACTCCGTTCGATTTCACGAATAATTAAGGCTTGTATTTGAACCCAATTGACTTCTCGGATCAACAAGTCTTTCAATTGACCCAATTCGGGTCCTCGGATTAACAAGTATCCATAACTTGATCCGTTTGTTTTACCATGTCAACAAGTACGCACAATGTGACCCAATTCGCCTTCTCGGATCAACAAGCACCAACTACTTGACTCCGTTCGACTTCACGAATCATTAAGGCTTGTATTTGAACCCAATTGACTTCTCGGATCAACAAGTCTTCCATTTGACTTAATTGGGCTTCTCGGATCAACAAGTATCCATAACTTGATTCATTTGTTTTATAAAGTCACCAAGTACGCACAATGTGACTCAATTCGGCTTCTCGGATCAACAAGCACCAACAATTTGACTCCGTTCGTCTTCACGAATCATTAAGGCTTGTATTTGAACCCAATTGACTTCTGGGATCAACAAGTCTTCCAATTGACCCAATTCAGCTTCTTGGATTAACAAGTATCCATAACTTGGTACGTTTGTTTTACCAAGTCACCAATTACGCACAATGTGACCCAATTCGCCTTCTCGGATCCCCAAGCACCTACTATTTGACTCCTTTCAACTTCACGAATCATTAAGGCTTGTATTTGAACCCAATTGACTTCTCGGATCAACAAGTCTTTCAATTGACCCAATTCGGCTTCTCGGATCAACAAGTATCCATAACTTGATCCATTTATTTTACCAAGTCACCAAGTACGCACAATGTTACCCAATTCGCCTTCTCGGATCAACAAGCACCAACTACTTGACTCTGTTCGACTTCACGAATCATTAAGGCTTGTATTTGAACCCAATTGACTTCTCGGATCAACAAGTCTTCCATTTGACTTAATTGGGCTTCTCGGATCAACAAGTCTCCATAACTTGATTCGTTTGTTTTATAAAGTCACCAAGTACGCACAATGTGACACAATTCGCCTTCTCGGATCGGCAAGCACCAACAATTTGACTCCGTTCGACTGCACGAATCTTTAAGGCTTGTATTTGATCCCAATTGACTTCTGGGATCAACAAGTCTTCCAATTGACCCAATTCGGCTCTCGGATCAACAAGTATCCATAACTTGATCCATTTGTTTTACCAAGTCACCAAGTACGCACAATGTGACCCAATTCGCCTTCTCGGATCATTAAGGCTTGTATTTGAACCCAATTGACTTCTCGGATCAACAAGTCTTCCATTTGACTTAATTGGGCTTCTCGTATCGAGAAGTATCCATAACTTGATCCGTTTATTATACCAAGTGACTAAGTACGCACAATGTGACCCAATTCGCCTTCTCGGATCATTAAGGCTTGTATTTGAACCCAATTGACTTCTGGGATCAACAAGTCTTCCAATTGACCCAATTCGGCTTCTCGGACCAACAAGTATCCATAACTTGATCCGTTAGTTATACCAAGTCACCAAGTACGCACAATGTGACCCAATTCGCCTTCTCGGATCAAAAAGCACCAACAATTTGACTCCGTTCGACTTCACGAATCATTAAGGCTTGTATTTGAACCCAATTGACTTCTCGGATCAACAAGTCTTCCATTCGACTTAATTGGGCTTCTCGGATCAACAAGTATCCATAACTTGATCCATTTGTTTTACCAAGTCACCAAGTACGCACAATGTGACCCAATTCGCCTTCTCGGATCAACAAGCACCAACTATTCGACTCCGTTCGACTTCACGAATCATTAAAGCTTGTATTTGAAACCAATTGACATCTCGGATCAACAAGTCTTCCATTTGACTTAATTGGGCTTCTCGGATCAACAAGTATCCATAACTTGATCCATTTGTTTTACCAAGTCACCAAGTACGCACAATGTGACCCAATTCGCCTTCTCGGATCAACAAGCACCCACAATTTGACTCCGTTCGACTTCACGAATCATTAAGGCTTGTATTTGAACCCAATTGACTTCTCGAATCAACAAGTCTTCCATTTGGCTTAATTGGGCTTCTCGGATCAACAAGTATCCATAACTTGATCCGTTTGTTTTACCAAGTCACCAAGTACGCACAATGTGACCCAATTCGCCTTCTCGGATCAACAAGCACCGACTATTTGACTCCGTTCACCTTCTCGGATCATTAAGGCTTGTATTTGAACCCAATTGACTTCTGGGATCAACAAGTCTTCCAATTGACCCAATTCGGCTTCTCGGACTGACAAGTATCCATAACTTGATCCATTTGTTTTACCAAGTCACCAAGTACGCACAATGTGACCCAATTCGCCTTCTCGGATCAACAAGCACCAACTACTTGACTCTGTTCGACTTCACGAATCATTAAGGCTTGTATTTGAACCCAATTGACTTCTCGGATCAACAAGTCTTTCAATTGACTTAATTGGGCTTCTCGGATCAACAAGTATCCATAACTTGATTCATTTGTTTTATAAAGTCACCAAGTACGCACAATGTGACTCAATTCGCCTTCTCGGATCAACAAGCACCAACAATTTGACTCCGTTCGTCTTCACGAATCATTAAGGCTTGTATGTGAACCCAATTGACTTCTGGGATCAACAAGTCTTCCAATTGACCCAATTCGGCTTCTCGGATTAACAAGTATCCATAACTTGATCCGTTTGTTTTACCAAGTCACCAAGTACGCACAATGTGACCCAATTCGCCTTCTCGGATCATTAAGGCTTGTATTTGAACCCAATTGACTTCTCGGATCAACAAGTCTTCCATTTGACTTAATTGGGCTTCTCGTATCGACAAGTATCCATAACTTGATCCGTTTATTATACCAAGTCACCAAGTACGCACAATGTGACCTAATTCGCCTTCTCAGATCATTAAGCCTTGTATTTGAACCCAATTGGCTTCTGGGATCAACAAGTCTTCCAATTGACCCAATTCGGCTTCTCGGATCGACAAGTATCCATAACTTGATCCGTTTGTTATACCAAGTCACCAAGTAAGCACAATGTGACCCAATTCGCCTTCTCGGATCAACAAGCACCAACAATTTGACTCCGTTCGACTTCACGAATCATTAAGGCTTGTATTTGAACCCAATTGACTTCTCGAATCAACAAGTCTTCCAATTGACCCAATTCGGCTTCTCGGACTGACAAGTATCCATAACTTGATCCGTTAGTTATACCAAGTCACCAAGTACGCACAATGTGACCCAATTCGCCTTCTCGGATCAAAAAGCACCAACAATTTGACTCCGTTCGACTTCACTAATCATTAAGGCTTGTATTTGAACCCAATTGACTTCTCGGATCAACAAGTCTTCCATTCGACTTAATTGGGCTTCTCTGATCAACAAGTATCCATAACTTGATCCATTTGTTTTACCAAGTCACCAAGTACGCACAATGTGACCCAATTCGCCTTCTCGGATCAACAAGCACCCACAATTTGACTCCGTTCGACTTCACGAATCATTAAGACTTGTATTTGAACCCAATTGACTTCTCGGATCAACAAGTCTTTCAATTGACCCAGTTCGGCTCCTCGGATTAACAAGTATCCATAACTTGATCCGTTTGTTTTACCAAGTCACCAAGTACGCACAATGTGACCCAATTCGCCTTCTCGGATCACCAAGCACCAACTATTTAACTCTTTTCAACTTCACGGATCAATAAGGCTAGTATTTGAACCCAATTGACTTCTCGGATCAACAAGTCTTTCAATTGACCCAATTCGGCTCCTCGGATTAACAAGTATGCATAACTTGATCCGTTTGTTTTACCAAGTCACCAAGTACGCACAATGTGACCCAATTCGCCTTCTCGGATCAACAAGCACCAACTAATTGACTCCGTTCGATTTCACGAATCATTAAGGCTTGTATTTGAACCCAATTGACTCCTCGGATAAACAAGTCTTTCAATTGACCCAATTCGGCTTCTCGGATCAACAAGTATCCATAACTTGATCCATTTATTTTACCAAGTCACCAAGTACGCACAATGTTACCCAATTCGTCTTCTCGGATCAACAAGCACCAACTACTTGACTCTGTTCGACTTCACGAATCATTAAGGCTTGTATTTGAACCCAATTGACTTCTCGGATCAACAAGTCTTCCATTTGACTTAATTGGGCTTCTCGGATCAACAAGTCTCCATAACTTGATTCGTTTGTTTTATAAAGTCACCAAGTACGCACAATGTGACACAATTCGCCTTCTCGGATCGGCAAGCACCAACAATTTGACTCCGTTCGACTTCACGAATCTTTAAGGCTTGTATTTGATCCCAATTGACTTCTGGGATCAACAAGTCTTCCAATTGACCCAATTCGGCTCTCGGATCAACAAGTATCCATAACTTGATCCATTTGTTTTACCAAGTCACCAAGTACGCACAATGTGACCCAATTCTCCTTCTCGGATCAAAAAGCACCAACAATTTGACTCCGTTCGACTTCACGAATCATTAAGGCTTGTATTTGAACCCAATTGACTTCTCGGATCAACAAGTCTTCCATTCGACTTAATTGGGCTTCTCGGATCAACAAGTATCCATAACTTGATCCATTTGTTTTACCAAGTCACTAAGTACGCACAATGTGACCCAATTCGCCTTCTCGGATCAACAAGCACCCACAATTTGACTCCGTTCGACTTCACGAATCATTAAGGCTTGTATTTGAACCCAATTGACTTCTGGGATCAACAAGTCTTTCAATTGACCCAATTCGGCTCCTCGGATTAACAAGTATCCATAACTTGATCCGTTTGTTTTACCAAGTCACCAAGTACGCACAATGTGACCCAATTCGCCTTCTCGGATCACCAAGCACCAACTATTTAACTCCTTTCAACTTCACGAATCAATAAGGCTTGTATTTGAACCCAATTGACTTCTCGGATCAACAAGTCTTTCAATTGACCCAATTCGGCTCCTCGGATTAACAAGTATCCATAACTTGATCCGTTAGTTTTACCAAGTCACCAAGTACGCACAATGTGACCCAATTCGCCTTCTCGGATCAACAAGCACCAACTAATTGACTCCGTTCGATTTCACGACTCATTAAGGCTTGTATTTGAACCCAATTGACTCCTCGGATCAACAAGTCTTTCAATTGACCCAATTCGGCTTCTCGGATCAACAAGTATCCATAACTTGATCCATTTATTTTACCAAGTCACCAAGTACGCACAATGTGACCCAATTCGCCTTCTCGGATCAACAAGCACCAACTACTTGACTCTGTTCGACTTCACGAATCATTAAGGCTTGTATTTGAACCCAATTGACTTCTCGGATCAACAAGTCTTCCATTTGACTTAATTGGGCTTCTCGGATCAACAAGTCTCCATAACTTGATTCGTTTGTTTTATAAAGTCACCAAGTACGCACAATGTGACTCAATTCGCCTTCTCGGATCAACAAGCACCAACAATTTGACTCCGTTCGTCTTCACGAATCATTAAGGCTTGTATGTGAACCCAATTGACTTCTGGGATCAACAAGTCTTCCAATTGACCCAATTCGGCTTCTCGGATTAACAAGTATCCATAACTTGATCCGTTTGTTTTACCAAGTCACCAAGTACGCACAATGTGACCCAATTCGCCTTCTCGGATCATTAAGGCTTGTATTTGAACCCAATTGACTTCTCGGATCAACAAGTCTTCCATTTGACTTAATTGGGCTTCTCGTATCGACAAGTATCCATAACTTGATCCGTTTATTATACCAAGTCACCAAGTACGCACAATGTGACCCAATTCGCCTTCTCAGATCATTAAGGCTTGTATTTGAACCCAATTGGCTTCTGGGATCAACAAGTCTTCCAATTGACCCAATTCGGCTTCTCGGATCGACAAGTATCCATAACTTGATCCGTTTGTTATACCAAGTCACCAAGTAAGCACAATGTGACCCAATTCGCCTTCTCGGATCAACAAGCACCAACAATTTGACTCCGTTCGACTTCACGAATCATTAAGGCTTGTATTTGAACCCAATTGACTTCTCGAATCAACAAGTCTTCCATTTGACTTAATTGGGGTTCTCGGATCAACAAGTATCCGTAACTTGATCCGTTTGTTTTACCAAGTCACCAAGTACGCACAATGTGACCCAATTCGCCTTCTCGGATCAACAAGCACCGACTATTTGACTCCGTTCGACTTCACGAATCATTTAGGCTTGTATTTGAACCAAATTGACTCCTCGGATCAACAAGTCTTTCAATTGACCCAATTCGGCTTCTCGGATCAACAAGTATCCATAACTTGATCCATTTGTTTTACCAAGTCACCAAGTACGCACAATGTGACCCAATTCGCCTTCTCGGATCAACAAGCACCAACTACTTGACTCTGTTCGACTTCACGAATCATTAAGGCTTGTATTTGAACCCAATTGACTTCTCAGATCAACAAGTCTTCCATTTGACTTAATTGGGCTTCTCGGATCAATAAGTATCCATAACTTGATGCATTTGTTTTATAAAGTCACCAAGTACGCACAATGTGACACAATTCGCCTTCTCGGATCGACAAGCACCAACAATTTGACTCCGTTCGACTTCACGAATCTTTAAGGCTTGTATTTGAACCCAATTGACTTCTCGGATCAACAAGTCTTTCAATTGAACCAATTCGGCTCCTCGGATTAACAAGTATCCATAACTTGATCTGTTTGTTTTACCAAGTCACCAAGTACGCACAATGTGACCCAATTCGCCTTCTCGGATCACCAAGCACCAACTAAAGTCTTTCAATTGACCCAATTCGGCTTCTCGGATCAACAAGTATCCATAACTTGATCTGTTCCTAGGCGTCTCACTAGTGTTGCACGCCCGGCAGTTCTATCGCCCCTGGACGGAACCTCCACGGCACTCATTGCTCTGCCGCCTTCAGCTGGTGTTGCTTGTTCCAGCATAGCATTTCCTGCTCTACATGTCGTTTGGACTCCGGAAGCTCTTCCCGGACCACAGATCTCACTCCCTTCTATGAGTGTTTGGCCTCGCACTCACGGCGCTTGGTTCCCTTCAGTGGTTACTCCCCCACTTTTAGCGTCTTAGATCTGTTAGACTTTTTAGTCTACTACTGGCTTGTGGTAGTTTCGATATTGGACTTTGTTATACGCACTGCGCGGCGTTTCTCGGCTATTGTATTAGCCTGCACATAGAGCGTTTTGGGTTTTGCTACTTCTTTTTTGTACACACTTTATTTTCATTTTATTTATACAAGCAACTATTTAACTTCACGAATCATTAAGGCTTGTATTTAAACCCAATTGACTTCTCGGATCAACAAGTGTTTCAATTGACCCAATTCGGCTTCTCGGATCAATAAGTATCCATAACTTGATCTGTTTGTTTTACCAAGTCACCAAGTACGCACAATGTGACCCATTTCGCCTTCTCGGATCAACAAGCACCAACTAATTGACTCCGTTCGATTTCACGAATAATTAAGGCTTGTATTTGAACCCAATTGACTTCTCGGATCAACAAGTCTTTCAATTGACCCAATTCGGCTCCTCGGATTAACAAGTATCCATAACTTGATCCGTTTGTTTTACCATGTCAACAAGTACGCACAATGTGACCCAATTCGCCTTCTCGGATCAACAAGCACCAACTACTTGACTCCGTTCGACTTCACGAATCATTAAGGCTTGTATTTGAACCCAATTGACTTCTCGGATCAACAAGTCTTCCATTTGACTTAATTGGGCTTCTCGGATCAACAAGTATCCATAACTTGATTCATTTGTTTTATAAAGTCACCAAGTACGCACAATGTGACTCAATTCGGCTTCTCGGATCAACAAGCACCAACAATTTGACTCCGTTCGTCTTCACGAATCATTAAGGCTTGTATTTGAACCCAATTGACTTCTGGGATCAACAAGTCTTCCAATTGACCCAATTCAGCTTCTTGGATTAACAAGTATCCATAACTTGATACGTTTGTTTTACCAAGTCACCAATTACGCACAATGTGACCCAATTCGCCTTCTCGGATCCCCAAGCACCTACTATTTGACTCCTTTCAACTTCACGAATCATTAAGGCTTGTATTTGAACCCAATTGACTTCTCGGATCAACAAGTCTTTCAATTGACCCAATTCGGCTTCTCGGATCAACAAGTATCCATAACTTGATCCATTTATTTTACCAAGTCACCAAGTACGCACAATGTTACCCAATTCGCCTTCTCGGATCAACAAGCACCAACTACTTGACTCTGTTCGACTTCACGAATCATTAAGGCTTGTATTTGAACCCAATTGACTTCTCGGATCAACAAGTCTTCCATTTGACTTAATTGGGCTTCTCGGATCAACAAGTCTCCATAACTTGATTCGTTTGTTTTATAAAGTCACCAAGTACGCACAATGTGACACAATTCGCCTTCTCGGATCGGCAAGCACCAACAATTTGACTCCGTTCGACTGCACGAATCTTTAAGGCTTGTATTTGATCCCAATTGACTTCTGGGATCAACAAGTCTTCCAATTGACCCAATTCGGCTCTCGGATCAACAAGTATCCATAACTTGATCCATTTGTTTTACCAAGTCACCAAGTACGCACAATGTGACCCAATTCGCCTTCTCGGATCATTAAGGCTTGTATTTGAACCCAATTGACTTCTCGGATCAACAAGTCTTCCATTTGACTTAATTGGGCTTCTCGTATCGAGAAGTATCCATAACTTGATCCGTTTATTATACCAAGTGACTAAGTACGCACAATGTGACCCAATTCGCCTTCTCGGATCATTAAGGCTTGTATTTGAACCCAATTGACTTCTGGGATCAACAAGTCTTCCAATTGACCCAATTCGGCTTCTCGGACCAACAAGTATCCATAACTTGATCCGTTAGTTATACCAAGTCACCAAGTACGCACAATGTGACCCAATTCGCCTTCTCGGATCAAAAAGCACCAACAATTTGACTCCGTTCGACTTCACGAATCATTAAGGCTTGTATTTGAACCCAATTGACTTCTCGGATCAACAAGTCTTCCATTCGACTTAATTGGGCTTCTCGGATCAACAAGTATCCATAACTTGATCCATTTGTTTTACCAAGTCACCAAGTACGCACAATGTGACCCAATTCGCCTTCTCGGATCAACAAGCACCAACTATTCGACTCCGTTCGACTTCACAAATCATTAAAGCTTGTATTTGAACCCAATTGACATCTCGGATCAACAAGTCTTCCATTTGACTTAATTGGGGTTCTCGGATCAACAAGTATCCATAACTTGATCCATTTGTTTTACCAAGTCACCAAGTACGCACAATGTGACCCAATTCGCCTTCTCGGATCAACAAGCACCCACAATTTGACTCCGTTCGACTTCACGAATCATTAAGGCTTGTATTTGAACCCAATTGACTTCTCGAATCAACAAGTCTTCCATTTGGCTTAATTGGGCTTCTCGGATCAACAAGTATCCATAACTTGATCCGTTTGTTTTACCAAGTCACCAAGTACGCACAATGTGACCCAATTCGCCTTCTCGGATCAACAAGCACCGACTATTTGACTCCGTTCACCTTCTCGGATCATTAAGGCTTGTATTTGAACCCAATTGACTTCTGGGATCAACAAGTCTTCCAATTGACCCAATTCGGCTTCTCGGACCGACAAGTATCCATAACTTGATCCGTTAGTTATACCAAGTCACCAAGTACGCACAATGTGACCCAATTCGCCTTCTCGGATCAAAAAGCACCAACAATTTGACTCCGTTCGACTTCACTAATCATTAAGGCTTGTATTTGAACCCAATTGACTTCTCGGATCAACAAGTCTTCCATTTGACTTAATTGGGCTTCTCGTATCGACAAGTATCCATAACTTGATCCGTTTATTATACCAAGTCACCAAGTACGCACAATGTGACCCAATTCGCCTTCTCAGATCATTAAGGCTTGTATTTGAACCCAATTGGCTTCTGGGATCAACAAGTCTTCCAATTGACCCAATTCGGCTTCTCGGATCGACAAGTATCCATAACTTGATCCGTTTGTTATACCAAGTCACCAAGTAAGCACAATGTGACCCAATTCGCCTTCTCGGATCAACAAGCACCAACAATTTGACTCCGTTCGACTTCACGAATCATTAAGGCTTGTATTTGAACCCAATTGACTTCTCGAATCAACAAGTCTTCCATTTGACTTAATTGGGGTTCTCGGATCAACAAGTATCCGTAACTTGATCCGTTTGTTTTACCAAGTCACCAAGTACGCACAATGTGACCCAATTCGCCTTCTCGGATCAACAAGCACCGACTATTTGACTCCGTTCGACTTCACGAATCATTTAGGCTTGTATTTGAACCAAATTGACTCCTCGGATCAACAAGTCTTTCAATTGACCCAATTCGGCTTCTCGGATCAACAAGTATCCATAACTTGATCCATTTGTTTTACCAAGTCACCAAGTACGCACAATGTGACCCAATTCGCCTTCTCGGATCAACAAGCACCAACTACTTGACTCTGTTCGACTTCACGAATCATTAAGGCTTGTATTTGAACCCAATTGACTTCTCAGATCAACAAGTCTTCCATTTGACTTAATTGGGCTTCTCGGATCAATAAGTATCCATAACTTGATGCATTTGTTTTATAAAGTCACCAAGTACGCACAATGTGACACAATTCGCCTTCTCGGATCGACAAGCACCAACAATTTGACTCCGTTCGACTTCACGAATCTTTAAGGCTTGTATTTGAACCCAATTGACTTCTCGGATCAACAAGTCTTTCAATTGAACCAATTCGGCTCCTCGGATTAACAAGTATCCATAACTTGATCTGTTTGTTTTACCAAGTCACCAAGTACGCACAATGTGACCCAATTCGCCTTCTCGGATCACCAAGCACCAACTAAAGTCTTTCAATTGACCCAATTCGGCTTCTCGGATCAACAAGTATCCATAACTTGATCTGTTCCTAGGCGTCTCACTAGTGTTGCACGCCCGGCAGTTCTATCGCCCCTGGACGGAACCTCCACGGCACTCATTGCTCTGCCGCCTTCAGCTGGTGTTGCTTGTTCCAGCATAGCATTTCCTGCTCTACATGTCGTTTGGACTCCGGAAGCTCTTCCCGGACCACAGATCTCACTCCCTTCTATGAGTGTTTGGCCTCGCACTCACGGCGCTTGGTTCCCTTCAGTGGTTACTCCCCCACTTTTAGCGTCTTAGATCTGTTAGACTTTTTAGTCTACTACTGGCTTGTGGTAGTTTCGATATTGGACTTTGTTATACGCACTGCGCGGCGTTTCTCGGCTATTGTATTAGCCTGCACATAGAGCGTTTTGGGTTTTGCTACTTCTTTTTTGTACACACTTTATTTTCATTTTATTTATACAAGCAACTATTTAACTTCACGAATCATTAAGGCTTGTATTTAAACCCAATTGACTTCTCGGATCAACAAGTGTTTCAATTGACCCAATTCGGCTTCTCGGATCAATAAGTATCCATAACTTGATCTGTTTGTTTTACCAAGTCACCAAGTACGCACAATGTGACCCATTTCGCCTTCTCGGATCAACAAGCACCAACTAATTGACTCCGTTCGATTTCACGAATAATTAAGGCTTGTATTTGAACCCAATTGACTTCTCGGATCAACAAGTCTTTCAATTGACCCAATTCGGCTCCTCGGATTAACAAGTATCCATAACTTGATCCGTTTGTTTTACCATGTCAACAAGTACGCACAATGTGACCCAATTCGCCTTCTCGGATCAACAAGCACCAACTACTTGACTCCGTTCGACTTCACGAATCATTAAGGCTTGTATTTGAACCCAATTGACTTCTCGGATCAACAAGTCTTCCATTTGACTTAATTGGGCTTCTCGGATCAACAAGTCTCCATAACTTGATTCGTTTGTTTTATAAAGTCACCAAGTACGCACAATGTGACACAATTCGCCTTCTCGGATCGGCAAGCACCAACAATTTGACTCCGTTCGACTGCACGAATCTTTAAGGCTTGTATTTGATCCCAATTGACTTCTGGGATCAACAAGTCTTCCAATTGACCCAATTCGGCTCTCGGATCAACAAGTATCCATAACTTGATCCATTTGTTTTACCAAGTCACCAAGTACGCACAATGTGACCCAATTCGCCTTCTCGGATCATTAAGGCTTGTATTTGAACCCAATTGACTTCTCGGATCAACAAGTCTTCCATTTGACTTAATTGGGCTTCTCGTATCGAGAAGTATCCATAACTTGATCCGTTTATTATACCAAGTGACTAAGTACGCACAATGTGACCCAATTCGCCTTCTCGGATCATTAAGGCTTGTATTTGAACCCAATTGACTTCTGGGATCAACAAGTCTTCCAATTGACCCAATTCGGCTTCTCGGACCAACAAGTATCCATAACTTGATCCGTTAGTTATACCAAGTCACCAAGTACGCACAATGTGACCCAATTCGCCTTCTCGGATCAAAAAGCACCAACAATTTGACTCCGTTCGACTTCACGAATCATTAAGGCTTGTATTTGAACCCAATTGACTTCTCGGATCAACAAGTCTTCCATTCGACTTAATTGGGCTTCTCGGATCAACAAGTATCCATAACTTGATCCATTTGTTTTACCAAGTCACCAAGTACGCACAATGTGACCCAATTCGCCTTCTCGGATCAACAAGCACCAACTATTCGACTCCGTTCGACTTCACAAATCATTAAAGCTTGTATTTGAACCCAATTGACATCTCGGATCAACAAGTCTTCCATTTGACTTAATTGGGCTTCTCGGATCAACAAGTATCCATAACTTGATCCATTTGTTTTACCAAGTCACCAAGTACGCACAATGTGACCCAATTCGCCTTCTCGGATCAACAAGCACCCACAATTTGACTCCGTTCGACTTCACGAATCATTAAGGCTTGTATTTGAACCCAATTGACTTCTCGAATCAACAAGTCTTCCATTTGGCTTAATTGGGCTTCTCGGATCAACAAGTATCCATAACTTGATCCGTTTGTTTTACCAAGTCACCAAGTACGCACAATGTGACCCAATTCGCCTTCTCGGATCAACAAGCACCGACTATTTGACTCCGTTCACCTTCTCGGATCATTAAGGCTTGTATTTGAACCCAATTGACTTCTGGGATCAACAAGTCTTCCAATTGACCCAATTCGGCTTCTCGGACCGACAAGT
The DNA here is from genome assembly GCA_958295605.1 of Ajuga chamaepitys. NCBI lineage: Eukaryota > Viridiplantae > Streptophyta > Magnoliopsida > Lamiales > Lamiaceae > Ajuga > Ajuga chamaepitys. Next base: position 38,944,496 of record OY282495.1, read on the forward strand.
ATCCATAACTTGATCCGTTAGTTATACCAAGTCACCAAGTACGCACAATGTGACCCAATTCGCCTTCTCGGATCAAAAAGCACCAACAATTTGACTCCGTTCGACTTCACTAATCATTAAGGCTTGTATTTGAACCCAATTGACTTCTCGGATCAACAAGTCTTCCATTTGACTTAATTGGGCTTCTCGTATCGACAAGTATCCATAACTTGATCCGTTTATTATACCAAGTCACCAAGTACGCACAATGTGACCCAATTCGCCTTCTCAGATCATTAAGGCTTGTATTTGAACCCAATTGGCTTCTGGGATCAACAAGTCTTCCAATTGACCCAATTCGGCTTCTCGGATCGACAAGTATCCATAACTTGATCCGTTTGTTATACCAAGTCACCAAGTAAGCACAATGTGACCCAATTCGCCTTCTCGGATCAACAAGCACCAACAATTTGACTCCGTTCGACTTCACGAATCATTAAGGCTTGTATTTGAACCCAATTGACTTCTCGAATCAACAAGTCTTCCATTTGACTTAATTGGGGTTCTCGGATCAACAAGTATCCGTAACTTGATCCGTTTGTTTTACCAAGTCACCAAGTACGCACAATGTGACCCAATTCGCCTTCTCGGATCAACAAGCACCGACTATTTGACTCCGTTCGACTTCACGAATCATTTAGGCTTGTATTTGAACCAAATTGACTCCTCGGATCAACAAGTCTTTCAATTGACCCAATTCGGCTTCTCGGATCAACAAGTATCCATAACTTGATCCATTTGTTTTACCAAGTCACCAAGTACGCACAATGTGACCCAATTCGCCTTCTCGGATCAACAAGCACCAACTACTTGACTCTGTTCGACTTCACGAATCATTAAGGCTTGTATTTGAACCCAATTGACTTCTCAGATCAACAAGTCTTCCATTTGACTTAATTGGGCTTCTCGGATCAATAAGTATCCATAACTTGATGCATTTGTTTTATAAAGTCACCAAGTACGCACAATGTGACACAATTCGCCTTCTCGGATCGACAAGCACCAACAATTTGACTCCGTTCGACTTCACGAATCTTTAAGGCTTGTATTTGAACCCAATTGACTTCTCGGATCAACAAGTCTTTCAATTGAACCAATTCGGCTCCTCGGATTAACAAGTATCCATAACTTGATCTGTTTGTTTTACCAAGTCACCAAGTACGCACAATGTGACCCAATTCGCCTTCTCGGATCACCAAGCACCAACTAAAGTCTTTCAATTGACCCAATTCGGCTTCTCGGATCAACAAGTATCCATAACTTGATCTGTTCCTAGGCGTCTCACTAGTGTTGCACGCCCGGCAGTTCTATCGCCCCTGGACGGAACCTCCACGGCACTCATTGCTCTGCCGCCTTCAGCTGGTGTTGCTTGTTCCAGCATAGCATTTCCTGCTCTACATGTCGTTTGGACTCCGGAAGCTCTTCCCGGACCACAGATCTCACTCCCTTCTATGAGTGTTTGGCCTCGCACTCACGGCGCTTGGTTCCCTTCAGTGGTTACTCCCCCACTTTTAGCGTCTTAGATCTGTTAGACTTTTTAGTCTACTACTGGCTTGTGGTAGTTTCGATATTGGACTTTGTTATACGCACTGCGCGGCGTTTCTCGGCTATTGTATTAGCCTGCACATAGAGCGTTTTGGGTTTTGCTACTTCTTTTTTGTACACACTTTATTTTCATTTTATTTATACAAGCAACTATTTAACTTCACGAATCATTAAGGCTTGTATTTAAACCCAATTGACTTCTCGGATCAACAAGTGTTTCAATTGACCCAATTCGGCTTCTCGGATCAATAAGTATCCATAACTTGATCTGTTTGTTTTACCAAGTCACCAAGTACGCACAATGTGACCCATTTCGCCTTCTCGGATCAACAAGCACCAACTAATTGACTCCGTTCGATTTCACGAATAATTAAGGCTTGTATTTGAACCCAATTGACTTCTCGGATCAACAAGTCTTTCAATTGACCCAATTCGGCTCCTCGGATTAACAAGTATCCATAACTTGATCCGTTTGTTTTACCATGTCAACAAGTACGCACAATGTGACCCAATTCGCCTTCTCGGATCAACAAGCACCAACTACTTGACTCCGTTCGACTTCACGAATCATTAAGGCTTGTATTTGAACCCAATTGACTTCTCGGATCAACAAGTCTTCCATTTGACTTAATTGGGCTTCTCGGATCAACAAGTATCCATAACTTGATTCATTTGTTTTATAAAGTCACCAAGTACGCACAATGTGACTCAATTCGGCTTCTCGGATCAACAAGCACCAACAATTTGACTCCGTTCGTCTTCACGAATCATTAAGGCTTGTATTTGAACCCAATTGACTTCTGGGATCAACAAGTCTTCCAATTGACCCAATTCAGCTTCTTGGATTAACAAGTATCCATAACTTGATACGTTTGTTTTACCAAGTCACCAATTACGCACAATGTGACCCAATTCGCCTTCTCGGATCCCCAAGCACCTACTATTTGACTCCTTTCAACTTCACGAATCATTAAGGCTTGTATTTGAACCCAATTGACTTCTCGGATCAACAAGTCTTTCAATTGACCCAATTCGGCTTCTCGGATCAACAAGTATCCATAACTTGATCCATTTATTTTACCAAGTCACCAAGTACGCACAATGTTACCCAATTCGCCTTCTCGGATCAACAAGCACCAACTACTTGACTCTGTTCGACTTCACGAATCATTAAGGCTTGTATTTGAACCCAATTGACTTCTCGGATCAACAAGTCTTCCATTTGACTTAATTGGGCTTCTCGGATCAACAAGTCTCCATAACTTGATTCGTTTGTTTTATAAAGTCACCAAGTACGCACAATGTGACACAATTCGCCTTCTCGGATCGGCAAGCACCAACAATTTGACTCCGTTCGACTGCACGAATCTTTAAGGCTTGTATTTGATCCCAATTGACTTCTGGGATCAACAAGTCTTCCAATTGACCCAATTCGGCTCTCGGATCAACAAGTATCCATAACTTGATCCATTTGTTTTACCAAGTCACCAAGTACGCACAATGTGACCCAATTCGCCTTCTCGGATCATTAAGGCTTGTATTTGAACCCAATTGACTTCTCGGATCAACAAGTCTTCCATTTGACTTAATTGGGCTTCTCGTATCGAGAAGTATCCATAACTTGATCCGTTTATTATACCAAGTGACTAAGTACGCACAATGTGACCCAATTCGCCTTCTCGGATCATTAAGGCTTGTATTTGAACCCAATTGACTTCTGGGATCAACAAGTCTTCCAATTGACCCAATTCGGCTTCTCGGACCAACAAGTATCCATAACTTGATCCGTTAGTTATACCAAGTCACCAAGTACGCACAATGTGACCCAATTCGCCTTCTCGGATCAAAAAGCACCAACAATTTGACTCCGTTCGACTTCACGAATCATTAAGGCTTGTATTTGAACCCAATTGACTTCTCGGATCAACAAGTCTTCCATTCGACTTAATTGGGCTTCTCGGATCAACAAGTATCCATAACTTGATCCATTTGTTTTACCAAGTCACCAAGTACGCACAATGTGACCCAATTCGCCTTCTCGGATCAACAAGCACCAACTATTCGACTCCGTTCGACTTCACAAATCATTAAAGCTTGTATTTGAACCCAATTGACATCTCGGATCAACAAGTCTTCCATTTGACTTAATTGGGCTTCTCGGATCAACAAGTATCCATAACTTGATCCATTTGTTTTACCAAGTCACCAAGTACGCACAATGTGACCCAATTCGCCTTCTCGGATCAACAAGCACCCACAATTTGACTCCGTTCGACTTCACGAATCATTAAGGCTTGTATTTGAACCCAATTGACTTCTCGAATCAACAAGTCTTCCATTTGGCTTAATTGGGCTTCTCGGATCAACAAGTATCCATAACTTGATCCGTTTGTTTTACCAAGTCACCAAGTACGCACAATGTGACCCAATTCGCCTTCTCGGATCAACAAGCACCGACTATTTGACTCCGTTCACCTTCTCGGATCATTAAGGCTTGTATTTGAACCCAATTGACTTCTGGGATCAACAAGTCTTCCAATTGACCCAATTCGGCTTCTCGGACCGACAAGTATCCATAACTTGATCCGTTAGTTATACCAAGTCACCAAGTACGCACAATGTGACCCAATTCGCCTTCTCGGATCAAAAAGCACCAACAATTTGACTCCGTTCGACTTCACTAATCATTAAGGCTTGTATTTGAACCCAATTGACTTCTCGGATCAACAAGTCTTCCATTCGACTTAATTGGGCTTCTCTGATCAACAAGTATCCATAACTTAATCCATTTGTTTTACCAAGTCACCAAGTACGCACAATGTGACCCAATTCGCCTTCTCGGATCAACAAGCACCCACAATTTGACTACGTTCGACTTCACGAATCATTAAGACTTGTATTTGAACCCAATTGACTTCTCGGATCAACAAGTCTTTCAATTGACCCAGTTCGGCTCCTCGGATTAACAAGTATCCATAACTTGATCCGTTTGTTTTACCAAGTCACCAAGTACGCACAATGTTACCCAATTCGCCTTCTCGGATCACCAAGCACCAACTATTTAACTCTTTTCAACTTCACGGATCAATAAGGCTAGTATTTGAACCCAATTGACTTCTCGGATCAACAAGTCTTTCAATTGACCCAATTCGGCTCCTCGGATTAACAAGTATCCATAACTTGATCCGTTTGTTTTACCAAGTCACCAAGTACGCACAATGTGACCCAATTCGCCTTCTCGGATCAACAAGCACCAACTAATTGACTCCGTTCGATTTCACGAATCATTAAGGCTTGTATTTGAACCCAATTGACTCCTCGGATAAACAAGTCTTTCAATTGACCCAATTCGGCTTCTCGGATCAACAAGTATCCATAACTTGATCCATTTATTTTACCAAGTCACCAAGTACGCACAATGTTACCCAATTCGTCTTCTCGGATCAACAAGCACCAACTACTTGACTCTGTTCGACTTCACGAATCATTAAGGCTTGTATTTGAACCCAATTGACTTCTCGGATCAACAAGTCTTCCATTTGACTTAATTGGGCTTCTCGGATCAACAAGTCTCCATAACTTGATTCGTTTGTTTTATAAAGTCACCAAGTACGCACAATGTGACACAATTCGCCTTCTCGGATCGGCAAGCACCAACAATTTGACTCCGTTCGACTTCACGAATCTTTAAGGCTTGTATTTGATCCCAATTGACTTCTGGGATCAACAAGTCTTCCAATTGACCCAATTCGGCTCTCGGATCAACAAGTATCCATAACTTGATCCATTTGTTTTACCAAGTCACCAAGTACGCACAATGTGACCCAATTCTCCTTCTCGGATCAAAAAGCACCAACAATTTGACTCCGTTCGACTTCACGAATCATTAAGGCTTGTATTTGAACCCAATTGACTTCTCGGATCAACAAGTCTTCCATTCGACTTAATTGGGCTTCTCGGATCAACAAGTATCCATAACTTGATCCATTTGTTTTACCAAGTCACCAAGTACGCACAATGTGACCCAATTCGCCTTCTCGGATCAACAAGCACCCACAATTTGACTCCGTTCGACTTCACGAATCATTAAGGCTTGTATTTGAACCCAATTGACTTCTCGGATCAACAAGTCTTTCAATTGACCCAATTCGGCTCCTCGGATTAACAAGTATCCATAACTTGATCCGTTTGTTTTACCAAGTCACCAAGTACGCACAATGTGACCCAATTCGCCTTCTCGGATCACCAAGCACCAACTATTTAACTCCTTTCAACTTCACGAATCAATAAGGCTTGTATTTGAACCCAATTGACTTCTCGGATCAACAAGTCTTTCAATTGACCCAATTCGGCTCCTCGGATTAACAAGTATCCATAACTTGATCCGTTAGTTTTACCAAGTCACCAAGTACGCACAATGTGACCCAATTCGCCTTCTCGGATCAACAAGCACCAACTAATTGACTCCGTTCGATTTCACGACTCATTAAGGCTTGTATTTGAACCCAATTGACTCCTCGGATCAACAAGTCTTTCAATTGACCCAATTCGGCTTCTCGGATCAACAAGTATCCATAACTTGATCCATTTATTTTACCAAGTCACCAAGTACGCACAATGTGACCCAATTCGCCTTCTCGGATCAACAAGCACCAACTACTTGACTCTGTTCGACTTCACGAATCATTAAGGCTTGTATTTGAACCCAATTGACTTCTCGCATCAACAAGTCTTCCATTTGACTTAATTGGGCTTCTCGGATCAACAAGTCTCCATAACTTGATTCGTTTGTTTTATAAAGTCACCAAGTACGCACAATGTGACACAATTCGCCTTCTCGGATCGGCAAGCACCAACAATTTGACTCCGTTCGACTTCACGAATCTTTAAGGCTTGTATTTGATCCCAATTGACTTCTGGGATCAACAAGTCTTCCAATTGACCCAATTCGGCTCTCGGATCAACAAGTATCCATAACTTGATCCATTTGTTTTACCAAGTCACCAAGTACGCACAATGTGACCCAATTCGCCTTCTCGGATCATTAAGGCTTGTATTTGAACCCAATTGACTTCTCGGATCAACAAGTCTTCCATTTGACTTAATTGGGCTTCTCGTATCGAGAAGTATCCATAACTTGATCCGTTTATTATACCAAGTGACTAAGTACGCACAATGTGACCCAATTCGCCTTCTCGGATCATTAAGGCTTGTATTTGAACCCAATTGACTTCTGGGATCAACAAGTCTTCCAATTGACCCAATTCGGCTTCTCGGATCAACAAGTATCCATAACTTGATCCGTTTGTTATACCAAGTTACCACGTACGCACAATGTGACCCAATTCGCCTTCTCGGATCAACAAGCACCGACAATTTGACTCCGTTCGACTTCACGAATCATTAAGGCTTGTATTTGAACCCAATTGACTTCTCGAATCAACAAGTCTTCCATTTGACTTAATTGGGCTTCTCGGACCAACAAGTATCCATAACTTGATCCGTTTGTTTTACCAAGTCACCAAGTACGCACAATGTGACCCAATTCGCCTTCTCGGATCAACAAGGACCGACTATTTGACTCCGTTCGCCTTCTCGGATCATTAAGGCTTGTATTTGAACCCAATTGACTTCTGGGATCAACAAGTCTTCCAATTGACCCAATTCGGCTTCTCGGACCAACAAGTATCCATAACTTGATCCGTTAGTTATACCAAGTCACCAAGTACGCACAATGTGACCCAATTCACCTTCTCGGATCAAAAAGCACCAACAATTTGACTCCGTTCGACTTCACGAATCATTAAGGCTTGTATTTGAACCCAATTGACTTCTCGGATCAACAAGTCTTCCATTTGACTTAATTGGGCTTCTCGGATCAACAAGTATCCATAACTTGATCCATTTGTTTTACCAAGTCACAAAGTACGCACAATGTGACCCAATTCGCCTTCTCGGATCAACAAGCACCCACAATTTGACTCCGTTCGACTTCACGAATCATTAAGGCTTGTATTTGAACCCAATTGACTTCTCGAATCAACAAGTCTTCCATTTGACTTAATTGGGCTTCTCGGATCAACAAGTATCCATAACTTGATCCGTTTGTTTTACCAAGTCACCAAGTACGCACAATGTGACCCAATTCGCCTTCTCGGATCAACAAGCACCGACTATTTGACTCCGTTCACCTTCTCGGATCATTAAGGCTTGTATTTGAACCCAATTGACTTCTGGGATCAACAAGTCTTCCAATTGACCCAATTCGGCTTCTCGGACCGACAAGTATCCATAACTTGATCCGTTAGTTATACCAAGTCACCAAGTACGCACAATGTGACCCAATTCGCCTTCTCGGATCAAAAAGCACCAACAATTTGACTCCGTTCGACTTCACGAATCATTAAGGCTTGTATTTGAACCCAATTGACTTCTCGGATCAACAAGTCTTCCATTCGACTTAATTAGGCTTCTCTGATCAACAAGTATCCATAACTTGATCCATTTGTTTTACCAAGTCACCAAGTACGCACAATGTGACCCAATTCGCCTTCTCGGATCAACAAGCACCCACAATTTGACTCCGTTCGACTTCACGAATCATTAAGGCTTGTATTTGAACCCAATTGACTTCTCGGATCAACAAGTCTTTCAATTGACCCAGTTCGGCTCCTCGGATTAACAAGTATCCATAACTTGATCCGTTTGTTTTACCAAGTCACCAAGTACGCACAATGTGACCCAATTCGCCTTCTCGGATCACCAAGCACCAACTATTTAACTCTTTTCAACTTCACGGATCAATAAGGCTAGTATTTGAACCCAATTGACTTCTCGGATCAACAAGTCTTTCAATTGACCCAATTCGGCTCCTCGGATTAACAAGTATCCATAACTTGATCCGTTTGTTTTACAAAGTCACCAAGTACGCACAATATGACCCAATTCGCCTTCTCGGATCAACAAGCACCAACTAATTGACTCCGTTCGATTTCACGAATCATTAAGGCTTGTATTTGAACCCAATTGACTCCTCGGATCAACAAGTCTTTCAATTGACCCAATTCGGCCTCTCGGATCAACAAGTATCCATAACTTGATCCATTTATTTTACCAAGTCACCAAGTACGCACAATGTTACCCAATTCGCCTTCTCGGATCAACAAGCACCAACTACTTGACTCTGTTCGACTTCACGAATCATTAAGGCTTGTATTTGAACCCAATTGACTTCTCGGATCAACAAGTCTTCCATTTGACTTAATTGGGCTTCTCGGATCAACAAGTCTCCATAACTTGATTCGTTTGTTTTATAAAGTCACCAAGTACGCACAATGTGACACAATTCGCCTTCTCGGATCGGCAAGCACCAACAATTTGACTCCGTTCGACTTCACGAATCTTTAAGGCTTGTATTTGATCCCAATTGACTTCTGGGATCAACAAGTCTTCCAATTGACCCAATTCGGCTCTCGGATCAACAAGTATCCATAACTTGATCCATTTGTTTTACCAAGTCACCAAGTACGCACAATGTGACCCAATTCGCCTTCTCGGATCAAAAAGCACCAACAATTTGACTCCGTTCGACTTCACGAATCATTAAGGCTTGTATTTGAACCCAATTGACTTCTCGGATCAACAAGTCTTCCATTCGACTTAATTGGGCTTCTCGGATCAACAAGTATCCATAACTTGATCCATTTGTTTTACCAAGTCACCAAGTACGCACAATGTGACCCAATTCGCCTTCTCGGATCAACAAGCACCCACAATTTGACTCCGTTCGACTTCACGAATCATTAAGGCTTGTATTTGAACCCAATTGACTTCTCGGATCAACAAGTCTTTCAATTGACCCAATTCGGCTCCTCGGATTAACAAGTATCCATAACTTGATCCGTTTGTTTTACCAAGTCACCAAGTACGCACAATGTGACCCAATTCGCCTTCTCGGATCACCAAGCACCAACTATTTAACTCCTTTCAACTTCACGAATCAATAAGGCTTGTATTTGAACCCAATTGACTTCTCGGATCAACAAGTCTTTCAATTGACCCAATTCGGCTCCTCGGATTAACAAGTATCCATAACTTGATCCGTTTGTTTTACCAAGTCACCAAGTACGCACAATGTGACCCAATTCGCCTTCTCGGATCAACAAGCACCAACTAATTGACTCTGTTCGATTTCACGACTCATTAAGGCTTGTATTTGAACCCAATTGACTCCTCGGATCAACAAGTCTTTCAATTGACCCAATTCGGCTTCTCGGATCAACAAGTATCCATAACTTGATCCATTTATTTTACCAAGTCACCAAGTACGCACAATGTGACCCAATTCGCCTTCTCGGATCAACAAGCACCAACTACTTGACTCTGTTCGACTTCACGAATCATTAAGGCTTGTATTTGAACCCAATTGACTTCTCGGATCAACAAGTCTTCCATTTGACTTAATTGGGCTTCTCGGATCAACAAGTCTCCATAACTTGATTCGTTTGTTTTATAAAGTCACCAAGTACGCACAATGTGACACAATTCGCCTTCTCGGATCGACAAGCACCAACAATTTGACTCCGTTCGACTTCACGAATCTTTAAGGCTTGTATTTGATCCCAATTGACTTCTGGGATCAACAAGTCTTCCAATTGACCCAATTCGGCTCTCGGATCAACAAGTATCCATAACTTTATCCGTTTGTTATACCAAGTCACCAAGTACGCACAATGTGACCCAATTCGCCTTCTCGGATCAACAAGCACCAACAATTTGACTCCGTTCGACTTGACGAATCATTAAGGCTTGTATTTGAACCCAATTGACTTCTCGGATCAACAAGTCTTTCAATTGACCCAATTCGGCTTCTCGGATCAACAAGTATCCATAACTTGATCCGTTGTTTTACCAAGTCACCAAGTACGCACAATGTGACCCAATTCGCCTTCTCGGATCAACAAGCACCAACTATTCGACTCCGTTCGACTTCACGAATCATTAAAGCTTGTATTTGAACCCAATTGACATCTCGGATCAACAAGTCTTCCATTTGACTTAATTGGGCTTCTCGGATCAACAAGTATCCATAACTTGATTAATTTGTTTTATAAAGTCACCAAGTACGCACGATGTGACCCAATTCGCCTTCTCGGATCAACAAGCACCCACAATTTGACTCCGTTCGACTTCACGAATCATTAAGGCTTGTATTTGAAACCAATTGACTTCTCGGATCAACAAGTCTTTCAATTGATCCAATTCGGCTCCTCGGATTAACAAGTATCCATAACTTGATTCGTTTGTTTTACCAAGTCACCAAGTACGCACAATGTGACCCAATTCGCCTTCTCGGATCATTAAGGCTTGTATTTGAACCCAATTGACTTCTGGGATCAACAAGTCTTCCAATTGACCCAATTCGGCTTCTCGGACCAACAAGTATCCATAACTTGATCCGTTAGTTATACCAAGTCACCAAGTACGCACAATGTGACCCAATTCGCCTTCTCGGATCAACAAGCACCAACTACTTGACTCTGTTCGACTTCACGAATCATTAAGGCTTGTATTTGAACCCAATTGACTCCTCGGATCAACAAGTCTTTCAATTGACCCAATTCGGCTTCTCGGATCAACAAGTATCCATAACTTGATCCATTTATTTTACCAAGTCACCAAGTACGCACAATGTTACCCAATTCGCCTTCTCGGATCAACAAGCACCAACTACTTGACTCTGTTCGACTTCACGAATCATTAAGGCTTGTATTTGAACCCAATTGACTTCTCGGATCAACAAGTCTTCCATTTGACTTAATTGGGCTTCTCGGATCAACAAGTCTCCATAACTTGATTCGTTTGTTTTATAAAGTCACCAAGTACGCACAATGTGACACAATTCGCCTTCTCGGATCGGCAAGCACCAACAATTTGACTCCGTTCGACTTCACGAATCTTTAAGGCTTGTATTTGATCCCAATTGACTTCTGGGATCAACAAGTCTTCCAATTGACCCAATTCGGCTCTCGGATCAACAAGTATCCATAACTTGATCCATTTGTTTTACCAAGTCACCAAGTACGCACAATGTGACCCAATTCGCCTTCTCGGATCAAAAAGCACCAACAATTTGACTCCGTTCGACTTCACGAATCATTAAGGCTTGTATTTGAACCCAATTGACTTCTCGGATCAACAAGTCTTCCATTCGACTTAATTGGGCTTCTCGGATCAACAAGTATCCATAACTTGATCCATTTGTTTTACCAAGTCACCAAGTACGCACAATGTGACCCAATTCGCCTTCTCGGATCAACAAGCACCCACAATTTGACTCCGTTCGACTTCACGAATCATTAAGGCTTGTATTTGAACCCAATTGACTTCTCGGATCAACAAGTCTTTCAATTGACCCAATTCGGCTCCTCGGATTAACAAGTATCCATAACTTGATCCGTTTGTTTTACCAAGTCACCAAGTACGCACAATGTGACCCAATTCGCCTTCTCGGATCACCAAGCACCAACTATTTAACTCCTTTCAACTTCACGAATCAATAAGGCTTGTATTTGAACCCAATTGACTTCTCGGATCAACAAGTCTTTCAATTGACCCAATTCGGCTCCTCGGATTAACAAGTATCCATAACTTGATCCGTTTGTTTTACCAAGTCACCAAGTACGCACAATGTGACCCAATTCGCCTTCTCGGATCAACAAGCACCAACTAATTGACTCCGTTCGATTTCACGACTCATTAAGGCTTGTATTTGAACCCAATTGACTCCTCGGATCAACAAGTCTTTCAATTGACCCAATTCGGCTTCTCGGATCAACAAGTATCCATAACTTGATCCATTTATTTTACCAAGTCACCAAGTACGCACAATGTGACCCAATTCGCCTTCTCGGATCAACAAGCACCAACTACTTGACTCTGTTCGACTTCACGAATCATTAAGGCTTGTATTTGAACCCAATTGACTTCTCGGATCAACAAGTCTTCCATTTGACTTAATTGGGCTTCTCGGATCAACAAGTCTCCATAACTTGATTCGTTTGTTTTATAAAGTCACCAAGTACGCACAATGTGACACAATTCGCCTTCTCGGATCGACAAGCACCAACAATTTGACTCCGTTCGACTTCACGAATCTTTAAGGCTTGTATTTGATCCCAATTGACTTCTGGGATCAACAAGTCTTCCAATTGACCCAATTCGGCTCTCGGATCAACAAGTATCCATAACTTTATCCGTTTGTTATACCAAGTCACCAAGTACGCACAATGTGACCCAATTCGCCTTCTCGGATCAACAAGCACCAACAATTTGACTCCGTTCGACTTGACGAATCATTAAGGCTTGTATTTGAACCCAATTGACTTCTCGGATCAACAAGTCTTTCAATTGACCCAATTCGGCTTCTCGGATCAACAAGTATCCATAACTTGATCCGTTGTTTTACCAAGTCACCAAGTACGCACAATGTGACCCAATTCGCCTTCTCGGATCAACAAGCACCAACTATTCGACTCCGTTCGACTTCACGAATCATTAAAGCTTGTATTTGAACCCAATTGACATCTCGGATCAACAAGTCTTCCATTTGACTTAATTGGGCTTCTCGGATCAACAAGTATCCATAACTTGATTAATTTGTTTTATAAAGTCACCAAGTACGCACGATGTGACCCAATTCGCCTTCTCGGATCAACAAGCACCCACAATTTGACTCCGTTCGACTTCACGAATCATTAAGGCTTGTATTTGAAACCAATTGACTTCTCGGATCAACAAGTCTTTCAATTGATCCAATTCGGCTCCTCGGATTAACAAGTATCCATAACTTGATTCGTTTGTTTTAGCAAGTCACCAAGTACGCACAATGTGACCCAATTCGCCTTCTCGGATCATTAAGGCTTGTATTTGAACCCAATTGACTTCTGGGATCAACAAGTCTTCCAATTGACCCAATTCGGCTTCTCGGACCAACAAGTATCCATAACTTGATCCGTTAGTTATACCAAGTCACCAAGTACGCACAATGTGACCCAATTCGCCTTCTCGGATCAACAAGCACCAACTACTTGACTCTGTTCGACTTCACGAATCATTAAGGCTTGTATTTGAACCCAATTGACTCCTCGGATCAACAAGTCTTTCAATTGACCCAATTCGGCTTCTCGGATCAACAAGTATCCATAACTTGATCCATTTATTTTACCAAGTCACCAAGTACGCACAATGTTACCCAATTCGCCTTCTCGGATCAACAAGCACCAACTACTTGACTCTGTTCGACTTCACGAATCATTAAGGCTTGTATTTGAACCCAATTGACTTCTCGGATCAACAAGTCTTCCATTTGACTTAATTGGGCTTCTCGGATCAACAAGTCTCCATAACTTGATTCGTTTGTTTTATAAAGTCACCAAGTACGCACAATGTGACACAATTCGCCTTCTCGGATCGGCAAGCACCAACAATTTGACTCCGTTCGACTTCACGAATCTTTAAGGCTTGTATTTGATCCCAATTGACTTCTGGGATCAACAAGTCTTCCAATTGACCCAATTCGGCTCTCGGATCAACAAGTATCCATAACTTGATCCATTTGTTTTACCAAGTCACCAAGTACGCACAATGTGACCCAATTCGCCTTCTCGGATCAAAAAGCACCAACAATTTGACTCCGTTCGACTTCACGAATCATTAAGGCTTGTATTTGAACCCAATTGACTTCTCGGATCAACAAGTCTTCCATTCGACTTAATTGGGCTTCTCGGATCAACAAGTATCCATAACTTGATCCATTTGTTTTACCAAGTCACCAAGTACGCACAATGTGACCCAATTCGCCTTCTCGGATCAACAAGCACCCACAATTTGACTCCGTTCGACTTCACGAATCATTAAGGCTTGTATTTGAACCCAATTGACTTCTCGGATCAACAAGTCTTTCAATTGACCCAATTCGGCTCCTCGGATTAACAAGTATCCATAACTTGATCCGTTTGTTTTACCAAGTCACCAAGTACGCACAATGTGACCCAATTCGCCTTCTCGGATCACCAAGCACCAACTATTTAACTCCTTTCAACTTCACGAATCAATAAGGCTTGTATTTGAACCCAATTGACTTCTCGGATCAACAAGTCTTTCAATTGACCCAATTCGGCTCCTCGGATTAACAAGTATCCATAACTTGATCCGTTTGTTTTACCAAGTCACCAAGTACGCACAATGTGACCCAATTCGCCTTCTCGGATCAACAAGCACCAACTAATTGACTCCGTTCGATTTCACGACTCATTAAGGCTTGTATTTGAACCCAATTGACTCCTCGGATCAACAAGTCTTTCAATTGACCCAATTCGGCTTCTCGGATCAACAAGTATCCATAACTTGATCCATTTATTTTACCAAGTCACCAAGTACGCACAATGTGACCCAATTCGCCTTCTCGGATCAACAAGCACCAACTACTTGACTCTGTTCGACTTCACGAATCATTAAGGCTTGTATTTGAACCCAATTGACTTCTCGGATCAACAAGTCTTCCATTTGACTTAATTGGGCTTCTCGGATCAACAAGTCTCCATAACTTGATTCGTTTGTTTTATAAAGTCACCAAGTACGCACAATGTGACACAATTCGCCTTCTCGGATCGACAAGCACCAACAATTTGACTCCGTTCGACTTCACGAATCTTTAAGGCTTGTATTTGATCCCAATTGACTTCTGGGATCAACAAGTCTTCCAATTGACCCAATTCGGCTCTCGGATCAACAAGTATCCATAACTTTATCCGTTTGTTATACCAAGTCACCAAGTACGCACAATGTGACCCAATTCGCCTTCTCGGATCAACAAGCACCAACAATTTGACTCCGTTCGACTTGACGAATCATTAAGGCTTGTATTTGAACCCAATTGACTTCTCGGATCAACAAGTCTTTCAATTGACCCAATTCGGCTTCTCGGATCAACAAGTATCCATAACTTGATCCGTTGTTTTACCAAGTCACCAAGTACGCACAATGTGACCCAATTCGCCTTCTCGGATCAACAAGCACCAACTATTCGACTCCGTTCGACTTCACGAATCATTAAAGCTTGTATTTGAACCCAATTGACATCTCGGATCAACAAGTCTTCCATTTGACTTAATTGGGCTTCTCGGATCAACAAGTATCCATAACTTGATTAATTTGTTTTATAAAGTCACCAAGTACGCACGATGTGACCCAATTCGCCTTCTCGGATCAACAAGCACCCACAATTTGACTCCGTTCGACTTCACGAATCATTAAGGCTTGTATTTGAAACCAATTGACTTCTCGGATCAACAAGTCTTTCAATTGATCCAATTCGGCTCCTCGGATTAACAAGTATCCATAACTTGATTCGTTTGTTTTACCAAGTCACCAAGTACGCACAATGTGACCCAATTCGCCTTCTCGGATCACTAAGGCTTGTATTTGAACCCAATTGACTTCTGGGATCAACAAGTCTTCCAATTGACCCAATTCGGCTTCTCGGACCAACAAGTATCCATAACTTGATCCGTTAGTTATACCAAGTCACCAAGTACGCACAATGTGACCCAATTCGCCTTCTCGGATCAACAAGCACCAACTACTTGACTCTGTTCGACTTCACGAATCATTAAGGCTTGTATTTGAACCCAATTGACTTCTCGGATCAACAAGTCTTCCATTTGACTTAATTGGGCTTCTCGTATCGAGAAGTATCCATAACTTGATCCGTTTATTATACCAAGTGACTAAGTACGCACAATGTGACCCAATTCGCCTTCTCGGATCATTAAGGCTTGTATTTGAACCCAATTGACTTCTGGGATCAACAAGTCTTCCAATTGACCCAATTCGGCTTCTCGGATCAACAAGTATCCATAACTTGATCCGTTTGTTATACCAAGTTACCAAGTACGCACAATGTGACCCAATTCGCCTTCTCGGATCAACAAGCACCGACAATTTGACTCCGTTCGACTTCACGAATCATTAAGGCTTGTATTTGAACCCAATTGACTTCTCGAATCAACAAGTCTTCCATTTGACTTAATTGGGCTTCTCGGACCAACAAGTATCCATAACTTGATCCGTTTGTTTTACCAAGTCACCAAGTACGCACAATGTGACCCAATTCGCCTTCTCGGATCAACAAGGACCGACTATTTGACTCCGTTCGCCTTCTCGGATCATTAAGGCTTGTATTTGAACCCAATTGACTTCTGGGATCAACAAGTCTTCCAATTGACCCAATTCGGCTTCTCGGACCAACAAGTATCCATAACTTGATCCGTTAGTTATACCAAGTCACCAAGTACGCACAATGTGACCCAATTCGCCTTCTCGGATCAAAAAGCACCAACAATTTGACTCCGTTCGACTTCACGAATCATTAAGGCTTGTATTTGAACCCAATTGACTTCTCGGATCAACAAGTCTTCCATTCGACTTAATTGGGCTTCTCGGATCAACAAGTATCCATAACTTGATCCATTTGTTTTACCAAGTCACCAAGTACGCACAATGTGACCCAATTCGCCTTCTCGGATCAACAAGCACCAACTATTCGACTCCGTTCGACTTCACGAATCATTAAAGCTTGTATTTGAACCCAATTGACATCTCGGATCAACAAGTCTTCCATTTGACTTAATTGGGCTTCTCGGATCAACAAGTATCCATAACTTGATCCATTTGTTTTACCAAGTCACCAAGTACGCACAATGTGACCCAATTCGCCTTCTCGGATCAACAAGCACCCACAATTTGACTCCGTTCGACTTCACAAATCATTAAGGCTTGTATTTGAACCCAATTGACTTCTCGAATCAACAAGTCTTCCATTTGACTTAATTGGGCTTCTCGGATCAACAAGTATCCATAACTTGATCCGTTTGTTTTACCAAGTCACCAAGTACGCACAATGTGACCCAATTCGCCTTCTCGGATCAACAAGCACCGACTATTTGACTCCGTTCACCTTCTCGGATCATTAAGGCTTGTATTTGAACCCAATTGACTTCTGGGATCAACAAGTCTTCCAATTTACCCAATTCGGCTTCTCGGACCGACAAGTATCCATAACTTGATCCGTTAGTTATACCAAGTCACCAAGTACGCACAATGTGACCCAATTCGCCTTCTCGGATCAAAAAGCACCAACAATTTGACTCCGTTCGACTTCACGAATTATTAAGGCTTGTATTTGAACCCAATTGACTTCTCGGATCAACAAGTCTTCCATTCGACTTAATTGGGCTTCTCTGATCAACAAGTATCCATAACTTGATCCATTTGTTTTACCAAGTCACCAAGTACGCACAATGTGACCCAATTCGCCTTCTCGGATCAACAAGCACCCACAATTTGACTCCGTTCGACTTCACGAATCATTAAGGCTTGTATTTGAACCCAATTGACTTCTCGGATCAACAAGTCTTTCAATTGACCCAGTTCGGCTCCTCGGATTAACAAGTATCCATAACTTGATCCGTTTGTTTTACCAAGTCACCAAGTACGCACAATGTGACCCAATTCGCCTTCTCGGATCACCAAGCACCAACTATTTAACTCTTTTCAACTTCACGGATCAATAAGGCTAGTATTTGAACCCAATTGACTTCTCGGATCAACAAGTCTTTCAATTGACCCAATTCGGCTCCTCGGATTAACAAGTATCCATAACTTGATCCGTTTGTTTTACCAAGTCACCAAGTACGCACAATGTGACCCAATTCGCCTTCTCGGATCAACAAGCACCAACTAATTGACTCCGTTCGATTTCACGAATCATTAAGGCTTGTATTTGAACCCAATTGACTCCTCGGATCAACAAGTCTTTCAATTGACCCAATTCGGCTTCTCGGATCAACAAGTATCCACAACTTGATCCATTTATTTTACCAAGTCACCAAGTACGCACAATGTTACCCAATTCGCCTTCTCGGATCAACAAGCACCAACTACTTGACTCTGTTCGACTTCACGAATCATTAAGGCTTGTATTTGAACCCAATTGACTTCTCGGATCAACAAGTCTTCCATTTGACTTAATTGGGCTTCTCGGATCAACAAGTCTCCATAACTTGATTCGTTTGTTTTATAAAGTCACCAAGTACGCACAATGTGACACAATTCGCCTTCTCGGATCGGCAAGCACCAACAATTTGACTCCGTTCGACTTCACGAATCTTTAAGGCTTGTATTTGATCCCAATTGACTTCTGGGATCAACAAGTCTTCCAATTGACCCAATTCGGCTCTCGGATCAACAAGTATCCATAACTTGATCCATTTGTTTTACCAAGTCACCAAGTACGCACAATGTGACCCAATTCGCCTTCTCGGATCAAAAAGCACCAACAATTTGACTCC
The DNA here is from genome assembly GCA_958295605.1 of Ajuga chamaepitys. Lineage (NCBI taxonomy): Eukaryota > Viridiplantae > Streptophyta > Magnoliopsida > Lamiales > Lamiaceae > Ajuga > Ajuga chamaepitys. Next base: position 38,963,491 of record OY282495.1, read on the forward strand.
GTTCGACTTCACGAATCATTAAGGCTTGTATTTGAACCCAATTGACTTCTCGGATCAACAAGTCTTCCATTCGACTTAATTGGGCTTCTCGGATCAACAAGTATCCATAACTTGATCCATTTGTTTTACCAAGTCACCAAGTACGCACAATGTGACCCAATTCGCCTTCTCGGATCAACAAGCACCCACAATTTGACTCCGTTCGACTTCACGAATCATTAAGGCTTGTATTTGAACCCAATTGACTTCTTGGATCAACAAGTCTTTCAATTGACCCAATTCGGCTCCTCGGATTAACAAGTATCCATAACTTGATCCGTTTGTTTTACCAAGTCACCAAGTACGCACTATGTGACCCAATTCGCCTTCTCGGATCACCAAGCACCAACTATTTAACTCCTTTCAACTTCACGAATCAATAAGGCTTGTATTTGAACCCAATTGACTTCTCGGATCAACAAGTCTTTCAATTGACCCAATTCGGCTCCTCGGATTAACAAGTATCCATAACTTGATCCGTTTGTTTTACCAAGTCACCAAGTACGCACAATGTGACCCAATTCGCCTTCTCGGATCAACAAGCACCAACTAATTGACTCCGTTCGATTTCACGACTCATTAAGGCTTGTATTTGAACCCAATTGACTCCTCGGATCAACAAGTCTTTCAATTGACCCAATTCGGCTTCTCGGATCAACAAGTATCCATAACTTGATCCATTTATTTTACCAAAGTCACCAAGTACGCACAATGTGACCCAATTCGCCTTCTCGGATCAACAAGCACCAACTACTTGACTCTGTTCGACTTCACGAATCATTAAGGCTTGTATTTGAACCCAATTGACTTCTCGGATCAACAAGTCTTCCATTTGACTTAATTGGGCTTCTCGGATCAACAAGTCTCCATAACTTGATTCGTTTGTTTTATAAAGTCACCAAGTACGCACAATGTGACACAATTCGCCTTCTCGGATCGACAAGCACCAACAATTTGACTCCGTTCGACTTCACGAATCTTTAAGGCTTGTATTTGATCCCAATTGACTTCTGGGATCAACAAGTCTTCCAATTGACCCAATTCGGCTCTCGGATCAACAAGTATCCATAACTTTATCCGTTTGTTATACCAAGTCACCAAGTACGCACAATGTGACCCAATTCGCCTTCTCGGATCAACAAGCACCAACAATTTGACTCCGTTCGACTTGACGAATCATTAAGGCTTGTATTTGAACCCAATTGAATTCTCGGATCAACAAGTCTTTCAATTGACCCAATTCGGCTTCTCGGATCAACAAGTATCCATAACTTGATCCGTTGTTTTACCAAGTCACCAAGTACGCACAATGTGACCCAATTCGCCTTCTCGGATCAACAAGCACCAACTATTCGACTCCGTTCGACTTCACAAATCATTAAAGCTTGTATTTGAACCCAATTGACATCTCGGATCAACAAGTCTTCCATTTGACTTAATTGGGCTTCTCGGATCAACAAGTATCCATAACTTGATTAATTTGTTTTATAAAGTCACCAAGTACGCACGATGTGACCCAATTCGCCTTCTCGGATCAACAAGCACCCACAATTTGACTCCGTTCGACTTCACGAATCATTATGGCTTGTATTTGAAACCAATTGACTTCTCGGATCAACAAGTCTTTCAATTGACCCAATTCGGCTCCTCGGATTAACAAGTATCCATAACTTGATTCGTTTGTTTTACCAAGTCACCAAGTACGCACAATGTGACCCAATTCGCCTTCTCGGATCATTAAGGCTTGTATTTGAACCCAATTGACTTCTGGGATCAACAAGTCTTCCAATTGACCCAATTCGGCTTCTCGGACCAGCAAGTATCCATAACTTGATCCGTTAGTTATACCAAGTCACCAAGTACGCACAATGTGACCCAATTCGCCTTCTCGGATCATTAAGGCTTGTATTTGAACCCAATTGACTTCTCGGATCAACAAGTCTTCCATTCGACTTAATTGGGCTTCTCGGATCAACAAGTATCCATAACTTGATCCATTTGTTTTACCAAGTCACCAAGTACGCACAATGTGACCCAATTCGCCTTCTCGGATCAACAAGCACCAACTATTCGACTCCGTTCGACTTCACGAATCATTAAAGCTTGTATTTGAACCCAATTGACATCTCGGATCAACAAGTCTTCCATTTGACTTAATTGGGCTTCTCGGATCAACAAGTATCCATAACTTGATCCATTTGTTTTACCAAGTCACCAAGTACGCACAATGTGACCCAATTCGCCTTCTCGGATCAACAAGCACCCACAATTTGACTCCGTTCGACTTCACGAATCATTAAGGCTTGTATTTGAACCCAATTGACTTCTCGAATCAACAAGTCTTCCATTTGACTTAATTGGGCTTCTCGGATCAACAAGTATCCATAACTTGATCCGTTTCTTTTACCAAGTCACCAAAAACGCACAATGTGACCTAATTCGCCTTCTCGGATCAACAAGCACCGACTATTTGACTCCGTTCGCCTTCTCGGATCATTAAGGCTTGTATTTGAACCCAATTGACTTCTGGGATCAACAAGTCTTCCAATTGACCAAATTCGGCTTCTCGGACCAACAGGTATCCATAACTTGATCCGTTAGTTATACCAAGTCACCAAGTACGTACAATGTGACCCAATTCGCCTTCTCGGATCAAAAAGCACCAACAATTTGACTCCGTTCGACTTCACGAATCATTAAGGCTTGTATTTGAACCCAATTGACTTCTCGGATCAACAAGTCTTCCATTCGACTTAATTGGGCTTCTCGGATCAACAAGTATCCATAACTTGATCCATTTGTTTTACCAAGTCACCAAGTACGCACAATGTGACCCAATTCGCCTTCTCGGATCAACAAGCACCCACAATTTGACTCCGTTCGACTTCACGAATCATTAAGGCTTGTATTTGAACCCAATTGACTTCTCGGATCAACAAGTCTTTCAATTGACCCAATTCGGCTCCTCGGATTAACAAGTATCCATAACTTGATCCGTTTGTTTTACCAAGTCACCAAGTACGCACAATGTGACCCAATTCGCCTTCTCGGATCACCAAGCACCAACTATTTAACTCCTTTCAACTTCACGAATCAATAAGGCTTTGTATTTGAACCCAATTGACTTCTCGGATCAACAAGTCTTTCAATTGACCCAATTCGGCTCCTCGGATTAACAAGTATCCATAACTTGATCCGTTTGTTTTACCAAGTCACCAAGTACGCACAATGTGACCCAATTCGCCTTCTCGGATCAACAAGAACCAACTAATTGACTCCGTTCGATTTCACGACTCATTAATGCTTGTATTTGAACCCAATTGACTCCTCGGATCAACAAGTCTTTCAATTGACCCAATTCGGCTTCTCGGATCAACAAGTATCCATAACTTGATCCATTTATTTTACCAAGTCACCAAGTACGCACAATGTGACCCAATTCGCCTTCTCGGATCAACAAGCACCAACTACTTGACTCTGTTCGACTTCACGAATCATTAAGGCTTGTATTTGAACCCAATTGACTTCTGGGATCAACAAGTCTTCCATTTGACTTAATTGGGCTTCTCGGATCAACAAGTCTCCATAACTTGATTAATTTGTTTTATAAAGTCACCAAGTACGCACGATGTGACCCAATTCGCCTTCTCGGATCAACAAGCACCCACAATTTGACTCCGTTCGACTTCACGAATCATTAAGGCTTGTATTTGAAACCAATTGACTTCTCGGATCAACAAGTCTTTCAATTGACCCAATTCGGCTCCTCGGATTAACAAGTATCCATAACTTGATTCGTTTGTTTTACCAAGTCACCAAGTACGCACAATGTGACCCAATTCGCCTTCTCGGATCACCAAGCACCAACTATTTAACTCCTTTCAACTTCACGAATCAATAAGGCTTTGTATTTGAACCCAATTGACTTCTCGGATCAACAAGTCTTTCAATTGACCCAATTCGGCTCCTCGGATTAACAAGTATCCATAACTTGATCCGTTTGTTTTACCAAGTCACCAAGTACGCACAATGTGACCCAATTCGCCTTCTCGGATCAACAAGCACCAACTAATTGACTCCGTTCGATTTCACGACTCATTAAGGCTTGTATTTGAACCCAATTGACTCCTCGGATCAACAAGTCTTTCAATTGACCCAATTCGGCTTCTCGGATCAACAAGTATCCATAACTTGATCCATTTATTTTACCAAAGTCACCAAGTACGCACAATGTGACCCAATTCGCCTTCTCGGATCAACAAGCACCAACTACTTGACTCTGTTCGACTTCACGAATCATTAAGGCTTGTATTTGAACCCAATTGACTTCTCGGATCAACAAGTCTTCCATTTGACTTAATTGGGCTTCTCGGATCAACAAGTCTCCATAACTTGATTCGTTTGTTTTATAAAGTCACCAAGTACGCACAATGTGACACAATTCGCCTTCTCGGATCGACAAGCACCAACAATTTGACTCCGTTCGACTTCACGAATCTTTAAGGCTTGTATTTGATCCCAATTGACTTCTGGGATCAACAAGTCTTCCAATTGACCCAATTCGGCTCTCGGATCAACAAGTATCCATAACTTTATCCGTTTGTTATACCAAGTCACCAAGTACGCACAATGTGACCCAATTCGCCTTCTCGGATCAACAAGCACCAACAATTTGACTCCGTTCGACTTGACGAATCATTAAGGCTTGTATTTGAACCCAATTGAATTCTCGGATCAACAAGTCTTTCAATTGACCCAATTCGGCTTCTCGGATCAACAAGTATCCATAACTTGATCCGTTGTTTTACCAAGTCACCAAGTACGCACAATGTGACCCAATTCGCCTTCTCGGATCAACAAGCACCAACTATTCGACTCCGTTCGACTTCACAAATCATTAAAGCTTGTATTTGAACCCAATTGACATCTCGGATCAACAAGTCTTCCATTTGACTTAATTGGGCTTCTCGGATCAACAAGTATCCATAACTTGATTAATTTGTTTTATAAAGTCACCAAGTACGCACGATGTGACCCAATTCGCCTTCTCGGATCAACAAGCACCCACAATTTGACTCCGTTCGACTTCACGAATCATTATGGCTTGTATTTGAAACCAATTGACTTCTCGGATCAACAAGTCTTTCAATTGACCCAATTCGGCTCCTCGGATTAACAAGTATCCATAACTTGATTCGTTTGTTTTACCAAGTCACCAAGTACGCACAATGTGACCCAATTCGCCTTCTCGGATCATTAAGGCTTGTATTTGAACCCAATTGACTTCTGGGATCAACAAGTCTTCCAATTGACCCAATTCGGCTTCTCGGACCAGCAAGTATCCATAACTTGATCCGTTAGTTATACCAAGTCACCAAGTACGCACAATGTGACCCAATTCGCCTTCTCGGATCATTAAGGCTTGTATTTGAACCCAATTGACTTCTCGGATCAACAAGTCTTCCATTCGACTTAATTGGGCTTCTCGGATCAACAAGTATCCATAACTTGATCCATTTGTTTTACCAAGTCACCAAGTACGCACAATGTGACCCAATTCGCCTTCTCGGATCAACAAGCACCAACTATTCGACTCCGTTCGACTTCACGAATCATTAAAGCTTGTATTTGAACCCAATTGACATCTCGGATCAACAAGTCTTCCATTTGACTTAATTGGGCTTCTCGGATCAACAAGTATCCATAACTTGATCCATTTGTTTTACCAAGTCACCAAGTACGCACAATGTGACCCAATTCGCCTTCTCGGATCAACAAGCACCCACAATTTGACTCCGTTCGACTTCACGAATCATTAAGGCTTGTATTTGAACCCAATTGACTTCTCGAATCAACAAGTCTTCCATTTGACTTAATTGGGCTTCTCGGATCAACAAGTATCCATAACTTGATCCGTTTCTTTTACCAAGTCACCAAAAACGCACAATGTGACCTAATTCGCCTTCTCGGATCAACAAGCACCGACTATTTGACTCCGTTCGCCTTCTCGGATCATTAAGGCTTGTATTTGAACCCAATTGACTTCTGGGATCAACAAGTCTTCCAATTGACCAAATTCGGCTTCTCGGACCAACAGGTATCCATAACTTGATCCGTTAGTTATACCAAGTCACCAAGTACGTACAATGTGACCCAATTCGCCTTCTCGGATCAAAAAGCACCAACAATTTGACTCCGTTCGACTTCACGAATCATTAAGGCTTGTATTTGAACCCAATTGACTTCTCGGATCAACAAGTCTTCCATTCGACTTAATTGGGCTTCTCGGATCAACAAGTATCCATAACTTGATCCATTTGTTTTACCAAGTCACCAAGTACGCACAATGTGACCCAATTCGCCTTCTCGGATCAACAAGCACCCACAATTTGACTCCGTTCGACTTCACGAATCATTAAGGCTTGTATTTGAACCCAATTGACTTCTCGGATCAACAAGTCTTTCAATTGACCCAATTCGGCTCCTCGGATTAACAAGTATCCATAACTTGATCCGTTTGTTTTACCAAGTCACCAAGTACGCACAATGTGACCCAATTCGTCTTCTCGGATCACCAAGCACCAACTATTTAACTCCTTTCAACTTCACGAATCAATAAGGCTTTGTATTTGAACCCAATTGACTTCTCGGATCAACAAGTCTTTCAATTGACCCAATTCGGCTCCTCGGATTAACAAGTATCCATAACTTGATCCGTTTGTTTTACCAAGTCACCAAGTACGCACAATGTGACCCAATTCGCCTTCTCGGATCAACAAGAACCAACTAATTGACTCCGTTCGATTTCACGACTCATTAATGCTTGTATTTGAACCCAATTGACTCCTCGGATCAACAAGTCTTTCAATTGACCCAATTCGGCTTCTCGGATCAACAAGTATCCATAACTTGATCCATTTATTTTACCAAGTCACCAAGTACGCACAATGTGACCCAATTCGCCTTCTCGGATCAACAAGCACCAACTACTTGACTCTGTTCGACTTCACGAATCATTAAGGCTTGTATTTGAACCCAATTGACTTCTGGGATCAACAAGTCTTCCATTTGACTTAATTGGGCTTCTCGGATCAACAAGTCTCCATAACTTGATTAATTTGTTTTATAAAGTCACCAAGTACGCACGATGTGACCCAATTCGCCTTCTCGGATCAACAAGCACCCACAATTTGACTCCGTTCGACTTCACGAATCATTAAGGCTTGTATTTGAAACCAATTGACTTCTCGGATCAACAAGTCTTTCAATTGACCCAATTCGGCTCCTCGGATTAACAAGTATCCATAACTTGATTCGTTTGTTTTACCAAGTCACCAAGTACGCACAATGTGACCCAATTCGCCTTCTCGGATCACCAAGCACCAACTATTTAACTCCTTTCAACTTCACGAATCAATAAGGCTTGTATTTGAACCCAATTGACTTCTCGGATCAACAAGTCTTTCAATTGACCCAATTCGGCTCCTCGGATTAACAAGTATCCATAACTTGATCCGTTTGTTTTACCAAGTCACCAAGTACGCACAATGTGACCCAATTCGCCTTCTCGGATCAACAAGCACCAACTAATTGACTCCGTTCGATTTCACGAATCATTAAGGCTTGTATTTGAACCCAATTGACTTCTCGGGTCAACAAGTCTTTCAATTGACCCAATTCGGCTTCTCGGACCAACAAATATCCATAACTTGATCCGTTTGTTATACCAAGTCACCAAGTACACACAATGTGACCCAATTCGCCTTCTCGGATCAACAAGCACCAACAATTTGACTCCGATCGACTTCACGAATCATTAAGGCTTGTATTTGAACCCAATTGACTTCTCGGATCAACAAGTCTTCCATTCGACTTAATTGGGCTTCTCGGATCAAAAAGTATCCATAACTTGATCCATTTGTTTTACCAAGTCACCAAGTACGCACAATGTGACCCAATTCGCCTTCTCGGATCATTAAGGCTTGTATTTGAACCTAATTGACTTCTCGGATCAACAAGTCTTCCATTTGACTTAATTGGGTTTCTCGTATCGACAAGTATCCATAACTTGATCCGTTTATTATACCAAGTCACTAAGTACGCACAGTGTGACCCAATTCGCCTTCTCGGATCATTAAGGCTTGTATTTGAACCCAATTGACTTCTCGGATCAACAAGTCTTTCAATTGACCCAATTCGGCTTTTCGGATCAACAAGTATCCATAACTTGATCCGTTGTTTTACCAAGTCACCAAGTACGCACAATGTGACCCAATTCGCCTTCTCGGATCAACAAGCACCAACTATTCGACTCCGTTCGACTTCACGAATCATTAAAACTTGTATATGAACCCAATTGACATCTCGGATCAACAAGTCTTCCATTTGACTTAATTGGGCTTCTCGGATCAACAAGTATCCATAACTTGATTAATTTGTTTTATAAAGTCACCAAGTACGCACGATGTGACCCAATTCGCCTTCTCGGATCAACAAGCACCCACAATTTGACTCCGTTCGACTTCACGAATCATTAAGGCTTGTATTTGAACCCAATTGACTTCTCGGATCAACAAGTCTTCCATTCGACTTAATTGGGCTTCTCGGATCAACAAGTATCCATAACTTGATCCATTTGTTTTACCAAGTCACCAAGTACGCACAATGTGACCCAATTCGCCTTCTCGGATCATTAAGGCTTGTATTTGAACCCAATTGACTTCTCGGATCAACAAGTCTTCCATTTGACTTAATTGGGCTTCTCGGATCAACTAGTATCCATAACTTGATCCGTTTGTTATACCAAGTTACCAAGTACGCACAATGTGACACAATTCGCCTTCTCGGATCGACAAGCACCAACAATTTGACTCCGTTCGACTTCACGAATCTTTAAGGCTTGTATTTGAACCCAATTGACTTCTGGGATCAACAAGTCTTCCAATTGACCCAATTCGGCTCTCGGATCAACAAGTATCCATAACTTTATCCGTTTGTTATACCAAGTCACCAAGTACGCACAATGTGACCCAATTCGCCTTCTCGGATCAACAAGCACCAACAATTTGACTCCGTTCGTCTTTACGAATCATTAAGGCTTGTATTTGAACCCAATTGACTTCTCGGATCAACAAGTCTTTCAATTGACCCAATTCGGCTTCTCGGATCAACAAGTATCCATAACTTGATCCGTTGTTTTACCAAGTCACCAAGTACGCACAATGTGACCCAATTCGCCTTCTCGGATCAACAAGCGCCAACTATTCGACTCCGTTCGACTTCACGAATCATTAAGGCTTGTATTTGAACCCAATAGACTTCTCGGATCAACAAGTCTTCCATTTGACTTAATTGGGCTTCTCGGATCAACAAGTATCCAGAACTTGATTCATTTGTTTTATAATGTCACCAAGTACGCACGATGTGACCCAATTCGCCTTCTCGGATCAACAAGCACCCACAATTTGACTCCGTTCGACTTCACGAATCATTAAGGCTTGTATTTGAACCCAATTGACTTCTCGGATCAACAAGTCTTCCATTCGACTGAATTGGGCTTCTCGGATCAACAAGTATCCATAACTTGATCCATTTGTTTTACCAAGTCACCAAGTACGCACAATGTGACCCAATTCGCCTTCTCGGATCATTAAGGCTTGTATTAGAACCCAATTGACTTCTCGGATCAACAAGTCTTCCATTTGACTTAATTGGGCTTCTCGTATCGACAAGTATCCATAACTTGATCCGTTTATTATACCAAGTCACTAAGTACGCACAATATGACCCAATTCGCCTTCTCGGATCATTAAGGCTTGTATTTGAACCCAATTGACTTCTGGGATCAACAAGTCTTCCAATTGACCCAATTCGGCTTCTCGGATCAACAAGTATCCATAACTTGATCCGTTTGTTATACCAAGTTACCAAGTACGCACAATGTGACCCAATTCGCCTTTTCGGATCAACAAGCACCAACAATTTGACTCCGTTCGACTTCACGAATCATTAAGGCTTGTATTTGAACCCAATTGACTTCTCGAATCAACAAGTCTTCCATTTGACTTAATTGGGCTTCTCGGATCAACAAGTATCCATAACTTGATCCGTTTGTTTTACCAAGTCACCAAGTACGCACAATGTGACCCAATTCGCCTTCTCGGATCAACAAGCACCGACTATTTGACTCCGTTCGACTTCACGAATCATTAAGGCTTGTATTTGAACCAAATTGACTCCTCGGATCAACAAGTCTTTCAATTGACCCAATTCGGCTTCTTGGATCAACAAGTATCCATAACTTGATCCATTTGTTTTACCAAGTCACCAAGTACGCACAATGTGACCCAATTCGCCTTCTCGGATAAACAAGCACCAACTACTTGACTCTGTTCGACTTCACGAATCATTAAGGCTTGTATTTGAAGCCAATTGACTTCTCGGATCAACAAGTCTTCCATTTGACTTAATTGGGCTTCTCGGATCAACAAGTCTCCATAACTTGATTCGTTTGTTTTATAAAGTCACCAAGTACGCACAATGTGACACAATTCGCCTTCTCAGATCGACAAGCACCAACAATTTGACTCCGTTCGACTTCACGAATCTTTGAGGCTTGTATTTGAACCCAATTGACTTCTGGGATCAACAAGTCTTCCAATTGACCCAATTCGGCTCTCGGATCAACAATTATCCATAACTTTATCCGTTTGTTATACCAAGTCACCAAGTACGCACAATGTGACCCAATTCGCCTTCTCGGATCAACAAGCACCAACAATTTGACTCCGTTCGACTTCACGAATCATTAAGGCTTGTATTTGAACCCAATTGACTTCTCGGATCAACAAGTCTTTCAATTGACCCAATTCGGCTTCTCGGATCAACAAGTATCCATAACTTGATCCGTTGTTTTACCAAGTCACCAAGTACGCACAATGTGACCCAATTCGTCTTCTCGGATCAACAAGCACCAACTATTCGACTCCGTTCGACTTCACGAATCATTAAGGCTTGTATTTGAACCCAATTGACTTCTCGGATCAACAAGTCTTTCAATTGACCCAATTCGGCTTCTCGGATCAACAAGTATCCATAACTTGATCCGTTGTTTTACCAAGTCACCAAGTACGCACAATGTGACCCAATTCGCCTTCTCGGATCAACAAGCGCCAACTATTCGACTCCGTTCGACTTCACGAATCAGTAAGGCTTGTATTTGAACCCAATTGACTTCTCGGATCAACAAGTCTCCCATTTGACTTAATTGGGCTTCTCGGATCAACAAGTATCCATAACTTGATTCATTTGTTTTATAAAGTCACCAAGTACGCGCGATGTGACCCAATTCGCCTTCTCGGATCAACAAGCACCCACAATTTGACTCCGTTCGACTTCACGAATCATTAAGGCTTGTATTTGAACCCAATTGACTTCTCGGATCAACAAGTCTTCCATTCGACTTAATTGGGCTTCTCGGATCAACAAGTATCCATAACTTGATCCATTTGTTTTACCAAGTCACCAAGTACGCACAATGTGACCCAATTCGCCTTCTCGGATCATTAAGGCTTGTATTAGAACCCAATTGACTTCTCGGATCAACAAGTCTTCCATTTGACTTAATTGGGCTTCTCGTATCGACAAGTATCCATAACTTGATCCGTTTATTATACCAAGTCACTAAGTACGCACAATGTGACCCAATTCGCCTTCTCGGATCATTAAGGCTTGTATTTGAACCCAATTGACTTCTGGGATCAACAAGTCTTCCAATTGACCCAATTCGGCTTCTTGGATCAACAAGTATCCATAACTTGATCCGTTTGTTATACCAAGTTACCAAGTACGCACAATGTGACCCAATTCGCCTTCTCGGATCAACAAGCACCAACAATTTGACTCCGTTCGACTTCACGAATCATTAAGGCTTGTATTTGAACCCAATTGACTTCTCGGATCAACAAGTCTTCCATTCGACTGAATTGGGCTTCTCGGATCAACAAGTATCCATAACTTGATCCATTTGTTTTACCAAGTCACCAAGTACGCACAATGTGACCCAATTCGCCTTCTCGGATCATTAAGGCTTGTATTAGAACCCAATTGACTTCTCGGATCAACAAGTCTTCCATTTGACTTAATTGGGCTTCTCGTATCGACAAGTATCCATAACTTGATCCGTTTATTATACCAAGTCACTAAGTACGCACAATGTGACCCAATTCGCCTTCTCGGATCATTAAGGCTTGTATTTGAACCCAATTGACTTCTGGGATCAACAAGTCTTCCAATTGACCCAATTCGGCTTCTCGGATCAACAAGTATCCATAACTTGATCCGTTTGTTATACCAAGTTACCAAGTACGCACAATGTGACCCAATTCGCCTTCTCGGATCAACAAGCACCAACAATTTGACTCCGTTCGACTTCACGAATCATTAAGGCTTGTATTTGAACCCAATTGACTTCTCGAATCAACAAGTCTTCCATTTGACTTAATTGGGCTTCTCGGATCAACAAGTATCCATAACTTGATCCGTTTGTTTTACCAAGTCACCAAGTACGCACAATGTGATCCAATTCGCCTTCTCGGATCAACAAGCACCGACTATTTGACTCCGTTCGACTTCACGAATCATTAAGGCTTGTATTTGAACCAAATTGACTCCTCGGATCAACAAGTCTTTCAATTGACCCAATTCGGCTTCTTGGATCAACAAGTATCCATAACTTGATCCATTTGTTTTACCAAGTCACCAAGTACGCACAATGTGACCCAATTCGCCTTCTCGGATAAACAAGCACCAACTACTTGACTCTGTTCGACTTCACGAATCATTAAGGCTTGTATTTGAAGCCAATTGACTTCTCGGATCAACAAGTCTTCCATTTGACTTAATTGGGCTTCTCGGATCAACAAGTCTCCATAACTTGATTCGTTTGTTTTATAAAGTCACCAAGTACGCACAATGTGACACAATTCGCCTTCTCAGATCGACAAGCACCAACAATTTGACTCCGTTCGACTTCACGAATCTTTGAGGCTTGTATTTGAACCCAATTGACTTCTGGGATCAACAAGTCTTCCAATTGACCCAATTCGGCTCTCGGATCAACAATTATCCATAACTTTATCCGTTTGTTATACCAAGTCACCAAGTACGCACAATGTGACCCAATTCGCCTTCTCGGATCAACAAGCACCAACAATTTGACTCCGTTCGACTTCACGAATCATTAAGGCTTGTATTTGAACCCAATTGACTTCTCGGATCAACAAGTCTTTCAATTGACCCAATTCGGCTTCTCGGATCAACAAGTATCCATAACTTGATCCGTTGTTTTACCAAGTCACCAAGTACGCACAATGTGACCCAATTCGTCTTCTCGGATCAACAAGCACCAACTATTCGACTCCGTTCGACTTCACGAATCATTAAGGCTTGTATTTGAACCCAATTGACTTCTCGGATCAACAAGTCTTTCAATTGACCCAATTCGGCTTCTCGGATCAACAAGTATCCATAACTTGATCCGTTGTTTTACCAAGTCACCAAGTACGCACAATGTGACCCAATTCGCCTTCTCGGATCAACAAGCGCCAACTATTCGACTCCGTTCGACTTCACGAATCAGTAAGGCTTGTATTTGAACCCAATTGACTTCTCGGATCAACAAGTCTCCCATTTGACTTAATTGGGCTTCTCGGATCAACAAGTATCCATAACTTGATTCATTTGTTTTATAAAGTCACCAAGTACGCACGATGTGACCCAATTCGCCTTCTCGGATCAACAAGCACCCACAATTTGACTCCGTTCGACTTCACGAATCATTAAGGCTTGTATTTGAACCCAATTGACTTCTCGGATCAACAAGTCTTCCATTCGACTTAATTGGGCTTCTCGGATCAACAAGTATCCATAACTTGATCCATTTGTTTTACCAAGTCACCAAGTACGCACAATGTGACCCAATTCGCCTTCTCGGATCATTAAGGCTTGTATTAGAACCCAATTGACTTCTCGGATCAACAAGTCTTCCATTTGACTTAATTGGGCTTCTCGTATCGACAAGTATCCATAACTTGATCCGTTTATTATGCCAAGTCACTAAGTACGCACAATGTGACCCAATTCGCCTTCTCGGATCATTAAGGCTTGTATTTGAACCCAATTGACTTCTGGGATCAACAAGTCTTCCAATTGACCCAATTCGGCTTCTCGGATCAACAAGTATCCATAACTTGATCCGTTTGTTATACCAAGTTACCAAGTACGCACAATGTGACCCAATTCGCCTTCTCGGATCAACAAGCACCAACAATTTGACTCCGTTCGACTTCACGAATCATTAAGGCTTGTATTTGAACCCAATTGACTTCTCGGATCAACAAGTCTTCCATTTGACTTAATTGGGCTTCTCGGATCAACAAGTATCCATAACTTGATCCGTTTGTTTTACCAAGTCACCAAGTACGCACAATGTGACCCAATTCGCCTTCTCGGATCAACAAGCACCGACTATTTGACTCCGTTCGACTTCACGAATCATTAAGGCTTGTATTTGAACCAAATTGACTCCTCGGATCAACAAGTCTTTCAATTGACCCAATTCGGCTTCTCGGATCAACAAGTATCCATAACTTGATCCATTTGTTTTACCAAGTCACCAAGTACGCACAATGTGACCCAATTCGCCTTCTCGGATAAACAAGCACCAACTACTTGACTCTGTTCGACTTCACGAATCATTAAGGCTTGTATTTGAAGCCAATTGACTTCTCGGATCAACAAGTCTTCCATTTGACTTAATTGGGCTTGTCGGATCAACAAGTCTCCATAACTTGATTCGTTTGTTTTATAAAGTCACCAAGTACGCACAATGTGACACAATTCGCCTTCTCAGATCGACAAGCACCAACAATTTGACTCCGTTCGACTTCACGAATCTTTGAGGCTTGTATTTGAACCCAATTGACTTCTGGGATCGACAAGTCTTCCAATTGACCCAATTCGGCTCTCGGATCAACAATTATCCATAACTTTATCCGTTTGTTATAACAAGTCACCAAGTACGCACAATGTGACCCAATTCGCCTTCTCGGATCAACAAGCACCAACAATTTGACTCCGTTCGACTTCACGAATCATTAAGGCTTGTATTTAACCCAATTGACTTCTCGGATCAACAAGTCTTTCAATTGACCCAATTCGGCTTCTCGGATCAACAAGTATCCATAACTTGATCCGTTGTTTTACCAAGTCACCAAGTACGCACAATGTGACCCAATTCGTCTTCTCGGATCAACAAGCACCAACTATTCGACTCCGTTCGACTTCACGAATCATTAAGGCTTGTATTTGAACCCAATTGACTTCTCGGATCAACAAGTCTTCTATTTGACTTAATTGGGCTTCTCGGATCAACAAGTATCCATAACTTGATTCATTTGTTTTATAAAGTCACCAAGTACGCACGATGTGACCCAATTCGCCTTCTCGGATCAAAAAGCACCCACAATTTGACTCCGTTCGACTTCACGAATCATTAAGGCTTGTATTTGAACCCAATTGACTTCTCGGATCAACAAGTCTTCCATTCGACTTAATTGGGCTTCTCGGATCAACAAGTATCCATAACTTGATCCATTTATTTTACCAAGTCACCAAGTACGCACAATGTGACCCAATTCGCCTTCTCGGATCATTAAGGCTTGTATTTGAACCCAATTGACTTCTCGGATCAACAAGTCTTCCATTTGACTTAATTGGGCTTCTCGTATCGACAAGTATCCATAACTTGATCTGTTTATTATACCAAGTCACTAAGTACGCACAATGTGACCCAATTCGCCTTCTCGGATCATTAAGGCTTGTATTTGAACCCAATTGACTTCTGGGATCAACAAGTCTTCCAATTGACCCAATTCGGCTTCTCGGATCAACAAGTATCCATAACTTGATCCGTTTGTTATACCAAGTTACCAAGTACGCACAATGTGACCCAATTCGCCTTCTCGGATCAACAAGCACCAACAATTTGACTCCGTTCGACTTCACGAATCATTAAGGCTTGTATTTGAACCCAATTGACTTCTCGGATCAACAAGTCTTTCAATTGACCCAATTCGGCTTCTCGGATCAACAAGTATCCATAACTTGATCCATTTGTTTTACCAAGTCACCAAGTACGCACAATGTGACCCAATTCGCCTTCTCTCATCATTAAGGCTTGTATTTGAACCCAATTGACTTCTCGGATCAACAAGTCTTCCATTTGACTTAATTGGACTTCTCGTATCAACAAGTATCCATAACTTGATCCGTTGGTTATAACAAGTCACCAAGTACGCACAATGTGACCCAATTCGCCTTCTCGGATCAAAAAGCACCAACAATTTGACTCCGTTCGACTTCACGAATCATTAAGGCTTGTATTTGAACCCAATTGACTTCTCGGATCAACAAGTCTTCCATTCGACTTAATTGGGCTTCTCGGATCAACAAGTATCCATAACTTGATCCGTTTGTTATACCAAGTTACCAAGTACGCACAATGTGACCCAATTCGCCTTCTCGGATCAACAAGCACCAACAATTTGACTCCGTTCGACTTCACGAATCATTAAGGCTTGTATTTGAACCCAATTGACTTCTCGAATCAACAAGTCTTCCATTTGACTTAATTGGGCTTCTCGAATCAACAAGTATCCATAAGTTGATCCGTTTGTTTTACCAAGTCACCAAGTACGCACAATGTGACCCAATTCGCCTTCTCGGATCAACAAGCACCGACTATTTGACTCCGTTCGACTTCACGAATCATTAAGGCTTGTATTTGAACCAAATTGACTCCTCGGATCAACAAGTCTTTCAATTGACCCAATTCGGCTTCTCGGATCAACAAGTATCCATAACTTGATCCGTTTGTTATACCAAGTCACCAAGTACGCACAATGTGACCCAATTCGCCTTCTCGGATCAACAAGCACCGACTATTTGACTCCGTTCGACTTCACGAATCATTAAGGCTTGTATTTGAACCCAATTGACTTCTCGGATTAACAAGTCTTTCAATTGACCCAATTCGGCTCCTCGGATTAACAAGTATCCATAACTTGATCCGTTTGTTTTACCAAGTCACCAAGTACGCACAATGTGACCCAATTCGCCTTCTCGGATCACCAAGCACCAACTATTTAACTCCTTTCAACTTCACGAATCAATAAGGCTTGTATTTGAACCCAATTGACTTCTCGGATCAACAAGTCTTTCAATTGACCCAATTCGGCTCCTCGGATTAACAAGTATCCATAACTTGATCCGTTTGTTTTACCAAGTCACCAAGTACGCACAATGTGACCCAATTCGCCTTCTCGGATCAACAAGCACCAACTACTTAACTCTGTTCGACTTCACGAATCATTAAGGCTTGTATTTGAACCCAATTGACTTTTCGGATCAACAAGTCTTCCATTTGACTTAATTGGGCTTCTCGGATCAACAAGTCTCCATAACTTGATTCGTTTGTTTTATAAAGTCACCAAGTACGCACAATGTGACACAATTCGCCTTCTCAGATCGACAAGCACCAACAATTTGACTCCGTTCGACTTCACGAATCATTAAGGCTTGTATTTGAACCCAATTGACTTCTCGGATCAACAAGTCTTTCAATTGACCCAATTCGGCTCCTCGGATTAACAAGTATCCATAACTTGATCCGTTTGTTTTACCAAGTCACCAAGTACGCACAATGTGACCCAATTCGCCTTCTCGGATCAACAAGCACCAACTACTTAACTCTGTTCGACTTCACAAATCATTAAGGCTTGTATTTGAACCGAATTGACTTCTCGGATCAACAAGTCTTCCATTTGACTTAATTGGGCTTCTCGGATCAACAAGTCTCCATAACTTGATTCGTTTGTTTTATAAAGTCACCAAGTACGCACAATGTGACACAATTCGCCTTCTCGGATCGACAAGCACCAACAATTTGACTCCGTTCGACTTCATGAATCTTTGAGGCTTGTATTTGAACCCAATTGACTTCTGGGATCAACAAGTCTTCCAATTGACCCAATTCGGCTCTCGGATCAACAAGTATCCATAACTTTATCCGTTTGTTATACCAAGTCACCAAGTACGCACAATGTGACCCAATTCGCCTTCTCGGATCAACAAGCACCAACAATTTGACTCCGTTCGACTTCACGAATCATTAAGGCTTTTATTTGAACCCAATTGACTTCTCGGATCAACAAGTCTTTCAATTGACCCAATTCGGCTTCTCGGATCAACAAGTATCCATAACTTGATCCGTTGTTTTACCAAGTCACCAAGTACGCACAATGTGACCCAATTCGCCTTCTCGGATCAACAACCACCAACTATTCGACTCCGTTCGACTTCACGAATCATTAAAGCTTGTATTTGAACCCAATTGACTTCTCGGATCAACAAGTCTTCCATTTGACTTAATTGGGCTTCTCGGATCAACAAGTATCCATAACTTGATTCATTTGTTTTATAAAGGCACCAAGTACGCACGATGTGACCCAATTCGCCTTCTCGGATCAACAAGCACCCACAATTTGACTCCGTTCGACTTCACGAATCATTAAGGCTTGTATTTGAACCCAATTGACTTCTCAGATCAACAAGTCTTTCAATTGACCCAATTCGGCTCCTCGGATTAACAAGTATCCATAACTTGATCCGTTTGTTTTACCAAGTCACCAAGTACGCACAATGTGACCCAATTCGCCTTCTCGGATCAACAAGCACCAACAATTTGACTCCGTTCGACTTCACAAATCATTAAGGCTTGTATTTGAACCCAATTGACTTCTCGGATCAACAAGTCTTCCATTCGACTTAATTGGGCTTCTCGGATCAACAAGTATCCATAACTTGATCCGTTTATTATACCAAGTCACCAAGTACGCACAATGTGACCCAATTCGCCTTCTTGGATCATTAAGGCTTGTATTTGAACCCAATTGACTTCTGGGATCAACAAGTCTTCCAATTGACCCAATTCGGCTTCTCGGACCAACAAGTATCCATAACTTGATCCGTTAGTTATACCAAGTCACCAAGTACGCACAATGTGACCCAATTCGCCTTCTCGGATCAAAAAGCACCAACAATTTGACTCCGTTCGACTTCACGAATCATTAAGGCTTGTATTTGAACCAAATTGACTTCTCGGATCAACAAGTCTTCCATTCGACTTAATTGGGCTTCTCGGATTAACAATTATCCATAACTTGATCCGTTTGTTATACCAAGTTACCAAGTACGCACAATGTGACCCAATTCGCCTTCTCGGATCAACAAGCACCAACAATTTGACTCCGTTCGACTTCACGAATCATTAAGGCTTGTATTTGAACCCAATTGACTTCTCGAATCAACAAGTCTTCCATTTGACTTAATTGGGCTTCTCGGATCAACAAGTATCCATAACTTGATCCGTTTGTTTTACCAAGTCACCAAGTACGCACAATGTGACCCAATTCGCCTTCTCGGATCAACAAGCACCGACTATTTGACTCCGTTCGACTTCACGAATCATTAAGGCTTGTATTTGAACCAAATTGACTCCTCGGATCAACAAGTCTTTCAATTGACCCAATTCGGCTTCTCGGATCAACAAGTATCCATAACTTGATCCATTTGTTTTACCAAGTCACCAAGTACGCACAATGTGACCCACTTCGCCTTCTCGGATCAACAAGCACCAACTACTTGACTCTGTTCGACTTCACGAATCATTAAGGCTTGTATTTGAACCCAATTGACTTCTCGGATCAACAAGTCTTCCATTCGACTTAATTGGGCTTCTCGGATCAACAAGTATCCATAACTTGATCCATTTGTTTTACCAAGTCACCAAGTACGCACAATGTGACCCAATTCGCCTTCTCGGATCATTAAGGCTTGTATTTGAACCCAATTGACTTCTCGGATCAACAAGTCTTCCATTTGACTTAATTGGGCTTCTCGTATCAACAAGTATCCATAACTTGATCCGTTTATTATACCAAGTCACCAAGTACGCACAATGTGACCCAATTCGCCTTCTCGGATCATTAAGGCTTGTATTTGAACCCAATTGACTTCTGGGATCAACAAGTCTTCCAATTGACCCAATTCGGCTTCTCGGACCAACAAGTATCCATAACTTGATCCGTTAGTTATACCAAGTCACCAAGTACGCACAATGTAACCCAATTCGCCTTCTCGGATCAAAAAGCACCAACAATTTGACTCCGTTCGACTTCACGAATCATTAAGGCTTGTATTTGAACCCAATTGACTTCTCGGATCAACAAGTCTTCCATTCGACTTAATTGGGCTTCTCGGATTAACAAGTATCCATAACTTGATCCGTTTGTTATACCAAGTTACCAAGTACGCACAATGTGACCCAATTCGCCTTCTCGGATCAACAAGCACCAACAATTTGACTCCGTTCGGCTTCACGAATCATTAAGGCTTGTATTTGAACCCAATTGACTTCTCGAATCAACAAGTCTTCCATTTGACTTAATTGGGCTTCTCGGATCAACAAGTATCCATAACTTGATCCGTTTGTTTTACCAAGTCACCAAGTACGCACAATGTGACCCAATTCGCCTTCTCGGATCAACAAGCACCGACTATTTGACTCCGTTCGACTTCACGAATCATTAAGGCTTGTATTTGAACCAAATTGACTCCTCGGATCTACAAGTCTTTCAATTGACCCAATTCGGCTTCTCGGATCAACAAGTATCCATAACTTGATCCGTTGTTTTACCAAGTCACCAAGTACGCACAATGTGACCCAATTCGTCTTCTCGGATCAACAAGCACCAACTATTCGACTTCGTTCGACTTCACGAATCATTAAGGCTTGTATTTGAACCCAATTGACTTCTCGGATCAACAAGTCTTCCATTTGACTTAATTGGGCTTCTCGGATCAACAAGTATCCATAACTTGATTCATTTGTTTTATAAAGTCACCAAGTACGCACGATGTGACCCAATTCGCCTTCTCGGATCAACAAGCACCCACAATTTGACTCCGTTCGACTTCACGAATCATTAAGGCTTGTATTTGAACCCAATTGACTTCTCGGATCAACAAGTCTTCCATTCGACTTAATTGGGCTTCTCGGATCAACAAGTATCCATAACTTGATCCATTTGTTTTACCAAGTCACCAAGTACGCACTATGTGACCCAATTCGCCTTCTCGGATCATTAAGGCTTGTATTTAAACCCAATTGACTTCTCGGATCAACAAGTCTTCCATTTGACTTAATTGGGCTTCTCGTATCGACAAGTATCCATAACTTGATCCGTTTATTATACCAAGTCACTAAGTACGCACAATGTGACCCAATTCGCCTTCTCGGATCATTAAGGCTTGTATTTGAACCCAATTGACTTCTGGGATCAACAAGTCTTCCAATTGACCCAATTCGGCTTCTCGGATCAACAAGTATCCATAACTTGATCCGTTTGTTATACCAAGTTACCAAGTACGCACAATGTGACCCAATTCGCCTTCTCGGATCAACAAGCACCAACAATTTGACTCCGTTCGACTTCACGAATCATTAAGGCTTGTATTTGAACCCAATTGACTTCTCGGATCAACAAGTCTTTCAATTGACCCAATTCGGCTTCTCGGATCAACAAGTATCCATAACTTGATCCATTTGTTTTACCAAGTCACCAAGTACGCACAATGTGACCCAATTCGCCTTCTCGGATCATTAAGGCTTGTATTTGAACCCAATTGACTTCTCGGATCAACAAGTCTTCCATTTGACTTAATTGGGCTTCTCGTATCAACAAGTATCCATAACTTGATCCGTTTATTATACCAAGTCACCAAGTACGCACAATGTGACCCAATTCGCCTTCTCGGATCATTAAGGCTGTATTTGAACCCAATTGACTTCTGGGATCAACAAGTCTTCCAATTGACCCAATTCGGCTTCTCGGACCAACAAGTATCCATAACTTGATCCGTTAGTTATACCAAGTCACCAAGTACGCACAATGTGACCCAATTCGCCTTCTCGGATAAAAAAGCACCAACAATTTGACTCCGTTCGACTTCACGAATCATTAAGGCTTGTATTTGAACCCAATTGTTTTCTCGGATCAACAAGTCTTCCATTCGACTTAATTGGGCTTCTCGGATCAACAAGTATCCATAACTTGATCCGTTTGTTATACCAAGTTACCAAGTACGCACAATGTGACTCAATTCGCCTTCTCGGATCAACAAGCACCAACAATTTGACTCCGTTCGACTTCACGAATCATTAAGGCTTGTATTTGAACCCAATTGACTTCTCGAATCAACAAGTCTTCCATTTGACTTAATTGGGCTTCTCGGATCAACAAGTATCCATAACTTGATCCGTTTGTTTTACCAAGTCACCAAGTACGCACAATGTGACCCAATTCGCCTTCTCGGATCAACAAGCACCGACTATTTGACTCCGTTCGACTTCACGAATCATTAAGGCTTGTATTTGAACCCAATTGACTTCTCGGATCAACAAGTCTTTCAATTGACCCAATTCGGCTCCTCGGATTAACAAGTATCCATAACTTGATCCGTTTGTTTTACCAAGTCACCAAGTACGCACAATGTGACCCAATTCGCCTTCTCGGATCACCAAGCACCAACTATTTAACTCCTTTCAACTTCACGAATCAATAAGGCTTATATTTGGACCCAATTGAATTCTCGGATCAACAAGTCTTTCAATTGACCCAATTCGGCTCCTCGGATTAACAAGTATCCATAACTTGATCTGTTTGTTTTACCAAGTCACCAAGTACGCACAATGTGACCCAATTCGCCTTCTCGGATCAACAAGCACCAACTACTTAACTCTGTTCGACTTCACGAATCATTAAGGCTTGTATTTGAACCCAATTGACTTTTCGGATCAACAAGTCTTCCATTTGACTTAATTGGGCTTCTCGGATCAACAAGTCTCCATAACTTGATTCGTTTGTTTTATAAAGTCACCAAGTACGCACAATGTGACACAATTCGCCTTCTCAGATCGACAAGCACCAACAATTTGACTCCGTTCGACTTCACGAATCTTTGAGGCTTGTATTTGAACCCAATTGACTTCTGGGATCAACAAGTCTTCCAATTGACCCAATTCGGCTCTCGGATCAACAAGTATCCATAACTTTATCCGTTTGTTATACCAAGTCACCAAGTACGCACAATGTGACCCAATTCGCCTTCTCGGATCAACAAGCACCAACAATTTGACTCCATTCGACTTCACGAATCATTAAGGCTTGTATTTGAACCCAATTGACTTCTCGGATCAACAAGTCTTTCAATTGATCCAATTCGGCTTCTCGGATCAACAAGTATCCATAACTTGATCCGTTGTTTTACCAAGTCACCAAGTACGCACAATGTGACCCAATTCGCCTTCTCGGATCAACAACCACCAACTATTCGACTCCGTTCGACTTCACGAATCATTAAAGCTTGTATTTGAACCCAATTGACTTCTCGGATCAACAAGTCTTCCATTTTACTTAATTGGGCTTCTCGGATCAACAAGTATCCATAACTTGATTTATTTGTTTTATAAAGGCACCAAGTACGCACGATGTGACCCAATTCGCCTTCTCGGATCAACAAGCACCCACAATTTGACTCCGTTCGACTTCACGAATCATTAAGGCTTGTATTTGAACCCAATTGACTTCTCGGATCAACAAGTCTTTCAATTGACCCAATTCGGCTCCTCGGATTAACAAGTATCCATAACTTGATCCGTTTGTTTTACCAAGTCACCAAGTACGCACAATGTGACCCAATTCGCCTTCTCGGATCAACAAGCACCAACTACTTAACTCTGTTCGACTTCACGAATCATTAAGGCTTGTATTTGAACCGAATTGACTTCTCGGATCAACAAGTCTTCCATTTGACTTAATTGGGCTTCTCGGATCAACAAGTCTCCATAACTTGATTCGTTTGTTTTATAAAGTCACCAAGTACGCACAATGTGACACAATTCGCCTTCTCGGATCGACAAGCACCAACAATTTGACTCCGTTCGACTTCACGAATCTTTGAGGCTTGTATTTGAACCCAATTGACTTCTGGGATCAACAAGTCTTCCAATTGACCCAATTCGGCTCTCGGATCAACAAGTATCCATAACTTTATCCGTTTGTTATACCAAGTCACCAAGTACGCACAATGTGACCCAATTCGCCTTCTCGGATCAACAAGCACCAACAATTTGACTCCGTTCGACTTCACGAATCATTAAGGCTTGTATTTGAACCCAATTGACTTCTCGGATCAACAAGTCTTTCAATTGACCCAATTCGGCTTCTCGGATCAACAAGTATCCATAACTTGATCCGTTGTTTTACCAAGTCACCAAGTACGCACAATGTGACCCAATTCGCCTTCTCGGATCAACAACCACCAACTATTCGACTCCGTTCGACTTCACGAATCATTAAAGCTTGTATTTGAACCCAATTGACTTCTCGGATCAACAAGTCTTCCATTCGACTTAATTGGGCTTCTCGGATCAACAAGTATCCATAACTTGATCCATTTGTTTTACCAAGTCACCAAGTACGCACAATGTGACCCAATTCGCCTTCTCGGATCATTAAGGCTTGTATTTGAACCCAATTGACTTCTCGGATCATCAAGTCTTCCATTTGACTTAATTGGGCTTCTCGTATCAACAAGTATCCATAACTTGATCCGTTTATTATACCAAGTCACCAAGTACGCACAATGTGACCCAATTCGCCTTCTTGGATCATTAAGGCTTGTATTTGAACCCAATTGACTTCTGGGATCAACAAGTCTTCCAATTGACCCAATTCGGCTTCTCGGACCAACAAGTATCCATAACTTGATCCGTTAGTTATACCAAGTCACCAAGTACGCACAATGTGACCCAATTCGCCTTCTCGGATCAAAAAGCACCAACAATTTGACTCCGTTCGACTTCACGAATCATTAAGGCTTGTATTTGAACCCAATTGACTTCTCGGATCAACAAGTCTTCCATTCGACTTAATTGGGCTTCTCGGATTAACAAGTATCCATAACTTGATCCGTTTGTTATACCAAGTTACCAAGTACGCACAATGTGACCCAATTCGCCTTCTCGGATCAACAAGCACCAACAATTTGACTCCGTTCGACTTCACGAATCATTAAGGCTTGTATTTGAACCCAATTGACTTCTCGAATCAACAAGTCTTCCATTTGACTTAATTGGGCTTCTCGGATCAACAAGTATCCATAACTTGATCCGTTTGTTTTACCAAGTCACCAAGTACGCACAATGTGACCCAATTCGCCTTCTCGGATCAACAAGCACCGACTATTTGACTCCGTTCGACTTCACGAATCATTAAGGCTTGTATTTGAACCAAATTGACTCCTCGGATCAACAAGTCTTTCAATTGACCCAATTCGGCTTCTCGGATCAACAAGTATCCATAACTTGATCCATTTGTTTTACCAAGTCACCAAGTACGCACAATGTGACCCAATTCGCCTTCTCGGATCAACAAGCACCAACTACTTGACTCTGTTCGACTTCACGAATCATTAAGGCTTGTATTTGAACCCAATTGACTTCTCGGATCAACAAGTCTTCCATTCGACTTAATTGGGCTTCTCGGATCAACAAGTATCCATAACTTGATCCATTTGTTTTACCAAGTCACCAAGTACGCACAATGTGACCCAATTCGCCTTCTCGGATCATTAAGGCTTGTATTTGAACCCAATTGACTTCTCGGATCAACAAGTCTTCCATTTGACTTAATTGGGCTTCTCGTATCAACAAGTATCCATAACTTGATCCGTTTATTATACCAAGTCACCAAGTACGCACAATGTGACCCAATTCGCCTTCTCGGATCATTAAGGCTTGTATTTGAACCCAATTGACTTCTGGGATCAACAAGTCTTCCAATTGACCCAATTCGGCTTCTCGGACCAACAAGTATCCATAACTTGATCCGTTAGTTATACCAAGTCACCAAGTACGCACAATGTGACCCAATTCGCCTTCTCGGATCAAAAAGCACCAACAATTTGACTCCGTTCGACTTCACGAATCATTAAGGCTTGTATTTGAACCCAATTGACTTCTCGGATCAACAAGTCTTCCATTCGACTTAATTGGGCTTCTCGGATTAACAAGTATCCATAACTTGATCCGTTTGTTATACCAAGTTACCAAGTACGCACAATGTGACCCAATTCGCCTTCTCGGATCAACAAGCACCAACAATTTGACTCCGTTCGGCTTCACGAATCATTAAGGCTTGTATTTGAACCCAATTGACTTCTCGAATCAACAAGTCTTCCATTTGACTTAATTGGGCTTCTCGGATCAACAAGTATCCATAACTTGATCCGTTTGTTTTACCAAGTCACCAAGTACGCACAATGTTACCCAATTCGCCTTCTCGGATCAACAAGCACCGACTATTTGACTCCGTTCGACTTCACGAATCATTAAGGCTTGTATTTGAACCAAATTGACTCCTCGGATCAACAAGTCTTTCAATTGACCCAATTCGGCTTCTCGGATCAACAAGTATCCATAACTTGATCCGTTGTTTTACCAAGTCACCAAGTACGCA
This sequence comes from Ajuga chamaepitys, assembly GCA_958295605.1. NCBI lineage: Eukaryota > Viridiplantae > Streptophyta > Magnoliopsida > Lamiales > Lamiaceae > Ajuga > Ajuga chamaepitys. The sequence goes on from OY282495.1 coordinate 38,990,229, forward strand.
CAATGTGACCCAATTCGTCTTCTCGGATCAACAAGCACCAACTATTCGACTCCGTTCGACTTCACGAATCATTAAGGCTTGTATTTGAACCCAATTGACTTCTCGGATCAACAAGTCTTCCATTTGACTTAATTGGGCTTCTCGGATCAACAAGTATCCATAACTTGATTCATTTGTTTTATAAAGTCACCAAGTACGCACGATGTGACCCAATTCGCCTTCTCGGATCAACAAGCACCCACAATTTGACTCCGTTCGACTTCACGAATCATTAAGGCTTGTATTTGAACCCAATTGACTTCTCGGATCAACAAGTCTTCCATTCGACTTAATTGGGCTTCTCGGATCAACAAGTATCCATAACTTGATCCATTTGTTTTACCAAGTCACCAAGTACGCACAATGTGACCCAATTCGCCTTCTCGGATCATTAAGGCTTGTATTTGAACCCAATTGACTTCTCGGATCAACAAGTCTTCCATTTGACTTAATTGGGCTTCTCGTATCGACAAGTATCCATAACTTGATCCGTTTATTATACCAAGTCACTAAGTACGCACAATGTGACCCAATTCGCCTTCTCGGATCATTAAGGCTTGTATTTGAACCCAATTGACTTCTGGGATCAACAAGTCTTCCAATTGACCCAATTCGGCTTCTCGGATCAACAAGTATCCATAACTTGATCCGTTTGTTATACCAAGTTACCAAGTACGCACAATGTGACCCAATTCGCCTTCTCGGATCAACAAGCACCAACAATTTGACTCCGTTCGACTTCACGAATCATTAAGGCTTGTATTTGAACCCAATTGACTTCTCGGATCAACAAGTCTTTCAATTGACCCAATTCGGCTTCTCGGATCAACAAGTATCCATAACTTGATCCATTTGTTTTACCAAGTCACCAAGTACGCACAATGTGACCCAATTCGCCTTCTCGGATCATTAAGGCTTGTATTTGAACCCAATTGACTTCTCGGATCAACAAGTCTTCCATTTGACTTAATTGGGCTTCTTGTATCAACAAGTATCCATAACTTGATCCGTTTATTATACCAAGTCACCAAGCACCCACAATTTGACTCCGTTCGACTTCACGAATCATTAAGGCTTGTATTTGAACCCAATTGACTTCTGGGATCAACAAGTCTTCCAATTGACCCAATTCGGCTTCTCGGACCAACAAGTATCCATAACTTGATCCGTTAGTTATACCAAGTCACCAAGTACGCACAATGTGACCCAATTCGCCTTCTCGGATCAAAAAGCACCAACAATTTGACTCCGTTCGACTTCACGAATCATTAAGGCTTGTATTTGAACCCAATTGACTTCTCGGATCAACAAGTCTTCCATTCGACTTAATTGGGCTTCTCGGATTAACAAGTATCCATAACTTGATCCGTTTGTTATACCAAGTTACCAAGTACGCACAATGTGACCCAATTCGCCTTCTCGGATCAACAAGCACCAACAATTTGACTCCGTTCGGCTTCACGAATCATTAAGGCTTGTATTTGAACCCAATTGACTTCTCGAATCAACAAGTCTTCCATTTGACTTAATTGGGCTTCTCGGATCAACAAGTATCCATAACTTGATCCGTTTGTTTTACCAAGTCACCAAGTACGCACAATGTTACCCAATTCGCCTTCTCGGATCAACAAGCACCGACTATTTGACTCCGTTCGACTTCACGAATCATTAAGGCTTGTATTTGAACCAAATTGACTCCTCGGATCAACAAGTCTTTCAATTGACCCAATTCGGCTTCTCGGATCAACAAGTATCCATAACTTGATCCGTTGTTTTACCAAGTCACCAAGTACGCACAATGTGACCCAATTCGTCTTCTCGGATCAACAAGCACCAACTATTCGACTCCGTTCGACTTCACGAATCATTAAGGCTTGTATTTGAACCCAATTGACTTCTCGGATCAACAAGTCTTCCATTTGACTTAATTGGGCTTCTCGGATCAACAAGTATCCATAACTTGATTCATTTGTTTTATAAAGTCACCAAGTACGCACGATGTGACCCAATTCGCCTTCTCGGATCAACAAGCACCCACAATTTGACTCCGTTCGACTTCACGAATCATTAAGGCTTGTATTTGAACCCAATTGACTTCTCGGATCAACAAGTCTTCCATTCGACTTAATTGGGCTTCTCGGATCAACAAGTATCCATAACTTGATCCATTTGTTTTACCAAGTCACCAAGTACGCACAATGTGACCCAATTCGCCTTCTCGGATCATTAAGGCTTGTATTTGAACCCAATTGACTTCTCGGATCAACAAGTCTTCCATTTGACTTAATTGGGCTTCTCGTATCGACAAGTATCCATAACTTGATCCGTTTATTATACCAAGTCACTAAGTACGCACAATGTGACCCAATTCGCCTTCTCGGATCATTAAGGCTTGTATTTGAACCCAATTGACTTCTGGGATCAACAAGTCTTCCAATTGACCCAATTCGGCTTCTCGGATCAACAAGTATCCATAACTTGATCCGTTTGTTATACCAAGTTACCAAGTACGCACAATGTGACCCAATTCGCCTTCTCGGATCAACAAGCACCAACAATTTGACTCCGTTCGACTTCACGAATCATTAAGGCTTGTATTTGAACCCAATTGACTTCTCGGATCAACAAGTCTTTCAATTGACCCAATTCGGCTTCTCGGATCAACAAGTATCCATAACTTGATCCATTTGTTTTACCAAGTCACCAAGTACGCACAATGTGACCCAATTCGCCTTCTCGGATCATTAAGGCTTGTATTTGAACCCAATTGACTTCTCGGATCAACAAGTCTTCCATTTGACTTAATTGGGCTTCTTGTATCAACAAGTATCCATAACTTGATCCGTTTATTATACCAAGTCACCAAGCACCCACAATTTGACTCCGTTCGACTTCACGAATCATTAAGGCTTGTATTTGAACCCAATTGACTTCTGGGATCAACAAGTCTTCCAATTGACCCAATTCGGCTTCTCGGACCAACAAGTATCCATAACTTGATCCGTTAGTTATACCAAGTCACCAAGTACGCACAATGTGACCCAATTCGCCTTCTCGGATCAAAAAGCACCAACAATTTGACTCCGTTCGACTTCACGAATCATTAAGGCTTGTATTTGAACCCAATTGACTTCTCGGATCAACAAGTCTTCCATTCGACTTAATTGGGCTTCTCGGATTAACAAGTATCCATAACTTGATCCGTTTGTTATACCAAGTTACCAAGTACGCACAATGTGACCCAATTCGCCTTCTCGGATCAACAAGCACCAACAATTTGACTCCGTTCGGCTTCACGAATCATTAAGGCTTGTATTTGAACCCAATTGACTTCTCGAATCAACAAGTCTTCCATTTGACTTAATTGGGCTTCTCGGATCAACAAGTATCCATAACTTGATCCGTTTGTTTTACCAAGTCACCAAGTACGCACAATGTTACCCAATTCGCCTTCTCGGATCAACAAGCACCGACTATTTGACTCCGTTCGACTTCACGAATCATTAAGGCTTGTATTTGAACCAAATTGACTCCTCGGATCAACAAGTCTTTCAATTGACCCAATTCGGCTTCTCGGATCAACAAGTATCCATAACTTGATCCGTTGTTTTACCAAGTCACCAAGTACGCACAATGTGACCCAATTCGTCTTCTCGGATCAACAAGCACCAACTATTCGACTCCGTTCGACTTCACGAATCATTAAGGCTTGTATTTGAACCCAATTGACTTCTCGGATCAACAAGTCTTCCATTTGACTTAATTGGGCTTCTCGGATCAACAAGTATCCATAACTTGATTCATTTGTTTTATAAAGTCACCAAGTACGCACGATGTGACCCAATTCGCCTTCTCGGATCAACAAGCACCCACAATTTGACTCCGTTCGACTTCACGAATCATTAAGGCTTGTATTTGAACCCAATTGACTTCTCGGATCAACAAGTCTTCCATTCGACTTAATTGGGCTTCTCGGATCAACAAGTATCCATAACTTGATCCATTTGTTTTACCAAGTCACCAAGTACGCACAATGTGACCCAATTCGCCTTCTCGGATCATTAAGGCTTGTATTTGAACCCAATTGACTTCTCGGATCAACAAGTCTTCCATTTGACTTAATTGGGCTTCTCGTATCGACAAGTATCCATAACTTGATCCGTTTATTATACCAAGTCACTAAGTACGCACAATGTGACCCAATTCGCCTTCTCGGATCATTAAGGCTTGTATTTGAACCCAATTGACTTCTGGGATCAACAAGTCTTCCAATTGACCCAATTCGGCTTCTCGGATCAACAAGTATCCATAACTTGATCCGTTTGTTATACCAAGTTACCAAGTACGCACAATGTGACCCAATTCGCCTTCTCGGATCAACAAGCACCAACAATTTGACTCCGTTCGACTTCACGAATCATTAAGGCTTGTATTTGAACCCAATTGACTTCTCGGATCAACAAGTCTTTCAATTGACCCAATTCGGCTTCTCGGATCAACAAGTATCCATAACTTGATCCATTTGTTTTACCAAGTCACCAAGTACGCACAATGTGACCCAATTCGCCTTCTCGGATCATTAAGGCTTGTATTTGAACCCAATTGACTTCTCGGATCAACAAGTCTTCCATTTGACTTAATTGGGCTTCTTGTATCAACAAGTATCCATAACTTGATCCGTTTATTATACCAAGTCACCAAGCACCCACAATTTGACTCCGTTCGACTTCACGAATCATTAAGGCTTGTATTTGAACCCAATTGACTTCTGGGATCAACAAGTCTTCCAATTGACCCAATTCGGCTTCTCGGACCAGCAAGTATCCATAACTTGATCCGTTAGTTATACCAAGTCACCAAGTACGCACAATGTGACCCAATTCGCCTTCTCGGATCAAAAAGCACCAACAATTTGACTCCGTTCGACTTCACGAATCATTAAGGCTTGTATTTGAACCCAATTGACTTCTCGGATCAACAAGTCTTCCATTCGACTTAATTGGGCTTCTCGGATTAACAAGTATCCATAACTTGATCCGTTTGTTATACCAAGTTACCAAGTACGCACAATGTGACCCAATTCGCCTTCTCGGATCAACAAGCACCAACAATTTGACTCCGTTCGGCTTCACGAATCATTAAGGCTTGTATTTGAACCCAATTGACTTCTCGAATCAACAAGTCTTCCATTTGACTTAATTGGGCTTCTCGGATCAACAAGTATCCATAACTTGATCCGTTTGTTTTACCAAGTCACCAAGTACGCACAATGTTACCCAATTCGCCTTCTCGGATCAACAAGCACCGACTATTTGACTCCGTTCGACTTCACGAATCATTAAGGCTTGTATTTGAACCAAATTGACTCCTCGGATCAACAAGTCTTTCAATTGACCCAATTCGGCTTCTCGGATCAACAAGTATCCATAACTTGATCCGTTGTTTTACCAAGTCACCAAGTACGCACAATGTGACCCAATTCGTCTTCTCGGATCAACAAGCACCAACTATTCGACTCCGTTCGACTTCACGAATCATTAAGGCTTGTATTTGAACCCAATTGACTTCTCGGATCAACAAGTCTTCCATTTGACTTAATTGGGCTTCTCGGATCAACAAGTATCCATAACTTTATTCATTTGTTTTATAAAGTCACCAAGTACGCACGATGTGACCCAATTCGCCTTCTCGGATCAACAAGCACCCACAATTTGACTCCGTTCGACTTCACGAATCATTAAGGCTTGTATTTGAACCCAATTCACTTCTCGGATCAACAAGTCTTCCATTCGACTTAATTGGGCTTCTCGGATCAACAAGTATCCATAACTTGATCCATTTGTTTTACCAAGTCACCAAGTACGCACAATGTGACCCAATTCGCCTTCTCGGATCATTAAGGCTTGTATTTGAACCCAATTGACTTCTCGGATCAACAAGTCTTCCATTTGACTTAATTGGGCTTCTCGTATCGACAAGTATCCATAACTTGATCCGTTTATTATACCAAGTCACTAAGTACGCACAATGTGACCCAATTCGCCTTCTCGGATCATTAAGGCTTGTATTTGAACCCAATTGACTTCTGGGATCAACAAGTCTTCCAATTGACCCAATTCGGCTTCTCGGATCAACAAGTATCCATAACTTGATCCGTTTGTTATACCAAGTTACCAAGTACGCACAATGTGACCCAATTCGCCTTCTCGGATCAACAAGCACCAACAATTTGACTCCGTTCGACTTCACGAATCATTAAGGCTTGTATTTGAACCCAATTGACTTCTCGGATCAACAAGTTTTTCAATTGACCCAATTCGGCTTCTCGGATCAACAAGTATCCATAACTTGATCCATTTGTTTTACCAAGTCACCAAGTACGCACAATGTGACCCAATTCGCCTTCTCGGATCATTAAGGCTTGTATTTGAACCCAATTGACTTCTGGGATCAACAAGTCTTCCAATTGACCCAATTCGGCTTCTCGGACCAACAAGTATCCATAACTTGATCCGTTAGTTATACCAAGTCACCAAGTACGCACAATGTGACCCAATTCGCCTTCTCGGATAAAAAAGCACCAACAATTTGACTCCGTTCGACTTCACGAATCATTAAGGCTTGTATTTGAACCCAATTGACTTCTCGGATCAACAAGTCTTCCATTTGACTTAATTGGGCTTCTCGTATCAACAAGTATCCATAACTTGATCCGTTTATTATACCAAGTCACCAAGTACGCACAATGTGACCCAATTCGCCTTCTCGGATCATTAAGGCTGTATTTGAACCCAATTGACTTCTGGGATCAACAAGTCTTCCAATTGACCCAATTCGGCTTCTCGGACCAACAAGTATCCATAACTTGATCCGTTAGTTATACCAAGTCACCAAGTACGCACAATGTGACCCAATTCGCCTTCTCGGATAAAAAAGCACCAACAATTTGACTCCGTTCGACTTCACGAATCATTAAGGCTTGTATTTGAACCCAATTGACTTCTCGGATCAACAAGTCTTCCATTCGACTTAATTGGGCTTCTCGGATCAACAAGTATCCATAACTTGATCCGTTTGTTATACCAAGTTACCAAGTACGCACAATGTGACTCAATTCGCCTTCTCGGATCAACAAGCACCAACTATTTAACTCCTTTCAACTTCACGAATCAATAAGGCTTGTATTTGAACCCAATTGAATTCTCGGATCAACAAGTCTTTCAATTGACCCAATTCGGCTCCTCGGATTAACAAGTATCCATAACTTGATCCGTTTGTTTTACCAAGTCACCAAGTACGCACAATGTGACCCAATTCGCCTTCTCGGATCACCAAGCACCAACTATTTAACTCCTTTCAACTTCACGAATCAATAAGGCTTGTATTTGAACCCAATTGAATTCTCGGATCAACAAGTCTTTCAATTGACCCAATTCGGCTCCTCGGATTAACAAGTATCCATAACTTGATCCGTTTGTTTTACCAAGTCACCAAGTACGCACAATGTGACCCAATTCGCCTTCTCGGATCAACAAGCACCAACTACTTAACTCTGTTCGACTTCACGAATCATTAAGGCTTGTATTTGAACCCAATTGACTTTTCGGATCAACAAGTCTTCCATTTGACTTAATTGGGCTTCTCGGATCAACAAGTCTCCATAACTTGATTCGTTTGTTTTATAAAGTCACCAAGTACGCACAATGTGACACAATTCGCCTTCTCAGATCGACAAGCACCAACAATTTGACTCCGTTCGACTTCACGAATCTTTGAGGCTTGTATTTGAACCCAATTGACTTCTGGGATCAACAAGTCTTCCAATTGACCCAATTCGGCTCTCGGATCAACAAGTATCCATAACTTTATCCGTTTGTTATACCAAGTCACCAAGTACGCACAATGTGACCCAATTCGCCTTCTCGGATCAACAAGCACCAACAATTTGACTCCATTCGACTTCACGAATCATTAAGGCTTGTATTTGAACCCAATTGACTTCTCGGATCAACAAGTCTTTCAATTGACCCAATTCGGCTTCTCGGATCAACAAGTATCCATAACTTGATCCGTTGTTTTACCAAGTCACCAAGTACGCACAATGTGACCCAATTCGCCTTCTCGGATCAACAACCACCAACTATTCGACTCCGTTCGACTTCACGAATCATTAAAGCTTGTATTTGAACCCAATTGACTTCTCGGATCAACAAGTCTTCCATTTGACTTAATTGGGCTTCTCGGATCAACAAGTATCCATAACTTGATTTACTTGTTTCATAAAGGCACCAAGTACGCACAATGTGACCCAATTCGCCTTCTCGGATCAACAAGCACCAACAATTTGACTCCGTTCGACTTCACGAATCATTAAGGCTTGTATTTGAACCCAATTGACTTCTCGGATCAACAAGTCTTTCAATTGACCCAATTCGGCTTCTCGGATCAACAAGTATCCATAACTTGATCCATTTGTTTTACCAAGTCACCAAGTACGCACAATGTGACCCAATTCGCCTTCTCGGATCATTAAGGCTTGTATTTGAACCCAATTGACTTCTGGGATCAACAAGTCTTCCAATTGACCCAATTCGGCTTCTCGGACCAACAAGTATCCATAACTTGATCCGTTAGTTATACCAAGTCACCAAGTACGCACAATGTGACCCAATTCGCCTTCTCGGATAAAAAAGCACCAACAATTTGACTCCGTTCGACTTCACGAATCATTAAGGCTTGTATTTGAACCCAATTGACTTCTCGGATCAACAAGTCTTCCATTTGACTTAATTGGGCTTCTCGTATCAACAAGTATCCATAACTTGATCCGTTTATTATACCAAGTCACCAAGTACGCACAATGTGACCCAATTCGCCTTCTCGGATCATTAAGGCTGTATTTGAACCCAATTGACTTCTGGGATCAACAAGTCTTCCAATTGACCCAATTCGGCTTCTCGGACCAACAAGTATCCATAACTTGATCCGTTAGTTATACCAAGTCACCAAGTACGCACAATGTGACCCAATTCGCCTTCTCGGATAAAAAAGCACCAACAATTTGACTCCGTTCGACTTCACGAATCATTAAGGCTTGTATTTGAACCCAATTGACTTCTCGGATCAACAAGTCTTCCATTCGACTTAATTGGGCTTCTCGGATCAACAAGTATCCATAACTTGATCCGTTTGTTATACCAAGTTACCAAGTACGCACAATGTGACTCAATTCGCCTTCTCGGATCAACAAGCACCAACTATTTAACTCCTTTCAACTTCACGAATCAATAAGGCTTGTATTTGAACCCAATTGAATTCTCGGATCAACAAGTCTTTCAATTGACCCAATTCGGCTCCTCGGATTAACAAGTATCCATAACTTGATCCGTTTGTTTTACCAAGTCACCAAGTACGCACAATGTGACCCAATTCGCCTTCTCGGATCACCAAGCACCAACTATTTAACTCCTTTCAACTTCACGAATCAATAAGGCTTGTATTTGAACCCAATTGAATTCTCGGATCAACAAGTCTTTCAATTGACCCAATTCGGCTCCTCGGATTAACAAGTATCCATAACTTGATCCGTTTGTTTTACCAAGTCACCAAGTACGCACAATGTGACCCAATTCGCCTTCTCGGATCAACAAGCACCAACTACTTAACTCTGTTCGACTTCACGAATCATTAAGGCTTGTATTTGAACCCAATTGACTTTTCGGATCAACAAGTCTTCCATTTGACTTAATTGGGCTTCTCGGATCAACAAGTCTCCATAACTTGATTCATTTGTTTTATAAAGTCACCAAGTACGCACAATGTGACACAATTCGCCTTCTCAGATCGACAAGCACCAACAATTTGACTCCGTTCGACTTCACGAATCTTTGAGGCTTGTATTTGAACCCAATTGACTTCTGGGATCAACGAGTCTTCCAATTGACCCAATTCGGCTCTCGGATCAACAAGTATCCATAACTTTATCCGTTTGTTATACCAAGTCACCAAGTACGCACAATGTGACCCAATTCGCCTTCTCGGATCAACAAGCACCAACAATTTGACTCCATTCGACTTCACGAATCATTAAGGCTTGTATTTGAACCCAATTGACTTCTCGGATCAACAAGTCTTTCAATTGACCCAATTCGGCTTCTCGGATCAACAAGTATCCATAACTTGATCCGTTGTTTTACCAAGTCACCAAGTACGCACAATGTGACCCAATTCGCCTTCTCGGATCAACAACCACCAACTATTCGACTCCGTTCGACTTCACGAATCATTAAAGCTTGTATTTGAACCCAATTGACTTCTCGGATCAACAAGTCTTCCATTTGACTTAATTGGGCTTCTCGGATCAACAAGTATCCATAACTTGATTTACTTGTTTCATAAAGGCACCAAGTACGCACAATGTGACCCAATTCGCCTTCTCGGATCAACAAGCACCAACAATTTGACTCCGTTCGACTTCACGAATCATTAAGGCTTGTATTTGAACCCAATTGACTTCTCGGATCAACAAGTCTTTCAATTGACCCAATTCGGCTTCTCGGATCAACAAGTATCCATAACTTGATCCATTTGTTTTACCAAGTCACCAAATACGCACAATGTGACCCAATTCGCCTTCTCGGATCATTAAGGCTTGTATTTGAACCCAATTGACTTCTGGGATCAACAAGTCTTCCAATTGACCCAATTCGGCTTCTCGGACCAACAAGTATCCATAACTTGATCCGTTAGTTATACCAAGTCACCAAGTACGCACAATGTGACCCAATTCGCCTTCTCGGATAAAAAAGCACCAACAATTTGACTCCGTTCGACTTCACGAATCATTAAGGCTTGTATTTGAACCCAATTGACTTCTCGGATCAACAAGTCTTCCATTTGACTTAATTGGGCTTCTCGTATCAACAAGTATCCATAACTTGATCCGTTTATTATACCAAGTCACCAAGTACGCACAATGTGACCCAATTCGCCTTCTCGGATTATTAAGGCTGTATTTGAACCCAATTGACTTCTGGGATCAACAAGTCTTCCAATTGACCCAATTCGGCTTCTCGGACCAACAAGTATCCATAACTTGATCCGTTAGTTATACCAAGTCACCAAGTACGCACAATGTGACCCAATTCGCCTTCTCGGATAAAAAAGCACCGACAATTTGACTCCGTTCGACTTCACGAATCATTAAGGCTTGTATTTGAACCCAATTGACTTCTCGAATCAACAAGTCTTCCATTTGACTTAATTGGGCTTCTCGGATCAACAAGTATCCATAACTTGATCCGTTTGTTTTACCAAGTCACCAAGTACGCACAATGTGACCCAATTCGCCTTCTCGGATCAACAAGCACCGACTATTTGACTCCGTTCGACTTCACGAATCATTAAGGCTTGTATTTGAACCCAATTGACTTGTCGGATCAACAAGTCTTTCAATTGACCCAATTCGGCTCCTCGGATTAACAAGTATCCATAACTTGATCCGTTTGTTTTACCAAGTCACCAAGTACGCACAATGTGACCCAATTCGCCTTCTCGGATCACCAAGCACCAACTATTTAACTCCTTTCAACTTCACGAATCAATAAGGCTTGTATTTGAACCCAATTGAATTCTCGGATCAACAAGTCTTTCAATTGACCCAATTCGGCTCCTCGGATTAACAAGTATCCATAACTTGATCCGTTTATTTTACCAAGTCACCAAGTACGCACAATGTGACCCAATTCGCCTTCTCGGATCAACAAGCACCAACTACTTCACTCTGTTCGACTTCACGAATCATTAAGGCTTGTATTTGAACCCAATTGACTTTTCGGATCAACAAGTCTTCCATTTGACTTAATTGGGCTTCTCGGATCAACAAGTCTCCATAACTTGATTCGTTTGTTTTATAAAGTCACCAAGTACGCACAATGTGACACAATTCGCCTTCTCAGATCGACAAGCACCAACAATTTGACTCCGTTCGACTTCACGAATCTTTGAGGCTTGTATTTGAACCCAATTGACTTCTGGGATCAACAAGTCTTCCAATTGACCCAATTTGGCTCTCGGATCAACAAGTATCCTTATCCGTTTGTTATACCAAGTCACCAAGTACGCACAATGTGACCCAATTCGCCTTCTCGGATCAACAAGCACCAACAATTTGACTCCATTCGACTTCACGAATCATTAAGGCTTGTATTTGAACCCAATTGACTTCTCGGATCAACAAGTCTTCCATTTGACTTAATTGGGCTTCTCGGATCAACAAGTATCCATAACTTGATTTATTTGTTTCATAAAGGCACCAAGTACGCACGATGTGACTCAATTCGCCTTCTCGGATCAACAAGCACCCACAATTTGACTCCGTTCGACTTCACGAATCATTAAGGCTTGTATTTGAACCCAATTGACTTCTCGGATCAACAAGTCTTTCAATTGACCCAATTCGGCTCCTCGGATTAACAAGTATCCATAACTTGATCCGTTTGTTTTACCAAGTCAACAAGTACGCACAATGTGACCCAATTCGCCTTCTCGGATCAACAAGCACCAACTACTTAACTCTGTTTGACTTCACGAATCATTAAGGCTTGTATTTGAACCGAATTGACTTCTCGGATCAACAAGTCTTCCATTTGACTTAATTGGGCTTCTCGGATCAACAAGTCTCCATAACTTGATTCGTTTGTTTTATAAAGTCACCAAGTATGCACAATGTGACACAATTCGCCTTCTCGGATCGACAAGCACCATCAATTTGACTCCGTTCGACTTCACGAATCTTTGAGGCTTGTATTTGAACCCAATTGACTTCTGGGATCAACAAGTCTTCCAATTGACCCAATTCGGCTCTCGGATCAACAAGTATCCATAACTTTATCCGTTTGTTATACCAAGTCACCAAGTACGCACAATGTGACCCAATTCGCCTTCTCGGATCAACAAGCACCAACAATTTGACTCCGTTCGACTTCACGAATCATTAAGGCTTGTATTTGAACCCAATTGACTTCTCGGATCAACAAGTCTTTCAATTGACCCAATTCGGCTTCTCGGATCAACAAGTATCCATAACTTGATCCGTTGTTTTACCAAGTCACCAAGTACGCACAATGTGACCCAATTCGCCTTCTCGGATCAACAACCACCAACTATTCGACTCCGTTCGACTTCACGAATCATTAAAGCTTGTATTTGAACCCAATTGACTTCTCGGATCAACAAGTCTTCCATTTGACTTAATTGGGCTTCTCGGATCAACAAGTATCCATAACTTGATTCATTTGTTTTATAAAGGCACCAAGTACGCACGATGTGACCCAATTCGCCTTCTCGGATCAACAAGCACCCACAATTTGACTCCGTTCGACTTCACGAATCATTAAGGCTTGTATTTGAACCCAATTGACTTCTCGGATCAACAAGTCTTTCAATTGACCCAATTCGGCTCCTCGGATTAACAAGTATCCATAACTTGATCCGTTTGTTTTACCAAGTCACCAAGTACGCACAATGTGACCCAATTCGCCTTCTCGGATCAACAAGCACCAACAATTTGACTCCGTTCGACTTCACAAATCATTAAGGCTTGTATTTGAACCCAATTGACTTCTCGGATCAACAAGTCTTCCATTCGACTTAATTGGGCTTCTCGGATCAACAAGTATCCATAACTTGATCCATTTGTTTTACCAAGTCACCAAGTACGCACAATGTGACCCAATTCGCCTTCTCGGATCATTAAGGCTTGTATTTGAACCCAATTGACTTCTCGGATCAACAAGTCTTCCATTTGACTTAATTGGGCTTCTAGTATCAACAAGTATCCATAACTTGATCCGTTTATTATACCAAGTCACCAAGTACGCACAATGTGACCCAATTCGCCTTCTCGGATCATTAAGGCTTGTATTTGAACCCAATTGACTTCTGGGATCAACAAGTCTTCCAATTGACCCAATTCGGCTTCTCGGACCAACAAGTATCCATAACTTGATCCGTTAGTTATACCAAGTCACCAAGTACGCACAATGTGACCCAATTCGCCTTCTCGGATCAAAAAGCACCAACAATTTGACTCCGTTCGACTTCACGAATCATTAAGGCTTGTATTTGAACCCAATTGACTTCTCGGATCAACAAGTCTTCCATTCGACTTAATTGGGCTTCTCGGATTAACAAGTATCCATAACTTGATCCGTTTGTTATACCAAGTTACCAAGTACGCACAATGTGACCCAATTCGCCTTCTCGGATCAACAAGCACCAACAATTTGACTCCGTTCGACTTCACGAATCATTAAGGCTTGTATTTGAACCCAATTGACTTCTCGAATCAACAAGTCTTCCATTTGACTTAATTGCGCTTCTCGGATCAACAAGTATCCATAACTTGATCCGTTTGTTTTACCAAGTCACTAAGTACGCACAATGTGACCCAATTCGCCTTCTCGGATCAACAAGCACCGACTATTTGACTCCGTTCGACTTCACGAATCATTAAGGCTTGTATTTGAACCAAATTGACTCCTCGGATCAACAAGTCTTTCAATTGACCCAATTCGGCTTCTCGGATCAACAAGTATCCATAACTTGATCCATTTGTTTTACCAAGTCACCAAGTACGCACAATGTGACCCAATTCGCCTTCTCGGATCAACAAGCACCAACTACTTGACTCTGTTCGACTTCACGAATCATTAAGGCTTGTATTTGAACCCAATTGACTTCTCGGATCAACAAGTCTTCCATTCGACTTAATTGGGCTTCTCGGATCAACAAGTATCCATAACTTGATCCATTTGTTTTACCAAGTCACCAAGTACGCACAATGTGACCCAATTCGCCTTCTCGGATCATTAAGGCTTGTATTTGAACCCAATTGACTTCTCGGATCAACAAGTCTTCCATTTGACTTAGTTGGGCTTCTCGTATCAACAAGTATCCATAACTTGATCCGTTTATTATACCAAGTCACCAAGTACGCACAATGTGACCCAATTCGCCTTCTCGGATCATTAAGGCTTGTATTTGAACCCAATTGACTTCTGGGATCAACAAGTCTTCCAATTGACCCAATTCGGCTTCTCGGACCAACAAGTATCCATAACTTGATCCGTTAGTTATACCAAGTCACCAAGTACGCACAATGTGACCCAATTCGCCTTATCGGATCAAAAAGCACCAACAATTTGACTCCGTTCGACTTCACGAATCATTAAGGCTTGTATTTGAACCCAATTGACTTCTCGGATCAACAAGTCTTCCATTCGACTTAATTGGGCTTCTCGGATTAACAAGTATCCATAACTTGATCCGTTTGTTATACCAAGTTACCAAGTACGCACAATGTGACCCAATTCGCCTTCTCGGATCAACAAGCACCAACAATTTGACTCCGTTCGACTTCACGAATCATTAAGGCTTGTATTTGAACCCAATTGACTTCTCGAATCAACAAGTCTTCCATTTGACTTAATTGGGCTTCTCGGATCAACAAGTATCCATAACTTGATCCGTTTGTTTTACCAAGTCACCAAGTACGCACAATGTGACCCAATTCGCCTTCTCGGATCAACAAGCACCGACTATTTGACTCCGTTCGACTTCACGAATCATTAAGGCTTGTATTTGAACCAAATTGACTCCTCGGATCAACAAGTCTTTCAATTGACCCAATTCGGCTTCTCGGATCAATAAGTATCCATAACTTGATCCATTTGTTTTACCAAGTCACCAAGTACGCACAATGTGACCCAATTCGCCTTCTCGGATCAACAAGCACCAACTACTTGACTCTGTTCGACTTCACGAATCATTAAGGCTTGTATTTGAACCCAATTGACTTCTCGGATCAACAAGTCTTCCATTTGACTTAATTGGGCTTCTCGGATCAACAAGTCTCCATAACTTGATTCGTTTGTTTTATAAAGTCACCAAGTACGCAC
The DNA here is from genome assembly GCA_958295605.1 of Ajuga chamaepitys. Lineage (NCBI taxonomy): Eukaryota > Viridiplantae > Streptophyta > Magnoliopsida > Lamiales > Lamiaceae > Ajuga > Ajuga chamaepitys. The sequence goes on from OY282495.1 coordinate 39,006,227, forward strand.
AATGTGACACAATTCGCCTTCTCGGATCGACAAGCACCAACAATTTGACTCCGTTCGACTTCACGAATCTTTAAGGCTTGTATTTGAACCCAATTGACTTCTGGGATCAACAAGTCTTCCAATTGACCCAATTCGGCTCTCGGATCAACAAGTATCCATAACTTTATCCGTTTGTTATACCAAGTCACCAAGTACGCACAATGTGACCCAATTCGCCTTCTAGGATCAACAAGAACCAACAATTTGACTCCGTTCGACTTCACGAATCATTAAGGCTTGTATTTGAACCCAATTGACTTCTCGGATCAACAAGTCTTTCAACTGACCCAATTCGGCTTCTCGGATCAACAAGTATCCATAACTTGATCCGTTGTTTTACCAAGTCACCAAGTACGCACAATGTGACCCAATTCGCCTTCTCGGATCAACAAGCACCAACTATTCGACTCCGTTCGACTTCACGAATCATTAAAGCTTGTATTTGAACCCAATTGACTTCTCGGATCAACAAGTCTTCCATTTGACTTAATTGGGCTTCTCGGATCAACAAGTATCCATAACTTGATTCATTTGTTTAATAAAGTCACCAAGTACGCACGATGTGACCCAATTCGCCTTCTCGGATCAACAAGCACCCACAATTTGACTCCGTTCGACTTCACGAATCATTAAGGCTTGTATTTGAACCCAATTGACTTCTCGGATCAACAAGTCTTTCAATTGACCCAATTCGGCTCCTCGGATTAACAAGTGTCCATAACTTGATCCGTTTGTTTTACTAAGTCACCAAGTACGCACAATGTGACCCAATTCGCCTTCTCGGATCAACAAGCACCAACAATTTGACTCCGTTCGACTTCACGAATCATTAAGGCTTGTATTTGAACCCAATTGACTTCTCGGATCAACAAGTCTTCCATTCGACTTAATTGGGCTTCTCGGATCAACAAGTATCCATAACTTGATCCATTTGTTTTACCAAGTCACCAAGTACGCACAATGTGACCCAATTCGCCTTCTCGGATCATTAAGGCTTGTATTTGAACCCAATTGACTTCCCGGATCAACAAGTCTTCCATTTGACTTAATTGGGCTTCTCGTATCGACAAGTATCCATAACTTGATCCGTTTATTATACCAAGTCACTAAGTACGCACAATGTGACCCAATTCGCCTTCTCGGATCATTAAGGCTTGTATTTGAACCCAATTGACTTCTGGGATCAACAAGTCTTCCAACTGACCCAATTCGGCTTCTCGGATCAACAAGTATCCATAACTTGATCCGTTTGTTATACCAAGTTACCAAGTACGCACAATGTGACCCAATTCGCCTTCTCGGATCAACAAGCACCAACAATTTGACTCCGTTCGACTTCACGAATCATTAAGGCTTGTATTTGAACCCAATTGACTTCTCGAATCAACAAGTCTTCCATTTGACTTAATTGGGCTTCTCGGATCAACAAGTATCCATAACTTGATCCGTTTGTTTTACCAAGTCACCAAGTACGCACACTGTGACCCAATTCGCCTTCTCGGATCAACAAGCACCGACTATTTGACTCCGTTCGACTTCACGAATCATTAAGGCTTGTATTTGAACCAAATTGACTCCTCGGATCAACAAGTCTTTCAATTGACCCAATTCGGCTTCTCGGATCAACAAGTATCCATAACTTGATCCATTTGTTTTACCAAGTCACCAAGTACGCACAATGTGACCCAATTCGCCTTCTCGGATCAACAAGCACCCATAACTTGATTCGTTTGTTTTATAAAGTCACCAAGTACGCACAATGTGACACAATTCGCCTTCTCGGATCGACAAGCACCAACAATTTGACTCCGTTCGACTTCACGAATCTTTGAGGCTTGTATTTGAACCCAATTGACTTCTGGGATCAACAAGTCTTCCAATTGACCCAATTCGGCTCTCGGATCAACAAGTATCCATAACTTTATCCGTTTGTTATACCAAGTCACCAAGTACGCACAATGTGACCAATTCGCCTTCTCGGATCAACAAGCACCAACAATTTGACTCCGTTCGACTTCACGAATCATTAAGGCTTGTATTTGAACCCAATTGACTTCTCGGATCAACAAGTCTTTCAATTGACCCAATTCGGCTTCTCAGATCAACAAGTATCCATAACTTGATCCGTTATTTTACCAAGTCACCAAGTACGCACAATGTGACCCAATTCGCCTTCTCGGATCAACAACCACCAACTATTCGACTCCGTTCGACTTCACGAATCATTAAAGCTTGTATTTGAACCCAATTGACTTCTCGGATCAACAAGTCTTCCATTTGACTTAATTGGGCTTCTCGGATCAACAAGTATCCATAACTTGATTCATTTGTTTTATAAAGTCACCAAGTACGCACGATGTGACCCAATTCGCCTTCTCGGATCAACAAGCACCCACAATTTGACTCCGTTCGACTTCACGAATCATTAAGGCTTGTATTTGAACCCAATTGACTTCTCGGATCAACAAGTCTTTCAATTGACCCAATTCGGCTCCTCGGATTAACAAGTGTCCATAACTTGATCCGTTTGTTTTACTAAGTCACCAAGTACGCACAATGTGACCCAATTCGCCTTCTCGGATCAACAAGCACCAACAATTTGACTCCGTTCGACTTCACGAATCATTAAGGCTTGTATTTGAACCCAATTGACTTCTCGGATCAACAAGTATCCATAACTTTATCCGTTTGTTATACCAAGTCACCAAGTACGCACAATGTGACCCAATTCGCCTTCTAGGATCAACAAGCACCAACAATTTGACTCCGTTCGACTTCACGAATCATTAAGGCTTGTATTTGAACCCAATTGACTTCTCGGATCAACAAGTCTTTCAATTGACCCAATTCGGCTTCTCGGATCAACAAGTATCCATAACTTGATCCGTTGTTTTACCAAGTCACCAAGTACGCACAATGTGACCCAATTCGCCTTCTCGGATCAACAAGCACCAACTATTCGACTCCGTTCGACTTCACGAATCATTAAAGCTTGTATTTGAACCCAATTGACTTCTCGGATCAACAAGTCTTCCATTTGACTTAATTGGGCTTCTCGGATCAACAAGTATCCATAACTTGATTCATTTGTTTTATAAAGTCACCAAGTACGCACGATGTGACCCAATTCGCCTTCTCGGATCAACAAGCACCCACAATTTGACTCCGTTCGACTTCACGAATCATTAAGGCTTGTATTTGAACCCAATTGACTTCTCGGATCAACAAGTCTTTCAATTGACCCAATTCGGCTCCTCGGATTAACAAGTGTCCATAACTTGATCCGTTTGTTTTACTAAGTCACCAAGTACGCACAATGTGACCCAATTCGCCTTCTCGGATCAACAAGCACCAACAATTTGACTCCGTTCGACTTCACGAATCATTAAGGCTTGTATTTGAACCCAATTGACTTCTCGGATCAACAAGTCTTCCATTCGACTTAATTGGGCTTCTCGGATCAACAAGTATCCATAACTTGATCCATTTGTTTTACCAAGTCACCAAGTACGCACAATGTGACCCAATTCGCCTTCTCGGATCATTAAGGCTTGTATTTGAACCCAATTGACTTCCCGGATCAACAAGTCTTCCATTTGACTTAATTGGGCTTCTCGTATCGACAAGTATCCATAACTTGATCCGTTTATTATACCAAGTCACTAAGTACGCACAATGTGACCCAATTCGCCTTCTCGGATCATTAAGGCTTGTATTTGAACCCAATTGACTTCTGGGATCAACAAGTCTTCCAACTGACCCAATTCGGCTTCTCGGATCAACAAGTATCCATAACTTGATCCGTTTGTTATACCAAGTTACCAAGTACGCACAATGTGACCCAATTCGCCTTCTCGGATCAACAAGCACCAACAATTTGACTCCGTTCGACTTCACGAATCATTAAGGCTTGTATTTGAACCCAATTGACTTCTCGAATCAACAAGTCTTCCATTTGACTTAATTGGGCTTCTCGGATCAACAAGTATCCATAACTTGATCCGTTTGTTTTACCAAGTCACCAAGTACGCACAGTGACCCAATTCGCCTTCTCGGATCAACAAGCACCGACTATTTGACTCCGTTCGACTTCACGAATCATTAAGGCTTGTATTTGAACCAAATTGACTCCTCGGATCAACAAGTCTTTCAATTGACCCAATTCGGCTTCTCGGATCAACAAGTATCCATAACTTGATCCATTTGTTTTACCAAGTCACCAAGTACGCACAATGTGACCCAATTCGCCTTCTCGGATCAACAAGCACCCATAACTTGATTCGTTTGTTTTATAAAGTCACCAAGTACGCACAATGTGACACAATTCACCTTCTCGGATCGACAAGCACCAACAATTTGACTCCGTTCGACTTCACGAATCTTTGAGGCTTGTATTTGAACCCAATTGACTTCTGGGATCAACAAGTCTTCCAATTGACCCAATTCGGCTCTCGGATCAACAAGTATCCATAACTTTATCCGTTTGTTATACCAAGTCACCAAGTACGCACAATGTGACCCAATTCGCCTTCTCGGATCAACAAGCACCAACAATTTGACTCCGTTCGACTTCACGAATCATTAAGGCTTGTATTTGAACCCAATTGACTTCTCGGATCAACAAGTCTTTCAATTGACCCAATTCGGCTTCTCAGATCAACAAGTATCCATAACTTGATCCGTTATTTTACCAAGTCACCAAGTACGCACAATGTGACCCAATTCGCCTTCTCGGATCAACAACCACCAACTATTCGACTCCGTTCGACTTCACGAATCATTAAAGCTTGTATTTGAACCCAATTGACTTCTCGGATCAACAAGTCTTCCATTTGACTTAATTGGGCTTCTCGGATCAACAAGTATCCATAACTTGATTCATTTGTTTTATAAAGGCACGAAGTACGCACGATGTGACCCAATTCGCCTTCTCGGATCAACAAGCACCCACAATTTGACTCCGTTCGACTTCACGAATCATTAAGGCTTGTATTTGAACCCAATTGACTTCTCGGATCAACAAGTCTTTCAATTGACCCAATTCGGCTCCTCGGATTAACAAGTATCCATAACTTGATCCGTTTGTTTTACCAAGTCACCAAGTACGCACAATGTGACCCAATTCGCCTTCTCGGATCAACAAGCACCAACAATTTGACTCCGTTCGACTTCACAAATCATTAAGACTTGTATTTGAACCCAATTGACTTCTCGGATCAACAAGTCTTCCATTCGACTTAATTGGGCTTCTCGGATCAACAAGTATCCATAACTTGATCCATTTGTGTTACCAAGTCACCAAGTACGCACAATGTGACCCAATTCGCCTTCTCGGATCATTAAGGCTTGTATTTGAACCCAATTGACTTCTCGGATCAACAAGTCTTCCATTTGACTTAATTGGGCTTCTCGTATCAACAAGTATCCATAACTTGATCCGTTTATTATACCAAGTCACCAAGTACGCACAATGTGACCCAATTCGCCTTCTCGGATCATTAAGGCTTGTATTTGAACCCAATTGACTTCTGGGATCAACAAGTCTTCCAATTGACCCAATTCGGCTTCTCGGACCAACAAGTATCCATAACTTGATCCGTTAGTTATACCAAGTCACCAAGTACGCACAATGTGACCCAATTCGCCTTCTCGGATCAAAAAGCACCAACAATTTGACTCCGTTCGACTTCACGAATCATTAAGGCTTGTATTTGAACCCAATTGACTTCTCGGATCAACAAGTCTTCCATTCGACTTAATTGGGCTTCTCGGATTAACAAGTATCCATAACTTGATCCGTTTGATATACCAAGTTACCAAGTACGCACAATGTGACCCAATTCGCCTTCTCGGATCAACACGCACCAACAATTTGACTCCGTTCGACTTCACGAATCATTAAGGCTTGTATTTGAACCCAATTGACTTCTCGAATCAACAAGTCTTCCATTTGACTTAATTGGGCTTCTCGGATCAACAAGTATCCATAACTTGATCCGTTTGTTTTACCAAGTCACCAAGTACGCACAATGTGACCCAATTCGCCTTCTCGGATCAACAAGCACCGACTATTTGACTCCGTTCGACTTCACGAATCATTAAGGCTTGTATTTGAACCAAATTGACTCCTCGGATCAACAAGTCTTTCAATTGACCCAATTCGGCTTCTCGGATCAACAAGTATCCATAACTTGATCCATTTGTTTTACCAAGTCACCAAGTACGCACAATGTGACCCAATTCGCCTTCTCGGATCAACAAGCACCAACTACTTGACTCTGTTCGACTTCACGAATCATTAAGGCTTGTATTTGAACCCAATTGACTTCTCGGATCAACAAGTCTTCCGTTCGACTTAATTGGGCTTCTCGGATCAACAAGTATCCATAACTTGATCCATTTGTTTTACCAAGTCACCAAGTACGCACAATGTGACCCAATTCGCCTTCTCGGATCATTAAGGCTTGTATTTGAACCCAATTGACTTCTCGGATCAACAAGTCTTCCTTTTGACTTAGTTGGGCTTCTCGTATCAACAAGTATCCATAACTTGATCCGTTTATTATACCAAGTCACCAAGTACGCACAATGTGACCCAATTCACCTTCTCGGATCATTAAGCGTATTTGAACCCAATTGACTTCTTGGATCAACAAGTCTTCCAATTGACCCAATTCGGCTTCTCGGACCAACAAGTATCCATAACTTGATCCGTTAGTTATACCAAGTCACCAAGTACGCACAATGTGACCCAATTCGCCTTCTCGGATAAAAAAGCACCAACAATTTGACTCCGTTCGACTTCACGAATCATTAAGGCTTGTATTTGAACGCAATTGACTTCTCGGATCAACAAGTCTTCCATTCGACTTAATTGGGCTTCTCGGAATAACAAGTATCCATAACTTGATCCGTTTGTTATACCAAGTTACCAAGTACGCACAATGTGACCCAATTCGCCTTCTCGGATCAACAAGCACCAACAATTTGACTCCGTTCGACTTCACGAATCATTAATGTTAGACAAATCAACTCCAAACACACACCACCAAGAAACTGGAACAGGTTCGAAGACTATCAGTTTTGAGAAACACAAGACTGTTCGGCCAGAGTTGTGACCGAAAGACACTTCGCGCAGAACTGAAAATGAAATGAATCACACAATCGTTTTACGTGGTTCGTTCAAGATGAACTACATCCACGGAGGCCAGGCACACCTCAATTCACTAAGATAATCAAACAATTACAGGAATTACACTCAGAAACGAAAATGCCCAATTCTGGAACAAATTAGGGCAGAAACACTTTATCTAGCTAATTCTCTCTGTAATCTATGAAAACTGGAAATTGCTCGACGTAGTGATCTTCTCCTTGAAGAGAGCTCTTCAATGATATAGGTCTTGCAGCTCGAATGTAACTACCCAGAAAGTTCTAACTGCTTGAAGTCGACAGCTGCTACCGGACAAATGTGACGGTTTATTCCGTCACAAAACTGAAACCAACTTGTCACAAACAACAGTTATGCATAACAACCCTGAACCCGGTTCTCTGCGCACAGCTTCACTTCTTCATGCTGAAACCTGGTTTTATCATCCGGTTCTCCACCTCCTGATTCCGGTTCCACATTCTAGATACATCCTATTACCTTGTATAGCTCACTTGATGATATTGATCACTTCCTCACAAATCTCCACCTCAATGAATCAAGTACACCTGTTTTTCTGCCTCACCACTGCATTTCTGTTATAGCTCTTCATTACACTGCTCTAGCTGCAGCAAGCTTGAGCAATGATCCACCTTGTTTCCAGGTACTCCCTTCGTGAGAAAATCCGCAGGATTATGTAAAGTATGCACCTTCCTTACTTCAACAGAACCAGAATCTATGACATCTCTAGCAAAATGTAACCTCACATCAATGTGTTTTGATCTTTCATGAAATGCTTGATGTTTCACCAGATGCAAAGCACTTTGATTATCACAGTAGATTACTACACACCTCTGCCTGATGTCCAAATCCCTTAACACCCCTTTCAACCAGATTGACTCTTTGATGGCTTCAGTTAAAGAAATATATTCTGCTTCTGTAGTAGATAGTGCCACAACGGATTGTTGAGCACTCCTCCAGCTGATGGCTGTCCCATATAAGGTAAACACAAACCCAGAGATTGACTTCCTTGTGTCCACATTTGCTGCAAAATCAGAGTCAGCAAATCCCTCCAATGCAACAGTACCTCCATCTGTTTTCTTCTCAAATTTCAGTGACCTGTTTACTGATCCTTTTAGATACCTCATAACATGTTTCAAGGCTTCCCAGTGTTCAACTCCTGGATTTGACATGAATCTGCTTACCAAAGATACAGCATATGCCAAATCAGGCCTGCTACAGATCATTCCATACATAAGACTTCCTACTCCACTTGCATAGGGAATACTGCTCATCTGTATGATCTCTTCTTCATTCTTTGGGCTTTGATCTTTGGAAAGTTTCTTCTGTAGATTAACCGAAGTGGAGAGAGGTTCGGCTTCATGCATATGAAACCTCTCCAACACTTTCTGAAGATATTGTCTCTGAGATAACCACAGCACTCCAGCTTCTCTGTTTCTTATAATGTTCATTCCCAATATCTTCTTTGCTTCTCCCAGATCCTTCATGTCAAACTCAGCATTAAGTCTATCCTTCAACCATTGTATTTTCTCCTTGTTTCTGCTAGCAATTAGCATGTCATCCACATACAACAGAAGAAACACTTTATCTTGCTTTGAAACTTTGTTGAAGTACACACAACTGTCATAAAGGCTTCTTACAAAACCAGTACTGATCATGAAGTCATTGAACCTCTTGTTCCACTGTCTTGGACTTTGTTTAAGTCCATATAGTGACTTCTTGAGCAAGCACACTTTGTCTTCTTTCCCAGGAATGACAAAGCCTTCTGGCTGTTTCATATAAATTTCCTCATTTAGTTCTCCATGTAAGAATGCTGTCTTTACATCAAGTTGTTGCAGTTCCATGTCCTCCTGTGTGACCTTTGATAAAAGCAATCTGATTGAGCAATGTTTTACCACCGGAGAAAAGACCTCATTGTAATCAATTCCTTCTCTTTGAGTGAAACCCCTGGCTACCAACCTTGCTTTAAATCTCACTTTCTTGGACCCTGCTGTTTCCAGTTTCTTCTTGTATATCCACTTGGAGCTTACAAGCTTTTGACCTTTTGGTTTCTCCACCAGTATCCAGGTCTTATTCCTTTCCAGAGACTCCATTTCTTCAGTCATTGCCTGTATCCAGTGTTCACCTTCCTCACAATCTAATGCTTCTTGAAAGCTGCTAGGCTCTTGTGATTCTAGGTCTTCAGCAACACTTAAGGCATAATAGACACTTCCAGCTTGGCCATAGAAGTCAGGCCTGTTGATTGTTCTTCTAGGCCTATCCCTACCAATGCTGTATCCTCTGATGTTTTGAGCTGGTTCAGTTTGTGTTTCCTCTTCAGATGATGAATCACTGTCTTGTGCTTCTGTGTGTGGTTTAGGTGTGTGATTGTCTTCTCCAGGTTGCTCCACCTGAATTGATATCTCCTCTGCCTCTTTTGCAGCATCACATTCTTCCTTAGAGCCTGTAGAAGTATAGGCCATCACATTCTCATTAAACTTCACATCTCTGCTGGTGATTATCTTCTGATTTCCTTGTTCTAGGCACCACAATCTGTAACCCTTAATTCCATCCGGATATCCAAGAAACACACATCTGAGAGCCCTTGCATCTAATTTGTCTTGCCTGGTGTGGGCAAAAGCAAGACATCCAAACACCCTTAATCCTTCATAGCTTGGTTTCTGTCCACTCCACACCTCTTCAGGTGTTTTGAACCCAATTACTGATGAGGGTGACCTGTTTATAAGATAGCATGCTGTGGCCATTGTTTCTCCCCAGAACACCTTTGGTAACCCAGCATCCAACAGCATACACCTCACTCTTTCCAGAAGAGTCCTGTTAAACCTCTCTGCAACTCCATTCTGTTGAGGATTCATTGGCACAGTTATGTGTCTCTTTATTCCTCTTTCCTCGCAGAAATTTGTGAACTCTGTAGAGAGGTACTCCAGTCCATTATCAGTCCTCAGATGCTTCAGCTTCTTTCCTTTGACATTCTCCAGTTGGATCAACCATGTTTTGAACTTATGAAAGGCATCACTCTTGTTCTTCAGTAACATTATCCACACTTTCCTGCTGTAGTCATCAATCAAGGACATGAAATATCTGGCACCACCATGTGATTCTGTTCTTGCAGGACCCCATATGTCAGAATGAACATAATCTAATGGTTCTTGAGTTGTATGCACTCCCTTTCCATAGGGCAACTTCTTGGACTTGCCCAGAGCACACTGATCACAGAACTCCAGTTCTTGATTTCCCAGTTTTCCAATAACTCCACTCCTTTCCAATTCTTTCAGTCCCTTTACTCCTATGTGCCCAAGTCTCTTATGCCATTTAGCAATTTCAGAATTATTCAGGACCACATCTACACTTCCAACAATAGGTGAGCCAATCAGGATAAATAGTCCATTATGCTGTCTTCCTTTTATCACCATTTTTCCATGTTTTGTGATATGCAAGAATCCATCTACTGAGCTAAACTGACATCCACTGGTTACCAATGAGCCAAGAGATAGAAGATTTCTTTTGAGGCCAGGAACATACCTAACATTTGAGATGATTCTGATCACCCCATCAAACATTCTAATGCTCACTGATCCCACTCCTTTGACCTGACAGGATTGGTCATTTCCCAGGAGAACATTTCCCCCATCTTCTTCCTTCAGTTCATTAAACCAAGTCTGATTGGGACACATATGAAAAGAACACCCTGTGTCCAGGACCCATTCCTTTACCATTCTTGAATCAGTAACATTTAATACTTCTGGAGGGTCTTGTTGGTGATCAATGGCAGCAGCTTCTGCCCCTTGATTACCTGCTTTCTTATTCTTCTTAGGACAATCCTTCTTCAAGTGACCTGGCTGTTTACACTTGAAGCATTTCCTCTTTTCAACCCAGTCATTTCCCTTCTTAGAGTTTGAGTCCCCTGACTTTGGATCCTTGGCATTTTGACCCTTCTTTCCTTGCCATGGTTTCTTGAATTTGACATTCAAGCCTTCTCCAGGTTGCACCAAGCCTTTGTCTCCTTGAGTCTGAAAGCATTTTGACCTCAGAGCCTTCACTATTCCATCATAGGACAGATGCTCATCTCTTCCATACATCAGGGCATCCTTGAAACTTTCCATGGATTTTGGTAGAATGTTTAACACCATCAATGCCTTGTCATCCTCCTCCAGTTTCACATCCAGATCCTCCAATTCTTCAATCATCTTAATGAATTCATCAAGTTGATCAGAAATTACCTTGTCTTCTGTGATTTTGAAGGCCAACATCTTCTGCTTCAGGAACAGTTTGTTGGAAACTGACTTGGATTGATACAGCTCTTCCAATTTCCTCCATGCTTCCAAGGAACTCTTGCTTCTTGACACCTCCCTCAATGGTTTATCACCCAAGCACAGGAATATAAGACTTAGGGCCTTCTTATCTACTGCTGCAAACTTGGATTTCTCAGTTTCTTCCCATGATTCCAGAGGTAGCAATGCAAGATCAAGGCTATTGTGAACCAGGACTGCATTCATCTTGATCTTCCACAATGTGAAGTCATTCCTTCCAGTAAACTTCTCAAAATCCATCTTCATACCAGCCATTCCTCCTCTTCTTTGACTTGTGCGAGCTGATTTCCCACAGACGGCGCCACTTGTTAGACAAATCAACTCCAAACACACACCACCAAGAAACTGGAACAGGTTCGAAGACTATCAGTTTTGAGAAACACAAGACTGTTCGGCCAGAGTTGTGACCGAAAGACACTTCGCGCAGAACTGAAAATGAAATGAATCACACAATCATTTTACGTGGTTCGTTCAAGATGAACTACATCCACGGAGGCCAGGCACACCTCAATTCACTAAGATAATCAAACAATTACAGGAATTACACTCAGAAACGAAAATGCCCAATTCTGGAACAAATTAGGGCAGAAACACTTTATCTAGCTAATTCTCTCTGTAATCTATGAAAACTGGAAATTGCTCGACGTAGTGATCTTCTCCTTGAAGAGAGCTCTTCAATGATATAGGTCTTGCAGCTCGAATGTAACTACCCAGAAAGTTCTAACTGCTTGAAGTCGACAGCTGCTACCGGACAAATGTGACGGTTTATTCCGTCACAAAACTGAAACCAACTTGTCACAAACAACAGTTATGCATAACAACCCTGAACCCGGTTCTCTGCGCACAGCTTCACTTCTTCATGCTGAAACCCGGTTTTATCATCCGGTTCTCCACCTCCTGATTCCGGTTCCACATTCTAGATACATCCTATTACCTTGTATAGCTCATTTGATGATATTGATCACTTCCTCACAATTAAGGTTTGTATTTGAACCCAATTGACTTCTCGAATCAACAAGTCTTCCATTTGACTTAATTGGGCTTCTCGGATCAACAAGTATCCATAACTTGATCCGTTTGTTTTACCAAGTCACCAAGTACGCACAATGTGACCCAATTTGCCTTCTCGGATCAACAAGCACCGACTATTTGACTCCGTTCGACTTCACGAATCATTAAGGCTTGTATTTGAACCAAATTGACTCCTCGGATCAACAAGTCTTTCAATTGACCCAATTCGGCTTCTCGGATCAACAAGTATCCTAACTTGATCCATTTGTTTTACCGAGTCACCAAGTACGCACAATGTGACCCAAATCGCCTTCTCGGATCAACAAGCACCAACTACTTGACTCTGTTCGACTTCACGAATCATTAAGGCTTGTATTTGAACCCAATTGACTTCTCGGATCAACAAGTCTTCCATTTGACTTAATTGGGCTTCTCGGATCAACAAGTCTCCATAACTTGATTCGTTTGTTTTATAAAGTCACCAAGTACGCACAATGTGACACAATTCGCCTTCTCGGATCGACAAGCACCAACAATTTGACTCCGTTCGACTTCACGAATCTTTAAGGCTTGTATTTGAACCCAATTGACTTCTGGGATCAACAAGTCTTCCAATTGACCCAATTCGGCTCTCGGATCGACAAGTATCCATAACTTTATCCGTTTGTTATACCAAGTCACCAAGTACGCACAATGTGACCCAATTCGCCTTCTCGGATCAACAAGCACCAACAATTTGACTCCGTTCGACTTCACGAATCATTAAGGCTTGTATTTGAACCCAATTGACTTCTCGGATCAACAAGTCTTTCAATTGACCCAATTCGGCTTCTCGGATCAACAAGTATCCATAACTTGATCCGTTGTTTTACCAAGTCACCAAGTACGCACAATGTGACCCAATTCGCCTTCTCGGATCAACAAGCACCAACTATTCGATTCCGTTCGACTTCACGAATCATTAAAGATTCTATTTGAACCCAATTGACTTCTCGGATCAACAAGTCTTCCATTTGACTTAATTGGGCTTCTCGGATCAACAAGTATCCATAACTTGATTCATTTGTTTTATAAAGTCACCAAGTACGCACGATGTGACCCAATTCGCCTTCTCGGATCAACAAGCACCCACAATTTGACTCCGTTCGACTTCACGAATCATTAAGGCTTGTATTTGAACCCAATTGACTTCTCGGATCAACAAGTCTTTCAATTGACCCAATTCGGCTTCTCGGATCAACAAGTATCCATAACTTGATCCGTTTGTTATACCAAGTTACCAAGTACGCACAATGTGACCCAATTCGCCTTCTCGGATCAACAAGCACCAACAATTTGACTCCGTTCGACTTCACGAATCATTAAGGCTTGTATTTGAACCCATTTGACTTCTCGAATCAACAAGTCTTCCATTTGACTTAATTGGGCTTCTCGGATCAACAAGTATCCATAACTTGATCCGTTTGTTTTACCAAGTCACCAAGTACGCACACTATGACCCAATTCGCCTTCTCGGATCAACAACCACCTACTATTTGACTCCGTTCGACTTCACGAATCATTAAGGCTTGTATTTGAACCAAATTGACTCCGTGGATCAACAAGTCTTTCAATTGACCCAATTCGGCTTCTCGGATCAACAAGTATCCATAACTTGATCCATTTGTTTTACCAAGTCACCAAGTACGCACAATGTGACCCAATTCGCCTTCTCGGATCAACAAGCACCAACTACTTAACTCTGTTCGACTTCACGAATCATTAAGGCTTGTATTTGAACCGAATTGACTTCTCGGATCAACAAGTCTTCCATTTGACTTAATTGGGCTTCTCGGATCAACAAGTCTCCATAACTTGATTCGTTTGTTTTATAAAGTCACCAAGTACGCACAATGTGACACAATTCGCCTTCTCGGATCGACAAGCACCAACAATTTAACTCCGTTCGACTTCACGAATCTTTAAGGCTTGTATTTGAACCCAATTGACTTCTGGGATCAACAAGTCTTCCAATTGACCCAATTCGCCTTCTCGGATCAACAAGCACCGACAATTTGACTTCGTTCGACTTCACAAATCATTAAGGCTTGTATTTGAACCCAATTGACTTCTCGGATCAACAAGTCTTTCAATTGACCCAATTCGGCTTCTCGGATCAACAAGTATCCATAACTTGATCCGTTGTTTTACCAAGTCACCAAGTACGCACAATGTGACCCAATTCGCCTTCTCGGATCAACAACCACCAATTATTCGACTCCGTTCGACTTCACGAATGATTAAAGCTTGTATTTGAACCCAATTGACTTCTCGGATCAACAAGTCTTCCATTTGACTTAATTGGGCTTCTCGGATCAACAAGTATCCATAACTTGATTCATTTGTTTTATAAAGTCACCAAGTACGCACGATGTGACCCAATTCGCCTTCTCGGATCAACAAGCACCCACAATTTGACTCCGTTCGACTTCACGAATCATTAAGGCTTGTATTTGAACCCAATTGACTTCTCGGATCAACAAGTCTTTCAATTGACCCAATTCGGCTCCTCGGATTAACAAGTGTCCATAACTTGATCCGTTTGTTTTACCAAGTCACCAAGTACGCACAATGTGACCCAATTCGCCTTCTCGGATCAACAAGCACCAACAATTTGACTCCGTTCGACTTCACGAATCATTAACGCTTGTATTTGAACCCAATTGACTTCTCGGATCAACAAGTCTTCCATTCGACTTAATTGGGCTTCTCGGATCAACAAGTATCCATAACTTGATCCATTTGTTTTACCAAGTCACCAAGTACGCACAATGTGACCCAATTCGCCTTCTCGGATCATTAAGGCTTGTATTTGAACCCAATTGACTTCCCGGATCAACAAGTCTTCCATTTGACTTAATTGGTCTTCTCGTATCGACAAGTATCCATAACTTGATCCGTTTATTATACCAAGTCACTAAGTACGCACAATGTGACCCAATTCGCCTTCTCGGATCATTAAGGCTTGTATTTGAACCCAATTGACTTCTGGGATCAACAAGTCTTCCAACTGACCCAATTCGGCTTCTCGGATCAACAAGTATCCATAACTTGATCCGTTTGTTATACCAAGTTACCAAGTACGCACAATGTGACCCAATTCGACTTCTCGGATCAACAAGCACCAACAATTTGACTCCGTTTGACTTCACGAATCATTAAGGCTTGTATTTGAACCCAATTGACTTCTCGAATCAACAAGTCTTCCATTTGACTTAATTGGGCTTCTCTGATCAACAAGTATCCATAACTTGATTCATTTGTTTTATAAAGGCACCAAGTACGCACGATGTGACCCAATTCGCCTTCTCGGATCAACAAGCACCCACAATTTGACTCCGTTCGACTTCACGAATCATTAAGGCTTGTATTTGAACCCAATTGACTTCTCGGATCAACAAGTCTTTCAATTGACCCAATTCGGCTCCTCGGATTAACAAGTATCCATAACTTGATCCGTTTGTTTTACCAAGTCACCAAGTACGCACAATGTGACCCAATTCGCCTTCTCGGATCAACAAGCACCAACTACTTAACTCTGTTCGACTTCACGAATCATTAAGGTTTGTATTTGAACCGAATTGACTTCTCGGATCAACAAGTCTTCCATTTGACTTAATTGGGCTTCTCGGATCAACAAGTCTCCATAACTTGATTCGTTTGTTTTATAAAGTCACCAAGTACGCACAATGTGACACAATTCGCCTTCTCGGATCGACAAGCACCAACAATTTGACTCCGTTCGACTTCACGAATCTTTGAGGCTTGTATTTGAACCCAATTGACTTCTGGGATCAACAAGTCTTCCAATTGACCCAATTCGGCTCTCGGATCAACAAGTCTCCATAACTTTATCCGTTTGTTATACCAAGTCACCAAGTACGCACAATGTGACCCAATTCGCCTTCTCGGATCAACAAGCACCAACAATTTGACTCCGTTCGACTTCACGAATCATTAAGGCTTGTATTTGAACCCAATTGACTTCTCGGATCAACAAGTCTTTCAATTGACCCAATTCGGCTTCTCAGATCAACAAGTATCCATAACTTGATCCGTTATTTTACCAAGTCACCAAGTACGCACAATGTGACCCAATTCGCCTTCTCGGATCAACAACCACCAACTATTCGACTCCGTTCGACTTCACGAATCATTAAAGCTTGTATTTGAACCCAATTGACTTCTCGGATCAACAAATCTTCCATTTGACTTAATTGGGCTTCTCGGATCAACAAGTATCCATAACTTGATTCATTTGTTTTATAAAGGCACCAAGTACGCACGATGTGACCCAATTCGCCTTCTCGGATCAAAAAGCACCAACAATTTGACTCCGATCGACTTCACGAATCATTAAGGCTTGTATTTGAACCCAATTGACTTCTCGGATCAACAAGTCTTTCAATTGACCCAATTCGGCTCCTCGGATTAACGAGTATCCATAACTTGATCCGTTTGTTTTACCAAGTCACCAAGTACGCACAATGTGACCCAATTCGCCTTCTCGGATCAACAAGCACCAACAATTTGACTCCGTTCGACTTCACAAATCATTAAGGCTTGTATTTGAACCCAATTGACTTCTCGGATCAACAAGTCTTCCATTCGACTTAATTGGGCTTCTCGGATCAACAAGTATCCATAACTTGATCCATTTGTTTTACCAAGTCACCAAGTACGCACAATGTGACCCAATTCGCCTTCTCGGATCATTAAGGCTTGTATTTGAACTCAATTGACTTCTCGGATCAACAAGTCTTCCATTTGACTTAATTGGGCTTCTCGTATCAACAAGTATCCATAACTTGATCCGTTTATTATACCAAGTCACCAAGTACGCACAATGTGACCCAATTCGCCTTCTCGGATCAGTAAGGCTTGTATTTGAACCCAATTGACTTCTGGGATCAACAAGTCTTCCAATTGACCCAATTCGGCTTCTCGGACCAAGAAGTATCCATAACTTGATCCGTTAGTTATACCAAGTCACCAAGTACGCACAATGTGACCCAATTCGCCTTCTCGGATAAAAAAGCACCAACAATTTGACTCCGTTCGACTTCACGAATCATTAAGGCTTGTATTTGAACCCAATTGACTTCTCGGATCAACAAGTCTTCCATTCGACTTAATTGGGCTTCTCGGATTAACAAGTATCCATAACTTGATCCGTTTGTTATACCAAGTTACCAAGTACGCACAATGTGACCCAATTCGCCTTCTCGGATCAACACGCACCAACAATTTGACTCCGTTCGACTTCACGAATCATTAAGGCTTGTATTTGAACCCAATTGACTTCTCGAATCAACAAGTCTTCCATTTGACTTAATTGGGCTCTCGGATCAACAAGTATCCATAACTTGATCCGTTTGTTTTACCAAGTAACCAAGTACGCACAATGTGACCCAATTCGCCTTCTCGGATCAACAAGCACCGACTATTTGACTCCGTTCGACTTCACGAATCATTAAGGCTTGTATTTGAACCAAATTGACTCCTCGGATCAACAAGTCTTTCAATTGACCCAATTCGGCTTCTCGGATCAACAAGTATCCATAACTTGATCCATTTGTTTTACCAAGTCACCAAGTACGCACAATGTGACCCAATTCGCCTTCTCGGATCAACAAGCACCAACTACTTGACTCTGTTCGACTTCACGAATCATTAAGGCTTGTATTTGAACCCAATTGACTTCTCGGATCAACAAGTCTTCCATTCGACTTAATTGGGCTTCTCGGATCAACAAGTATCCATAACTTGATCCATTTGTTTTACCAAGTCACCAAGTACGCACAATGTGACCCAATTCGCCTTCTCGGATCATTAAGGCTTGTATTTGAACCCAATTGACTTCTCGGATCAACAAGTCTTCCATTTGACTTAGTTGGGCTTCTCGTATCAACAAGTATCCATAACTTGATCCGTTTATTATACCAAGTCACCAAGTACGCACAATGTGACCCAATTCGCCTTCTCGGATCATTAAGGCTTGTATTTGAACCCAATTGACTTCTGGGATCAACAAGTCTTCCAATTGACCCAATTCGGCTTCTCGGACCAACAAGTATCCATAACTTGATCCGTTAGTTATACCAAGTCACCAAGTACGCACAATGTGACCCAATTCGCCTTCTCGGATCAAAAAGCACCAACAATTTGACTCCGTTCGACTTCACGAATCATTAAGGCTTGTATTTGAACCCAATTGACTTCTCGGATCAACAAGTCTTCCATTCGACTTAATTGGGCTTCTCGGATTAACAAGTATCCATAACTTGATCCGTTTGTTATACCAAGTTACCAAGTACGCACAATGTGACCCAATTCGCCTTCTCGGATCAACAAGCACCAACAATTTGACTCCGTTCGACTTCACGAATCATTAAGGCTTGTATTTGAACCCAATTGACTTCTCGGATCAACAAGTCTTTCAATTGACCCAATTCGGCTCCTCGGATTAACAAGTATCCATAACTTGATCCGTTTGTTTTACCAAGTCACCAAGTACGCACAATGTGACCCAATTCGCCTTCTCGGATCAACAAGCACCAACTACTTAACTCTGTTCGACTTCACGAATCATTAAGGTTTGTATTTGAACCGAATTGACTTCTCGGATCAACAAGTCTTCCATTTGACTTAATTGGGCTTCTCGGATCAACAAGTCTCCATAACTTGATTCGTTTGTTTTATAAAGTCACCAAGTACGCACAATGTGACACAATTCGCCTTCTCGGATCGACAAGCACCAACAATTTGACTCCGTTCGACTTCACGAATCTTTGAGGCTTGTATTTGAACCCAATTGACTTCTGGGATCAACAAGTCTTCCAATTGACCCAATTCGGCTCTCGGATCAACAAGTCTCCATAACTTTATCCGTTTGTTATACCAAGTCACCAAGTACGCACAATGTGACCCAATTCGCCTTCTCGGATCAACAAGCACCAACAATTTGACTCCGTTCGACTTCACGAATCATTAAGGCTTGTATTTGAACCCAATTGACTTCTCGGATCAACAAGTCTTTCAATTGACCCAATTCGGCTTCTCAGATCAACAAGTATCCATAACTTGATCCGTTATTTTACCAAGTCACCAAGTACGCACAATGTGACCCAATTCGCCTTCTCGGATCAACAACCACCAACTATTCGACTCCGTTCGACTTCACGAATCATTAAAGCTTGTATTTGAACCCAATTGACTTCTCGGATCAACAAATCTTCCATTTGACTTAATTGGGCTTCTCGGATCAACAAGTATCCATAACTTGATTCATTTGTTTTATAAAGGCACCAAGTACGCACGATGTGACCCAATTCGCCTTCTCGGATCAAAAAGCACCAACAATTTGACTCCGATCGACTTCACGAATCATTAAGGCTTGTATTTGAACCCAATTGACTTCTCGGATCAACAAGTCTTTCAATTGACCCAATTCGGCTCCTCGGATTAACGAGTATCCATAACTTGATCCGTTTGTTTTACCAAGTCACCAAGTACGCACAATGTGACCCAATTCGCCTTCTCGGATCAACAAGCACCAACAATTTGACTCCGTTCGACTTCACAAATCATTAAGGCTTGTATTTGAACCCAATTGACTTCTCGGATCAACAAGTCTTCCATTCGACTTAATTGGGCTTCTCGGATCAACAAGTATCCATAACTTGATCCATTTGTTTTACCAAGTCACCAAGTACGCACAATGTGACCCAATTCGCCTTCTCGGATCATTAAGGCTTGTATTTGAACTCAATTGACTTCTCGGATCAACAAGTCTTCCATTTGACTTAATTGGGCTTCTCGTATCAACAAGTATCCATAACTTGATCCGTTTATTATACCAAGTCACCAAGTACGCACAATGTGACCCAA
Source organism: Ajuga chamaepitys (assembly GCA_958295605.1). Lineage (NCBI taxonomy): Eukaryota > Viridiplantae > Streptophyta > Magnoliopsida > Lamiales > Lamiaceae > Ajuga > Ajuga chamaepitys. The sequence continues at coordinate 39,026,681 of OY282495.1, forward strand.
TTCGCCTTCTCGGATCATTAAGGCTTGTATTTGAACCCAATTGACTTCTGGGATCAACAAGTCTTCCAATTGACCCAATTCGGCTTCTCGGACCAAGAAGTATCCATAACTTGATCCGTTAGTTATACCAAGTCACCAAGTACGCACAATGTGACCCAATTCGCCTTCTCGGATAAAAAAGCACCAACAATTTGACTCCGTTCGACTTCACGAATCATTAAGGCTTGTATTTGAACCCAATTGACTTCTCGGATCAACAAGTCTTCCATTCGACTTAATTGGGCTTCTCGGATTAACAAGTATCCATAACTTGATCCGTTTGTTATACCAAGTTACCAAGTACGCACAATGTGACCCAATTCGCCTTCTCGGATCAACACGCACCAACAATTTGACTCCGTTCGACTTCACGAATCATTAAGGCTTGTATTTGAACCCAATTGACTTCTCGAATCAACAAGTCTTCCATTTGACTTAATTGGGCTCTCGGATCAACAAGTATCCATAACTTGATCCGTTTGTTTTACCAAGTAACCAAGTACGCACAATGTGACCCAATTCGCCTTCTCGGATCAACAAGCACCGACTATTTGACTCCGTTCGACTTCACGAATCATTAAGGCTTGTATTTGAACCAAATTGACTCCTCGGATCAACAAGTCTTTCAATTGACCCAATTCGGCTTCTCGGATCAACAAGTATCCATAACTTGATCCATTTGTTTTACCAAGTCACCAAGTACGCACAATGTGACCCAATTCGCCTTCTCGGATCAACAAGCACCAACTACTTGACTCTGTTCGACTTCACGAATCATTAAGGCTTGTATTTGAACCCAATTGACTTCTCGGATCAACAAGTCTTCCATTCGACTTAATTGGGCTTCTCGGATCAACAAGTATCCATAACTTGATCCATTTGTTTTACCAAGTCACCAAGTACGCACAATGTGACCCAATTCGCCTTCTCGGATCATTAAGGCTTGTATTTGAACCCAATTGACTTCTCGGATCAACAAGTCTTCCATTTGACTTAGTTGGGCTTCTCGTATCAACAAGTATCCATAACTTGATCCGTTTATTATACCAAGTCACCAAGTACGCACAATGTGACCCAATTCGCCTTCTCGGATCATTAAGGCTTGTATTTGAACCCAATTGACTTCTGGGATCAACAAGTCTTCCAATTGACCCAATTCGGCTTCTCGGACCAACAAGTATCCATAACTTGATCCGTTAGTTATACCAAGTCACCAAGTACGCACAATGTGACCCAATTCGCCTTCTCGGATCAAAAAGCACCAACAATTTGACTCCGTTCGACTTCACGAATCATTAAGGCATGTATTTGAACCCAATTGACTTCTCGGATCAACAAGTCTTCCATTCGACTTAATTGGGCTTCTCGGATTAACAAGTATCCATAACTTGATCCGTTTGTTATACCAAGTTACCAAGTACGCACAATGTGACCCAATTCGCCTTCTCGGATCAACAAGCACCAACAATTTGACTCCGTTCGACTTCACGAATCATTAAGGCTTGTATTTGAACCCAATTGACTTCTCGAATCAACAAGTCTTCCATTTGACTTAATTGGGCTTCTCGGATCAACAAGTATCCATAACTTGATCCGTTTGTTTTACCAAGTCACCAAGTACGCACAATGTGACCCAATTCGCCTTCTCGGATCAACAAGCACCGACTATTTGACTCCGTTCGACTTCACGAATCATTAAGGCTTGTATTTGAACCAAATTGACTCCTCGGATCAACAAGTCTTTCAATTGACCCAATTCGGCTTCTCGGATCAACAAGTATCCATAACTTGATCCATTTGTTTTACCGAGTCACCAAGTACGCACAATGTGACCCAAATCGCCTTCTCGGATCAACAAGCACCAACTACTTGACTCTGTTCGACTTCACGAATCATTAAGGCTTGTATTTGAACCCAATTGACTTCTCGGATCAACAAGTCTTCCATTTGACTTAATTGGGCTTCTCGGATCAACAAGTCTCCATAACTTGATTCGTTTGTTTTATAAAGTCACCAAGTACGCACAATGTGACACAATTCGCCTTCTCGGATCGACAAGCACCAACAATTTGACTCCGTTCGACTTCACGAATCTTTAAGGCTTGTATTTGAACCCAATTGACTTCTGGGATCAACAAGTCTTAAAGACCCAATTCGGCTCTCGGATCAACAAGTATCCATAACTTGATCCGTTGTTTTACCAAGTCACCAAGTACGCACAATGTGACCCAATTCGCCTTCTCGGATCAACAAGCACCAACTATTCGACTCCGTTCGACTTCACGAATCATTAAAGCTTCTATTTGAACCCAATTGACTTCTCGGATCAACAAGTCTTCCATTTGACTTAATTGGGCTTCTCGGATCAACAAGTATCCATAACTTGATTCATTTGTTTTATAAAGTCACCAAGTACGCACGATGTGACCCAATTCGCCTTCTCGGATCAACAAGCACCCACAATTTGACTCCGTTCGACTTCACGAATCATTAAGGCTTGTATTTGAACCCAATTGACTTCTCGGATCAACAAGTCTTTCAATTGACCCAATTCGGCTCCTCGGATTAACAAGTGTCCATAACTTGATCCGTTTGTTTTACCAAGTCACCAAGTACGCACAATGTGACCCAATTCGCCTTCTCGGATCAACAAGCACCAACAATTTGACTCCGTTCGACTTCACGAATCATTAAGGCTTGTATTTGAACCCAATTGACTTCTCGGATCAACAAGTCTTCCATTCGACTTAATTGGGCTTCTCGGATCAACAAGTATCCATAACTTGATACATTTTTTTTACCAAGTCACCAAGTACGCACAATGTGACCCAATTCGCCTTCTCGGATCATTAAGGCTTGTATTTGAACCCAATTGACTTCCCGGATCAACAAGTCTTCCAGTTGACTTAATTGGGCTTCTCGTATCGACAAGTATCCATAACTTGATCCGTTTATTATACCAAGTCACTAAGTACGCACAATGTGACCCAATTCGCCTTCTCGGATCATTAAGGCTTGTATTTGAACCCAATTGACTTCTGGGATCAACAAGTCTTCCAACTGACCCAATTCGGCTTCTCGGATCAACAAGTATCCATAACTTGATCCGTTTGTTATACCAAGTTACCAAGTACGCACAATGTGACCCAATTCGCCTTCTCGGATCAACAAGCACCAACAATTCGACTCCGTTCGACTTCACGAATCATTAAGGCTTGTATTTGAACCCAATTGACTTCTCGAATCAACAAGTCTTCCATTTGACTTAATTGGGCTTCTCGGATCAACAAGTATCCATAACTTGATCCGTTTGTTTTACCAAGTCACCAAGTACGCACACTGTGACCCAATTCGCCTTCTCGGATCAACAAGCACCGACTATTTGACTCCGTTCGACTTCACGAATCATTAAGGCTTGTATTTGAACCCAATTGACTTCTCGGATCAACAAGTCTTTCAATTGACCCAATTCGGCTCCTCGGATTAAAAAGTATCCATAACTTGATCCGTTTGTTTTACCAAGTCACCAAGTACGCACAATGTGACCCAATTCGCCTTCTCGGATCACCAAGCACCAACTATTTAACTCCTTTCAACTTCACGAATCAATAAGGCTTGTATTTGAACCCAATTGAATTCTCGGATCAACAAGTCTTTCAATTGACCCAATTCGGCTCCTCGGATTAACAAGTATCCATAACTTGATCCGTTTGTTTTACCAAGTCACCAAGTACGCACAATGTGTCCCAATTCGCCTTCTCGGATCAACAAGCACCAACTAATTGACTCCGTTCGATTTCACGAATCATTAAGGCTTGTATTTGAACCCAATTGACTACTCGGATCAACAAGTCTTTCAATTGACCCAATTCGGCTTCTCGGATCAACAAGTATCCATAACTTGATCCATTTGTTTTACCAAGTCACCAAGTACGCACAATGTGACCCAATTCGCCTTCTCGGATCATTAAGGCTTGTATTTGAACCAAATTGACTTCTCGGATCAACAAGTCTTCCATTTGACTTAATTGGGCTTCTCGAATCAACAAGTATCCATAACTTGATCCGTTTATTATACCAAGTCACCAAGTACGCACAATGTGACCCAATTCGCCTTCTCGGATCAAGAAGCACCCACAATTTGACTCCGTTCGACTTCACGAATCATTAAGGCTTGTATTTGAACCCAATTGACTTCTCGGATCAACAAGTCTTCCATTCGACTTAATTGGGCTTCTCGGAATAACAAGTATCCATAACTTGATCCATTTGTTTTACCAAGTCACCAAGTACGCACAAGGTGACCCAATTCGCCTTCTCGGATCATTAAGGCTTGTATTTGAACCCAATTGACTTCTCGGATCAACAAGTCTTCCATTTGACTTAATTGGGCTTCTCGTATCGACAAGTATCCATAACTTGATCCGTTTATTATACCAAGTCACTAAGTACGCACAATGTGACCCAATTCGCCTTCTCGGATCATTAAGGCTTGTATTTGAACCCAATTGACTTCTGGAATCAACAAGTCTTCCAATTGACCCAATTCGGCTTCTCGGATCAACAAGTATCCATAACTTGATCCGTTTGTTATACCAAGTTACCAAGAACGCACAATGTGACCCAATTCGCCTTCTCGGATCAACAAGCACCAACTACTTGACTCTGTTCGACTTCACGAATCATTAAGGCTTGTATTTGAACCCAATTGACTTCTTGGATCAACAAGTCTTCCATTTGACTTAATTGGGCTTCTCGGATCAACAAGTCTCCATAACTTGATTCGTTTGTTTTATAAAGTCACCAAGTACGCACAATGTGACACAATTCGCCTTCTCGGATCGACAAGCACCAACAATTTGACTCCGTTCGACTTCACGAATCTTTAAGGCTTGTATTTGAACCCAATTGACTTCTGGGATCAACAAGTCTTCCAATTGACCCAATTCGGCTCTCGGATCAACAAGTATCCATAACTTTATCCGTTTGTTATACCAAGTCACCAAGTACGCACAATGTGACCCAATTCGCCTTCTCGGATCAACAAGCACCAACAATTTGACTCCGTTCGACTTCACGAATCATTAAGGCTTGTATTTGAACCTAATTGACTTCTCGGATCAACAAGTCTTTCAATTGACCCAATTCGGCTTCTCGGATCAACAAGTATCCATAACTCGATCCGTTGTTTTACCAAGTCACCAAGTACGCACAATGTGACCCAATTCGCCTTCTCGGATCAACAAGCACCAACTATTCGACTCCGTTCGACTTCACGAATCATTAAGGCTTGTATTTGAACCCAATTGACTTCTCGGATCAACAAGTCTTCCATTCGACTTAATTGGGCTTCTCGGAATAACAAGTATCCATAACTTGATCCATTTGTTTTACCAAGTCACCAAGTACGCACAATGTGACCCAATTCGCCTTCTCGGATCATTAAGGCTTGTATTTGAACCCAATTGACTTCTCGGATCAACAAGTCTTCCATTTGACTTAATTGGGCTTCTCGTATCGACAAGTATCCATAACTTGATCCGTTTATTATACCAAGTCACTAAGTACGCACAATGTGACCCAATTCGCCTTCTCGGATCATTAAGGCTTGTATTGGAACCCAATTGACTTCTGGAATCAACAAGTCTTCCAATTGACCCAATTCGGCTTCTCGCATCAACAAGTATCCATAACTTGATCCGTTTGTTATACCAAGTTACCAAGTACGCACAATGTGACCCAATTCGCCTTCTCGGATCAACAAGCACCAACTACTTGACTCTGTTCGACTTCACGAATCATTAAGGCTTGTATTTGAACCCAATTGACTTCTCGGATCAACAAGTCTTCCATTTGACTTAATTGGGCTTCTCGGATCAACAAGTCTCCATAACTTGATTCGTTTGTTTTATAAAGTCACCAAGTACGCACAATGTGACACAATTCGCCTTCTCGGATCGACAAGCACCAACAATTTGACTCCGTTCGACTTCACGAATCTTTAAGGCTTGTATTTGAACCCAATTGACTTCTGGGATCAACAAGTCTTCCAATTGACCCAATTCGGCTCTCGGATCAACAAGTATCCATAACTTTATCCGTTTGTTATACCAAGTCACCAAGTACGCACAATGTGACCCAATTCGCCTTCTCGGATCAACAAGCACCAACAATTTGACTCCGTTCGACTTCACGAATCATTAAGGCTTGTATTTGAACCCAATTGACTTCTCGGATCAACAAGTCTTTCAATTGACCCATTTCGGCTTCTCGGATCAACAAGTATCCATAACTTGATCCGTTGTTTTACCAAGTCACCAAGTACGCACAATGTGACCCAATTCGCCTTCTCGGATCAACAAGCACCAACTATTCGACTCCGTTCGACTTCACGAATCATTAAGGCTTGTATTTGAACCCAATTGACTTCTCGGATCAACAAGTCTTCCATTTGACTTAATTGGGCTTCTCGGATCAACAAGTATCCATAACTTGATTCATTTGTTTTATAAAGTCACCAAGTATGCACGATGTGACCCAATTCGCCTTCTCGGATCAACAAGCACCCACAATTTGACTCCGTTCGACTTCACGAATCATTAAGGCTTGTATTTGAACCCAATTGACTTCTCGGATCAACAAGTCTTTCAATTGACCCAATTCGGCTCCTCGGATTAACAAGTATCCATAACTTGATCCGTTTGTTTTACCAAGTCACCAAGTACGCACAATGTGACCCAATTCGCCTTCTAGGATCACCAAGCACCAACTATTTAACTCCTTTCAACTTCACGAATCAATAAGGCTTGTATTTGAACCCAATTGACTTCTCGGATCAACATGTCTTTCAATTGACCCAATTCGGCTCCTCGGATTAACAAGTATCCATAACTTGATCCGTTTGTTTTACCAAGTCACCAAGTACGCACAATGTGTCCCAATTCGCCTTCTCGGATCAACAAGCACCAACTAATTGACTCCGTTCGATTTCACGAATCATTAAGGCTTGTATTTGAACCCAATTGACTTCTCGGATCAACAAGTCTTTCAATTGACCCAATTCGGCTTCTCGGATCAACAAGTATCCATAACTTGATCCATTTGTTTTACCAAGTCACCAAGTACGCACAATGTGACCCAATTCGCCTTCTCGGATCATTAAGGCTTGTATTTGAAGCAAATTGACTTCTCGGATCAACAAGTCTTCCATTTGACTTAATTGGGCTTCTCGAATCAACAAGTATCCATAACTTGATCCGTTTATTATACCAAGTCACCAAGTACGCACAATGTGACCCAATTCGCCTTCTCGGATAATTAAGGCTTGTATTTGAACCCAATTGACTTCTGGGATCAACAAGTCTTCCAATTGACCCAATTCGGCTTCTCGGACCAACAAGTATCCATAACTTGATCCGTTTGTTATACCAAGTCACCAAGTACGCACAATGTGACCTAATTCGCCTTCTCGGATCAAGAAGCACCCACAATTTGACTCCGTTCGACTTCACGAATCATTAAGGCTTGTATTTGAACCCAATTGAGTTCTCGGATCAACAAGTCTTCCATTCGACTTAATTGGGCTTCTCGGAATAACAAGTATCCATAACTTGATCCATTTATTTTACCAAGTCACCAAGTACGCACAATGTGACCCAATTCGCCTTCTCGGATCATTAAGGCTTGTATTTGAACCCAATTGACTTCTCGGATCAACAAGTCTTCCATTTGACTTAATTGGGCTTCTCGTATCGACAAGTATCCATAACTTGATCCGTTTATTATACCAAGTCACTAAGTACGCACAATGTGACCCAATTCGCCTTCTCGGATCATTAAGGCTTGTATTGGAACCCAATTGACTTCTGGAATCAACAAGTCTTCCAATTGACCCAATTCGGCTTCTCGCATCAACAAGTATCCATAACTTGATCCGTTTGTTATACCAAGTTACCAAGTACGCACAATGTGACCCAATTCGCCTTCTCGGATCAACAAGCACCAACTACTTGACTCTGTTCGACTTCACGAATCATTAAGGCTTGTATTTGAACCCAATTGACTTCTCGGATCAACAAGTCTTCCATTTGACTTAATTGGGCTTCTCGGATCAACAAGTCTCCATAACTTGATTCGTTTGTTTTATAAAGTCACCAAGTACGCACAATGTGACACAATTCGCCTTCTCGGATCGACAAGCACCACCAATTTGACTCCGTTCGACTTCACGAATCTTTAAGGCTTGTATTTGAACCCAATTGACTTCTGGGATCAACAAGTCTTCCAATTGACCCAATTCGGCTCTCGGATCAACAAGTATCCATAACTTTATCCGTTTGTTATACCAAGTCACCAAGTACGCACAATGTGACCCAATTCGCCTTCTCGGATCAACAAGCACCAACAATTTGACTCCGTTCGACTTCACGAATCATTAAGGCTTGTATTTGAACCCAATTGACTTCTCGGATCAACAAGTCTTTCAATTGACCCAATTCGGCTTCTCGGATCAACAAGTATCCATAACTTGATCCGTTGTTTTACCAAGTCACCAAGTACGCACAATGTGACCCAATTCGCCTTCTCGGATCAACAAGCACCAACTATTCGACTCCGTTCGGCTTCACGAATCATTAAGGCTTGTATTTGAACCCAATTGACTTCTCGGATCAACAAGTCTTCCATTTGACTTAATTGGGCTTCTCGGATCAACAAGTATCCATAACTTGATTCATTTGTTTTATAAAGTCACCAAGTACGCACAATGTGACCCAATTCGCCTTCTCGGATCAACAAGCACCAACTATTCGACTCCGTTCGACTTCACGAATCATTAAGGCTTGTATTTGAACCCAATTGACTTCTCGGATCAACAAGTCTTCCATTCGACTTAATTGGGCTTCTCGGAATAACAAGTATCCATAACTTGATCCATTTGTTTTACCAAGTCACCAAGTACGCACAATGTGACCCAATTCGCCTTCTCGGATCATTAAGGCTTGTATTTGAACCCAATTGACTTCTCGGATCAACAAGTCTTCCATTTGACTTAATTGGGCTTCTCGTATCGACAAGTATCCATAACTTGATCCGTTTATTATACCAAGTCACTAAGTACGCACAATGTGACCCAATTCGCCTTCTCGGATCATTAAGGCTTGTATTGGAACCCAATTGACTTCTGGAATCAACAAGTCTTCCAATTGACCCAATTCGGCTTCTCGCATCAACAAGTATCCATAACTTGATCCGTTTGTTATACCAAGTTACCAAGTACGCACAATGTGACCCAATTCGCCTTCTCGGATCAACAAGCACCAACTACTTGACTCTGTTCGACTTCACGAATCATTAAGGCTTGTATTTGAACCCAATTGACTTCTCGGATCAACAAGTCTTCCATTTGACTTAATTGGGCTTCTCGGATCAACAAGTCTCCATAACTTGATTCGTTTGTTTTATAAAGTCACCAAGTACGCACAATGTGACACAATTCGCCTTCTCGGATCGACAAGCACCAACAATTTGACTCCGTTCGACTTCACGAATCTTTAAGGCTTGTATTTGAACCCAATTGACTTCTGGGATCAACAAGTCTTCCAATTGACCCAATTCGGCTCTCGGATCAACAAGTATCCATAACTTTATCCGTTTGTTATACCAAGTCACCAAGTACGCACAATGTGACCCAATTCGCCTTCTCGGATCAACAAGCACCAACAATTTGACTCCGTTCGACTTCACGAATCATTAAGGCTTGTATTTGAACCCAATTGACTTCTCGGATCAACAAGTCTTTCAATTGACCCATTTCGGCTTCTCGGATCAACAAGTATCCATAACTTGATCCGTTGTTTTACCAAGTCACCAAGTACGCACAATGTGACCCAATTCGCCTTCTCGGATCAACAAGCACCAACTATTCGACTCCGTTCGACTTCACGAATCATTAAGGCTTGTATTTGAACCCAATTGACTTCTCGGATCAACAAGTCTTCCATTTGACTTAATTGGGCTTCTCGGATCAACAAGTATCCATAACTTGATTCATTTGTTTTATAAAGTCACCAAGTATGCACGATGTGACCCAATTCGCCTTCTCGGATCAACAAGCACCCACAATTTGACTCCGTTCGACTTCACGAATCATTAAGGCTTGTATTTGAACCCAATTGACTTCTCGGATCAACAAGTCTTTCAATTGACCCAATTCGGCTCCTCGGATTAACAAGTATCCATAACTTGATCCGTTTGTTTTACCAAGTCACCAAGTACGCACAATGTGACCCAATTCGCCTTCTAGGATCACCAAGCACCAACTATTTAACTCCTTTCAACTTCACGAATCAATAAGGCTTGTATTTGAACCCAATTGACTTCTCGGATCAACATGTCTTTCAATTGACCCAATTCGGCTCCTCGGATTAACAAGTATCCATAACTTGATCCGTTTGTTTTACCAAGTCACCAAGTACGCACAATGTGTCCCAATTCGCCTTCTCGGATCAACAAGCACCAACTAATTGACTCCGTTCGATTTCACGAATCATTAAGGCTTGTATTTGAACCCAATTGACTTCTCGGATCAACAAGTCTTTCAATTGACCCAATTCGGCTTCTCGGATCAACAAGTATCCATAACTTGATCCATTTGTTTTACCAAGTCACCAAGTACGCACAATGTGACCCAATTCGCCTTCTCGGATCATTAAGGCTTGTATTTGAAGCAAATTGACTTCTCGGATCAACAAGTCTTCCATTTGACTTAATTGGGCTTCTCGAATCAACAAGTATCCATAACTTGATCCGTTTATTATACCAAGTCACCAAGTACGCACAATGTGACCCAATTCGCCTTCTCGGATAATTAAGGCTTGTATTTGAACCCAATTGACTTCTGGGATCAACAAGTCTTCCAATTGACCCAATTCGGCTTCTCGGACCAACAAGTATCCATAACTTGATCCGTTTGTTATACCAAGTCACCAAGTACGCACAATGTGACCTAATTCGCCTTCTCGGATCAAGAAGCACCCACAATTTGACTCCGTTCGACTTCACGAATCATTAAGGCTTGTATTTGAACCCAATTGAGTTCTCGGATCAACAAGTCTTCCATTCGACTTAATTGGGCTTCTCGGAATAACAAGTATCCATAACTTGATCCATTTATTTTACCAAGTCACCAAGTACGCACAATGTGACCCAATTCGCCTTCTCGGATCATTAAGGCTTGTATTTGAACCCAATTGACTTCTCGGATCAACAAGTCTTCCATTTGACTTAATTGGGCTTCTCGTATCGACAAGTATCCATAACTTGATCCGTTTATTATACCAAGTCACTAAGTACGCACAATGTGACCCAATTCGCCTTCTCGGATCATTAAGGCTTGTATTGGAACCCAATTGACTTCTGGAATCAACAAGTCTTCCAATTGACCCAATTCGGCTTCTCGCATCAACAAGTATCCATAACTTGATCCGTTTGTTATACCAAGTTACCAAGTACGCACAATGTGACCCAATTCGCCTTCTCGGATCAACAAGCACCAACTACTTGACTCTGTTCGACTTCACGAATCATTAAGGCTTGTATTTGAACCCAATTGACTTCTCGGATCAACAAGTCTTCCATTTGACTTAATTGGGCTTCTCGGATCAACAAGTCTCCATAACTTGATTCGTTTGTTTTATAAAGTCACCAAGTACGCACAATGTGACACAATTCGCCTTCTCGGATCGACAAGCACCAACAATTTGACTCCGTTCGACTTCACGAATCTTTAAGGCTTGTATTTGAACCCAATTGACTTCTGGGATCAACAAGTCTTCCAATTGACCCAATTCGGCTCTCGGATCAACAAGTATCCATAACTTTATCCGTTTGTTATACCAAGTCACCAAGTACGCACAATGTGACCCAATTCGCCTTCTCGGATCAACAAGCACCAACAATTTGACTCCGTTCGACTTCACGAATCATTAAGGCTTGTATTTGAACCCAATTGACTTCTCGGATCAACAAGTCTTTCAATTGACCCAATTCGGCTTCTCGGATCAACAAGTATCCATAACTTGATCCGTTGTTTTACCAAGTCACCAAGTACGCACAATGTGACCCAATTCGCCTTCTCGGATCAACAAGCACCAACTATTCGACTCCGTTCGGCTTCACGAATCATTAAGGCTTGTATTTGAACCCAATTGACTTCTCGGATCAACAAGTCTTCCATTTGACTTAATTGGGCTTCTCGGATCAACAAGTATCCATAACTTGATTCATTTGTTTTATAAAGTCACCAAGTACGCACGATGTGACCCAATTCGCCTTCTCGGATCAACAAGCACCCACAATTTGACTCCGTTCGACTTCACGAATCATTAAGGCTTGTATTTGAACCCAATTGACTTCTCGGATCAACAAGTCTTTCAATTGACCCAATTCGGCTCCTCGGATTAACAAGTATCCATAACTTGATCCGTTTGTTTTACCAAGTCACCAAGTACGCACAATGTGACCCAATTCGCCTTCTCGGATCACCAAGCACCAACTATTTAACTCCTTTCAACTTCACGAATCAATAAGGCTTGTATTTGAACCCAATTGAATTCTCGGATCAACAAGTCTTTCAATTGACCCAATTCGGCTCCTCGGATTAACAAGTATCCATAACTTGATCCGTTTGTTTTACCAAGTCACCAAGTACGCACAATGTGTCCCAATTCGCCTTCTCGGATCAACAAGCACCAACTAATTGACTCCGTTCGATTTCACGAATCATTAAGGCTTGTATTTGAACCCAATTGACTACTCGGATCAACAAGTCTTTCAATTGACCCAATTCGGCTTCTCGGATCAACAAGTATCCATAACTTGATCCATTTGTTTTACCAAGTCACCAAGTACGCACAATGTGACCCAATTCGCCTTCTCGGATCATTAAGGCTTGTATTTGAACCAAATTGACTTCTCGGATCAACAAGTCTTCCATTTGACTTAATTGGGCTTCTCGAATCAACAAGTATCCATAACTTGATCCGTTTATTATACCAAGTCACCAAGTACGCACAATGTGACCCAATTCGCCTTCTCGGATAATTAAGGCTTGTATTTGAACCCAATTGACTTCTGGGATCAACAAGTCTTCCAATTGACCCAATTCGGCTTCTCGGACCAACAAGTATCCATAACTTGATCCGTTTGTTATACCAAGTCACCAAGTACGCACAATGTGACCTAATTCGCCTTCTCGGATCAAGAAGCACCCACAATTTGACTCCGTTCGACTTCACGAATCATTAAGGCTTGTATTTGAACCCAATTGAGTTCTCGGATCAACAAGTCTTCCATTCGACTTAATTGGGCTTCTCGGAATAACAAGTATCCATAACTTGATCCATTTGTTTTACCAAGTCACCAAGTACGCACAATGTGACCCAATTCGCCTTCTCGGATCATTAAGGCTTGTATTTGAACCCAATTGACTTCTCGGATCAACAAGTCTTCCATTTGACTTAATTGGGCTTCTCGTATCGACAAGTATCCATAACTTGATCCGTTTATTATACCAAGTCACTAAGTACGCACAATGTGACCCAATTCGCCTTCTCGGATCATTAAGGCTTGTATTGGAACCCAATTGACTTCTGGAATCAACAAGTCTTCCAATTGACCCAATTCGGCTTCTCGCATCAACAAGTATCCATAACTTGATCCGTTTGTTATACCAAGTTACCAAGTACGCACAATGTGACCCAATTCGCCTTCTCGGATCAACAAGCACCAACTACTTGACTCTGTTCGACTTCACGAATCATTAAGGCTTGTATTTGAACCCAATTGACTTCTCGGATCAACAAGTCTTCCATTTGACTTAATTGGGCTTCTCGGATCAACAAGTCTCCATAACTTGATTCGTTTGTTTTATAAAGTCACCAAGTACGCACAATGTGACACAATTCGCCTTCTCGGATCGACAAGCACCAACAATTTGACTCCGTTCGACTTCACGAATCTTTAAGGCTTGTATTTGAACCCAATTGACTTCTGGGATCAACAAGTCTTCCAATTGACCCAATTCGGCTCTCGGATCAACAAGTATCCATAACTTTATCCGTTTGTTATACCAAGTCACCAAGTACGCACAATGTGACCCAATTCGCCTTCTCGGATCAACAAGCACCAACAATTTGACTCCGTTCGACTTCACGAATCATTAAGGCTTGTATTTGAACCCAATTGACTTCTCGGATCAACAAGTCTTTCAATTGACCCATTTCGGCTTCTCGGATCAACAAGTATCCATAACTTGATCCGTTGTTTTACCAAGTCACCAAGTACGCACAATGTGACCCAATTCGCCTTCTCGGATCAACAAGCACCAACTATTCGACTCCGTTCGACTTCACGAATCATTAAGGCTTGTATTTGAACCCAATTGACTTCTCGGATCAACAAGTCTTCCATTTGACTTAATTGGGCTTCTCGGATCAACAAGTATCCATAACTTGATTCATTTGTTTTATAAAGTCACCAAGTATGCACGATGTGACCCAATTCGCCTTCTCGGATCAACAAGCACCCACAATTTGACTCCGTTCGACTTCACGAATCATTAAGGCTTGTATTTGAACCCAATTGACTTCTCGGATCAACAAGTCTTTCAATTGACCCAATTCGGCTCCTCGGATTAACAAGTATCCATAACTTGATCCGTTTGTTTTACCAAGTCACCAAGTACGCACAATGTGACCCAATTCGCCTTCTAGGATCACCAAGCACCAACTATTTAACTCCTTTCAACTTCACGAATCAATAAGGCTTGTATTTGAACCCAATTGACTTCTCGGATCAACATGTCTTTCAATTGACCCAATTCGGCTCCTCGGATTAACAAGTATCCATAACTTGATCCGTTTGTTTTACCAAGTCACCAAGTACGCACAATGTGTCCCAATTCGCCTTCTCGGATCAACAAGCACCAACTAATTGACTCCGTTCGATTTCACGAATCATTAAGGCTTGTATTTGAACCCAATTGACTTCTCGGATCAACAAGTCTTTCAATTGACCCAATTCGGCTTCTCGGATCAACAAGTATCCATAACTTGATCCATTTGTTTTACCAAGTCACCAAGTACGCACAATGTGACCCAATTCGCCTTCTCGGATCATTAAGGCTTGTATTTGAAGCAAATTGACTTCTCGGATCAACAAGTCTTCCATTTGACTTAATTGGGCTTCTCGAATCAACAAGTATCCATAACTTGATCCGTTTATTATACCAAGTCACCAAGTACGCACAATGTGACCCAATTCGCCTTCTCGGATAATTAAGGCTTGTATTTGAACCCAATTGACTTCTGGGATCAACAAGTCTTCCAATTGACCCAATTCGGCTTCTCGGACCAACAAGTATCCATAACTTGATCCGTTTGTTATACCAAGTCACCAAGTACGCACAATGTGACCCAATTCGCCTTCTCAGATCAAGAAGCACCCACAATTTGACTCCGTTCGACTTCACGAATCATTAAGGCTTGTATTTGAACCCAATTGACTTCTCGGATCAACAAGTCTTCCATTCGACTTAATTGGGCTTCTCGGAATAACAAGTATCCATAACTTGATCCATTTGTTTTACCAAGTCACCAAGTACGCACAAGGTGACCCAATTCGCCTTCTCGGATCATTAAGGCTTGTATTTGAACCCAATTGACTTCTCGGATCAACAAGTCTTCCATTTGACTTAATTGGGCTTCTCGTATCGACAAGTATCCATAACTTGATCCGTTTATTATACCAAGTCACTAAGTACGCACAATGTGACCCAATTCGCCTTCTCGGATCATTAAGGCTTGTATTTGAACCCAATTGACTTCTGGAATCAACAAGTCTTCCAATTGACCCAATTCGGCTTCTCGGATCAACAAGTATCCATAACTTGATCCGTTTGTTATACCAAGTTACCAAGAACGCACAATGTGACCCAATTCGCCTTCTCGGATCAACAAGCACCAACTACTTGACTCTGTTCGACTTCACGAATCATTAAGGCTTGTATTTGAACCCAATTGACTTCTTGGATCAACAAGTCTTCCATTTGACTTAATTGGGCTTCTCGGATCAACAAGTCTCCATAACTTGATTCGTTTGTTTTATAAAGTCACCAAGTACGCACAATGTGACACAATTCGCCTTCTCGGATCGACAAGCACCAACAATTTGACTCCGTTCGACTTCACGAATCTTTAAGGCTTGTATTTGAACCCAATTGACTTCTGGGATCAACAAGTCTTCCAATTGACCCAATTCGGCTCTCGGATCAACAAGTATCCATAACTTTATCCGTTTGTTATACCAAGTCACCAAGTACGCACAATGTGACCCAATTCGCCTTCTCGGATCAACAAGCACCAACAATTTGACTCCGTTCGACTTCACGAATCATTAAGGCTTGTATTTGAACCTAATTGACTTCTCGGATCAACAAGTCTTTCAATTGACCCAATTCGGCTTCTCGGATCAACAAGTATCCATAACTCGATCCGTTGTTTTACCAAGTCACCAAGTACGCACAATGTGACCCAATTCGCCTTCTCGGATCAACAAGCACCAACTATTCGACTCCGTTCGACTTCACGAATCATTAAGGCTTGTATTTGAACCCAATTGACTTCTCGAATCAACAAGTCTTCCATTTGACTTAATTGGGCTTCTCGGATCAACAAGTATCCATAACTTGATTCATTTGTTTTATAAAGTCACCAAGTACGCACGATGTGACCCAATTCGCCTTCTCGGATCAACAAACACGCACAATTTGACTCCGTTCGACTTCACGAATCATTAAGGCTTGTATTTGAACCCAATTGACTTCTCGGATCAACAAGTCTTTCAATTGACCCAATTCGGCTCCTCGGATTAACAAGTATCCATAACTTGATCCGTTTGTTTTACCAAGTCACCAAGTACGCACAATGTGTCCCAATTCGCCTTCTCGGATCAACAAGCACCAACTAATTGACTCCGTTCGATTTCACGAATCATTAAGGCTTGTATTTGAACCCAATTGACTACTCGGATCAACAAGTCTTTCAATTGACCCAATTCGGCTTCTCGGATCAACAAGTATCCATAACTTGATCCATTTGTTTTACCAAGTCACCAAGTACGCACAATGTGACCCAATTCGCCTTCTCGGATCATTAAGGCTTGTATTTGAACCAAATTGACTTCTCGGATCAACAAGTCTTCCATTTGACTTAATTGGGCTTCTCGAATCAACAAGTATCCATAACTTGATCCGTTTATTATACCAAGTCACCAAGTACGCACAATGTGACCCAATTCGCCTTCTCGGATAATTAAGGCTTGTATTTGAACCCAATTGACTTCTGGGATCAACAAGTCTTCCAATTGACCCAATTCGGCTTCTCGGACCAACAAGTATCCATAACTTGATCCGTTTGTTATACCAAGTCACCAAGTACGCACAATGTGACCTAATTCGCCTTCTCGGATCAAGAAGCACCCACAATTTGACTCCGTTCGACTTCACGAATCATTAAGGCTTGTATTTGAACCCAATTGAGTTCTCGGATCAACAAGTCTTCCATTCGACTTAATTGGGCTTCTCGGAATAACAAGTATCCATAACTTGATCCATTTATTTTACCAAGTCACCAAGTACGCACAATGTGACCCAATTCGCCTTCTCGGATCATTAAGGCTTGTATTTGAACCCAATTGACTTCTCGGATCAACAAGTCTTCCATTTGACTTAATTGGGCTTCTCGTATCGACAAGTATCCATAACTTGATCCGTTTATTATACCAAGTCACTAAGTACGCACAATGTGACCCAATTCGCCTTCTCGGATCATTAAGGCTTGTATTGGAACCCAATTGACTTCTGGAATCAACAAGTCTTCCAATTGACCCAATTCGGCTTCTCGCATCAACAAGTATCCATAACTTGATCCGTTTGTTATACCAAGTTACCAAGTACGCACAATGTGACCCAATTCGCCTTCTCGGATCAACAAGCACCAACTACTTGACTCTGTTCGACTTCACGAATCATTAAGGCTTGTATTTGAACCCAATTGACTTCTCGGATCAACAAGTCTTCCATTTGACTTAATTGGGCTTCTCGGATCAACAAGTCTCCATAACTTGATTCGTTTGTTTTATAAAGTCACCAAGTACGCACAATGTGACACAATTCGCCTTCTCGGATCGTCAAGCACCAACAATTTGACTTCGTTCGACTTCACGAATCTTTAAGGCTTGTATTTGAACCCAATTGACTTCTGGGATCAACAAGTCTTCCAATTGACCCAATTCGGCTCTCGGATCAACAAGTATCCATAACTTTATCCGTTTGTTATACCAAGTCACCAAGTACGCACAATGTGACCCAATTCGCCTTCTCGGATCAACAAGCACCAACAATTTGACTCCGTTCGACTTCACGAATCATTAAGGCTTGTATTTGAACCCAATTGACTTCTCGGATCAACAAGTCTTTCAATTGACCCAATTCGGCTTCTCGGATCAACAAGTATCCATAACTTGATCCGTTGTTTTACCAAGTCACCAAGTACGCACAATGTGACCCAATTCGCCTTCTCGGATCAACAAGCACCAACTATTCGACTCCGTTCGACTTCACGAATCATTAAGGCTTGTATTTGAACCCAATTGACTTCTCGGATCAACAAGTCTTCCATTTGACTTAATTGGGCTTCTCGGATCAACAAGTATCCATAACTTGATTCATTTGTTTTATAAAGTCACCAAGTATGCACGATGTGACCCAATTCGCCTTCTCGGATCAACAAGCACCCACAATTTGACTCCGTTCGACTTCACGAATCATTAAGGCTTGTATTTGAACCCAATTGACTTCTCGGATCAACAAGTCTTTCAATTGACCCAATTCGGCTCCTCGGATTAACAAGTATCCATAACTTGATCCGTTTGTTTTACCAAGTCACCAAGTACGCACAATGTGACCCAATTCGCCTTCTAGGATCACCAAGCACCAACTATTTAACTCCTTTCAACTTCACGAATCAATAAGGCTTGTATTTGAACCCAATTGACTTCTCGGATCAACATGTCTTTCAATTGACCCAATTCGGCTCCTCGGATTAACAAGTATCCATAACTTGATCCGTTTGTTTTACCAAGTCACCAAGTACGCACAATGTGTCCCAATTCGCCTTCTCGGATCAACAAGCACCAACTAATTGACTCCGTTCGATTTCACGAATCATTAAGGCTTGTATTTGAACCCAATTGACTTCTCGGATCAACAAGTCTTTCAATTGACCCAATTCGGCTTCTCGGATCAACAAGTATCCATAACTTGATCCATTTGTTTTACCAAGTCACCAAGTACGCACAATGTGACCCAATTCGCCTTCTCGGATCATTAAGGCTTGTATTTGAAGCAAATTGACTTCTCGGATCAACAAGTCTTCCATTTGACTTAATTGGGCTTCTCGAATCAACAAGTATCCATAACTTGATCCGTTTATTATACCAAGTCACCAAGTACGCACAATGTGACCCAATTCGCCTTCTCGGATAATTAAGGCTTGTATTTGAACCCAATTGACTTCTGGGATCAACAAGTCTTCCAATTGACCCAATTCGGCTTCTCGGACCAACAAGTATCCATAACTTGATCCGTTTGTTATACCAAGTCACCAAGTACGCACAATGTGACCCAATTCGCCTTCTCAGATCAAGAAGCACCCACAATTTGACTCCGTTCGACTTCACGAATCATTAAGGCTTGTATTTGAACCCAATTAACTTCTCGGATCAACAAGTCTTCCATTCGACTTAATTGGGCTTCTCGGAATAACAAGTATCCATAACTTGATCCATTTGTTTTACCAAGTCACCAAGTACGCACAAGGTGACCCAATTCGCCTTCTCGGATCATTAAGGCTTGTATTTGAACCCAATTGACTTCTCGGATCAACAAGTCTTCCATTTGACTTAATTGGGCTTCTCGTATCGACAAGTATCCATAACTTGATCCGTTTATTATACCAAGTCACTAAGTACGCACAATGTGACCCAATTCGCCTTCTCGGATCATTAAGGCTTGTATTTGAACCCAATTGACTTCTGGAATCAACAAGTCTTCCAATTGACCCAATTCGGCTTCTCGGATCAACAAGTATCCATAACTTGATCCGTTTGTTATACCAAGTTACCAAGAACGCACAATGTGACCCAATTCGCCTTCTCGGATCAACAAGCACCAACTACTTGACTCTGTTCGACTTCACGAATCATTAAGGCTTGTATTTGAACCCAATTGACTTCTTGGATCAACAAGTCTTCCATTTGACTTAATTGGGCTTCTCGGATCAACAAGTCTCCATAACTTGATTCGTTTGTTTTATAAAGTCACCAAGTACGCACAATGTGACACAATTCGCCTTCTCGGATCGACAAGCACCAACAATTTGACTCCGTTCGACTTCACGAATCTTTAAGGCTTGTATTTGAACCCAATTGACTTCTGGGATCAACAAGTCTTCCAATTGACCCAATTCGGCTCTCGGATCAACAAGTATCCATAACTTTATCCGTTTGTTATACCAAGTCACCAAGTACGCACAATGTGACCCAATTCGCCTTCTCGGATCAACAAGCACCAACAATTTGACTCCGTTCGACTTCACGAATCATTAAGGCTTGTATTTGAACCTAATTGACTTCTCGGATCAACAAGTCTTTCAATTGACCCAATTCGGCTTCTCGGATCAACAAGTATCCATAACTCGATCCGTTGTTTTACCAAGTCACCAAGTACGCACAATGTGACCCAATTCGCCTTCTCGGATCAACAAGCACCAACTATTCGACTCCGTTCGACTTCACGAATCATTAAGGCTTGTATTTGAACCCAATTGACTTCTCGAATCAACAAGTCTTCCATTTGACTTAATTGGGCTTCTCGGATCAACAAGTATCCATAACTTGATTCATTTGTTTTATAAAGTCACCAAGTACGCACGATGTGACCCAATTCGCCTTCTCGGATCAACAAGCACGCACAATTTGACTCCGTTCGACTTCACGAATCATTAAGGCTTGTATTTGAACCCAATTGACTTCTCGGATCAACAAGTCTTTCAATTGACCCAATTCGGCTCCTCGGATTAACAAGTATCCATAACTTGATCCGTTTGTTTTACCAAGTCACCAAGTACGCACAATGTGACCCAATTCGCCTTCTCGGATCACCAAGCACCAACTATTTAACTCCTTTCAACTTCACGAATCAATAAGGCTTGTATTTGAACCCAATTGACTTCTCGGATCAACAAGTCTTTCAATTGACCCAATTCGGCTCCTCGGATTTACAAGTATCCATAACTTGATCCGTTTGTTTTACCAAGTCACCAAGTATGCACAATGTGTCCCAATTCGCCTTCTCGGATCAACAAGCACCAACTAATTGACTCCGTTCGATTTCACGAATCATTAAGGCTTGTATTTGAACCCAATTGACTTCTCGGATCAACAAGTCTTTCAATTGACCCAATTCGGCTTCTCGGATCAACAAGTATCCATAACTTGATCCATTTGTTTTACCAAGTCACCAAGTACGCACAATGTGACCCAATTCGCCTTCTCGGATCATTAAGGCTTGTATTTGAACCAAATTGACTTCTCGGATCAACAAGTATTCCATTTGACTTAATTGGGCTTCTCGAATCAACAAGTATCCATAACTTGATCCGTTTATTATACCAAGTCACCAAGTACGCACAATGTGACCCAATTCGCCTTCTCGGATAATTAAGGCTTGTATTTGAACCCAATTGACTTCTGGGATCAACAAGTCTTCCAATTGACCCAATTCGGCTTCTCGGACCAACAAGTATCCATAACTTGATCCGTTTGTTATACCAAGTCACCAAGTACGCACAATGTGACCCAATTCGCCTTCTCGGATCAAGAAGCACCCACAATTTGACTCCGTTCGACTTCACGAATCATTAAGGCTTGTATTTGAACCCAATTGACTTCTCGGATCAACAAGTCTTCCATTCGACTTAATTGGGCTTCTCGGAATAACAAGTATCCATAACTTGATCCATTTGTTTTACCAAGTCACCAAGTACGCACAATGTGACCCAATTCGCCTTCTCGGATCATTAAGGCTTGTATTTGAACCCAATTGACTTCTCGGATCAACAAGTCTTCCATTTGACTTAATTGGGCTTCTCGTATCGACAAGTATCCATAACTTGATCCGTTTATTATACCAAGTCACTAAGTACGCACAATGTGACCCAATTCGCCTTCTCGGATCATTAAGGCTTGTATTTGAACCCAATTGACTTCTGGAATCAACAAGTCTTCCAATTGACCCAATTCGGCTTCTCGGATCAACAAGTATCCATAACTTGATCCGTTTGTTATACCAAGTTACCAAGTACGCACAATGTGACCCAATTCGCCTTCTCGGATCAACAAGCACCAACTACTTGACTCTGTTCGACTTCACGAATCATTAAGGCTTGTATTTGAACCCAATTGACTTCTCGGATCAACAAGTCTTCCATTTGACTTAATTGGGCTTCTCGGATCAACAAGTCTCCATAACTTGATTCGTTTGTTTTATAAAGTCACCAAGTACGCACAATGTGACACAATTCGCCTTCTCGGATCGACAAGCACCAACAATTTGACTCTGTTCGACTTCACGAATCTTTAAGGCTTGTATTTGAACCCAATTGACTTCTGGGATCAACAAGTCTTCCAATTGACCCAATTCGGCTCTCGGATCAACAAGTATCCATAACTTTATCCGTTTGTTATACCAAGTCACCAAGTACGCACAATGTGACCCAATTCGCCTTCTCGGATCAACAAGCACCAACAATTTGACTCCGTTCGACTTCACGAATCATTAAGGCTTGTATTTGAACCCAATTGACTTCTCGGATCAACAAGTCTTTCAATTGACCCAATTCGGCTTCTCGGATCAACAAGTATCCATAACTTGATCCATTTGTTTTACCAAGTCACCAAGTACGCACAATGTGACCCAATTCGCCTTCTCGGATCATTAAGGCTTGTATTTGAACCAAATTGACTTCTCGGATCAACAAGTCATCCATTTGACTTAATTGGGCTTCTCGAATCAACAAGTATCCATAACATGATCCGTTTATTATACCAAGTCACCAAGTACGCACAATGTGACCCAATTCGCCTTCTCGGATAATTAAGGCATGTATTTGAACCCAATTGACTTCTGGGATCAACAAGTCTTCCAATTGACCCAATTCGGCTTCTCGGACCAACAAGTATCCATAACTTGATCCGTTTGTTATACCAAGTCACCAAGTACGCACAATGTGACCCAATTCGCCTTCTCGGATCAAGAAGCACCCACAATTTGACTCCGTTCGACTTCACGAATCATTAAGGCTTGTATTTGAACCCAATTGACTTCTCGGATCAACAAGTCTTCCATTCGACTTAATTGGGCTTCTCGGAATAACAAGTATCCATAACTTGATCCATTTGTTTTACCAAGTCACCAAGTACGCACAATGTGACCCAATTCACCTTCTCGGATCATTAAGGCTTGTATTTGAACCCAATTGACTTCTCGGATCAACAAGTCTTCCATTTGACTTAATTGGGCTTCTCGTATCGACAAGTATCCATAACTTGATCCGTTTATTATACCAAGTCACTAAGTACGCACAATGTGACCCAATTCGCCTTCTCGGATCATTAAGGCTTGTATTTGAACCCAATTGACTTCTGGAATCAACAAGTCTTCCAATTGACCCAATTCGGCTTCTCGGATCAACAAGTATCCATAACTTGATCCGTTTGTTATACCAAGTTACCAAGTACGCACAATGTGACCCAATTCGCCTTCTCGGATCAACAAGCACCAACTACTTGACTCTGTTCGACTTCACGAATCATTAAGGCTTGTATTTGAACCCAATTGACTTCTCGGATCAACAAGTCTTCCATTTGACTTAATTGGGCTTCCCGGATCAACAAGTCTCCATAACTTGATTCGTTTGTTTTATAAAGTCACCAAGTACGCACAATGTGACACAATTCGCCTTCTCGGATCGACAAGCACCAACAATTTGACTCTGTTCGACTTCACGAATCTTTAAGGCTTGTATTTGAACCCAATTGACTTCTGGGATCAACAAGTCTTCCAATTGACCCAATTCGGCTCTCGGATCAACAAGTATCCATAACTTTATCCGTTTGTTATACCAAGTCACCAAGTACGCACAATGTGACCCAATTCGCCTTCTCGGATCAACAAGCACCAATAATTTGACTCCGTTCGACTTCACGAATCATTAAGGCTTGTATTTGAACCCAATTGACTTCTCGGATCAACAAGTCTTCCATTCGACTTAATTGGGCTTCTTGGAATAACAAGTATCCATAACTTGATCCATTTGTTTTACCAAGTCACCAAGTACGCACAATGTGACCCAATTCGCCTTCTCGGATCATTAAGGCTTGTATTTGAACCCAATTGACTTCTCGGATCAACAAGTCTTCCATTTGACTTAATTGGGCTTCTCGTATCGACAAGTATCCATAACTTGATCCGTTTATTATACCAAGTCACTAAGTACGCACAATGTGACCCAATTCGCCTTCTCGGATCATTAAGGCTTGTATTTGAACCCAATTGACTTCTGGAATCAACAAGTCTTCCAATTGACCCAATTCGGCTTCTCGGATCAACAAGTATCCATAACTTGATCCGTTTGTTATACCAAGTTACCAAGTACGCACAATGTGACCCAATTCGCCTTCTCGGATCAACAAGCACCAACTACGTGACTATGTTCGACTTCACGAATCATTAAGGCTTGTATTTGAACCCAATTGACTTCTCGGATCAACAAGTCTTCCATTTGACTTAATTGGGCTTCTCGGATCAACAAGTCTCCATAACTTGATTCGTTTGTTTTATAAAGTCACCAAGTACGCACAATGTGACACAATTCGCCTTCTCGGATCGACAAGCACCAACAATTTGACTCTGTTCGACTTCACGAATCTTTAAGGCTTGTATTTGAACCCAATTGACTTCTGGGATCAACAAGTCTTCCAATTGACCCAATTCGGCTCTCGAATCAACAAGTATCCATAACTTTATCCGTTTGTTATACCAAGTCACCAAGTACGCACAATGTGACCCAATTCGCCTTCTCGGATCAACAAGCACCAACAATTTGACTCCGTTCGACTTCACGAATCATTAAGGCTTGTATTTGAACCCAATTGACTTCTCGGATCAACAAGTCTTTCAATTGACCCAATTCGGCTTCTCGGATCAACAAGTATCCATAACTTGATCCATTTGTTTTACCAAGTCACCAAGTACGCACAATGTGACCCAATTCGCCTTCTCGGATCATTAAGGCTTGTATTTGAACCAAATTGACTTCTCGGATCAACAAGTCTTCCATTTGACTTAATTGGGCTTCTCGAATCAACAAGTATCCATAACTTGATCCGTTTATTATACCAAGTCACCAAGTACGCACAATGTGACCCAATTCGCCTTCTCGGATAATTAAGGCATGTATTTGAACCCAATTGACTTCTGGGATCAACAAGTCTTCCAATTGACCCAATTCGGCTTCTCGGACCAACAAGTATCCATAACTTGATCCGTTTGTTATACCAAGTCACCAAGTACGCACAATGTGACCCAATTCGCCTTCTCGGATCAAGAAGCACCCACAATTTGACTCCGTTCGACTTCACGAATCATTAAGGCTTGTATTTGAACCCAATTGACTTCTCGGATCAACAAGTCTTCCATTCGACTTAATTGGGCTTCTCGGAATAACAAGTATCCATAACTTGATCCATTTGTTTTACCAAGTCACCAAGTACGCACAATGTGACCCAATTCGCCTTCTCGGATCATTAAGGCTTGTATTTGAACCCAATTGACTTCTCGGATCAACAAGTCTTCCATTTGACTTAATTGGGCTTCTCGTATCGACAAGTATCCATAACTTGATCCGTTTATTATACCAAGTCACAAAGTACGCACAATGTGACCCAATTCGCCTTCTCGGATCATTAAGGCTTGTATTTGAACCCAATTGACTTCTGGAATCAACAAGTCTTCCAATTGACCCAATTCGGCTTCTCGGATCAACAAGTATCCATAACTTGATCCGTTTGTTATACCAAGTTACCAAGTACGCACAATGTGACCCAATTCGCCTTCTCGGATCAACAAGCACCAACTACTTGACTCTGTTCGACTTCACGAATCATTAAGGCTTGTATTTGAACCCAATTGACTTCTCGGATCAACAAGTCTTCCATTTGACTTAATTGGGCTTCTCGGATCAACAAGTCTCCATAACTTGATTCGTTTGTTTTATAAAGTCACCAAGTACGCACAATGTGACACAATTCGCCTTCTCGGATCGACAAGCACCAACAATTTGACTCTGTTCGACTTCACGAATCTTTAAGGCTTGTATTTGAACCCAATTGACTTCTGGGATCAACAAGTCTTCCAATTGACCCAATTCGGCTCTCGGATCAACAAGTATCCATAACTTTATCCGTTTGTTATACCAAGTCACCAAGTACGCACAATGTGACCCAATTCGCCTTCTCGGATCAACAAGCACCAATAATTTGACTCCGTTCGACTTCACGAATCATTAAGGCTTGTATTTGAACCCAATTGACTTCTCGGAACAACAAGTCTTCCATTCGACTTAATTGGGCTTCTCGGAATAACAAGTATCCATAACTTGATCCATTTGTTTTACCAAGTCACCAAGTACGCACAATGTGACCCAATTCGCCTTCTCGGATCATTAAGGCTTGTATTTGAACCCAATTGACTTCTCGGATCAACAAGTCTTCCATTTGACTTAATTGGGCTTCTCGTATCGACAAGTATCCATAACTTGATCCGTTTATTATACCAAGTCACTAAGTACGCACAATGTGACCCAATTCGCCTTCTCGGATCATTAAGGCTTGTATTTGAACCCAATTGACTTCTGGAATCAACAAGTCTTCCAATTGACCCAATTCGGCTTCTCGGATCAACAAGTATCCATAACTTGATCCGTTTGTTATACCAAGTTACCAAGTACGCACAATGTGACCCAATTCGCCTTCTCGGATCAACAAGCACCAACTACGTGACTCTGTTCGACTTCACGAATCATTAAGGCTTGTATTTGAACCCAATTGACTTCTCGTATCAACAAGTCTTCCATTTGACTTAATTGGGCTTCTCGGATCAACAAGTCTCCATAACTTGATTCGTTTGTTTTATAAAGTCACCAAGTACGCACAATGTGACATAATTCGCCTTCTCGGATCGACAAGCACCAACAATTTGACTCTGTTCGACTTCACGAATCTTTAAGGCTTGTATTTGAACCCAATTGACTTCTGGGATCAACAAGTCTTCCAATTGACCCAATTCGGCTCTCGAATCAACAAGTATCCATAACTTTATCCGTTTGTTATACCAAGTCACCAAGTACGCACAATGTGACCCAATTCGCCTTCTCGGATCAACAAGCACCAACAATTTGACTCCGTTCGACTTCACGAATCATTAAGGCTTGTATTTGAACCCAATTGACTTCTCGGATCAACAAGTCTTTCAATTGACCCAATTCGGCTTCTCGGATCAACAAGTATCCATAACTTGATCCATTTGTTTTACCAAGTCACCAAGTACGCACAATGTGACCCAATTCGCCTTCTCGGATCATTAAGGCTTGTATTTGAACCAAATTGACTTCTCGGATCAACAAGTCTTCCATTTGACTTAATTGGGCTTCTCGAATCAACAAGTATCCATAACTTGATCCGTTTATTATACCAAGTCACCAAGTACGCACAATGTGACCCAATTCGCCTTCTCGGATAATTAAGGCATGTATTTGAACCCAATTGACTTCTGGGATCAACAAGTCTTCCAATTGACCCAATTCGGGTTCTCTCGGACCAACAAGTATCCATAACTTGATCCGTTTGTTATACCAAGTCACCAAGTACGCACAATGTGACCCAATTCGCCTTCTCGGATCAAGAAGCACCCACAATATGACTCCGTTCGACTTCACGAATCATTAAGGCTTGTATTTGAACCCAATTGACTTCTCGGATCAACAAGTCTTCCATTCGACTTAATTGGGCTTCTCGGAATAACAAGTATCCATAACTTGATCCATTTGTTTTACCAAGTCACCAAGTACGCACAATGTGACCCAATTCACCTTCTCGGATCATTAAGGCTTGTATTTGAACCCAATTGACTTCTCGGATCAACAAGTCTTCCATTTGACTTAATTGGGCTTCTCGTATCGACAAGTATCCATAACTTGATCCGTTTATTATACCAAGTCACAAAGTACGCACAATGTGACCCAATTCGCCTTCTCGGATCATTAAGGCTTGTATTTGAACCCAATTGACTTATGGAATCAACAAGTCTTCCAATTGACCCAATTCGGCTTCTCGGATCAACAAGTATCCATAACTTGATCCGTTTGTTATACCAAGTTACCAAGTACGCACAATGTGACCCAATTCGCCTTCTCGGTTCAACAAGCACCAACTACTTGACTCAGTTCGACTTCACGAATCATTAAGGCTTGTATTTGAACCCAATTGACTTCTCGGATCAACAAGTCTTCCATTTGACTTAATTGGGCTTCTCGGATCAACAAGTCTCCATAACTTGATTCGTTTGTTTTATAAAGTCACCAAGTACGCACAATGTGACACAATTCGCCTTCTCGGATCGACAAGCACCAACAATTTGACTCTGTTCGACTTCACGAATCTTTAAGGCTTGTATTTGAACCCAATTGACTTCTGGGATCAACAAGTCTTCCAATTGACCCAATTCGGCTCTCGGATCAACAAGTATCCATAACTTTATCCGTTTGTTATACCAAGTCACCAAGTACGCACAATGTGACCCAATTCGCCTTCTCGGATCAACAAGCACCAACAATTTGACTCCGTTCGACTTCACGAATCATTAAGGCTTGTATTTGAACCCAATTGACTTCTCGGATCAACAAGTCTTTCAATTGACCCAATTCGGCTTCTCGGATCAACAAGTATCCATAACTTGATCCGTTGTTTTACCAAGTCACCAAGTACGCACAATGTGACCCAATTCGCCTTCTCGGATCAACAAGCACCAACTATTCGACTCCGTTCGACTTCACGAATCATTAAAGCTTGTATTTGAACCCAATTAACTTCTCGGATCAACAAGTCTTCCATTTGACTTAATTGGGCTTCTCGGATCAACAAGTATCCATAACTTGATTCATTTATTTTATAAAGTCACCAAGTACGCACGATGTGACCCAATTCGCCTTCTCGGATCAACAAGGACCCACAATTTGACTCCGTTCGACTTCACGAATCATTAAGGCTTGTATTTGAACCCAATTGACTTCTCGGATCAACAAGTCTTTCAATTGACCCAATTCGGCTCCTCGGATTAACAAGTATCCATAACTTGATCCGTTTCCAAGTCACCAAGTACGCACAATGTGACCCAATTCGCCTTCTCGGATCACCAAGCACCAACTATTTAACTCCTTTCAACTTCACGAATCAATAAGGCTTGTATTTGAACCCAATTGACTTCTCGGATCAACAAGTCTTTCAATTGACCCAATTCGGCTCCTCGGATTAACAAGTATCCATAACTTGATCCGTTTGTTTTACCAAGTCACCAAGTACGCACAATGTGTCCCAATTCGCCTTCTCGGATCAACAAGCACCAACTAATTGACTCCGTTCGATTTCACGAATCATTAAGGCTTGTATTTGAACCCAATTGACTTCTCGGATCAACAAGTCTTTCAATTGACCCAATTCGGCTTCTCGGATCAACAAGTATCCATAACTTGATCCATTTGTTTTACCAAGTCACCAAGTACGCACAATGTGACCCAATTCGCCTTCTCGGATCATTAAGGCTTGTATTTGAACCCAATTGACTTCTCGGATCAACAAGTCTTCCATTTGACTTAATTGGGCTTCTCGTATCGACAAGTATCCATAACTTGATCCGTTTATTATACCAAGTCACTAAGTACGCACAATGTGACCCAATTCGCCTTCTCGGATCATTAAGGCTTGTATTTGAACCCAATTGACTTCTGGGATCAACAAGTCTTCCAATTGACCCAATTTGGCTTCTCGGATCAACAAGTATCCATAACTTGATCCGTTTGTTTTACCAAGTTACCAAGTACGCACAATGTGACCCAATTCGCCTTCTCGGATCAACAAGCACCAACAATTTGACTCCGTTCGAATTCACGAATCATTAAGGCTTGTATTTGAACCCAATTGACTTCTCGAATCAACAAGTCTTCCATTTGACTTAATTGGGCTTCTCGGATCAACAAGTATCCATAACTTGATCCGTTTGTTTTACCAAGTCACCAAGTACGAACAATGTGACCCAATTCGCCTTCTCGGATCAACAAGCACCGACTATTTAACTCTGTTCGACTTCACGAATCATTAAGGCTTGTATTTGAACCAAATTGACTTCTCGGATCAACAAGTCTTTCAATTGACCCAATTCGGCTTCTCGGATCAACAAGTATCCATAACTTGATCCATTTGTTTT
This sequence comes from Ajuga chamaepitys, assembly GCA_958295605.1. Classification (NCBI taxonomy): domain Eukaryota; kingdom Viridiplantae; phylum Streptophyta; class Magnoliopsida; order Lamiales; family Lamiaceae; genus Ajuga; species Ajuga chamaepitys. The sequence continues at coordinate 39,057,435 of OY282495.1, forward strand.
ACCAAGTCACCAAGTACGCACAATGTGACCCAATTCGCCTTCTCGGATAATTAAGGCATGTATTTGAACCCAATTGACTTCTGGGATCAACAAGTCTTCCAATTGACCCAATTCGGCTTCTCGGACCAACAAGTATCCATAACTTGATCCGTTTGTTATACCAAGTCACCAAGTACGCACAATGTGACCCAATTCGCCTTCTCGGATCAAGAAGCACCCACAATTGACTTCTCGGATCAACAAGCACCAACTACTTGACTCTGTTCGACTTCACGAATCATTAAGGCTTGTATTTGAACCCAATTGACTTCTCGGATCAACAAGTCGTCCATTTGACTTAATTGGGCTTCTCGGATCAACAAGTCTCCATAACTTGATTCGTTTGTTTTATAAAGTCACCAAGTACGCACAATGTGACACAATTCGCCTTCTCGGATCGACAAGCACCAACAATTTGACTCTGTTCGACTTCACGAATCTTTAAGGCTTGTATTTGAACCCAATTGACTTCTGGGATCAACAAGTCTTCCAATTGACCCAATTCGGCTCTCGGATCAACAAGTATCCATAACTTTATCCGTTTGTTATACCAAGTCACCAAGTACGCACAATGTGACCCAATTCGCCTTCTCGGATCAACAAGCACCAACAATTTGACTCCGTTCGACTTCACGAATCATTAAGGCTTGTATTTGAACCCAATTGACTTCTCGGATCAACAAGTCTTTCAATTGACCCAATTCGGCTCCTCGGATTAACAAGTATCCATAACTTGATCCGTTTGTTTTACCAAGTCACCAAGTACGCACAATGTGACCCAATTCGCCTTCTCGGATCACCAAGCACCAACTATTTAACTCCTTTCAACTTCACGAATCAATAAGGCTTGTATTTGAACCTAATTGACTTCTCGGATCAACAAGTCTTTCAATTGACCCAATTCGGCTCCTCGGATTAACAAGTATCCATAACTTGATCCGTTTGTTTTACCAAGTCACCAAGTACGCACAATGTGACCCAATTCGCCTTCTCGGATCGACAAGCACCAACTAATTGACTCCGTTCGATTTCACGAATCATTAAGGCTTGTATTTGAACCCAATTGACTTCTCGGATCAACAAGTCTTTGAATTGACCCAATTCGGCTTCTCGGATCAACAAGTATCCATAACTTGATCCATTTGTTTTACCCATAGTTGTCAAAATCTCGAGTCAACTCTTACGATTCTACGAGTTTACGAATTATTTCTCCCTAAACTAGTTAACTCGTGATAAAATCGAAATCTGATGAAATCGGAGTAAACTCTCAAGTTTCCTCATGCGATTTTATGAGTTTTACGATTTTACGATTTTGTGTATGAGTTTAACAATGTTATAACATACTGCTTTTTACTCTATTTTACCAATTAAAAAACATATAATATGAATTGTAGAATTTATACCAATTTAAAATTGGGTTTTTAAAACTTTTCTAGATCAATTTATACTCAAAGAGAGCCAATTTGCTGAATTTTTTTTCTAATTATCAAGTTCTAAATTAAAATCTAAGCTTCATAAAAATATATCTTATATCTTTTATGTAGTAGTTAATTTCACTAAAGTTATTTGTTAATTTTCTCTTAAAATTAAAGTATCCATAATTACAATTTAAAAATGATTTACTAAATATATATATATGAATCATGATGCCTAAAACATTTCTCCATATTGTATTTCTTTTCTCTTTGATTAAATGTGTATATAATATATGTATATTTTATAAATAATATCTATTCAAAACTTGTTGTAATTAAAATATATTTAGAATAATTTAAATATATGGTTATTTTGTATAGATAGTAGAATCATACGATTTTACGATTCGATTTTACGATCCGATTTTACTGACACACCACCGATTCTACTTAAAATCGCGAGTTTGACAACCTTGGTTTTACCAAGTCACCAAGTACGCACAATGTGACCCAATTCGCCTTCTCGGATCATTAAGGCTTGTATTTGAACCCAATTGACTTCTGGGATCAACAAGTCTTCAATTGACCCAATTCGGCTTCTCGGACCAACAAGTATCCATAACTTGATCCGTTTGTTATACCAAGTCACCAAGTACGCACAATGTGACCCAATTCGCCTTCTCGGATCAACAAGCACCAACAATTTGACTCCGTTCGACTTCACGAATCATTAAGGCTTGTATTTGAACCCAATTGACTTCTCGGATCAACAAGTCCTCCATTCGACTTAATTGGGCTTCTCGGATCAACAAGTATCCATAACATGATCCATTTGGTTTACCAAGTCACCAAGTACGCACAATGTGACCCAATTCGCCTTCTCGGATCATTAAGGCTTGTATTTGAACCCAATTGACTTCTCGGATCAACAAGTCTTCCATTTGACTTAATTGGGCTTCTCGTATCGACAAGTATCCATAACTTGATCTGTTTATTATACCAAGTCACTAAGTACGCACAATGTGACCCAATTCGCCTTCTCGGATCATTAAGGCTTGTATTTGAACCCAATTGACTTCTGGGATCAACAAGTCTTCCAATTGACCCAATTCGGCTTCTCGAATCAACAAGTATCCATAACTTGATCCGTTTGTTATACCAAGTTACCAAGTACGCACAATGTGACCCAATTCGCCTTCTCGGATCAACAAGCACCAACAATTTGACTCCGTTCGACTTCACGAATCATTAAGGCTTGTATTTGAACCCAATTGACTTCTCGAATCAACAAGTCTTCCATTTGACTTAATTGGGCTTCTCGGATCAACAAGTATCCATAACTTGGTCCGTTTGTTTTACCAAGTCACCAAGTACGAACAATGTGACCCAATTCGCCTTCTCGGATCAACAAGCACCGACTATTTGACTACGTTCGACTTCACGAATCATTAAGGCTTGTATTTGAACCAAATTGACTCCTCGGATCAACAAGTCTTCCATTTGACTTAATTGGGCTTCTCGGATCAACAAGTATCCACAACTTGATTCATTTGTTTTATAAAGTCACCAAGTACGCACGATGTGACCCAATTCGCCTTCTCGGATCAACAAGCACCCACAATTTGACTCCGTTCGACTTCACGAATCATTAAGGCTTGTATTTGAACCCAATTGACTTCTCGGATAAACAAGTCTTTCAATTGACCCAATTCGGCTCCTCGGATTAACAAGTATCCATCACTTGATCCGTTTGTTTTACCAAGTCACCAAGTACGCACAATGTGACCCAATTCGCCTTCTCGGATCACCAAGCACCAACTATTTAACTCCTTTCAACTTCACGAATCAATAAAGCTTGTATTTGAACCCAATTGACTTCTTGGATCAACAAGTCTTTCAATTGACCCAATTCGGCTCCTCGGATTAACAAGTATCCATAACTTGATCCGTTTGTTTTACCAAGTCACCAAGTACGCACAATGTGACCCAATTCGCCTTCTCGGATCAACAAGCACCAACTAATTGACTCCGTTCGATTTCACGAATCATTAAGGCTTGTATTTGAACCCAATTGACTTCTCGGATCAACAAGTCATTCAATTGACCCAATTCGACTTCTCGGATCAACAAGTATCCATAACTTGATCCATTTGTTTTACCAAGTCACCAAGTACGCACAATGTGACCCAATTCGCCTTCTCGGATCATTAAGGCTTGTATTTGAACCCAATTGACTTCTGGGATCAACAAGTCTTCCAATTGACCCAATTCGGCTTCTCGGACCAACAAGTATCCATAACTTGATCCGTTTGTTATACCAAGTCACCAAGTACGCACAATGTGACCCAATTCGCCTTCTCGGATCAACAAGCACCAACAATTTGACTCCGTTCGACTTCACGAATCATTAAGGCTTGTATTTGAACCCAATTGACTTCTCGGATCAACAAGTCTTCCATTCGACTTAATTGGGCTTCTCGGATCAACAAGTATCCATAACTTGATCCATTTGTTTTACCAAGTCACCAAGTACGCACAATGTGACCCAATTCGCCTTCTCGGATCATAAAGGCTTGCATTTGAACCCAATTGACTTCTCGGATCAACAAGTCTTCCATTTGACTTAATTGGGCATCTCGTATCGACAAGTATCCATAACTTGATCCGTTTATTATACCTAGTCACTAAGTACGCACAATGTGACCCAATTCGCCTTCTCGGATCATTAAGGCTTGTATTTGAACCCAATTGACTTCTGGGATCAACAAGTCTTCCAACTGACCCAATTCGGCTTCTCGGATCAACAAGTATGCATAACTTGATCCGTTTGTTATACCAAGTTACCAAGTACGCACAATGTTACCCAATTCGCCTTCTCGGATCAACAAGTACCAACAATTTGACTCTGTTCGACTTCACGAATCATTAAGGCTTGTATTTGAACCCAATTGACTTCTCGAATCAACAAGTCTTCCATTTGACTTAATTGGGCTTCTCGGATCAACAAGTATCCATAACTTGATCCGTTTGTTTTACCAAGTCACCAAGTACGCACAATGTGACCCAATTCGCCTTCTCGGATCAACAAGCACCGACTATTTGATTCCGTTCGACTTCACGAATCATTAAGGCTTGTATTTGAACCAAATTGACTCCTCGGATCAACAAGTCTTTCAATTGAGCCAATTCGGCTTCTCGGATCAACAAGTATCCATAACTTGATCCATTTGTTTTACCAAGTCACCAAGTACGCACAATGTGACCCAATTCGCCTTCTCGGATCAACAAGCACCAACTACTTGACTCTGTTCGACTTCACGAATCATTAAGGCTTGTATTTGAACCCAACTGACTTCTCGGATCAACAAGTCTTCCATTTGACTTAATTGGGCTTCTCGGATCAACAAGTATCCATAACTTGATCCGTTTGTTTTACCAAGTCACCAAGTACGCACAATGTGACCCAATTCGCCTTCTCGGATCAACAAGCACCAACTAATTGACTCCGTTCGATTTCACGAATCATTAAGGCTTGTATATGAACCCAATTGACTTCTCGGATCAACAAGTCTTTCAATTGACCCAATTCGGCTTCTCGGATCAACATGTATCCATAACTTGATCCATTTGTTTTACCAAGTCACCAAGTAAGCACAATGTGACCCAATTCGCCTTCTCGGATCATTAAGGCTTGTATTTGAACCCAGTTGACTTCTCGGATCAACAAGTCTTCCATTTGACTTAATTGGGCTTCTCGAATCAACAAGTATCCATAACTTGATCCGTTTATTATACCAAGTCACCAAGTACGCACAATGTGACCCAATTCGCCTTCTCGGATCATTAAGGCTTGTATTTGAACCCAATTGACTTCTGGGATCAACAAGTCTTCCAATTGACCGAATTCGGCTTCTCGGACCAACAAGTATCCATAACTTGATCCGTTTGTTATACCAAGTCACCAAGTACGCACAATGTGACCCAATTCGCCTTCTCGGATCAACAAGCACCCACAATTGGACTCCGTTCGACTCCACGAATCATTAAGGCTTGTATTTGAACCCAATTGACTTCTCGGATCAACAAGTCTTCCATTCGACTTAATTGGGCTTCTCGGATCAACAAGTATCCATAACTTGATCCATTTGTTTTACCAAGTCACCAAGTACGCACAATGTGACCCAATTCGCCTTCTCGGATCATTAAGGCTTGTATTTGAACCCAATTGACTTCTCGGATCAACAAGTCTTCCATTTGACTTAATTGGGCTTCTCGTATCGACAAGTATCCATAACTTGATCCGTTTATTATACCAAGTCACTAAGTACGCACAATGTGACCCAATTCGCCTTCTCGGATCATTAAGGCTTGTATTTGAACCCAATTGACTTCTGGGATCAACAAGTCTTCCAACTGACCCAATTCGGCTTCTCGGATCAACAAGTATCCATAACTTGATCCGTTTGTTATACCAAGTTACCAAGTACGCACAATGTTACCCAATTCGCCTTCTCGGATCAACAAGCACCAACAATTTGACTCCGTTCGACTTCACGAATCATTAAGGCTTGTATTTGAACCCAATTGACTTCTCGAATCAACAAGTCTTCCATTTGACTTAATTGGGCTTCTCGGATCAACAAGTATCCATAACTTGATCCGTTTGTTTTACCAAGTCACCAAGTACGCACAATGTGACCCAATTCGCCTTCTCGGATCAACAAGCACCGACTATTTGATTCCGTTCGACTTCACGAATCATTAAGGCTTGTATTTGAACCAAATTGACTCCTCGGATCAACAAGTCTTTCAATTGAGCCAATTCGGCTTCTCGGATCAACAAGTATCCATAACTTGATCCATTTGTTTTACCAAGTCACCAAGTACGCACAATGTGACCCAATTCGCCTTCTCGGATCAACAAGCACCAACTACTTGACTCTGTTCGACTTCACGAATCATTAAGGCTTGTATTTGAACCCAACTGACTTCTCGGATCAACAAGTCTTCCATTTGACTTAATTGGGCTTCTCGGATCAACAAGTATCCATAACTTGATCCGTTTGTTTTACCAAGTCACCAAGTACGCACAATGTGACCCAATTCGCCTTCTCGGATCAACAAGCACCAACTAATTGACTCCGTTCGATTTCACGAATCATTAAGGCTTGTATATGAACCCAATTGACTTCTCGGATCAACAAGTCTTTCAATTGACCCAATTCGGCTTCTCGGATCAACAAGTATCCATAACTTGATCCATTTGTTTTACCAAGTCACCAAGTAAGCACAATGTGACCCAATTCGCCTTCTCGGATCATTAAGGCTTGTATTTGAACCCAGTTGACTTCTCGGATCAACAAGTCTTCCATTTGACTTAATTGGGCTTCTCGAATCAACAAGTATCCATAACTTGATCCGTTTATTATACCAAGTCACCAAGTACGCACAATGTGACCCAATTCGCCTTCTCGGATCATTAAGGCTTGTATTTGAACCCAATTGACTTCTGGGATCAACAAGTCTTCCAATTGACCGAATTCGGCTTCTCGGACCAACAAGTATCCATAACTTGATCCGTTTGTTATACCAAGTCACCAAGTACGCACAATGTGACCCAATTCGCCTTCTCGGATCAACAAGCACCCACAATTGGACTCCGTTCGACTCCACGAATCATTAAGGCTTGTATTTGAACCCAATTGACTTCTCGGATCAACAAGTCTTCCATTCGACTTAATTGGGCTTCTCGGATCAACAAGTATCCATAACTTGATCCATTTGTTTTACCAAGTCACCAAGTACGCACAATGTGACCCAATTCGCCTTCTCGGATCATTAAGGCTTGTATTTGAACCCAATTGACTTCTCGGATCAACAAGTCTTCCATTTGACTTAATTGGGCTTCTCGTATCGACAAGTATCCATAACTTGATCCGTTTATTATACCAAGTCACTAAGTACGCACAATGTGACCCAATTCGCCTTCTCGGATCATTAAGGCTTGTATTTGAACCCAATTGACTTCTGGGATCAACAAGTCTTCCAACTGACCCAATTCGGCTTCTCGGATCAACAAGTATCCATAACTTGATCCGTTTGTTATACCAAGTTACCAAGTACGCACAATGTTACCCAATTCGCCTTCTCGGATCAACAAGCACCAACAATTTGACTCCGTTCGACTTCACGAATCATTAAGGCTTGTATTTGAACCCAATTGACTTCTCGAATCAACAAGTCTTCCATTTGACTTAATTGGGCTTCTCGGATCAACAAGTATCCATAACTTGATCCGTTTGTTTTACCAAGTCACCAAGTACGCACAATGTGACCCAATTCGCCTTCTCGGATCATTAAGGCTTGTATTTGAACCCAATTGACTTCTCGGATCAACAAGTCTTCCATTCGACTTAATTGGGCTTCTCGGATCAACAAGTATCCATAACTTGATCCGTTTATTATACCAAGTCACTAAGTACGCACAATGTGACCCAATTCGCCTTCTCGGATCATTAAGGCTTGTAGTTGAACCCAATTGACTTCTGGGATCAACAAGTCTTCCAATTGACCCAATTCGGCTTCTCGGATCAACAAGTATCCATAACTTGATCCGTCTGTTATACCAAGTTACCAAGTACGCACAACGTGACCCAATTCGCCTTCTCGGATCAACAAGAACCAACAATTTGACTCCGTTCGACTTCACGATTCATTAAGGCTTGTATTTGAACCCAATTGACTTCTCGAATCAACAAGTCTTCCATTTGACTTAATTGGGCTTCTCGGATCAACAAGTATCCATAACTTGATCCGTTTATTATACCAAGTCACCAAGTACGCACAATGTGACCCAATTCGCCTTCTCGGATCATTAAGGCTTGTATTTGAACCCAATTGACTTCTGGGATCAACAAGTCTTCCAATTGACCGAATTCGGCTTCTCGGACCAACAAGTATCCATAACTTGATCCGTTTGTTATACCAAGTCACCAAGTACGCACAATGTGACCCAATTCGCCTTCTCGGATCAACAAGCACCCACAATTGGACTCCGTTCGACTCCACGAATCATTAAGGCTTGTATTTGAACCCAATTGACTTCTCGGATCAACAAGTCTTCCATTCGACTTAATTGGGCTTCTCGGATCAACAAGTATCCATAACTTGATCCATTTGTTTTACCAAGTCACCAAGTACGCACAATGTGACCCAATTCGCCTTCTCGGATCATTAAGGCTTGTATTTGAACCCAATTGACTTCTCGGATCAACAAGTCTTCCATTTGACTTAATTGGGCTTCTCGTATCGACAAGTATCCATAACTTGATCCGTTTATTATACCAAGTCACTAAGTACGCACAATGTGACCCAATTCGCCTTCTCGGATCATTAAGGCTTGTATTTGAACCCAATTGACTTCTGGGATCAACAAGTCTTCCAACTGACCCAATTCGGCTTCTCGGATCAACAAGTATCCATAACTTGATCCGTTTGTTATACCAAGTTACCAAGTACGCACAATGTTACCCAATTCGCCTTCTCGGATCAACAAGCACCAACAATTTGACTCCGTTCGACTTCACGAATCATTAAGGCTTGTATTTGAACCCAATTGACTTCTCGAATCAACATGTCTTCCATTTGACTTAATTGGGCTTCTCGGATCAACAAGTATCCATAACTTGATCCGTTTGTTTTACCAAGTCACCAAGTACGCACAATGTGACCCAATTCGCCTTCTCGGATCATTAAGGCTTGTATTTGAACCCAATTGACTTCTCGGATCAACAAGTCTTCCATTCGACTTAATTGGGCTTCTCGGATCAACAAGTATCCATAACTTGATCCGTTTATTATACCAAGTCACTAAGTACGCACAATGTGACCCAATTCGCCTTCTCGGATCATTAAGGCTTGTATTTGAACCCAATTGACTTCTGGGATCAACAAGTCTTCCAATTGACCCAATTCGGCTTCTCGGATCAACAAGTATCCATAACTTGATCCGTCTGTTATACCAAGTTACCAAGTACGCACAACGTGACCCAATTCGCCTTCTCGGATCAACAAGCACCAACAATTTGACTCCGTTCGACTTCACGAAACATTAAGGCTTGTATTTGAACCCAATTGACTTCTCGAATCAACAAGTCTTCCATTTGACTTAATTGGGCTTCTCGGATCAACAAGTATCCATAACTTGATCCGTTTGTTTTACCAAGTCACCAAGTACGCACAATGTGACCCAATTCGCCTTCTCGGATCATTAAGGCTTGTATTTGAACCCAATTGACTTCTCGGATCAACAAGTCTTCCATTCGACTTAATTGGGCTTCTCGGATCAACAAGTATCCATAACTTGATCCGTTTATTATACCAAGTCACTAAGTACGCACAATGTGACCCAATTCGCCTTCTCGGATCATTAAGGCTTGTATTTGAACCCAATTGACTTCTGGGATCAACAAGTCTTCCAATTGACCCAATTCGGCTTCTCGGATCAACAAGTATCCATAACTTGATCCGTCTGTTATACCAAGTTACCAAGTACGCACAACGTGACCCAATTCGCCTTCTCGGATCAACAAGAACCAACAATTTGACTCCGTTCGACTTCACGATTCATTAAGGCTTGTATTTGAACCCAATTGACTTCTCGAATCAACAAGTCTTCCATTTGACTTAATTGGGCTTCTCGGATCAACAAGTATCCATAACTTGATCCGTTTATTATACCAAGTCACCAAGTACGCACAATGTGACCCAATTCGCCTTCTCGGATCATTAAGGCTTGTATTTGAACCCAATTGACTTCTGGGATCAACAAGTCTTCCAATTGACCGAATTCGGCTTCTCGGACCAACAAGTATCCATAACTTGATCCGTTTGTTATACCAAGTCACCAAGTACGCACAATGTGACCCAATTCGCCTTCTCGGATCAACAAGCACCCACAATTGGACTCCGTTCGACTCCACGAATCATTAAGGCTTGTATTTGAACCCAATTGACTTCTCGGATCAACAAGTCTTCCATTCGACTTAATTGGGCTTCTCGGATCAACAAGTATCCATAACTTGATCCATTTGTTTTACCAAGTCACCAAGTACGCACAATGTGACCCAATTCGCCTTCTCGGATCATTAAGGCTTGTATTTGAACCCAATTGACTTCTCGGATCAACAAGTCTTCCATTTGACTTAATTGGGCTTCTCGTATCGACAAGTATCCATAACTTGATCCGTTTATTATACCAAGTCACTAAGTACGCACAATGTGACCCAATTCGCCTTCTCGGATCATTAAGGCTTGTATTTGAACCCAATTGACTTCTGGGATCAACAAGTCTTCCAACTGACCCAATTCGGCTTCTCGGATCAACAAGTATCCATAACTTGATCCGTTTGTTATACCAAGTTACCAAGTACGCACAATGTTACCCAATTCGCCTTCTCGGATCAACAAGCACCAACAATCTGACTCCGTTCGACTTCACGAATCATTAAGGCTTGTATTTGAACCCAATTGACTTCTCGAATCAACAAGTCTTCCATTTGACTTAATTGGGCTTCTCGGATCAACAAGTATCCATAACTTGATCCGTTTGTTTTACCAAGTCACCAAGTACGCACAATGTGACCCAATTCGCCTTCTCGGATCATTAAGGCTTGTATTTGAACCCAATTGACTTCTCGGATCAACAAGTCTTCCATTCGACTTAATTGGGCTTCTCGGATCAACAAGTATCCATAACTTGATCCGTTTATTATACCAAGTCACTAAGTACGCACAATGTGACCCAATTCGCCTTCTCGGATCATTAAGGCTTGTATTTGAACCCAATTGACTTCTGGGATCAACAAGTCTTCCAATTGACCCAATTCGGCTTCTCGGATCAACAAGTATCCATAACTTGATCCGTCTGTTATACCAAGTTACCAAGTACGCACAACGTGACCCAATTCGCCTTCTCGGATCAACAAGCACCAACAATTTGACTCCGTTCGACTTCACGAAACATTAAGGCTTGTATTTGAACCCAATTGACTTCTCGAATCAACAAGTCTTCCATTTGACTTAATTGGGCTTCTCGGATCAACAAGTATCCATAACTTGATCCGTTTGTTTTACAAAGTCACCAAGTACGCACAATGTGACCCAATTCGCCTTCTCGGATCATTAAGGCTTGTATTTGAACCCAATTGACTTCTCGGATCAACAAGTCTTCCATTCGACTTAATTGGGCTTCTCGGATCAACAAGTATCCATAACTTGATCCGTTTATTATACCAAGTCACTAAGTACGCACAATGTGACCCAATTCGCCTTCTCGGATCATTAAGGCTTGTATTTGAACCCAATTGACTTCTGGGATCAACAAGTCTTCCAATTGACCCAATTCGGCTTCTCGGATCAACAAGTATCCATAACTTGATCCGTCTGTTATACCAAGTTACCAAGTACGCACAACGTGACCCAATTCGCCTTCTCGGATCAACAAGAACCAACAATTTGACTCCGTTCGACTTCACGATTCATTAAGGCTTGTATTTGAACCCAATTGACTTCTCGAATCAACAAGTCTTCCATTTGACTTAATTGGGCTTCTCGGATCAACAAGTATCCATAACTTGATCCGTTTATTATACCAAGTCACCAAGTACGCACAATGTGACCCAATTCGCCTTCTCGGATCATTAAGGCTTGTATTTGAACCCAATTGACTTCTGGGATCAACAAGTCTTCCAATTGACCGAATTCGGCTTCTCGGACCAACAAGTATCCATAACTTGATCCGTTTGTTATACCAAGTCACCAAGTACGCACAATGTGACCCAATTCGCCTTCTCGGATCAACAAGCACCCACAATTGGACTCCGTTCGACTCCACGAATCATTAAGGCTTGTATTTGAACCCAATTGACTTCTCGGATCAACAAGTCTTCCATTCGACTTAATTGGGCTTCTCGGATCAACAAGTATCCATAACTTGATCCATTTGTTTTACCAAGTCACCAAGTACGCACAATGTGACCCAATTCGCCTTCTCGGATCATTAAGGCTTGTATTTGAACCCAATTGACTTCTCGGATCAACAAGTCTTCCATTTGACTTAATTGGGCTTCTCGTATCGACAAGTATCCATAACTTGATCCGTTTATTATACCAAGTCACTAAGTACGCACAATGTGACCCAATTCGCCTTCTCGGATCATTAAGGCTTGTATTTGAACCCAATTGACTTCTGGGATCAACAAGTCTTCCAACTGACCCAATTCGGCTTCTCGGATCAACAAGTATCCATAACTTGATCCGTTTGTTATACCAAGTTACCAAGTACGCACAATGTTACCCAATTCGCCTTCTCGGATCAACAAGCACCAACAATTTGACTCCGTTCGACTTCACGAATCATTAAGGCTTGTATTTGAACCCAATTGACTTCTCGAATCAACAAGTCTTCCATTTGACTTAATTGGGCTTCTCGGATCAACAAGTATCCATAACTTGATCCGTTTGTTTTACCAAGTCACCAAGTACGCACAATGTGACCCAATTCGCCTTCTCGGATCATTAAGGCTTGTATTTGAACCCAATTGACTTCTCGGATCAACAAGTCTTCCATTCGACTTAATTGGGCTTCTCGGATCAACAAGTATCCATAACTTGATCCGTTTATTATACCAAGTCACTAAGTACGCACAATGTGACCCAATTCGCCTTCTCGGATCATTAAGGCTTGTATTTGAACCCAATTGACTTCTGGGATCAACAAGTCTTCCAATTGACCCAATTCGGCTTCTCGGATCAACAAGTATCCATAAGTTGATCCGTCTGTTATACCAAGTTACCAAGTACGCACAACGTGACCCAATTCGCCTTCTCGGATCAACAAGCACCAACAATTTGACTCCGTTCGACTTCACGATTCATTAAGGCTTGTATTTGAACCCAATTGACTTCTCGAATCAACAAGTCTTCCATTTGACTTAATTGGGCTTCTCGGATCAACAAGTATCCATAACTTGATCCGTTTGTTTTACCAAGTCACCAAGTACGAACAATGTGACCCAATTCGCCTTCTCGGATCAACAAGCACCGACTATTTGACTCCGTTCGACTTCACGAATCATTAGGGCTTGTATTTGAACCAAATTGACTCCTCGGATCAACAAGTCTTTCAATTGACCCAATTCGGCTTCTCGGATCAACAAGTATCCATAACTTGATCCATTTGTTTTACCAAGTCACCAAGTACGCACAATGTGACCCAATTCGCCTTCTCGGATCAACAAGCACCAACTACTTGACTCTGTTCGACTTCACGAATCATTAAGGCTTGTATTTGAACCCAATTGACTTCTCGGATCAACAAGTCTTCCATTTGACTTAATTGGGCTTCTCGGATCAACAAGTCTCCATAACTTGATTCGGTTGTTTTATAAAGTCACCAAGTACGCACAATGTGACACAATTCGCCTTCTCGGATCGACAAGCACCAACAATTTGACTCTGTTCGACTTCACGAATCTTTAAGGCTTGTATTTGAACCCAATTGACTTCTGGGATCAACAAGTCTTCCAATTGACCCAATTCGGCTCTCGGATCAACAAGTATCCATAACTTTATTCGTTTGTTATACCAAGTCACCAAGTACGCACAATGTGACCCAATTCGCCTTCTCGGATCAACAAGCACCAACAATTTGACTCCGTTCGACTTCACGAATCATTAAGGCTTGTATTTGAACCCAATTGACTTCTCGGATCAACAAGTCTTTCAATTGACCCAATTCGGCTTCTCGGATCAACAAGTATCCATAACTTGATCCGTTGTTTTACCAAGTCACCAAGTACGCACAATGTGACCCAATTCGCCTTCTCGGATCAACAAGCACCAACTATTCGACTCCGTTCGACTTCACGAATCATTAAAGCTTGTATTTGAACCCAATTGACTTCTCGGATCAACAAGTCTTCCATTTGACTTAATTGGGCTTCTCGGATCAACAAGTATCCATAACTTGATTCATTTGTTTTATAAAGTCACCAAGTACGCACGATGTGACCCAATTCGCCTTCTCGGATCAACAAGCACCCATAATTTGACTCCGTTCGACTTCACGAATCATTAAGGCTTGTATTTGAACCCAATTGACTTCTCGGATCAACAAGTCTTTCAACTGACCCAATTCGACTCCTCGAATTAACAAGTATCCATAACTTGATCCGTTTGTTTTACCAAGTCACCAAGTACGCACAATGTGACCCAATTCGCCTTCTCGGATCACCAAGCACCAACTATTTAACTCCTTTCAACTTCACGAATCAATAAGACTTGTATTTGAACCCAATTGACTTCTCGGATCAACAAGTCTTTCAATTGACCCAATTCGGCTCCTCGGATTAACAAGTATCCATAACTTGATCCGTTTGTTTTACCAAGTCACCAAGTACGCACAATGTGACCCAATTTGCCTTCTCGGATCAACAAGCACCAACTAATTGACTCCGTTCGATTTCACGAATCATTAAGGCTTGTATTTGAACCCAATTGACTTCTCGGATCAACAAGTCATTCAATTGACCCAATTCGGCTTCTCGGATCAACAAGTATCCATAACTTGATCCATTTGTTTTACCAAGTCACCAAGTACGCACAATGTGACCCAATTCGCCTTCTCGGATCATTAAGGCTTGTATTTGAACCCAATTGACTTCTCGGATCAACAAGTCTTCCATTTGACTTAATTGGGCTTCTCGTATCGACAAGTATCCATAACTTGATCCGTTTATTATACCAAGTCACTAAGTACGCACAATGTGACCCAATTCTCCTTCTCGGATCATTAAGGCTTGTATTTGAACCCAATTGACTTCTGGGATCAACAAGTCTTCCAACTGACCCAATTCGGCTTCTCGGATCAACAAGTATCCATAACTTGATCCGTTTGTTATACCAAGTTACCAAGTACGCACAATGTGACCCAATTCGCCTTCTCGGATCAACAAGCACCAACAATTTGACTCCGTTCGACTTCACGAATCATTAAGGCTTGTATTTGAACCCAATTGACTTCTCGGATCAACAAGTCTTTCAATTGACCCAATTCGGCTTCTCGGATCAACAAGTATCCATAACACTATCCGTTGTTTTACCAAGTCACCAAGTACGCACAATGTGACCCAATTCGCCTTCTCGGATCAACAAGCACCAACAATTTGACTCCGTTCGACTTCACGAATCATTAAGGCTTGTATTTGAACCCAATTGACTTCTCGGATCAACAAGTCTTCCATTTGACTTAATTGGGCTTCTCGGATCAACAAGTATCCATAACCTGATTCATTTGTTTTATAAAGTCACCAAGTACGCACGATGTGACCCAATTCGCCTTCTCGGATCAACAAGCACCCACAATTTGACTCCGTTCGACTTCACGAATCATTAAGGCTTGTATTTGAACCCAATTGACTTCTCGGATCAACAAGTCTTTCAACTGACCCAATTCGACTCCTCGGATTAACAAGTATCCATAACTTGATCCGTTTGTTTTACCAAGTCACCAAGTACGCACAATGTGACCCAATTCGCCTTCTCGGATCACCAAGCACCAACTATTTAACTCCTTTCAACTTCACGAATCAATAAGGGAAGGAAGGCAACCATGAATGCTCTCTTCTCTCTCCTACCTCCCTTCGCCACCGCACCACCTTTTTCACGGCAATAACTTGACCTCTGGTCATTCTTCTTCGACGGCTTCAATGTCGGACATATCTTCTGTTTTTGCTCCTTGTTTCGCAACTCTATGCGAGCAATATCCTTGGTTAAGCTCTCTCGCGACTAGGGTTTCTAGCAGGTATACATCGCCGACTACTGCGGTGCCCCCTTTACCAGCGCCGGCGTCCACTTTCCGATCTGAGGATATCCACCACCTGAACGCCTTCGTGGAGTTTTTCCGACAGCACCCATGGCTCCTCCCATTTCTGAATTCTCGGATTAATTCAATTCCTAGTATTTCTGACACACATAGTTCCGGCGACGTCAACGTTGGGTCTCCGTTCTTAAGGGTACCTTCGCAACATCATTCCTCTGAATCTATTTCACCAACCTTGCCTACAGCCATGGACCCAGAGATGGAGGTGAAACTTCAGGACCTGTGTAGACACTTTCCATGGCTTCGGTCGTTTATTCAGTCTACTCCACAAGTCTCCCTGCTCGCACAGGTATGTCATAACCCGACACGGGTTTCGGATCCTAGTCTTAATTGTATTTCTGGTTCGTCTTGCAATTTAGTCGATGATTCTCCTGCTGTTGGGGGTGTGAGCTTGGTATCATTTGGCCAAAATTCTGGCGTTGTCACTGGGTGTGCTCCTGGTCAATCGTTGGGAACCTCTTCCCAGGTTCACCCCCCTGTTCCGTTGATACATATTGGCTCTCATCCTCTGCGGATGGGCAACTCCTCAGCTCAGGCCACGGATGCGGTTGCCGTTCCATCTGAGCGGCTTAGTTCACGGAATCAGGTTTGTGGGACAGACTCCGATAAGCCTTATGAACCAGTCCTTCGAGGAGGGGTATATACCATCACGGTGGATGCTACCAGGTACAATCAACGTGTGCAGCTTCTCTCGAATTCATTAATTGGTAGACTGTTTTACATGAAAAATGACAAGCCCCGCTCATCTGCTGACCTTAAGAATAAGCTACAGGAAGTTTGGGGAACAGAAAAGAATTGGAGACTCATTCCCCTGGGACGGGGTTGCTTTAATTTTCAGTTTGATGAGGACACAGATCGTAGGAAGGCTTTGTCACATTCGGCATGGTCTCTGAAACCAGGTACAATGAGATTGATGAAATGGGTGCCGGGATTCAATCCATATCGTCCTAAGGCGACTACAGCTCAGGTTTGGATACGTATATATGAATTGGGAATGGAACATTGGGACGTTCCGTGTTTATGGGGGATAGCTAAATCAGTTGGCAATCCGCTACAAGTTGATGAGCGCGCCTCTGCTGGTGCCCTTGGTCATTTTGTGCGTGTTTTAGTCGAAATAGATTTTACCACATCTAAATTTCCAGAACAGGTGAAAGTTGAGGCGTTTGGCAAGTGTACTATTGCGTCAATTAAGTATGAGAATTGTCCATCGTTTTGCCCGAATTGTAATATTGTGGGACATGAAGTTTCCTCATGTATGAAGTTGTCGGATCAGAATAAACAGCACTCTCCTACTACTTTTCACATGTTTATCTCCAAGTCTCGGGTTAGGAGGTCAAAGTCTCGGGGTCGTTCCCGTAGTCGAATTCCGAGACAAGTTTATCGCCCAAAATCTGCTGCTCCATCTCAGGTTATTGGGACGTCTAATACTTTTGATATCCTGTCTGACCAGGTTCCGGATGCGTTAACTGATGCATCGGAATATCAGTCGGAGACGGTTGTAATTTCGAAGATTACGGAGCCTTCCATCACAGTGGAGTTGACATCAACATGTGCGCTAGATAATAGTATCAGCTCTTCTTCTTCTCACACTCCCACTGATCATATTTATTCTGATAGCTTGATTGAGTCTTCTATAAATAGGAAACAGGTTATGAAAGCTCATGATGCTTCTTTGACCATGCAAATGCCTCCCACTATGTCTTCGTCCATGCAGCCTTATTTAATTCACAAGACGTCTCCCATGCCGGTGGAACCAATCATTATGTCAGCCACTTCCATGAGGCTGTCCCCCCAGGTCTCCAGCCCACTAACGATTCCTAAGCATATTGGCACAACATGTAAGCCTGTTGAATTGATAGCCTCACACGTTGACAAGGTCCATGTGACTTCTGAGGACACGGTGCATCAGACTTCCAAGGCAATAGTGGATGCTACGTCATCAGACCCGGTTCACATTTCGGGTTCGGATATCTTGCACATCTCCCAAGAATCAACAGTTTCACATGACATAGTTCCATTATCGACAGCTCCTCCAGAATCTGTTGAGGCATTTCGTAGATGGTTTTCGAAACCTACTCATCCGAGGTCCTCTTCAATACCCCCACGTAGGGGAACGTCTAAGTCGTCAAAGTCAACGATCACAATGAACAAACAGCAAACCAAGGTCCATGAGCAGCCGAACACTGAGGCTCTCCGGGCAATGCGTATGGCGGCATCAGGCCTTTGGTCAGACGAAATCGAACTAGAAGATCCCCCAACTCCGTCCGGCGGTTGTCCTGGATGGATTTGATATTTTTACGCTCTGTGTAGCGTTATTTTGCTAGCCTGTTAGCAATTCAGCGTGTGTGGTGTTGTCTTTTGTTTCTTTTTTGGACTATTTTGTTACTCTTTATTTTCCTTTTCTTTTATAAAATCACCTATTTAACTTCACGAATCAATAAGACTTGTATTTGAACCCAATTGACTTCTCGGATCAACAAGTCTTTCAATTGACCCAATTCGGCTCCTCGGATTAACAAGTATCCATAACTTGATCCGTTTGTTTTACCAAGTCACCAAGTACGCACAATGTGACCCAATTCGCCTTCTCGGATCAACAAGCACCAACTAATTGACTCCGTTCGATTTCACGAATCATTAAGGCTTGTATTTGAACCCAATTGACTTCTCGGATCAACAAGTCATTCAATTGACCCAATTCGGCTTCTCGGATCAACAAGTATCCATAACTTGATCCATTTGTTTTACCAAGTCACCAAGTACGCACAATGTGACCCAATTCGCCTTCTCGGATCATTCAGGCTTGTATTTGAACCCAATTGACTTCTCGGATCAACAAGTCTTCCATTTGACTTAATTGGGCTTCTCGTATCGACAAGTATCCATAACTTGATCCGTTTATTATACCAAGTCACTAAGTACGCACAATGTGACCCAATTCTCCTTCTCGGATCATTAAGGCTTGTATTTGAACCCAATTGACTTCTGGGATCAACAAGTCTTCCAACTGACCCAATTCGGCTTCTCGGATCAACAAGTATCCATAACTTGATCCGTTTGTTATACCAAGTTACCAAGTACGCACAATGTGACCCAATTCGCCTTCTCGGATCAACAAGCACCAACAATTTGACTCCGTTCGACTTCACGAATCATTAAGGCTTGTATTTGAACCCAATTGACTTCTCGAATCAACAAGTCTTCCATTTGACTTAATTGGGCTTCTCGGATCAACAAGTATCCATAACTTGATCCGTTTGTTTTACCAAGTCACCAAGTACGCACAATGTGACCCAATTCGCCTTCTCGGATCAACAAGCACCGACTATTTGACTCCGTTCGACTTCACGAATCATTAAGGCTTGTATTTGAAACAAATTGACTCCTCGGATCAACAAGTCTTTCAATTGACCCAATTCGGCTTCTCGGATCAACAAGTATCCATAACTTGATCCATTTGTTTTACCAAGTCACCAAGTACGCACAATGTGACCCAATTCGCCTTCTCGGATCAACAAGCACCAACTACTTGACTCTGTTCGACTTCACGAATCATTAAGGCTTGTATTTGAACCCAACTGACTTCTCGGATCAACAAGTCTTCCATTTGACTTAATTGGGCTTCTCGGATCAACAAGTCTCCATAACTTGATTCGTTTGTTTTATAAAGTCACCAAGTACGCACAATGTGACACAATTCGCCTTCTCGGATCGACAAGCACCAACAATTTGACTCCGTTCGACTTCACGAATCTTTAAGGCTTGTATTTGAACCCAATTGACTTCTGGGATCAACAAGTCTTCCAATTGACCCAATTCGGCTCTCGGATCAACAAGTATCCATAACTTTATCCGTTTGTTATACCAAGTCACCAAGTACGCACAATGTGACCCAATTCGCCTTCTCGGATCAACAAGCACCAACAATTTGACTCCGTTCGACTTCACGAATCATTAAGGCTTGTATTTGAACCCAATTGACTTCTCGGATCAACAAGTCTTTCAATTGACCCAATTCGGCTTCTCGGATCAACAAGTATCCATAACACTATCCGTTGTTTTACCAAGTCACCAAGTACGCACAATGTGACCCAATTCGCCTTCTCGGATCAACAAGCACCAACAATTTGACTCCGTTCGACTTCACGAATCATTAAGGCTTGTATTTGAACCCAATTGACTTCTCGGATCAACAAGTCTTCCATTTGACTTAATTGGGCTTCTCGGATCAACAAGTATCCATAACTTGATTCATTTGTTTTATAAAGTCACCAAGTACGCACGATGTGACCCAATTCGCCTTCTCGGATCAACAAGCACCCACAATTTGACTCCGTTCGACTTCACGAATCATTAAGGCTTGTATTTGAACCCAATTGACTTTTCGGATCAACAAGTCTTTCAATTGACCCAATTCGGCTCCTCGAATTAACAAGTATCCATAACTTGATCCGTTTGTTTTACCAAGTCACCAAGTACGCACAATGTGACCCAATTCGCCTTCTCGGATCACCAAGCACCAACTATTTAACTCCTTTCAACTTCACGAATCAATAAGGCTTGTATTTGAACCTAATTGAATTCTCGGATCAACAAGTCTTTCAATTGACCCAATTCGGCTCCTCGGATTAACAAGTATCCATAACTTGATCCGTTTGTTTTACCAAGTCACCAAGTACGCACAATGTGACCCAATTCGCCTTCTCGGATCAACAAGCACCAACTAATTGACTCCGTTCGATTTCACGAATCATTAAGGCTTGTATATGAACCCAATTGACTTCTCGGATCAACAAGTCTTTCAATAGACCCAATTCGGCTTCTCGGATCAACAAGTATCCATAACTTGATCCATTTGTTTTACCAAGTCACCAAGTACGCACAACGTGACCCAATTCGCCTTCTCGGATCATTAAGGCTTGTATTTGAACCCAATTGACTTCTCGGATCAACAAGTCTTCCATTTGACATAATTGGGCTTCTCGTATCGACAAGTATCCATAACTTGATTCGTTTATTATACCAAGTCACTAAGTACGCACAATGTGACCCAATTCGCCTTCTCGGATCATTAAGGCTTGTATTTGAACCCAATTGACTTCTGGGATCAACAAGTCTTCCAATTGACCCAATTCGGCTCTCGGATCAACAAGTATCCATAACTTTATCCGTTTGTTATACCAAGTCACCAAGTACGCACAATGTGACCCAATTCGCCTTCTCGGATCAACAAGCACCAACAATTTGACTCCGTTCGACTTCACGAATCATTAAGGCTTGTATTTGAACCCAATTGACTTCTCGGATCAACAAGTCTTTCAATTGACCCAATTCGGCTTCTCGGATCAACAAGTATCCATAACTTGATCCGTTGTTTTACCAAGTCACCAAGTACGCACAATGTGACCCAATTCGCCTTCTCGGATCAACAAGCACCAACTATTCGACTCCGTTCGACTTCACGAATCATTAAGGCTTGTATTTGAACCCAATTGACTTCTCGGATCAACAAGTCTTCCATTTGACTTAATTGGGCTTCTCGGATCAACAAGTCTCCATAACTTGATTCGTTTGTTTTATAAAGTCACCAAGTACGCACAATGTGACACAATTCGCCTTCTCGGATCGACAAGCACCAACAATTTGACTCTGTTCGACTTCACGAATCTTTAAGGCTTGTATTTGAACCCAATTGACTTCTGGGATCAACAAGTCTTCCAATTGACCCTATTCGGCTCTCGGATCAAC
Source organism: Ajuga chamaepitys (assembly GCA_958295605.1). Taxonomy (NCBI): domain Eukaryota; kingdom Viridiplantae; phylum Streptophyta; class Magnoliopsida; order Lamiales; family Lamiaceae; genus Ajuga; species Ajuga chamaepitys. The sequence goes on from OY282495.1 coordinate 39,079,578, forward strand.
AAGTATCCATAACTTTATCCGTTTGTTATACCAAGTCACCAAGTACGCACAATGTGACCCAATTCGCCTTCTCGGATCAACAAGCACCAACAATTTGACTCCGTTCGACTTCACGAATCATTAAGGCTTGTATTTGAACCCAATTGACTTCTCGGATCAACAAGTCTTTCAATTGACCCAATTCGGCTCCTCGGATTAACAAGTATCCATAACTTGATCCGTTTGTTTTACCAAGTCACCAAGTACGCACAATGTGACCCAATTCGCCTTCTCGGATCAACAAGCACCAACTAATTGACTCCGTTCGATTTCAGGAATCATTAAGGCTTGTATATGAACCCAATTGACTTCTCGGATCAACAAGTCTTTCAATTGACCCAATTCGGCTTCTCGGATCAACAAGTATCCATAACTTGATCCATTTGTTTTACCAAGTCACCAAGTAAGCACAATGTGACCCAATTCGCCTTCTCGGATCATTAAGGCTTGTATTTGAACCCAATTGACTTCTCGGATCAACAAGTCTTACATTTGACTTAATTGGGCTTCTCGAATCAACAAGTATCCATAACTTGATCCGTTTATTATACCAAGTCACCAAGTACGCACAATGTGACCCAATTCGCCTTCTCGGATCATTAAGGCTTGTATTTGAACCCAATTGACTTCTGGGATCAACAAGTCTTCCAATTGACCCAATTCGGCTTCTCGGACCAACAAGTATCCATAACTTGATCCGTTTGTTATACCAAGTCACCAAGTACGCACAATGTGACCCAATTCGCCTTCTCGGATCAACAAGCACCCACAATTTGACTCCGTTCGACTCCACGAATCATTAAGGCTTGTATTTGAACCCAATTGACTTCTCGGATCAACAAGTCTTCCATTCGACTTTATTGGGCTTCTCGGATCAACAAGTATCTATAACTTGATCCATTTGTTTTACCAAGTCACCAAGTACGCACAATGTGACCCAATTCGCCTTCTCGGATCATTAAGGCTTGTATTTGAACCCAATTGACTTCTCGGATCAACAAGTCTTCCATTTGACTTAATTGGGCTTCTCGTATCGACAAGTATCCATAACTTGATCCGTTTATTATACCAAGTCACTAAGTACGCACAATGTGACCCAATTCGCCTTCTCGGATCATTAAGGCTTGTATTTAAACCCAATTGACTTCTGGGATCAACAAGTCTTCCAATTGACCCAATTCGGCTTCTCGGATCAACAAGTATCCATAACTTGATCCGTTTGTTATACCAAGTTACCAAGTACGCACAACGTGACCCAATTCGCCTTCTCGGATCAACAAGCACCAACAATTTGACTCCGTTCGACTTCACGAATCATTAAGGCTTGTATTTGAACCCAATTGACTTCTCGAATCAACAAGTCTTCCATTTGACTTAATTGGGCTTCTCGGATCAACAAGTATCCATAACTTGATCCGTTTGTTTTACCAAGTCACCAAGTACGAACAATGTGACCCAATTCGCCTTCTCAGATCAACAAGCACCGACTATTTGACTCCGTTCGACTTCACGAATCATTAAGGCTTGTATTTGAACCAAATTGACTACTCGGATCAACAAGTCTTTCAATTGACCCAATTCGGCTTCTCGGATCAACAAGTATCCATAACTTGATCCATTTGTTTTACCAAGTCACCAAGTACGCACAATGTGACCCAATTCGCCTTCTCGGATCAACAAGCACCAACTACTTGACTCTGTTCGACTTCACGAATCATTAAGGCTTGTATTTGAACCCAATTGACTTCTCGGATCAACAAGTCTTCCATTTGACTTAATTGGGCTTCTCGGATCAACAAGTATCCATAACTTGATCCATTTGTTTTACCAAGTCACCAAGTACGCACAATGTGACCCAATTCGCCTTCTCGGATCATTAAGGCTTGTATTTGAACCCAATTGACTTCTCGGATCAACAAGTCTTCCATTTGACTTAATTGGGCTTCTCGTATCGACAAGTATCCATAACTTGATCCGTTTATTATACCAAGTCACTAAGTACGCACAATGTGACCCAATTCGCCTTCTCGGATCATTAAGGCTTGTATTTAAACCCAATTGACTTCTGGGATCAACAAGTCTTCCAATTGACCCAATTCGGCTTCTCGGATCAACAAGTATCCATAACTTGATCCGTTTGTTATACCAAGTTACCAAGTACGCACAACGTGACCCAATTCGCCTTCTCGGATCAACAAGCACCAACAATTTGACTCCGTTCGACTTCACGAATCATTAAGGCTTGTATTTGAACCCAATTGACTTCTCGAATCAACAAGTCTTCCATTTGACTTAATTGGGCTTCTCGGATCAACAAGTATCCATAACTTGATCCGTTTGTTTTACCAAGTCACCAAGTACGAACAATGTGACCCAATTCGCCTTCTCAGATCAACAAGCACCGACTATTTGACTCCGTTCGACTTCACGAATCATTAAGGCTTGTATTTGAACCAAATTGACTACTCGGATCAACAAGTCTTTCAATTGACCCAATTCGGCTTCTCGGATCAACAAGTATCCATAACTTGATCCATTTGTTTTACCAAGTCACCAAGTACGCACAATGTGACCCAATTCGCCTTCTCGGATCAACAAGCACCAACTACTTGACTCTGTTCGACTTCACGAATCATTAAGGCTTGTATTTGAACCCAATTGACTTCTCGGATCAACAAGTCTTCCATTTGACTTAATTGGGCTTCTCGGATCAACAAGTCTCCATAACTTGATTCGTTTGTTTTATAAAGTCACCAAGTACGCACAATGTGACACAATTCGCCTTCTCGGATCGACAAGCACCAACAATTTGACTCTGTTCGACTTCACGAATCTTTAAGGCTTGTATTTGAACCCAATTGACTTCTGGGATCAACAAGTCTTCCAATTGACCCTATTCGGCTCTCGGATCAACAAGTATCCATAAATTTATCCGTTTGTTATACCAAGTTACCAAGTACGCACAATGTGACCCAATTCGCCTTCTCGGATCAACAAGCACCAACAATTTGACTCCGTTCGACTTCACGAATCATTAAGGCTTGTATTTGAACCCAATTGACTTCTCGGATCAACAAGTCTTTCAATTGACCCAATTCGGCTTCTCGGATCAACAAGTATCCATAACTTGATCCATTGTTTTACCAAGTCACCAAGTACGCACAATGTGACCCAATTCGCCTTCTCGGATCAACAAGCACCAACTATTCGACTCCGTTCAACTTCACGAATCATTAAAGCTTGTATTTGAACCCAATTGACTTCTCGGATCAACAAGTCTTCCATTTGACTTAATTGGGCTTCTTGGATCAACAAGTATCCATAACTTGATTCATTTGTTTTATAAAGTCACCAAGTACGCACGATGTGACCCAATTCGCCTTCTCGGATCAACAAGCACCCACAATTTGACTCCGTTCGACTTCACGAATCATTAAGGCTTGTATTTGAACCCAATTGACTTCTCGGATCAACAAGTCTTTCAATTGACCCAATTCGGCTCCTCGGATTAACAAGTATCCATAACTTGATCCGTTTGTTTTACCAAGTCACCAAGTACGCACAATGTGACCCAATTCGCCTTCTCGGATCACCAAGCACCAACTATTTAACTCCTTTCAACTTCACGAATCAATAAGGCTTGTATTTGAACCCAATTGATTTCTCGGATCAACAAGTCTTTCAATTGACCCAATTCGGCTCCTCGGATTAACAAGTATACATAACTTGATCCGTTTGTTTTACCAAGTCACCAAGTACGCACAATGTGACCCAATTCGCCTTCTCGGATCAACAAGCACCAACTAATTGACTCCGTTCGATTTCACGAATCATTAAGGCTTGTATTTGAACCCAATTGACTTCTCGGATCAACAAGTCATTCAATTGACCCAATTCGGCTTCTCGGATCAACAATTATCCATAGCTTGATCCATTTGTTTTACCAAGTCACCAAGTACGCACAATGTGACCCAATTCGCCTTCTCGGATCATTAAGGCTTGTATTTGAACCCAATTGACTTCTGGGATCAACAAGTCTTCCAATTGACCCAATTCGGCTTCTCGGACCAACAAGTATGCATAACTTGATCCGTTTGTTATACCAAGTCACCAAGTACGCACAATGTGACCCAATTCGTCTTCTCGGATCAACAAGCACCAACAATTTGACTCCGTTCGACTTCACGAATCATTAAGGCTTGTATTTGAACCCAATTGACTTCTCGGATCAACAAGTCTTCCATTCGACTTAATTGGGCTTCTCGGATCAACAAGTATCCATAACTTCATCCATTTGTTTTACCAAGTCACCAAGTACGCATAATGTGACCCAATTCGCCTTCTCGGATCATTAAGGCTTGTATTTGAACCCAATTGACTTCTCGGATCAACAAGCCTTCCATTTGACTTAATAGGGCTTCTCGTATCGACGAGTATCCATAACTTGATCCGTTTATTATACCAAGTCACTAAGTACGCACAATGTGACCCAATTCGCCTTCTCGGATCATTAAGGCTTGTATTTGAACCCAATTGACTTCTGGGATCAACAAGTCTTCCAACTGACCCAATTCGGCTTCTCGGATCAACAAGTATCCATAACTTGATCCGTTTGTTATACCAAGTTACCAAGTACGCACAATGTGACCCAATTCGCCTTCTCGGATCAACAAGCACCAACAATTTGACTCCGTTCGACTTCACGAATCATTAAGGCTTGTATTTGAACCCAATTGACTTCTCGAATCAACAAGTCTTCCATTTGACTTAATTGGGCTTCTCGGATCAACAAGTATCCATAACTTGATCCGTTTGTTTTACCAAGTCACCAAGTACGCACAATATGACCCAATTCGCCTTCTCGGCTCAACAAGCACCGACTATTTGACTCCGTTCGACTTCACGAATCATTAAGGCTTGTATTTGAACCAAATTGACTCCTCGGATCAACAAGTCTTTCAATTGACCCAATTCGGCTTCTCGGATCAACAAGTATCCATAACTTGATCCATTTGTTTTACCAAGTCACCAAGTACGCACAATGTGACCCAATTCGCCTTCTCGTATCAACAAGCACCAACTACTTGACTCTGTTCGACTTCACGAATCATTAAGGCTTGTATTTGAACCCAATTGACTTCTCGGATCAACAAGTCTTCCATTTGACTTAATTGGGCTTCTCGGATCAACAAGTATCCATAACTTGATTCATTTGTTTTATAAAGTCACCAAGTACGCACGATATGACCCAATTCGCCTTCTCGGATCAACAAGCACCAACAATTTGACTCCGTTCGACTTCACGAATCATTAAGGCTTGTATTTGAACCCAATTGACTTCTCGGATCAACAAGTCTTTCAATTGACCCAATTCGGCTCCTCGGATTAACAAGTATTCATAACTTGATCCGTTTGTTTTACCAAGTCACCAAGTACGTACAATGTGACCCAATTCGCCTTCTCGGATCACCAAGCACCAACTATTTAACTCCTTTCAACTTCACGAATCAGTAAGGCTTGTATTTGAACCCAATTGACTTCTCGGATCAACAAGTCTTTCAATTGACCCAATTCGGCTCCTCGGATTAACAAGTATCCATAACTTGATCCGTTTATTTTACCAAGTCACCAAGTACGCACAATGTGACCCAATTCGCCTTCTCGGATCAACAAGCTCCAACTAATTGACTCCGTTCGATTTCACGAATCATTAAGGCTTGTATATGAACCCAATTGACTTCTCGGATCAACAAGTCTTTCAATTGACCCAATTCGCCTTCTCGGATCATTAAGGCTTGTATTTGAACCCAATTGTCTTCTCGGATCAACAAGTCTTCCATTTGACTTAATTGGGCTTCTCGAATCAACAAGTATCCATAACTTGATCCGTTTATTATACCAAGTCACCAAGTACGCACAATGTGACCCTATTCGCCTTCTCGGATCATTAAGGCTTGTATTTGAACCCAATTGACTTCTGGGATCAACAAGTCTTCCAATTGACCCAATTCGGCTTCTCGGACCAACAAGTATCCATAACTTGATCCGTTTGTTATACCAAGTCACCAAGTACGCACAATGTGACCCAATTCGCCTTCTCGGATCAACAAGGACCCACAATTTGACTCCGTTCGACTCCACGAATCATTAAGGCTTGTATTTGAACCCAATTGACTTCTCGGATCAACAAGTCTTCCATTCGACTTAATTGGGCTTCTCGGATCAACAAGTATCCATAACTTGATCCATTTGTTTTACCAAGTCACCAAGTACGCACAATGTGACCCAATTCGCCTTCTCGGATCATTAAGGCTTGTATTTGAACCCAATTGACTTCTCGGATCAACAAGTCTTCCATTTGACTTAATTGGGCTTCTCGTATCGACAAGTATCCATAACTTGATCCGTTTATTATACCAAGTCACTAAGTACGCACAATGTGACCCAATTCGCCTTCTCGGATCATTAAGGCTTGTATTTGAACCCAATTGACTCCTGGGATCAACAAGTCTTCCAATTGACCCAATTCGGCTTCTCGGATCAACAAGTATCCATAACTTGATCCGTTTGTTATACCAAGTTACCAAGTACGCACAACGTGACCCAATTCGCCTTCTCGAATCAACAAGCACCAACAATTTGACTCCGTTCGACTTCACGAATCATTAAGGCTTGTATTTGAACCCAATTGACTTCTCGAATCAACAAGTCTTCCATTTGACTTAATTGGGCTTCTCGGATCAACAAGTATCCATAACTTGATCCGTTTGTTTTACCAAGTCACCAAGTACGAACAATGTGACCCAATTCGCCTTCTCGGATCAACAAGCACCGACTATTTGACTCCGTTCGACTTCACGAATCATTAAGGCTTGTATTTGAACCAAATTGACTCCTCGGATCAACAAGTCTTTCAATTGACCCAATTCGGCTTCTCGGATCAACAAGTATCCATAACTTGATCCATTTGTTTTACCATGTCACCAAGTACGCACAATGTGACCCAATTCGCCTTCTCGGATCAACAAGCACCAACTACTTGACTCTGTTCGACTTCACGAATCATTAATGCTTGTATTTGAACCCAATTGACTTCACGGATCAACAAGTCTTCCATTTGACTTAATTGGGCTTCTCGGATCAACAAGTCTCCATAACTTGATTCGTTTGTTTTATAAAGTCACCAAGTACGCACAATGTGACACAATTCGCTTCTCGGATCGACAAGCACCAACAATTTGACTCCGTTCGACTTCACGAATCTTTAAGGCTTGTATTTGAACCCAATTGACTTCTGGGATCAACAAGTCTTCCAATTGACCCAATTCGGCTCTCGGATCAACAAGTATCCATAACTTTATCCGTTTGTTATACCAAGTCACCAAGTACGCACAATGTGACCCAATTCGCCTTCTCGGATCAACAAGCACCAACAATTTGACTCCGTTCGACTTCACGAATCATTAAGGCTTGTATTTGAACCCAATTGACTTCTCGGATCAACAAGTCTTTCAATTGACCCAATTCGGCTTCTCGGATCAACAAGTATCCATAACTTGATCCGTTGTTTTACCAAGTCACCAAGTACGCACAATGTGACCCAATTCGCCTTCTCGGATCAACAAGCACCAACTATTCGACTCCGTTCGACTTCACGAATCATTAAGGCTTGTATTTGAACCCAATTGACTTCTCGGATCAACAAGTCTTTCAATTGACCCAATTCGGCTCCTCGGATTAACAAGTATCCATAACTTGATCCGTTTGTTTTACCAAGTCACCAAGTACGTACAATGTGACCCAATTCGCCTTCTCGGATCACCAAGCACCAACTATTTAACTCCTTTCAACTTCACGAATCAATAAGGCTTGTATTTGAACCCAATTGACTTCTCGGATCAACAAGTCTTTCAATTGACCCAATTCGGCTCCTCGGATTAACAAGTATCCATAACTTGATCCGTTTATTTTACCAAGTCACCTAGTACGCACAATGTGACCCAATTCGCCTTCTCGGATCAACAAGCACCAACTAATTGACTCCGTTCGATTTCACGAATCATTAACGCTTGTATATGAACCCAATTGACTTCTCGGATCAACAAGTCTTTCAATTGACCCAATTCACCTTCTCGGATCATTAAGGCTTGTATTTGAACCCAATTGTCTTCTCGGATCAACAAGTCTTCCATTTGACTTAATTGGGCTTCTCGAATCAACAAGTATCCATAACTTGATCCGTTTGTTATACCAAGTCACCAAGTACGCACAATGTGACCCAATTCGCCTTCTCGGATCATTAAGGCTTGTATTTGAACCCAATTGACTTCTGGGATCAACAAGTCTTCCAATTGACCCAATTCGGCTTCTCGGACCAACAAGTATCCATAACTTGATCCGTTTGTTATACCAAGTCACCAAGTACGCACAATGTGACCCAATTCGCCTTCTCGGATCAACAAGGACCCACAATTTGACTCCGTTCGACTCCACGAATCATTAAGGCTTGTATTTGAACCCAATTGACTTCTCGGATCAACAAGTCTTCCATTCGACTTAATTGGGCTTCTCGGATCAACAAGTATCCATAACTTGATCCATTTGTTTTACCAAGTCACCAAGTACGCACAATGTGACCCAATTCGCCTTCTCGGATCATTAAGGCTTGTATTTGAATCCAATTGACTTCTCGGATCAACAAGTCTTCCATTTGACTTAATTGGGCTTCTCGTATCGACAAGTATCCATAACTTGATCCGTTTATTATACCAAGTCACTAAGTACGCACAATGTGACCCAATTCGCCTTCTCGGATCATTAAGGCTTGTATTTGAACCCAATTGACTCCTGGGATCAACAAGTCTTCCAATTGACCCAATTCGGCTTCTCGGATCAACAAGTATCCATAACTTGATCCGTTTGTTATACCAAGTTACCAAGTACGCACAACGTGACCCAATTCGCCTTCTCGGATCAACAAGCACCAACAATTTGACTCCGTTCGACTTCACGAATCATTAAGGCTTGTATTTGAACCCAATTGACTTCTCGAATCAACAAGTCTTCCATTTGACTTAATTGGGCTTCTCGGATCAACAAGTATCCATAACTTGATCCGTTTGTTTTACCAAGTCACCAAGTACGAACAATGTGACCCAATTCGCCTTCTCGGATCAACAAGCACCGACTATTTGACTCTGTTCGACTTCACGAATCATTAAGGCTTGTATTTGAACCAAATTGACTCCTCGGATAAACAAGTCTTTCAATTGACCCAATTCGGCTTCTCGGATCAACAAGTATCCATAACTTGATCCATTTGTTTTACCATGTCACCAAGCACGCACAATGTGACCCAATTCGCCTTCTCGGATCAACAAGCACGAACTACTTGACTCTGTTCGACTTCACGAATCATTAATGCTTGTATTTGAACCCAATTGACTTCACGGATCAACAAGTCTTCCATTTGACTTAATTGGGCTTCTCGGATCAACAAGTCTCCATAACTTGATTCGTTTGTTTTATAAAGTCACCAAGTACGCACAATGTGACACAATTCGCCTTCTCGGATCGACAAGCACCAACAATTTGACTCCGTTCGACTTCACGAATCTTTAAGGCTTGTATTTGAACCCAATTGACTTCTAGGATCAACAAGTCTTCCAATTGACCCAATTCGGCTCTCGGATCAACAAGTATCCATAACTTTATCCGTTTGTTATACCAAGTCACCAAGTACGCACAATGTGACCCAATTCGCCTTCTCGGATCAACAAGCACCAACAATTTGACTCCGTTCGACTTCACGAATCATTAAGGCTTGTATTTGAACCCAATTGACTTCTCGGATCAACAAGTCTTTCAATTGACCCAATTCGGCTTCTCGGATCAACAAGTATCCATAACTTGATCCGTTGTTTTACCAAGTCACCAAGTACGCACAATGTGACCCAATTCGCCTTCTCGGATCAACAAGCACCAACTATTCGACTCCGTTCGACTTCACGAATCATTAAGGCTTGTATTTGAACCCAATTGACTTCTCGGATCAACAAGTCTTTCATTTGACTTAATTGGGCTTCTCGGATCAACAAGTATCCATAACTTGATTCATTTGTTTTATAAAGTCAGCAAGTACGCACGATGTGACCCAATTCGCCTTCTCGGATCAACAAGCACCCACAATTTGACTCCGTTCGACTTCACGAATCATTAAGGCTTGTATTTGAACCTAATTGACTTCTCGGATAAACAAGTCTTTCAATTGACCCAATTCGGCTCCTCGGTTTAACAAGTATCCATAACTTGATCCGTTTGTTTTACCAAGTCACCAAGTACGCACAATGTGACCCAATCGCCTTCTCGGATCAACAAGCACCCACAATTTGACTCCGTTCGACTTCACGAATCATTAAGGCTTGTATTTGAACCCAATTGACTTCTCGGATCAACAAGTCTTCCATTCGACTTAATTGAGCTTCTCGGATCAACAAGTATCCATAACTTGATCCATTTATTTTACCAAGTCACCAAGTACGCACAATGTGACCCAATTCGCCTTCTCGGATCATTAAGGCTTGTATTTGAACCCAATTGACTTCTCGGATCAACAATTCTTCCATTTGACTTAATTGGGCTTCTCGTATCGACAAGTATCCATAACTTGATCCGTTTATTAAACCAAGTCACTAAGTACGCACAATGTGACCCAATTCGCCTTACGGATCATTAAGGCTTGTATTTGAACCCAATTGACTTCTAGAATCAACAAGTCTTCCAATTGGCCCAATTCGGCTTCTCGGATCAACAAGTATCCATAACTTGATCCGTTTGTTATACCAAGTTACCAAGTACGCACAACGTGACCCAATTCGCCTTCTCGGATCAACAAGCACCAACAATTTGACTTCGTTCGACTTCACGAATCATTAAGGCTTGTATTTGAACCCAATTGACTTCTCGAATCAACAAGTCTTCCATTTGACTTAATTGGGCTTCTCGGATCAACAAGTATCCATAACTTGATCCGTTTGTTTTACCAAGTCACCAAGTATGAACAATGTGACCCAATTCGCCTTCTCGGATCAACAAGCACCGACTATTTGACTCTGTTCGACTTCACGAATCATTAAGGCTTGTATTTGAACCAAATTGACTCCTCGGATCAACAAGTCTTTCAATTGACCCAATTCGGCTTCTCGGATCAACAAGTATCCATAACTTGATCCATTTGTTTTACCGAATCACCAAGTACGCACAATGTGACCCAATTCGCCTTCTCGGATCAACAAGGACCAACTACTTGTCTCTGTTCGACTTCACGAATCATTAATGCTTGTCTTTGAACCCAATTGACTTCTCGGATTAACAAGTCTTCCATTTGACTTAATTGGGCTTCTCGGATCAACAAGTCTCCATAACTTGATTCGTTTGTTTTATAAAGTCACCAAGTACGCACAATGTGACACAATTCGCCTTCTCGGATCGACAAGCACCAACAATTTGACTCCGTTCGACTTCACGAATCTTTAAGGCTTGTATTTGAACCCAATTGACTTCTGGGATCAACAAGTCTTCCTATTGACCCAATTCGGCTCTCGGATCAACAAGTATCCATAACTTTATCCGTTTGTTATACCAAGTCACCAAGTACGCACAATGTGACCCAATTCGCCTTCTCGGATCAACAAGCACCAACAATTTGACTCCATTCGACTTCACGAATCATTAAGGCTTGTATTTGAACCCAATTGACTTCTCGGATCAACAAGTCTTTCAATTGACCCAATTCGGCTTCTCGGATCAACAAGTATCCATAACTTGATCCGTTGTTTTACCAAGTCACCAAGTACGCACAATGTGACCCAATTCGCCTTCTCGGATCAACAAGCACCAACTATTCGACTCCGTTCGACTTCACGAATCATTAAGGCTTGTATTTGAACCCAATTGACTTCTCGGATCAACAAGTCTTTCATTTGACTTAATTTGGCTTCTCGGATCAACAAGTATCCATAACTTGATTCATTTGTTTTATAAAGTCACCAAGTACGCACGATGTGACCCAATTCGCCTTGTCGGATCAACAAGCACCCACAATTTGACTCTTTTCGACTTCACGAATCATTAAGGCTTGTATTTGAACCCAATTGACTTCTCGGATCAACAAGTCTTTCAATTGACCCAATTTGGCTCCTCGGATTAACAAGTATCCATAACTTGATCCGTTTGTTTTACCAAGTCACCAAGTACGCACAATGTGACCCAATTCGCCTTCTCGGATCACCAAGCACCAACTATTTGACTCCTTTCAACTTCACGAATCAATAAGGCTTGTATTTGAACCCAATTGACTTCTCGGATCAACAAGTCTTTCAATTGACCCAATTCGGCTCCTCGGATTAACAAGTATCCATAACTTGATCCGTTTGTTTTACCAAGTCACCAAGTACGCACAATGTGACCCAATGCGCCTTCTCGGATCAACAAGCACCAACTAATTGACTCCATTCGATTTCACGAATCATTAAGGCTTGTATTTAAAACCCAATTGACTTCTCGGATCAACAAGTCTTTCAATTGACCCAATTCGGCTTCTCGGATCAACAAGTATCCATAACTTGATCCATTTGTTTTACCAAGTCACCAAGTACGCACAATGTGACCCAATTCGCCTTCTCGGATCATTAAGGCTTGTATTTGAACCCAATTGACTTCTCGGATCAACAAGTCTTCCATTTGACTTAATTGGGCTTCTCGTATCAACAAGTATCCATAACTTGATCCGTTTATTATACCAAGTCACCAAGTACGCACAACGTGACCCAATTCGCCTTCTCGGATCATTAAGGCTTGTATTTGAACCCAATTGACTTCTGGGATCAACAAGTCTTCCAATTGACCCAATTCGGCTTCTCGGACCAACAAGTATCCATAACTTGATCCGTTTGTTATACCAAGTCACCAAGTACGCACAATGTGACCCAATTCGCCTTCTCGGATCAACAAGCACCAACAATTTGACTCCGTTCGACTTCACGAATCATTAAGGCTTGTATTTGAACCCAATTGACTTCTCGGATCAACAAGTCTTCCATTCGACTTAATTGGGCTTCTCGGATCAACAAGTATCCATAACTTGATCCATTTGTTTTACCAAGTCACCAAGTACGCACAATGTGACCCAATTCGCCTTCTCGGATCATTAAGGCTTGTATTTGAACCCAATTGACTTCTCGGATCAACAAGTCTTCCATTTGACTTAATTGGGCTTCTCATATCAACAAGTATCCATAACTTGATCCGTTTATTATACCAAGTCACTAAGTACGCACAATGTGAACCAATTCGCCTTCTCGGATCATTAAGGCTTGTATTTGAACCCAATTGACTTCTGGGATCAACAAGTCTTCCAATGGACCCAATTCGGCTTCTTGGATCAACAAGTATCCATAACTTGATCCGTTTGTTATACCAAGTTACCAAGTACGCACAATGTGACCCAATTCGCCTTCTCGGATCAACAAGCACCAACAATTTGACTCCGTTCGACTTCACGAATCATTAAGGCTTGTATTTGAACCCAATTGACTTCTCGAATCAACAAGTCTTCCATTTGACTTAATTGGGCTTCTCGGATCAACAAGTATCCATAACTTGATCCGTTTGTTTTACCAAGTCACCAAGTACGCACAATGTGACCCAATTCGCCTTCTCGGATCAACAAGCACCAACTAATTGACTCCGTTCGATTTCACGAATCATTAAGGCTTGTATTTGAACCCAATTGACTTCTCGGATCAACAAGTCTTTCAATTGACCCAATTCGGCCTCTCGGATCAATAAGTATCCATAACTTGATCCATTTGTTTTACCAAGTCACCAAGTAAGCACAATGTGACCCAATTCGCCTTCTCGGATCAGTAAGGCTTGTATTTGAACCCAATTGACTTCTCGGATTAACAAGTCTTCCATTTGACTTAATTGGGCTTCTCGAATCAACAAGTATCCATAACTTGATCCGTTTATTATACCAAGTCACCAAGTACGCACAATGTGACCCAATTCGCCTTCTCGGATCATTAAGGCTTGTATTTGAACCCAATTGACTTCTGGGATCAACAAGTCTTCCAATTGACCCAATTCGGCTTCTCGGACCAACAAGTATCCATAACTTGATCCGTTTGTTATACCAAGTCACCAAGTACGCACAATGTGACCCAATTCGCCTTCTCGGATCAACAAGCACCCACAATTTGACTCCGTTCGACTTCACGAATCATTAAGGCTTGTATTTGAACCCAATCGACTTCTCGGATCAACAAGTCTTCCATTCGACTTAATTGGGCTTCTCGGATGAACAAGTATCCATAACTTGATCCATTTGTTTAACCAAGTCACCAAGTACGCACAATGTGACCCAATTCGCCTTCTCGGATCATTAAGGCTTGTATTTGAACCCAATTGACTTCTCGGATCAACATGTCTTCCATTTGACTTAATTGGGCTTCTCGTATCAACAAGTATCCATAACTTGATCCGTTTATTATACCAAGTCACCAAGTACGCACAACGTGACCCAATTCGCCTTCTCGGATCATTAAGGCTTGTATTTGAACCCAATTGACTTCTCGGATCAACAAGTCTTTCAATTGACCCAATTTGGCTCCTCGGATTAACAAGTATCCATAACTTGATCCGTTTGTTTTACCAAGTCACCAAGTACGCACAATGTGACCCAATTCGCCTTCTCGGATCACCAAGCACCAACTATTTGACTCCTTTCAACTTCACGAATCAATAAGGCTTGTATTTGAACCCAATTGACTTCTCGGATCAACAAGTCTTTCAATTGACCCAATTCGGCTTCTCGGATCAACAAGTATCCATAACTTGATCCGTTGTTTTACCAAGTCACCAAGTACGCACAATGTGACCCAATTCGCCTTCTCGGATCAACAAGCACCAACTATTCGACTCCGTTCGACTTCACGAATCATTAAGGCTTGTATTTGAACCCAATTGACTTCTCGGATCAACAAGTCTTTCATTTGACTTAATTTGGCTTCTCGGATCAACAAGTATCCATAACTTGATTCATTTGTTTTATAAAGTCACCAAGTACGCACGATGTGACCCAATTCGCCTTGTCGGATCAACAAGCACCCACAATTTGACTCTGTTCGACTTCACGAATCATTAAGGCTTGTATTTGAACCCAATTGACTTCTCGGATCAACAAGTCTTTCAATTGACCCAATTTGGCTCCTCGGATTAACAAGTATCCATAACTTGATCCGTTTGTTTTACCAAGTCACCAAGTACGCACAATGTGACCCAATTCGCCTTCTCGGATCACCAAGCACCAACTATTTGACTCCTTTCAACTTCACGAATCAATAAGGCTTGTATTTGAACCCAATTGACTTCTCGGATCAACAAGTCTTTCAATTGACCCAATTCGGCTCCTCGGATTAACAAGTATCCATAACTTGATCCGTTTGTTTTACCAAGTCACCAAGTACGCACAATGTGACCCAATGCGCCTTCTCGGATCAACAAGCACCAACTAATTGACTCCATTCGATTTCACGAATCATTAAGGCTTGTATTTAAAACCCAATTGACTTCTCGGATCAACAAGTATTTCAATTGACCCAATTCGGCTTCTCGGATCAACAAGTATCCATAACTTGATCCATTTGTTTTACCAAGTCACCAAGTACGCACAATGTGACCCAATTCGCCTTCTCGGATCATTAAGGCTTGTATTTGAACCCAATTGACTTCTCGGATCAACAAGTCTTCCATTTGACTTAATTGGGCTTCTCGTATCAACAAGTATCCATAACTTGATCCGTTTATTATACCAAGTCACCAAGTACGCACAACGTGACCCAATTCGCCTTCTCGGATCATTAAGGCTTGTATTTGAACCCAATTGACTTCTGGGATCAACAAGTCTTCTAATTGACCCAATTCGGCTTCTCGGACCAACAAGTATCCATAACTTGATCCGTTTGTTATACCAAGTCACCAAGTACGCACAATGTGACCCAATTCGCCTTCTCGGATCAACAAGCACCAACAATTTGACTCCGTTCGACTTCACGAATCATTAAGGCTTGTATTTGAACCCAATTGACTTCTCGGATCAACAAGTCTTCCATTCGACTCAATTGGGCTTCTCGGATCAACAAGTATCCATAACTTGATCCATTTGTTTTACCAAGTCACCAAGTACGCACAATGTGACCCAATTCGCCTTCTCGGATCATTAAGGCTTGTATTTGAACCCAATTGACTTCTCGGATCAACAAGTCTTCCATTTGACTTAATTGGGCTTCTCATATCAACAAGTATCCATAACTTGATCCGTTTATTATACCAAGTCACTAAGTACGCACAATGTGAACCAATTCGCCTTCTCGGATCATTAAGGCTTGTATTTGAACCCAATTGACTTCTGGGATCAACAAGTCTTCCAATGGACCCAATTCGGCTTCTCGGATCAACAAGTATCCATAACTTGATCCGTTTGTTATACCAAGTTACCAAGTACGCACAATGTGACCCAATTCGCCTTCTCGGATCAACAAGCACCAACAATTTGACTCCGTTCGACTTCACGAATCATTAAGGCTTGTATTTGAACCCAATTGACTTCTCGAATCAACAAGTCTTCCATTTGACTTAATTGGGCTTCTCGGATCAACAAGTATCCATAACTTGATCCGTTTGTTTTACCAAGTCACCAAGTACGCACAATGTGACCCAATTCGCCTTCTCGGATCAACAAGCACCAACTAATTGACTCCGTTCGATTTCACGAATCATTAAGGCTTGTATTTGAACCCAATTGACTTCTCGGATCAACAAGTCTTTCAATTGACCCAATTCGGCCTCTCGGATCAATAAGTATCCATAACTTGATCCATTTGTTTTACCAAGTCACCAAGTAAGCACAATGTGACCCAATTCGCCTTCTCGGATCAGTAAGGCTTGTATTTGAACCCAATTGACTTCTCGGATTAACAAGTCTTCCATTTGACTTAATTGGGCTTCTCGAATCAACAAGTATCCATAACTTGATCCGTTTATTATACCAAGTCACCAAGTACGCACAATGTGACCCAATTCGCCTTCTCGGATCATTAAGGCTTGTATTTGAACCCAATTGACTTCTGGGATCAACAAGTCTTCCAATTGACCCAATTCGGCTTCTCGGACCAACAAGTATCCATAACTTGATCCGTTTGTTATACCAAGTCACCAAGTACGCACAATGTGACCCAATTCGCCTTCTCGGATCAACAAGCACCCACAATTTGACTCCGTTCGACTTCACGAATCATTAAGGCTTGTATTTGAACCCAATCGACTTCTCGGATCAACAAGTCTTCCATTCGACTTAATTGGGCTTCTCGGATGAACAAGTATCCATAACTTGATCCATTTGTTTAACCAAGTCACCAAGTACGCACAATGTGACCCAATTCGCCTTCTCGGATCATTAAGGCTTGTATTTGAACCCAATTGACTTCTCGGATCAACAAGTCTTCCATTTGACTTAATTGGGCTTCTCGTATCAACAAGTATCCATAACTTGATCCGTTTATTATACCAAGTCACCAAGTACGCACAACGTGACCCAATTCGCCTTCTCGGATCATTAAGGCTTGTATTTGAACCCAATTGACTTCTGGGATCAACAAGTCTTCCAATTGACCCAATTCGGCTTCTCGGACCAACAAGTATCCATAACTTGATCCGTTTGTTATACCAAGTCACCAAGTACGCACAATGTGACCCAATTCGCCTTCTCGGATCAACAAGCACCAACAATTTGACTCCGTTCGACTTCACGAATCATTAAGGCTTGTATTTGAACCCAATTGACTTCTCGGATCAACAAGTCTTCCATTCGACTTAATTGGGCTTCTCGGATCAACAAGTATCCATAACTTGATCCATTTGTTTTACCAAGTCACCAAGTACGCACAATGTGACCCAATTCGCCTTCTCGGATCATTAAGGCTTGTATTTGAACCCAATTGACTTCTCGGATCAACAAGTCTTTCATTTGACTTAATTGGGCTTCTCATATCAACAAGTATCCATAACTTGATCCGTTTATTATACCAAGTCACGAAGTACGCACAATGTGACCCAATTCGCGCCTTCTCGGATCATTAAGGCTTGTATTTGAACCCAATTGACTTCTGGGATCAACAAGTCTTCCAATTGACCCAATTCGGCTTCTCGGATCAACAAGTATCCATAACTTGATCCGTTTGTTATACCAAGTTACCAAGTACGCACAATGTGACCCAATTCGCCTTCTCGGATCAACAAGCACCAACAATTTGACTCCGTTCGACTTCACGAATCATTAAGGCTTGTATTTGAACCCAATTGACTTCTCGAATCAACAAGTCTTCCATTTGACTTAATTGGGCTTCTCGGATCAACAAGTATCCATAACTTGATCCGTTTGTTTTACCAAGTCACAAAGTACGCACAATGTGACCCAATTCGCCTTCTCGGATCAACAAGCACCAACTAATTGACTCCGTTCGATTTCACGAATCATTAAGGCTTGTATTTGAACCCAATTGACTTCTCGGATCAACAAGTCTTTCAATTGACCCAATTCGGCCTCTCGGATCAATAAGTATCCATAACTTGATCCATTTGTTTTACCAAGTCACCAAGTAAGCACAATGTGACCCAATTCGCCTTCTCGGATCAGTAAGGCTTGTATTTGAACCCAATTGACTTCTCGGATCAACAAGTCTTCCATTTGACTTAATTGGGCTTCTCGAATCAACAAGTATCCATAACTTGATCCGTTTATTATACCAAGTCACCAAGTACGCACAATGTGACCCAATTCGCCTTCTCGGATCATTAAGGCTTGTATTTGAACCCAATTGACTTCTGGGATCAACAAGTCTTCCAATTGACCCAATTCGGCTTCTCGGACCAACAAGTATCCATAACTTGATCCGTTTGTTATACCAAGTCACCAAGTACGCACAATGTGACCCAATTCGCCTTCTCGGATCAACAAGCACCCACAATTTGACTCCGTTCGACTTCACGAATCATTAAGGCTTGTATTTGAACCCAATCGACTTCTCGGATCAACAAGTCTTCCATTCGACTTAATTGGGCTTCTCGGATCAACAAGTATCCATAACTTGATCCATTTGTTTAACCAAGTCACCAAGTACGCACAATGTGACCCAATTCGCCTTCTCGGATCATTAAGGCTTGTATTTGAACCCAATTGACTTCTCGGATCAACAAGTCCTCCATTTGACTTAATTGGGCTTCTCGTATCGACAAGTATCCATAACTTGATCCGTTTATTATACCAAGTCACTAAGTACGCACAATGTGACCCAATTCGCCTTCTCGGATCATTAAGGCTTGTATTTGAACCCAATTGATTTCTGGGATCAACAAGTCTTCCAATTGACCCAATTCGGCTTCTCGGATCAACAAGTATCCATAACTTGATCCGTTTGTTATACCAAGTTACCAAGTACGCACAATGTGACCCAATTCGCCTTCTCGGATCAACAAGCACCAACAATTTGACTCCGTTCGACTTCACGAATCATTAAGGCTTGTATTTGAACCCAATTGACTTCTCGAATCAACAAGTCTTCCATTTGACTTAATTGCGCTTCTCGGATCAACAAGTATCCATAACTTGATCCGTTTGTTTTACCAAGTCACCAAGTACGAACAATGTGACCCAATTCGCCTTCTCGGATCAACAAGCACCGACTATTTGACTCCGTTCGACTTCACGAATCATTAAAGCTTGTATTTGAACCAAATTGACTCCTCGGATAAACAAGTCTTTCAATTGACCCAATTCGGCATCTCGGATCAACAAGTATCCATAACTTGATCCATTTGTTTTACCAAGTCACCAAGTACGCACAATGTGACCCAATTCGCCTTCTCGGATCAACAAGCACCAACTACTTGACTCTGTTCGACTTCACGAATCATTAAGGCTTGTATTTGAACCCAATTGACTTCTCGGATCAACAAGTCTTCCATTTGACTTAATTGGCCTTCTCGGATCAACAAGTCTCCATAACTTGATTCGTTTGTTTTATAAAGTCACCAAGTACGCACAATGTGACACAATTCGCCTTCTCGGATCGACAAGCACCAACAATTTGACTCCGTTCGACTTCACGAATCTTTAAGGCTTGTATTTGAACCCAATTGACTTCTAGGATCAACAAGTCTTCCAATTGACCCAATTCGGCTCTCGGATCAACAAGTATCCATAACTTTATCCGTTTGTTATACCAATTCACCAAGTACGCACAATGTGACCCAATTCGCCTCTCGGATCAACAAGCACCAACAATTTGACTCCGTTCGACTTCACGAATCATTAAGGCTTGTATTTGAACCCAATTGACTTCTCGGATCAACAAGTCTTTCAATTGACCCAATTCGGCTTCTCGGATCAACAAGTATCCATAACTTGATCCGTTGTTTTACCAAGTCACCAAGTACGCACAATGTGACCCAATTCGCCTTCTCGGATCATTAAGGCTTGTATTTGAACCCAATTGACTTCTCGGATCAACAAGTCTTCCATTTGACTTAATTGGGCTTCTCGTATCGACAAGTATCCATAACTTGATCCGTTTATTATACCAAGTCACTAAGTACGCACAATGTGACCCAATTCGCTTTCTCGGATCATTAAGGCTTGTATTTGAACCCAATTGATTTATGGGATCAACAAGTCTTCCAATTGACCCAATTCGGCTTCTCGGATCAACAAGTATCCATAACTTGATCCGTTTGTTATACCAAGTTACCAAGTACGCACAATGTGACCCAATTCGCCTTCTCGGATCAACAAGCACCAACAATTTGACTCCGTTCGACTTCACGAATCATTAAGGCTTGTATTTGAACCCAATTGACTTCTCGAATCAACAAGTCTTCCATTTGACTTAATTGCGCTTCTCGGATCAACAAGTATCCATAACTTGATCCGTTTGTTTTACCAAGTCACCAAGTACGCACAATGTGACCCAATTCGCCTTCTCGGATCAAGAAGCACCAACTAATTGACTCCGTTTGATTTCACGAATCATTAAGGCTTGTATTTGAACCCAATTGACTTCTCAGATCAACAAGTCTTTCAATTGACCCAATTCGGCTTCTCGGATCAACAAGTATCCATAACTTGATCCATTTGTTTTACCAAGTCACCAAGTAAGCACAATGTGACCCAATTCGACTTCACGAATCATTAAGGCTTGTATTTGAACCCAATTGACTTCTCGGATCAACAAGTCTTCCATTTGACTTAATTGGGCTTCTCGAATCAACAAGTATCCATAACTTGATCCGTTTATTATACCAAGTCACCAAGTACGCACAATGTGACCCAATTCGCCTTCTCGGATCATTAAGGCTTGTATTTGAACCCAATTGACTTCTGGGATCAACAAGTCTTCCAATTGACCCAATTCGGCTTCTCGGACCAACAAGTATCCATAACTTGATCCGTTTGTTATACCAAGTCACCAAGTACGCACAATGTGACCCAATTCGCCTTCTCGGATCAACAAGCACCCACAATTTGACTCCGTTCGACTTCACGAATCATTAAGGCTTGTATTTGAACCCAATTGACTTCTCGGATCAACAAGTCTTCCATTCGACTTAATTGGGCTTCTCGGATCAACAAGTATCCATAACTTGATCCATTTGTTTTACCAAGTCACCAAGTACGCACAATGTGACCCAATTCGCCTTCTCGGATCATTAAGGCTTGTATTTGAACCCAATTCACTTCTCGGATCAACAAGTCTTCCATTTGACTTAATTGGGCTTCTCGTATCGACAAGTATCCATAACTTGAACCGTTTATTATACCAAGTCACTAAGTACGCACAATGTGACCCAATTCTCCTTCTCGGATCATTAAGGCTTGTATTTGAACCCAATTGACTTCTGGGATCAACAAGTCTTCCAATTGACCCAATTCGGCTTCTCGGATCAACAAGTATACATAACTTGATCCGTTTGTTATACCAAGTTACCAAGTACGCACAATGTGACCCAATTCGCCTTCTCGGATCAACAAGCACCAACAATTTGACTCCGTTCGACTTCACGAATCATTAAGGCTTGTATTTGAACCCAATTGACTTCTCGAATCAACAAGTCTTCCATTTGACTTAATTGGGCTTCTCGGATCAACAAGTATCCATAACTTGATCCGTTTGTTTTACCAAGTCACCAAGTACGAACAATGTGACCCAATTCGCCTTCTCGGATCAACAAGCACCGACTATTTGACTCCGTTCGACTTCACGAATCATTAAGGGTTGTATTTGAACCAAATTGACTCCTCGGATAAACAAGTCTTTCAATTGACCCAATTCGGCTTCTCGGATCAACAAGTATCCATAACTTGATCCATTTGTTTTACCAAGTCACCAAGTACGCACAATGTGACCCAATTCGCCTTCTCGGATCAACAAGCACCAACTACTTGACTCTGTTCGACTTCACGAATCATTAAGGCTTGTATTTGAACCCAATTGACTTCTCGGATCAACAAGTCTTCCATTTGACTTAATTGGCCTTCTCGGATCAACAAGTCTCCATAACTTGATTCGTTTGTTTTATAAAGTCACCAAGTACGCACAATGTGACACAATTCGCCTTCTCGGATTAACAAGCACCAACAATTTGACTCCGTTCGACTTCACGAATCTTTAAGGCTTGTATTTGAACTCAATTGACTTCTAGGATCAACAAGTCTTCCAATTGACCCAATTCGGCTCTCGGATCAACAAGTATCCATAACTTTATCCGTTTGTTATACCAAGTCACCAAGTACGCACAATGTGACCCAATTCGCCTTCTCGGATCAACAAGCACCAACAATTTGACTCCGTTCGACTTCACGAATCATTAAGGCTTGTATTTGAACCCAATTGACTTCTCGGATCAACAAGTCTTTCAATTGACCCAATTCGGCTTCTCGGATCAACAAGTATCCATAACTTGATCCGTTGTTTTACCAAGTCACCAAGTACGCACAATGTGACCCAATTCGCCTTCTCGGATCAACAAGCACCAACTATTCGACTCCGTTCGACTTCACGAATCATTAAGGCTTGTATTTGAACCCAATTGACTTCTCGGATCAACAAGTCTTTCAATTGACCCAATTCGGCTCCTCGAATTAACAAGTATCCATAACTTGATCCGTTTGTTTTACCAAGTCACCAAGTACGCACAATGTGACCCAATTCGCCTTCTCATATCACCAAGCACCAACTATTTGACTCCTTTCAACTTCACGAATCAATAAGGCTTGTATTTGAACCCAATTGACTTCTCGGATCAACAAGTCTTTCAATTGACCCAATTCGGCTCCTCGGATTAACAAGTATCCATAACTTGATCCATTTGTTTTACCAAGTCACCAAGTACGCACAATGTGACCCAATTCGCCTTCTCGGATCAACAAGCACCAACTAATTGACTCCATTCGATTTCACGAATCATTAAGGCTTGTATTTGAACCCAATTGACTTCTCGGATCAACAAGTCTTTCAATTGACCCTATTCGGCTTCTCGGATCAACAAGTATCCATAACTTGATCCATTTGTTTTACCAAGTCACCAAGTACGCACAATGTGACCCAATTCGCGTTCTCGGATCATTAAGGCTTGTATTTGAACCCAATTGACTTCTCGGATCAACAAGTCTTCCATTTGACTTAATTAGGCTTCTCGTATCAACAAGTATCCATAACTTGATCCGTTTATTATACCAAGTCACCAAGTACGCACAATGTGACCCAATTCGCCTTCTCGGATCAACAAGCACCAACTACTTGACTATGTTCGACTTCACGAATCATTAAGGCTTGTATTTGAACCCAATTGACTTCTCGGATCAACAAGTCTTCCATTTGACTTAATTGGCCTTCTCGGATCAACAAGTCTCCATAACTTGATTCGTTTGTTTTATAAAGTCACCAAGTACGCACAATGTGACACAATTCGCCTTCTCGGATCGACAAGCACCAACAATTTGACTCCGTTCGACTTCACGAAGCTTTAAGGCTTGTATTTGAACCCAATTGACTTCTAGGATCAACAAGTCTTCCAATTGACCCAATTCGGCTCTCGGATCAACAAGTATCCATAACTTTATCCGTTTGTTATACCAATTCACCAAGTACGCACAATGTGACCCAATTCGCCTCTCGGATCAACAAGCACCAACAATTTGACTCCGTTCGACTTCACGAATCATTAAGGCTTGTATTTGAACCCAATTGACTTCTCGGATCAACAAGTCTTTCAATTGACCCAATTCGGCTTCTCGGATCAACAAGTATCCATAACTTGATCCGTTGTTTTACCAAGTCACCAAGTACGCACAATGTGACCCAATTCGCCTTCTCGGATCATTAAGGCTTGTATTTGAACCCAATTGACTTCTCGGATCAACAAGTCTTCCATTTGACTTAATTGGGCTTCTCGTATCGACAAGTATCCATAACTTGATCCGTTTATTATACCAAGTCACTAAGTACGCACAATGTGACCCAATTCGCTTTCTCGGATCATTAAGGCTTGTATTTGAACCCAATTGATTTATGGGATCAACAAGTCTTCCAACTGACCCAATTCGGCTTCTCGGATCAACAAGTATCCATAACTTGATCCGTTTGTTATACCAAGTTACCAAGTACGCACAATGTGACCCAATTCGCCTTCTCGGATCAACAAGCACCAACAATTTGACTCCGTTCGACTTCACGAATCATTAAGGCTTGTATTTGAACCCAATTGACTTCTCGAATCAACAAGTCTTCCATTTGACTTAATTGCGCTTCTCGGATCAACAAGTATCCATAACTTGATCCGTTTGTTTTACCAAGTCACCAAGTACGCACAATGTGACCCAATTCGCCTTCTCGGATCAAGAAGCACCAACTAATTGACTCCGTTTGATTTCACGAATCATTAAGGCTTGTATTTGAACCCAATTGACTTCTCGGATCAACAAGTCTTTCAATTGACCCAATTCGGCTTCTCGGATCAACAAGTATCCATAACTTGATCCATTTGTTTTACCAAGTCACCAAGTAAGCACAATGTGACCTAATTCGACTTCACGAATCATTAAGGCTTGTATTTGAACCCAATTGACTTCTCGGATCAACAAGTCTTCCATTTGACTTAATTGGGCTTCTCGAATCAACAAGTATCCATAACTTGATCCGTTTATTATACCAAGTCACCAAGTACGCACAATGTGACCCAATTCGCCTTCTCGGATCATTAAGGCTTGTATTTGAACCCAATTGACTTCTGGGATCAACAAGTCTTCCAATTGACCCAATTCGGCTTCTCGGACCAACAAGTATCCATAACTTGATCCGTTTGTTATACCAAGTCACCAAGTACGCACAATGTGACCCAATTCGCCTTCTCGGATCAACAAGCACCCACAATTTGACTCCGTTCGACTTCACGAATCATTAAGGCTTGTATTTGAACCCAATTGACTTCTCGGATCAACAAGTCTTCCATTCGACTTAATTGGGCTTCTCGGATCAACAAGTATCCATAACTTGATCCATTTGTTTTACCAAGTCACCAAGTACGCATAATGTGACCCAATTCGCCTTCTCGGATCATTAAGGCTTGTATTTGAACCCAATTCACTTCTCGGATCAACAAGTCTTCCATTTGACTTAATTGGGCTTCTCGTATCGACAAGTATCCATAACTTGATCCGTTTATTATACCAAGTCACTAAGTACGCACAATGTGACCCAATTCTCCTTCTCGGATCATTAAGGCTTGTATTTGAACCCAATTGACTTCTGGGATCAACAAGTCTTCAATTGACCCAATTCGGCTTCTCGGATCAACAAGTATACATAACTTGATCCGTTTGTTATACCAAGTTACCAAGTACGCACAATGTGACCCAATTCGCCTTCTCGGATCCAACAATTTGACTCCGTTCGACTTCACGAATCATTAAGGCTTGTATTTGAACCCAATTGACTTCTCGAATCAACAAGTCTTCCATTTGACTTAATTGGGCTTCTCGGATCAACAAGTATCCATAACTTGATCCGTTTGTTTTACCAAGTCACCAAGTACGAACAATGTGACCCAATTCGCCTTCTCGGATCAACAAGCACCGACTATTTGACTCCGTTCGACTTCACGAATCATTAAGGGTTGTATTTGAACCAAATTGACTCCTCGGATAAACAAGTCTTTCAATTGACCCAATTCGGCTTCTCGGATCAACAAGTATCCATAACTTGATCCATTTGTTTTACCAAGTCACCAAGTACGCACAATGTGACCCAATTCGCCTTCTCGGATCAACAAGCACCAACTACTTGACTCTGTTCGACTTCACGAATCATTAAGGCTTGTATTTGAACCCAATTGACTTCTCGGATCAACAAGTCTTCCATTTGACTTAATTGGCCTTCTCGGATCAACAAGTCTGCATAACTTGATTCGTTTGTTTTATAAAGTCACCAAGTACGCACAATGTGACACAATTCGCCTTCTCGGATCGACAAGCACCAACAATTTGACTCCGTTCGACTTCACGAATCTTTAAGGCTTGTATTTGAACTCAATTGACTTCTAGGATCAACAAGTCTTCCAATTGACCCAATTCGGCTCTCGGATCAACAAGTATCCATAACTTTATCCGTTTGTTATACCAAGTCACCAAGTACGCACAATGTGACCCAATTCGCCTTCTCGGATCAACAAGCACCAACAATTTGACTCCGTTCGACTTCACGAATCATTAAGGCTTGTATTTGAACCCAATTGACTTCTCGGATCAACAAGTCTTTCAATTGACCCAATTCGGCTTCTCGGATCAACAAGTATCCATAACTTGATCCGTTGTTTTACCAAGTCACCAAGTACGCACAATGTGACCCAATTCGCCTTCTCGGATCAACAAGCACCAACTATTCGACTCCGTTCGACTTCACGAATCATTAAGGCTTGTATTTGAACCCAATTGACTTCTCGGATCAACAAGTCTTTCAATTGACCCAATTCGGCTCCTCGGATTAACAAGTATCCATAACTTGATCCGTTTGTTTTACCAAGTCACCAAGTACGCACAATGTGACCCAATTCGCCTTCTCATATCACCAAGCACCAACTATTTGACTCCTTTCAACTTCACGAATCAATAAGGCTTGTATTTGAACCCAATTGACTTCTCGGATCAACAAGTCTTTCAATTGACCCAATTCGGCTCCTCGGATTAACAAGTATCCATAACTTGATCCATTTGTTTTACCAAGTCACCAAGTACGCACAATGTGACCCAATTCGCCTTCTCGGATCAACAAGCACCAACTAATTGACTCCATTCGATTTCACGAATCATTAAGGCTTGTATTTGAACCCAATTGACTTCTCGGATCAACAAGTCTTTCAATTGACCCTATTCGGCTTCTCGGATCAACAAGTATCCATAACTTGATCCATTTGTTTTACCAAGTCACCAAGTACGCACAATGTGACCCAATTCGCGTTCTCGGATCATTAAGGCTTGTATTTGAACCCAATTGACTTCTCGGATCAACAAGTCTTCCATTTGACTTAATTGGGCTTCTCGTATCAACAAGTATCCATAACTTGATCCGTTTATTATACCAAGTCACCAAGTACGCACAATGTGACCCAATTCGCCTTCTCGGATCATTAAGGCTTGTATTTGAACCCAATTGACTTCTGGGATCAATAAGTCTTCCAATTGACCCAATTCGGCTTCTCGGACCAACAAGTATCCATAACTTGATCCGTTTGTTATACCAAGTCACCAAGTACGCACAATGTGACCCAATTCGCCTTCTCGGATCAACAAGCACCAACAATTTGACTCCGTTCGACTTCACGAATCATTAAGGCTTGTATTTGAACCCAATTGACTTCTCGGATCAACATGTCTTCCATTCGACTTAATTGGGCTTCTCGTATCAACAAGTATCCATAACTTGATCCATTTGTTTTACCAAGTCACCAAGTACGCACAATGTGACCCAATTCGCCTTCTCGGATCATTAAGGCTTGTATTTGAACCCAATTGACTTCTCGGATCAACAAGTCTTCCATTTGACTTAATTGGGCTTCTCGTATCGACAAGTATCCATAACTTGATCCGTTTATTATACCAAGACACTAAGTACGCACAATGTGACCCAATTCGCCTTCTCGGATCATTAAGGCTTGTATTTGAACCCAATTGACTTCTGGGATCAACAAGTCTTCCAATTGACCCAATTCGGCTTCTCGGATCAACAAGTATCCATAACTTGATCCGTTTGTTATACCAAGTTACCAAGTACGCACAATGTGACCCAATTCGCCTTCTCGGATCAATAAGCACCAACAATTTGACTCCGTTCGACTTCACGAATCATTAAGGCTTGTATTTGAACCCAATTGACTTCTCGAATCAACAAGTCTTCCATTTGACTTAATTGGGCTTCTCGGATCAACAAGTATCCATAACTTGATCCGTTTGTTTTACCAAGTCACCAAGTACGCACAATGTGACCCAATTCGCCTTCTCGGATCAACAAGCACCGGCTATTTGACTCCGTTCGACTTCACGAATCATTAAGGCTTGTATTTGAACCAAATTGACTCCTCGATTCAACAAGCCTTTCAATTAACCCAATTCGGCTTCTCGGATCAACAAGTATCCATAACTTGATCCATTTGTTTTACCAAGTCACCAAGTACGCACAATGTGACCCAATTCGCCTTCTCGGATCAACAAGCACCAACTACTTGACTCTGTTCGACTTCACGAATCATTATGGCTTGTATTTGAACCCAATTGACTTCTGGGATCAACAAGTCTTCCAATTGACCCAATTCGGCTTCTCGGATCAACAAGTATCCATAACTTGATCCGTTTGTTATACCAAGTTACCAAGTACGCACAATGTGACCCAATTCGCCTTCTCGGATCAACAAGCACCAACAATTTGACTCCGTTCGACTTCACGAATCATTAAGGCTTGTATATGAACCCAATTGACTTCTCGAATCAACAAGTCTTCCATTTGACTTAATTGGGCTTCTCGGATCAACAAGTATCCATAACTTGATCCGTTTGTTTTACCAAGTCACCAAGTACGAACAATGTGACCCAATTCGCCTTCTCGGATCAACAAGCACCGACTATTTGACTCCGTTCGACTTCACGAATCATTAAGGCTTGTATTTGAACCAAATTGACTCCTCGGATAAACAAGTCTTTCAATTGACCCAATTCGGCTTCTCGGATCAACAAGTATCCATAACTTGATCCATTTGTTTTACCAAGTCACCAAGTACGCACAATGTGACCCAATTCGCCTTCTCGGATCAACAAGCACCAACTACTTGACTCTGTTCGACTTCACGAATCATTAAGGCTTGTATTTGAACCCAATTGACTTCTCGGATCAACAAGTCTTCCATTTGACTTAATTGGCCTTCTCGGATCAACAAGTCTCCATAACTTGATTCGTTTGTTTTATAAAGTCACCAAGTACGCACAATGTGACACAATTCGCCTTCTCGGATCGACAAGCACCAACAATTTGACTCCGTTCGACTTCACGAATCTTTAAGGCTTGTATTTGAACTCAATTGACTTCTAGGATCAACAAGTCTTCCAATTGACCCAATTCGGCTCTCGGATCAACAAGTATCCATAACTTTATCCGTTTGTTATACCAAGTCACCAAGTACGCACAATGTGACCCAATTCGCCTTCTCGGATCATTAAGGCTTGTATTTGAACCCAATTGACTTCTCGGATCAACAAGTCTTCCATTTGACTTAATTGGGCTTCTCGTATCGACAAGTATCCATAACTTGATCCGTTTATTATACCAAGACACTAAGTACGCACAATGTGACCCAATTCGCCTTCTCAGATCATTAAGGCTTGTATTTGAACCCAATTGACTTCTGGGATCAACAAGTCTTCCAATTGACCCAATTCGGCTTCTCGGATCAACAAGTATCCATAACTTGATCCGTTTGTTATACCAAGTTACCAAGTACGCACAATTTGACCCAATTCGCCTTCTCGGATCAACAAGCACCAACAATTTGACTCCGTTCGACTTCACGAATCATTAAGGCTTGTATTTGAACCCAATTGACTTCTCGAATCAACAAGTCTTCCATTTGACTTAATTGGGCTTCTCGGATCAACAAGTATCCATAACTTGATCCGTTTGTTTTACCAAGTCACCAAGTACGCACAATGTGACCCAATTCGCCTTCTCGGATCAACAAGCACCGGCTATTTGACTCCGTTCGACTTCACGAATCATTAAGGCTTGTATTTGAACCAAATTGACTCCTCGATTCAAAAAGTCTTTCAATTAACCCAATTCGGCTTCTCGGATCAACAAGTATCCATAACTTGATCCATTTGTTTTACCAAGTCACCAAGTACGCACAATGTGACCCAATTCGCCTTCTCGGATCAACAAGCACCAACTACTTGACTCTGTTCGACTTCACGAATCATTATGGCTTGTATTTGAACCCAATTGACTTCTGGGATCAACAAGTCTTCCAATTGACCCAATTCGGCTTCTCGGATCAACAAGTATCCATAACTTGATCCGTTTGTTATACCAAGTTACCAAGTACGCACAATGTGACCCAATTCGCCTTCTCGGATCAACAAGCACCAACAATTTGACTCCGTTCGACTTCACGAATCATTAAGGCTTGTATTTGAACCCAATTGACTTCTCGAATCAACAAGTCTTCCATTTGACTTAATTGGGCTTCTCGGATCAACAAGTATCCATAACTTGATCCGTTTGTTTTACCAAGTCACCAAGTACGAACAATGTGACCCAATTCGCCTTCTCGGATCAACAAGCACCGACTATTTGACTCCGTTCGACTTCACGAATCATTAAGGCTTGTATTTGAACCAAATTGACTCCTCGGATAAACAAGTCTTTCAATTGACCCAATTCGGCTTCTCGGATCAACAAGTATCCATAACTTGATCCATTTGTTTTACCAAGTCACCAAGTACGCACAATGTGACCCAATTCGCCTTCTCGGATCAACAAGCACCAACTACTTGACTCTGTTCGACTTCACGAATCATTAAGGCTTGTATTTGAACCCAATTGACTTCTCGGATCAACAAGTCTTCCATTTGATTTAATTGGCCTTCTCGGATCAACAAGTCTCCATAACTTGATTCGTTTGTTTTATAAAGTCACCAAGTACGCACAATGTGACACAATTCGCCTTCTCGGATCGACAAGCACCAACAATTTGACTCCGTTCGACTTCACGAATCTTTAAGGCTTGTATTTGAACTCAATTGACTTCTAGGATCAACAAGTCTTCCAATTGACCCAATTCGGCTCTCGGATCAACAAGTATCCATAACTTGATCCGTTGTTTTACCAAGTCACCAAGTACGCACAATGTGACCCAATTCGCCTTCTCGGATCAACAAGCACCAACTATTCGACTCCGTTCGACTTCACGAATCATTAAGGCTTGTATTTGAACCCAATTGACTTCTCGGATCAACAAGTCTTTCAATTGACCCAATTCGGCTCCTCGGATTAACAAGTATCCATAACTTGATCCGTTTGTTTTACCAAGTCACCAAGTACGCACAATGTGACCCAATTCGCTTTCTCATATCACCAAGCACCAACTATTTGACTCCTTTCAACTTCACGAATCAATAAGGCTTGTATTTGAACCAAATTGACTTCTCGGATCAACAAGTCTTTCAATTGACCCAATTCGGCTCCTCGGATTAACAAGTATCCATAACTTGATCCATTTGTTTTACCAAGTCACCAAGTACGCACAATGTGACCCAATTCGCCTTCTCGGATCAACAAGCACCAACTAATTGACTCCATTCGATTTCACGAATCATTAAGGCTTGTATTTGAACCCAATTGACTTCTCGGATCAACAAGTCTTTCAATTGACCCTATTCGGCTTCTCGGATCAACAAGTATCCATAACTTGATCCATTTGTTTTAGCAAGTCACCAAGTACGCACAATGTGACCCAATTCGCGTTCTCGGATCATTAAGGCTTGTATTTGAACCCAATTGACTTCTCGGATCAACAAGTCTTCCATTTGACTTAATTGGGCTTCTCGTATCAACAAGTATCCATAACTTGATCCGTTTATTATACCAAGTCACCAAGTACGCACAATGTGACCCAATTCGCCTTCTCGGATCATTAAGGCTTGTATTTGAACCCAATTGACTTCTGGGATCAATAAGTCTTCCAATTGACCCAATTCGGCTTCTCGGACCAACAAGTATCCATAACTTGATCCGTTTGTTATACCAAGTCACCAAGTACGCACAATGTGACCCAATTCGCCTTCTCGGATCAACAAGCACCAACAATTTGACTCCGTTCGACTTCACGAATCATTAAGGCTTGTATTTGAACCCAATTGACTTCTCGGATCAACATGTCTTCCATTCGACTTAATTGGGCTTCTTGTATCAACAAGTATCCATAACTTGATCCATTTGTTTTACCAAGTCACCAAGTACGCACAATGTGACCCAATTCGCCTTCTCGGATCATTAAGGCTTGTATTTGAACCCAATTGACTTCTCGGATCAACAAGTCTTCCATTTGACTTAATTGGGCTTCTCGTATCGACAAGTATCCATAACTTGATCCGTTTATTATACCAAGACACTAAGTACGCACAATGTGACCCAATTCGCCTTCTCGGATCATTAAGGCTTGTATTTGAACCCAATTGACTTCTGGGATCAACAAGTCTTCCAATTGACCCAATTCGGCTTCTCGGATCAACAAGTATCCATAACTTGATCCGTTTGTTATACCAAGTTACCAAGTACGCACAATGTGACCCAATTCGCCTTCTCGGATCAATAAGCACCAACAATTTGACTCCGTTCGACTTCACGAATCATTAAGGCTTGTATTTGAACCCAATTGACTTCTCGAATCAACAAGTCTTCCATTTGACTTAATTGGGCTTCTCGGATCAACAAGTATCCATAACTTGATTCGTTTGTTTTACCAAGTCACCAAGTACGCACAATGTGACCCAATTCGCCTTCTCGGATCAACAAGCACCGGCTATTTGACTCCGTTCGACTTCACGAATCATTAAGGCTTGTATTTGAACCAAATTGACTCCTCGATTCAACAAGTCTTTCAATTAACCCAATTCGGCTTCTCGGATCAACAAGTATCCATAACTTGATCCATTTGTTTTACCAAGTCACCAAGTACGCACAATGTGACCCAATTCGCCTTCTCGGATCAACAAGCACCAACTACTCGACTCTGTTCGACTTCACGAATCATTATGGCTTGTATTTGAACCCAATTGACTTCTGGGATCAACAAGTCTTCCAATTGACCCAATTCGGCTTCTCGGACCAACAAGTATCCATAACTTGATCCGTTTGTTATACCAAGTCACCAAGTACGCACAATGTGACCCAATTCGCCTTCTCGGATCAACAAGCACCCACAATTTGACTCCGTTCGACTTCACGAATCATTAAGGCTTGTATTTGAACCCAATTGACTTCTCGGATCAACAAGTCTTCCATTCGACTTACTTGGGCTTCTCGGATCAACAAGTATCCATAACTTGATCCATTTGTTTTACCAAATCACCAAGTACGCACAATGTGACCCAATTCGCCTTCTCGGATCATTAAGGCTTGTATTTGAACCCAATTGACTTCTCGGATCAACAAGTCTTCCATTTGACTTAATTGGGCTTCTCGTATCGACAAGTATCCATAACTTGATCCGTTTA
Organism: Ajuga chamaepitys; assembly: GCA_958295605.1. NCBI lineage: Eukaryota > Viridiplantae > Streptophyta > Magnoliopsida > Lamiales > Lamiaceae > Ajuga > Ajuga chamaepitys. The sequence continues at coordinate 39,113,545 of OY282495.1, forward strand.
TTATACCAAGTCACTAAGTACGCACAATGTGACCCAATTCTCCTTCTCGGATCATTAAGGCTTGTATTTGAACCCAATTGACTTCTGGGATCAACAAGTCTTCCAATTGACCCAATTCGGCTTCTCGGATCAACAAGTATCCATAACTTGATCCGTTTGTTATACCAAGTTACCAAGTACGCACAATGTGACCCAATTCGCCTTCTCGGATCAACAAGCACCAACAATTTGACTCCGTTCGACTTCACGAATCATTAAGGCTTGTATTTGAACCCAATTGACTTCTCGAATCAACAAGTCTTCCATTTGACTTAATTGGGCTTCTCGGATCAACAAGTATCCATAACTTGATCCGTTTGTTTTACCAAGTCACCAAGTACGAACAATGTGACCCAATTCGCCTTCTCGGATCAACAAGCACCGACTATTTGACTCCGTTCGACTTCACGAATCATTAAGGCTTGTATTTGAACCAAATTGACTCCTCGGATAAACAAGTCTTTCAATTGACCCAATTCGGCTTCTCGGATCAGCAAGTATCCATAACTTGATCCATTTGTTTTACCAAGTCTCCAAGTACGCACAATGTGACCCAATTCGCCTTCTCGGATCAACAAGCACCAACTACTTGACTCTGTTCGACTTCACGAATCATTAAGGCTTGTATTTGAACCCAATTGACTTCTCGGATCAACAAGTCTTCCATTTGACTTAATTGGCCTTCTCGGATCAACAAGTCTCCATAACTTGATTCGTTTGTTTTATAAAGTCACCAAGTACGCACAATGTGACACAATTCGCCTTCTCGGATCGACAAGCACCAACAATTTGACTCCGTTCGACTTCACGAATCTTTAAGGCTTGTATTTGAACCCAATTGACTTCTAGGATCAACAAGTCTTCCAATTGACCCAATTCGGCTCTCGGATCAACAAGTATCCATAACTTTATCCGTTTGTTATACCAAGTCACCAAGTACGCACAATGTGACCCAATTCGCCTTCTCGGATCAACAAGCACCAACAATTTGACTCCGTTCGACTTCACGAATCATTAAGGCTTGTATTTGAACCCAATTGACTTCTCGGATCAACAAGTCTTTCAATTGACCCAATTCGGCTTCTCGGATCAACAAGTATCCATAACTTGATCCGTTGTTTTACCAAGTCACCAAGTACGCACAATGTGACCCAATTCGCCTTCTCGGATCAACAAGCACCAACTATTCGACTCCGTTCGACTTCACGAATCATTAAGGCTTGTATTTGAACCCAATTGACTTCTCGGATCAACAAGTCTTTCAATTGACCCAATTCGGCTCCTCGGATTAACAAGTATCCATAACTTGATCCGTTTGTTTTACCAAGTCACCAAGTACGCACAATGTGACCCAATTCGCCTTCTCATATCACCAAGCACCAACTATTTGACTCCTTTCAACTTCACGAATCAATAAGGCTTGTATTTGAACCCAATTGACTTCTCGGATCAACAAGTCTTTCAATTGACCCAATTCGGCTCCTCGGATTAACAAGTATCCATAACTTGATCCGTTTGTTTTACCAAGTCACCAAGTACGCACAATGTGACCCAATTCGCCTTCTCGGATCAACAAGCACCAACTAATTGACTCCATTCGATTTCACGAATCATTAAGGCTTGTATTTGAACCCAATTGACTTCTCGGATCAACAAGTCTTTCAATTGACCCTATTCGGCTTCTCGGATCAACAAGTATCCATAACTTGATCCATTTGTTTTACCAAGTCACCAAGTACGCACAATGTGACCCAATTCGCCTTCTCGGATCATTAAGGCTTGTATTTGAACCCAATTGACTTCTCGGATCAACAAGTCTTCCATTTGACTTAATTGGGCTTCTCGTATCAACAAGTATCCATAACTTGATCCGTTTATTATACCAAGTCACCAAGTACGCACAATGTGACCCAATTCGCCTTCTCATATCACCAAGCACCAACTATTTGACTCCTTTCAACTTCACGAATCAATAAGGCTTGTATTTGAACCCAATTGACTTCTCGGATCAACAAGTCTTTCAATTGACCCAATTCGGCTCCTCGGATTAACAAGTATCCATAACTTGATCCGTTTGTTTTACCAAGTCACCAAGTACGCACAATGTGACCCAATTCGCCTTCTCGGATCAACAAGCACCAACTAATTGACTCCATTCGATTTCACGAATCATTAAGGCTTGTATTTGAACCCAATTGACTTCTCGGATCAACAAGTCTTTCAATTGACCCTATTCGGCTTCTCGGATCAACAAGTATCCATAACTTGATCCATTTATTTTACCAAGTCACCAAGTACGCACAATGTGACCCAATTCGCCTTCTCGGATCATTAAGGCTTGTATTTGAACCCAATTGACTTCTCGGATCAACAAGTCTTCCATTTGACTTAATTGGGCTTCTCGTATCAACAAGTATCCATAACTTGATCCGTTTATTATACCAAGTCACCAAGTACGCACAATGTGACCCAATTCGCCTTCTCGGATCATTAAGGCTTGTATTTGAACCCAATTGACTTCTGGGATCAATAAGTCTTCCAATTGACCCAATTCGGCTTCTCGGACCAACAAGTATCCATAACTTGATCCGTTTGTTATACCAAGTCACCAAGTACGCACAATGTGACCCAATTCGCCTTCTCGGATCAACAAGCACCAACAATTTGACTCCGTTCGACTTCACGAATCATTAAGGCTTGTATTTGAACCCAATTGACTTCTCGGGTCAACAAGTCTTCCATTCGACTTAATTGGGCTTCTCGTATCAACAAGTATCCATAACATGATCCATTTGTTTTACCAAGTCACCAAGTACGCACAATGTGACCCAATTCGCCTTCTCGGATCATTAAGGCTTGTATTTGAACCCAATTGACTTCTCGGATCAACAAGTCTTCCATTTGACTTAATTGGGCTTCTCGTATCGACAAGTATCCATAACTTGATCCGTTTATTATACCAAGACACTAAGTACGCACAATGTGACCCAATTCGCCTTCTCGGATCATTAAGGCTTGTATTTGAACCCAATTGACTTCTGGGATCAACAAGTCTTCCAATTGACCCAATTCGGCTTCTCGGATCAACAAGTATCCATAACTTGATCCGTTTGTTATACCAAGTTACCAAGTACGCACAATGTGACCCAATTCGCCTTCTCGGATCAACAAGCACCAACAATTTGACTCCGTTCGACTTCACGAATCATTAAGGCTTGTATTTGAACCCAATTGACTTCTCGAATCAACAAGTCTTCCATTTGACTTAATTGGGCTTCTCGGATCAACAAGTATCCATAACTTGATCCGTTTGTTTTACCAAGTCACCAAGTACGCACAATGTGACCCAATTCGCCTTCTCGGATCAACAAGCACCGGCTATTTGACTCCGTTCGACTTCACGAATCATTAAGGCTTGTATTTGAACCAAATTGACTCCTCGATTCAACAAGTCTTTCAATTAACCCAATTCGGCTTCTCGGATCAACAAGTATCCATAACTTGATCCATTTGTTTTACCAAGTCACCAAGTACGCACAATGTGACCCAATTCGCCTTCTCGGATCAACAAGCACCAACTACTTGACTCTGTTCGACTTCACGAATCATTAAGGCTTGTATTTGAACGCATTTGATTTCTCGGATCAACAAGTCTTCCATTTGACTTAATTGGGCTTCTCGGATCAACAAGTATCCATAACTTGATTCGTTTGTTTTATAAAGTCACCAAGTACGCACAATGTGACACAATTCGCCTTCTCGGATCGACAAGCACCAACAATTTGACTCCGTTCGACCTCACGAATCTTTAAGGCTTGTATTTGAACCCAATTGACTTCTGGGATCAACAAGTCTTTCAATTGACCCAATTCGGCTCCTCGGATTAACAAGTATCCATAACTTGATCTGTTTGTTTTACCAAGTCACCAAGTACGCACAATGTGACCCAATTCGCCTTCTCGGATCACCAAGCACCAACTAAAGTCTTTCAATTGACCCAATTCGGCTTCTCGGATCAACAAGTATCCATAACTTGATCTGTTCCTAGGCGTCTCACTAGTGTTGCACGCCCGGCAGTTCTATCGCCCCTGGACGGAACCTCCACGGCACTCCTTGCTCTGCCGCCTTCAGCTGGTGTTGCTTGTTCCAGCATAGCATTCCCTGTTCTACATGTCGTTTGCACTCCGGAAGCTCTTCCCGGACCATAGATCTCACTCCCTTCTATGAGTGTTTGGCCTCGCACTCACGGCGCTTGGTTCCCTTCAGTGGTTACTCCCCCACTTTTATCGTCTTAGATCTGTTAGACTTTTTAGTCTACTACCGGCTTGTGGTAGTTTCGATATTGGACTTTGTTATACGCACTGCGCGGCGTTTCTCGGCTATTATATTAGCCTGGACATAGAGCGTTTGGGTTTTGCTACTTCTTTTTTGTACACACTTTATTTTCATTTTATTTATACAAGCAACTATTTAACTTCACGAATCATTAAGGCTTGTATTTGAACCCAATTGACTTCTCGGATCAACAAGTGTTTCAATTGACCCAATTCGGCTTCTCGGATCAATAAGTATCCATAACTTGATCTGTTTGTTTTACCAAGTCACCAAGTACGCACAATGTGACCCATTTCGCCTTCTCGGATCAACAAGCACCAACTAATTGACTCCGTTCGATTTCACGAATCATTAAGGCTTGTATTTGAACCCAATTGACTTCTCGGATCAACAAGTCTTTCAATTGACCCAATTCGGCTCCTCGGATTAACAAGTATCCATAACTTGATCCATTTGTTTTACCAAGTCACCAAGTACGCACAATGTGACCCAAATCGCCTTCTCGGATCATTAAGGCTTGTATTTGAACCCAATTGACTTCTCGGATCAACAAGTCTTCCATTTGACTTAATTGGGCTTCTCGTATCAACAAGTATCCATAACTTGATCCGTTTATTATACCAAGTCACCAAGTACGCACAATGTGACCCAATTCACCTTCTCGGATCATTAAGGCTTGTATTTGAACCCAATTGACTTCTGGGATCAACAAGTCTTCCAATTGACCCAATTCGGCTTCTCGGACCAACAAGTATCCATAACTTGATCCGTTTATTATACCAAGTCACCAAGTAAGCACAATGTGACCCAATTCGCCTTCTCGGATCAACAACCACCAACAATTTGACTCCGTTCGACTTCACGAATCATTAAGGCTTGTATTTGAACCCAATTGACTTCTCGAATCAACAAGTCTTCCATTTGACTTAATTGGGGTTCTCGGATCAACAAGTATCCATAACTTGATCCGTTTGTTTTACCAAGTCACCAAGTACGCACAATGTGACCCAATTCGCCTTCTCGAATCAACAAGCACCGACTGTTTGACTCCGTTCGACTTCACGAATCATTAAGGCTTGTATTTGAACCCAATTGACTTCTCGGATCAACAAGTCTTCCATTTGACTTAATTGGGCTTCTCGGATCAACAAGTATCCATAACTTGATTCATTTGTTTTATAAAGTCACCAAGTACGCACGATGTGACCCAATTCGCCTTCTCGGATCAACAAGCACCCACAATTTGACTCCATTCGACTTCACGAATCATTAAAGCTTGTATTTGAACCTAATTGACTTCTCGGATCAACAAGTCTTTCAATTGACCTAATTCGGCTCCTCGGATTAACAAGTATCCATAACTTGATCCGTTTGTTTTACCAAGTCACCAAGTACGCACAATGTGACCCAATTCGCCTTCTCGGATCAACAAGCACCAACTACTTGACTCTGTTCGACTTCACGAATCATTAAGGCTTGTATTTGAACCCAATTGACTTCTCGGATCAACAAGACTTCCATTAGACTTAATTGGGCTTCTCGGATCAACAAGTATCCATAACTTGATTCGTTTGTCTTATAAAGTCACCAAGTACGCACAATGTGACACAATTCGCCTTCTCGGATCGACAAGCACCAACAATTTGACTCCGTTCGACTTCACGAATCAATAAGGCTTGTATTTGAACCCAATTGACTTCTCGGATCAACAAGTCTTTCAATTGACCCAATTCGGCTCCTCGGATTAACAAGTATCCATAACTTGATCCGTTTGTTTTACCAAGTCACCAAGTACGCACAATGTGACCCAATTCGCCTTCTCGGATCAACAAGCACCAACTAATTGACTCCATTCGATTTCACGAATCATTAAGGCTTGTATTTGAACCCAATTGACTTCTCGGATCAACAAGTCTTTCAATTGACCCTATTCGGCTTCTCGGATCAACAAGTATCCATAACTTGATCCATTTGTTTTACCAAGTCACCAAGTACGCACAATGTGACCCAATTCGCCTTCTCGGATCATTAAGGCTTGTATTTGAACCCAATTGACTTCTCGGATCAACAAGTCTTCCATTTGACTTAATTGGGCTTCTCGTATCAACAAGTATCCATAACTTGATCCGTTTATTATACCAAGTCACCAAGTACGCACAATGTGACCCAATTCGCCTTCTCGGATCATTAAGGCTTGTATTTGAACCCAATTGACTTCTGGGATCAATAAGTCTTCCAATTGACCCAATTCGGCTTCTCGGACCAACAAGTATCCATAACTTGATCCGTTTGTTATACCAAGTCACCAAGTACGCACAATGTGACCCAATTCGCCTTCTCGGATCAACAAGCACCAACAATTTGACTCCGTTCGACTTCACGAATCATTAAGGCTTGTATTTGAACCCAATTGACTTCTCGGATCAACAAGTCTTCCATTCGACTTAATTGGGCTTCTCGTATCAACAAGTATCCATAACTTGATCCATTTGTTTTACCAAGTCACCAAGTACGCACAATGTGACCCAATTCGCCTTCTCGGATCGTTAAGGCTTGTACTTGAACCCAATTGACTTCTCGGATCAACAAGTCTTCCATTTGACTTAATTGGGCTTCTCGTATCGACAACTATCCATAACTTGATCCGTTTATTATACCAAGACACTAAGTACGCACAATGTGACCCAATTCGCCTTCTCGGATCATTAAGGCTTGTATTTGAACCCAATTGACTTCTGGGATCAACAAGTCTTCCAATTGACCCAATTCGGCTTCTCGGATCAACAAGTATCCATAACTTGATCCGTTTGTTATACCAAGTTACCAAGTACGCACAATGTGACCCAATTCGCCTTCTCGGAGCAACAAGCACCAACAATTTGACTCCGTTCGACTTCACGAATCATTAAGGCTTGTATTTGAACCCAATTGACTTCTCGAATCAACAAGTCTTCCATTTGACTTAATTGGGCTTCTCGGATCAACAAGTATCCATAACTTGATCCGTTTGTTTTACCAAGTCACCAAGTACGCACAATGTGACCCAATTCGCCTTCTCGGATCAACAAGCACCGGCTATTTGACTCCATTCGACTTCACGAATCATTAAGGCTTGTATTTGAACCAAATTGACTCCTCGATTCAACGAGTCTTTCAATTAACCCAATTCGGCTTCTCGGATCAACAAGTATCCATAACTTGATCCATTTGTTTTACCAAGTCACCAAGTACGCACAATGTGACCCAATTCGCCTTCTCGGATCAACAAGCACCAACTACTTGACTCTGTTCGACTTCACGAATCATTAAGGCTTGTATTTGAACCCATTTGATTTCTCGGATCAACAAGTCTTCCATTTGACTTAATTGGGCTTCTCGGATCAACAAGTATCCATAACTTGATTCGTTTGTTTTATAAAGTCACCAAGTACGCACAATGTGACACAATTCGCCTTCTCGGATCGACAAGCACCAACAATTTGACTCCGTTCGACCTCACGAATCTTTAAGGCTTGTATTTGAACCCAATTGACTTCTGGGATCAACAAGTCTTTCAATTGACCCAATTCGGCTCCTCGGATTAACAAGTATCCATAACTTGATCTGTTTGTTTTACCATGTCACCAAGTGCGCACAATGTGACCCCATTCGCCTTCTCGGATCAACAAGCACCAACTAAAGTCTTTCAATTGACCCAATTCGGCTTCTCGGATCAACAAGTATCCATAACTTGATCTGTTCCTAGGCGTCTCACTAGTGTTGCACGCCCGGCAGTTCTATCGCCCCTGGACGGAACCTCCACGGCACTCATTGCTCTGCCGCCTTCAGCTGGTGTTGCTTGTTCCAGCATAGCATTCCCTGTTCTACATGTCGTTTGCACTCCGGAAGCTCTTCCCGGACCATAGATCTCACTCCCTTCTATGAGTGTTTGGCCTCGCACTCACGGCGCTTGGTTCCCTTCAGTGGTTACTCCCCCACTTTTAGCGTCTTATATCTGTTAGACTTTTTAGTCTACTACCGGCTTGTGGTAGTTTCGATATTGGACTTTGTTATACGCACTGCGCGGCGTTTCTCGGCTATTATATTAGCCTGCACATAGAGCGTTTGGGTTTTGCTACTTCTTTTTTGTACACACTTTATTTTCATTTTATTTATACAAGCAACTATTTAACTTCACGAATCATTAAGGCTTGTATTTGAACCCAATTGACTTCTCGGATCAACAAGTGTTTCAATTGACCCAATTCGGCTTCTCGGATCAATAAGTATCCATAACTTGATCTGTTTGTTTTACCAAGTCACCAAGTACGCACAATGTGACCCATTTCGCCTTCTCGGATCAACAAGCACCAACTAATTGACTCCGTTCGATTTCACGAATCATTAAGACTTGTATTTGAACCCAATTAACTTCTCGGATCAACAAGTCTTTCAATTGACCCAATTCGGCTCCTCGGATTAACAAGTATCCATAACTTGATCCATTTGTTTTACCAAGTCACCAAGTACGCACAATGTGACCCAAATCGCCTTCTCGGATCGTTAAGGCTTGTATTTGAACCCAATTGACTTCTCGGATCAACAAGTCTTCCATTTGACTTAATTGGGCTTCTCGTATCAACAAGTATCCATAACTTGATCCGTTTATTATACCAAGTCACCAAGTACGCACAATGTGACCCAATTCGCCTTCTCGGATCATTAAGGCTTGTATTTGAACCCAATTGACTTCTGGGATCAACAAGTCTTCCAATTGACCCAATTCGGCTTCTCGGACCAACAAGTATCCATAACTTGATCCGTTTGTTATACCAAGTCACCAAGTAAGCACAATGTGACCCAATTCGCCTTCTCGGATCAACAAGCACCAACAATTTGACTCCGTTCGACTTCACGAATCATTAAGGCTTGTATTTGAACCCAATTGACTTCTCGAATCAACAAGTCTTCCATTTGACTTAATTGGGGTTCTCGGATCAACAAGTATCCATAACTTGATCCGTTTGTTTTACCAAGTCACCAAGTACGCACAATGTGACCCAATTCGCCTTCTCGGATCAACAAGCACCGACTATTTGACTCCGTTCGACTTCACGAATCATTAAGGCTTGTATTTGAACCCAATTGACTTCTCGGATCAACAAGTCTTCCATTTGACTTAATTGGGCTTCTCGGATCAACAAGTATCCATAACTTGATTCATTTGTTTTATAAAGTCACCAAGTACGCACGATGTGACCCAATTCGCCTTCTCGGATCAACAAGCACCCACAATTTGACTCCATTCGACTTCACGAATCATTAAGGCTTGTATTTGAACCTAATTGACTTCTCGGATCAACAAGTCTTTCAATTGACCTAATTCTGCTCCTCGGATTAACAAGTATCCATAACTTGATCCGTTTGTTTTACCAAGTCACCAAGTACGCACAATGTGACCCAACCTTCTCGGATCAACAAGCACCAACTACTTGACTCTGTTCGACTTCACGAATCATTAAGGCTTGTATTTGAACCCAATTGACTTCTCGGATCATCAAGACTTCCATTTGACTTAATTGGGCTTCTCGGATCAACAAGTATCCATAACTTGATTCGTTTGTCTTATAAAGTCACCAAGTACGCACAAAGTGACACAATTCGCCTTCTCGGATCGACAAGCACCAACAATTTGACTCCGTTCGACTTCACGAATCTTTAAGGCTTGTATTTGAACCCAATTGACTTCTTGGATCAACAAGTCTTTCAATTGACCCAATTCGGCTCCTCGGATTAACAAGTATCCATAACTTAATCTGTTTGTTTTACAAAGTCACCAAGTACGCACAATGTGACCCAATTCGCCTTCTCGGATCACCAAGCACCAACTAAAGTCTTTCAATTGACCCAATTCGGCTTCTCGGATCAACAAGTATCCATAACTTGATCTGTTCCTAGGCGTCTCACTAGTGTTGCACGCCCGGCAGTTCTATCGCCCCTGGACGGAACCTCCACGACACTCATTGCTCTGCCGCCTTCAGCTGGTGTTGCTTGTTCCAGCATAGCATTTCCTATTCTACATGTCGTTTGCACTCCGGAAGCTCTTCCCGGACCATAGATCTCACTCCCTTCTATGAGGGTTTGGCCTCGCACTCACGGCGCTTGGTTCCCTTCAGTGGTTACTCCCCCACTTTTAGCGTCTTAGATCTGTTAGACTTTTTAGTCTACTACCGGCTTGTGGTAGTTTCGATATTGGACTTTGTTATAAGCACTGCGCGGCGTTTCTCGGCTATTATATTAGCCTGCACATAGAGCGTTTGGGTTTTGCTACTTCTTTTTTGTACACACTTTATTTTCATTTTATTTATACAAGCAACTATTTAACTTCACGAATCATTAAGGCTTGTATTTGAACCCAATTGACTTCTAGGATCAACAAGTATTTCAATTGACCCAATTCGGCTTCTCGGATCAATAAGTATCCATAACTTGATCTGTTTGTTTTACCAAGTCACCAAGTACGCACAATGTGACCCATTTCGCCTTCTTGGATCAACAAGCACCAACTAATTGACTCCGTTCGATTTCACGAATCATTAAGGCTTGTATTTGAACCCAATTGACTTCTCGGATCAACAAGTCTTTCAATTAACCCAATTCGGCTCCTCGGATTAACAAGTATCCATAACTTGATCCATTTGTTTTACCATGTCACCAAGTACGCACAATGTGACCCAAATCGCCTTCTCAGATCATTAAGGCTTGTATTTGAACCCAATTGACTTCTCGGATCAACAAGTCTTCCATTTGACTTAATTGGGCTTCTCGTATCAACAAGTATCCATAACTTGATCCGTTTATTATACCAAGTCACCAAGTACGCACAATGTGACCCAATTCGCCTTCTCGGATCATTAAGGCTTGTATGTGAACCCAATTGACTTCTGGGATCAACAAGTCTTGCAATTGACCCAATTCGGCTTCTCGGACCAACAAGTATCCATAACTTGATCCGTTTGTTATACCAAGTCACCAAGTAAGCACAATGTGACCTAATTCGCCTTCTCGGATCAACAAGCACCAACAATTTGACTCCGTTCGACTTCACGAATCATTAAGGCTTGTATTTGAACCCAATTGACTTCTCGAATCAACAAGTCTTCCATTTGACTTAATTGGGGTTCTCGGATCAACAAGTATCCATAACTTGACCCGTTTGTTTTACCAAGTCACCAAGTACGCAAAATGTGACCCAATTCGCCTTCTCGGATCAACAAGCACCGACTATTTGACTCCGTTCGACTTCACGAATCATTAAGGCTTGTATTTGAACCCAATTGACTTCTCGGATCAACAAGTCTTCCATTTGACTTAATTGGGCTTCTCGGATCAACAAGTATCCATAACTTGATTCATTTGTTTTATAAAGTCACCAAGTACGCACGATGTGACCCAATTCGCCTTCTCGGATCAACAAGCACCCACAATTTGACTCCATTCGACTTCACGAATCATTAAGGCTTGTATTTGAACCTAATTGACTTCTCGGATCAACAAGTCTTTCAATTGACCTAATTCGGCTCCTCGGATTAACAAGTATCCATAACTTGATCCGTTTGTTTTACCAAGTCACCAAGTACGCACAATGTGACCCAATTCGCCTTCTCGGATCAACAAGCACCAACTACTTGACTCTGTTCGACTTCACGAATCATTAAGGCTTGTATTTGAACCCAATTGACTTCTCGGATCAACAAGACTTCCATTTGACTTAATTGGGCTTCTCGGATCAACAAGTATCCATAACTTGATTCGTTTGTCTTATAAAGTCACCAAGTACGCACAATGTGACACAATTCGCCTTCTCAGATCGACAAGCACCAACAATTTGACTCCGTTCGACTTCACGAATCTTTAAGGCTTGTATTTGAACCCAATTGACTTCTCGGATCAACAAGTCTTTCAATTGACCCAATTCGGCTCCTCGGATTAACAAGTATCCATAACTTAATCTGTTTGTTTTACAAAGTCACCAAGTACGCACAATGTGACCCAATTCGCCTTCTCGGATCACCAAGCACCAATTAAAGTCTTTCAATTGACCCAATTCGGCTTCTCGGATCAACAAGTATCCATAACTTGATCTGTTCATAGGCGTCTCACTAGTGTTGCACGCCCGGCAGTTCTATCGCCCCTGGACGGAACCTCCACGGCACTCATTGCTCTGCCGCCTTCAGCTGGTGTTGCTTGTTCCAGCATAGCATTCCCTGCTCTACATGTCGTTTGCACTCGGGAAGCTCATCCCGGACCACAGATCTCACTCCCTTCTATGAGTGTTTGGCCTCGCACTCACGGCGCTTGGTTCCCTTCAGTGGTTACTCCCCCACTTTTAGCGTCTTAGATCTGTTAGACTTTTTAGTCTACTACCGGCTTGTGGTAGTTTCGATATTGGACTTTGTTATACACACTACGCAGCGTTTCTCGGCTATTGTATTAGCCTGCACATAGAGCATTTTGGGTTTTGCTACTTCTTTTTTGTACACACTTTATTTTCATTTTATTTATACAAGCAACTATTTAACTTCACGAATCATTAAGTCTTGTATTTGAATCCAATTGACTTCTCGGATCAACAAGTGTTTCAATTGACCCAATTCGGCTTCTCGGATCAATAAGTATCCATAACTTGATCTGTTTGTTTTACCAAGTCACCAAGTACGCACAATGTGACCCATTTCGCCTTCTTGGATCAACAAGCACCAACAATTTGAGTCCGTTCGATTTCACGAATCATTAAGGCTTGTATTTGAACCTAATTGACTTCTCGGATCAACAAGTCTTTCAATTGACCCAATTCGGCTCCTCGGATTAACAAGTATCCATAACTTGATCCATTTGTTTTACCAAGTCACCAAGTACGCACAATGTGATCCAAATCGCCTTCTCGGATCATTAAGGCTTGTATTTGAACCCAATTGACTTCTCGGATCAACAAGTCTTCCATTTGACTTAATTGGGCTTCTCGTATCAACAAGTATCCATAACTTGATCCGTTTATTATACCAAGTCACCAAGTACGCACAATGTGACCCAATTCGCCTTCTCGGATCATTAAGGCTTGTATTTGAACCCAATTGACTTCTGGGATCAACAAGTCTTGCAATTGACCCAATTCGGCTTGTCGGACCAACAAGTATCCATAACTTGATCCGTTTGTTATACCAAGTCATCAAGTATGCACAATGTGACCCAATTCGCCTTCTCGGATCAACAAGCACCAACAATTTGACTCCGTTCGACTTCACGAATCATTAAGGCTTGTATTTGAACCCAATTGACTTCTGGGATCAACAAGTCTTCCAATTGACCCAATTCGGCTTCTCGGATCAACAAGTATCCATAACTTGATCCGTTTGTTATACCAAGTCACCAAGTAAGCACAATGTGACCCAATTCGCCTTCTCGGATCAACAAGCACCAACAATTTGACTCTGTTCGACTTCACGAATCATTAAGGCTTGTATTTGAACCCAATTGACTTCTCGGATCAACAAGTCTTTCAATTGACCTAATTCGGCTCCTCGGATTAACAAGTATCCATAACTTGATCCGTTTGTTTTACCAAGTCACCAAGTACGCACAATGTGACCCAATTCGCCTTCTCGGATCAACAAGCACCAACTACTTGACTCTGTTCGACTTCACAAATCATTAAGGCTTGTATTTGAACCCAATTGACTTCTCGGATCAACAAGACTTCCATTTGACTTAATTGGGCTTCTCGGATCAACAAGTATCCATAACTTGATTCGTTTATCTTATAAAGTCACCAAGTACGCACAATGTGACACAATTCGCCTTCTCGGATCGACAAGCACCAACAATTTGACTCCGTTCGACTTCACGAATCTTTAAGGCTTGTATTTGAACCCAATTGACTTCTCGGATCAACAAGTCTTTCAATTGACCCAATTCGGCTCCTCGGATTAACAAGTATCCATAACTTAATCTGTTTGTTTTACAAAGTCACCAAGTACGCACAATGTGACACAATTCGCCTTCTCGGATCACCAAGCACCAACTAAAGTCTTTCAATTGACCCAATTCGGCTTCTCGGATCAACAAGTATCCATAACTTGATCTGTTCCTAGGCGTCTCACTAGTGTTGCACGCCCGGCAGTTCTATCGCCCCTGGACGGAACCTCCACGGCACTCATTGCTCTGCCGCCTTCAGCTGGTGTTGCTTGTTCCAGCATAGCATTCGCTGCTCTACATGTCGTTTGCACTCCGGAAGCTATTCCCGGACCACAGATCTCACTCCCTTCTATGAGTGTTTGGCCTCGCACTCACGGCGCTTGGTTTCCTTCAGTGGTTACTCCCCCACTTTTAGCGTCTTAGATCTGTTAGATTTTTTAGTCTACTACCGGCTTGTGGTAGTTTCGATATTGGACTTTGTTATACACACTGCGCAGCGTTTCTCGGCTATTGTATTAGCCTGCACATAGAGCATTTTGGGTTTTGCTACTTCTTTTTTGTACACACTTTATTTTCATTTTATTTATACAAGCAACTATTTAACTTCACGAATCATTAAGTCTTGTATTTGAACCCAATTGACTTCTCGGATCAACAAGTGTTTCAATTGACCCAATTCGGCTTCTCGGATCAATAAGTATCCATAACTTGATCTGTTTGTTTTACCAAGTCACCAAGTACGCACAATGTGACCCATTTCGCCTTCTTGGATCAACAAGCACCAACTAATTGACTCCGTTCGATTTCACGAATCATTAAGGCTTGTATTTGAACCTAATTGACTTCTCGGATCAACAAGTCTTTCAATTGACCCAATTCGGCTCCTCGGATTAACAAGTATCCATAACTTGATCCATTTGTTTTACCAAGTCACCAAGTACGCAAAATGTGATCCAAATCGCCTTCTCGGATCATTAAGGCTTGTATTTGAACCCAATTGACTTCTCGGATCAACAAGTCTTCCATTTGACTTAATTGGGCTTCTCGTATCAACAAGTATCCATAACTTGATCCGTTTATTATACCAAGTCTCCAAGTACGCACAATGTGACCCAATTCGCCTTCTCGGATCATTAAGGCTTGTATTTGAACCCAATTGACTTCTGGGATCAACAAGTCTTCCAATTGACCCAATTCGGCTTCTCGGACCAACAAGTATCCATAACTTGATCCGTTTGTTATACCAAGTCATCAAGTATGCACAATGTGACCCACTTCGCCTTCTCGGATCAACAAGCACCAACAATTTGACTCCGTTCGACTTCACGAATCATTAAGGCTTGTATTTGAACCCAATTGACTTCTCGGATCATCAAGTCTTCCATTCGACTTAATTGGGCTTCTCGGATCAACAAGTATCCATAACTTGATCCATTTGTTTTACCAAGTCACCAAGTACGCACAATGTGACCCAATTCGCCTTCTCGGATCATTAAGGCTTGTATTTGAACCCAATTGACTTCTCGGATCAACAAGTCTTCCATTTGACTTAATTGGGCTTCTCGTACCGACAAGTATCCATAACTTGATCCGTTTATTATACCAAGTCACCAAGTACGCACAATGTGACCCGATTCGCCTTCTCGGATCATTAAGGCTTGTATTTGAACCCAATTGACTTCTGGGATCAACAAGTCTTCCAATTGACCCAATTCGGCTTCTCGGATCAACAAGTATCCATAACTTGATCCGTTTGTTATACCAAGTCACCAAGTAAGCACAATGTGACCCAATTCGCCTTCTCGGATCAACAAGCACCAACAATTTGACTCCGTTCGACTTCACGAATCATTAAGGCTTGTATTTGAACCCAATTGACTTCTCGGATCAACAAGTCTTTCAATTGACCCAATTCGGCTCCTCGGATTAACAAGTATCCATAACTTGATCCATTTGTTTTACCAAGTCACCAAGTACGCACAATGTGATCCAAATCGCCTTCTCGGATCATTAAGGCTTGTGGTAGTTTCGAATTGACTTCTCGGATCAACAAGACTTCTCGGATCAACAAGACTTCTCGGATCATTAAGGCTTGTGGTAGTTTCCATTTGTCTTATAAAGTCACCAAGTACGCACAATGTGACACAATTCGCCTTCTCGGATCGACAAGCACCAACAATTTGACTCCGTTCGACTTCACGAATCTTTAGACTTTTAGCGTCTTAGATCTGTTAGACTTTTTAGTCTACTACCGGCTTGTGGTAGTTTCGATATTGGACTTTGTTATACACACTGCGCAGCGTTTCTCGGCTATTGTATTAGCCTGCACATAGAGCATTTTGGGTTTTGCTACTTCTTTTTTGTACACACTTTATTTTCATTTTATTTATACAAGCAACTATTTAACTTCACGAATCATTAAGGCTTGTATTTGAACCCAATTGACTTCTCGGATCAACAAGTGTTTCAATTGACCCAATTCGGCTTCTCGGATCAATAAGTATCCATTACTTGATCTGTTTGTTTTACCAAGTCACCAAGTACGCACAATGTGACCCATTTCGCCTTCTTGGATCAACAAGCACCAACTAATTGACTCCGTTCGATTTCACGAATCATTAAGGCTTGTATTTGAACCTAATTGACTTCTCGGATCAACAAGTCTTTCAATTGACCCAATTCGGCTCCTCGGATTAACAAGTATCCATAACTTGATCCATTTGTTTTACCAAGTCACCAAGTACGCAAAATGTGATCCAAATCGCCTTCTCGGATCATTAAGGCTTGTATTTGAACCCAATTGACTTCTCGGATCAACAAGTCTTCCATTTGACTTAATTGGGCTTCTCGTATCAACAAGTATCCATAACTTGATCCGTTTATTATACCAAGTCTCCAAGTACGCACAATGTGACCCAATTCGCCTTCTCGGATCATTAAGGCTTGTATTTGAACCCAATTGACTTCTGGGATCAACAAGTCTTCCAATTGACCCAATTCGGCTTCTCGGACCAACAAGTATCCATAACTTGATCCGTTTGTTATACCAAGTCATCAAGTATGCACAATGTGACCCACTTCGCCTTCTCGGATCAACAAGCACCAACAATTTGACTCCGTTCGACTTCACGAATCATTAAGGCTTGTATTTGAACCCAATTGACTTCTCGGATCATCAAGTCTTCCATTCGACTTAATTGGGCTTCTCGGATCAACAAGTATCCATAACTTGATCCATTTGTTTTACCAAGTCACCAAGTACGCACAATGTGACCCAATTCGCCTTCTCGGATCATTAAGGCTTGTATTTGAACCCAATTGACTTCTCGGATCAACAAGTCTTCCATTTGACTTAATTGGGCTTCTCGTACCGACAAGTATCCATAACTTGATCCGTTTATTATACCAAGTCACCAAGTACGCACAATGTGACCCGATTCGCCTTCTCGGATCATTAAGGCTTGTATTTGAACCCAATTGACTTCTGGGATCAACAAGTCTTCCAATTGACCCAATTCGGCTTCTCGGATCAACAAGTATCCATAACTTGATCCGTTTGTTATACCAAGTCACCAAGTAAGCACAATGTGACCCAATTCGCCTTCTCGGATCAACAAGCACCAACAATTTGACTCCGTTCGACTTCACGAATCATTAAGGCTTGTATTTGAACCCAATTGACTTCTCGGATCAACAAGTCTTTCAATTGACCCAATTCGGCTCCTCGGATTAACAAGTATCCATAACTTGATCCATTTGTTTTACCAAGTCACCAAGTACGCACAATGTGATCCAAATCGCCTTCTCGGATCATTAAGGCTTGTGGTAGTTTCGAATTGACTTCTCGGATCAACAAGACTTCTCGGATCAACAAGACTTCTCGGATCATTAAGGCTTGTGGTAGTTTCCATTTGTCTTATAAAGTCACCAAGTACGCACAATGTGACACAATTCGCCTTCTCGGATCGACAAGCACCAACAATTTGACTCCGTTCGACTTCACGAATCTTTAGACTTTTAGCGTCTTAGATCTGTTAGACTTTTTAGTCTACTACCGGCTTGTGGTAGTTTCGATATTGGACTTTGTTATACACACTGCGCAGCGTTTCTCGGCTATTGTATTAGCCTGCACATAGAGCATTTTGGGTTTTGCTACTTCTTTTTTGTACACACTTTATTTTCATTTTATTTATACAAGCAACTATTTAACTTCACGAATCATTAAGGCTTGTATTTGAACCCAATTGACTTCTCGGATCAACAAGTGTTTCAATTGACCCAATTCGGCTTCTCGGATCAATAAGTATCCATTACTTGATCTGTTTGTTTTACCAAGTCACCAAGTACGCACAATGTGACCCATTTCGCCTTCTTGGATCAACAAGCACCAACTAATTGACTCCGTTCGATTTCACGAATCATTAAGGCTTGTATTTGAACCTAATTGACTTCTCGGATCAACAAGTCTTTCAATTGACCCAATTCGGCTCCTCGGATTAACAAGTATCCATAACTTGATCCATTTGTTTTACCAAGTCACCAAGTACGCACAATGTGATCCAAATCGCCTTCTCGGATCATTAAGGCTTGTATTTGAACCCAATTGACTTCTCGGATCAACAAGACTTCCATTTGACTTAATTGGGCTTCTCGGATCAACAAGTATCCATAACTTGATTCGTTTGTCTTATAAAGTCACCAAGTACGCACAATGTGACACAATTCGCCTTCTCGGATCGACAAGCACCAACAATTTGACTCCGTTCGACTTCACGAATCTTTAAGGCTTGTATTTGAACCCAATTGACTTCTCGGATCAACAAGTCTTTCAATTGACCCAATTCGGCTCCTCGGATTAACAAGTATCCATAACTTAATCTGTTTGTTTTACAAAGTCACCAAGTACGCACAATGTGACCCAATTCGCCTCTCGGATCACCAAGCACCAACTAAAGTCTTTCAATTGACCCAATTCGGCTTCTCGGATCAACAAGTATCCATAACTTGATCTGTTCCTAGGCGTCTCACTAGTGTTGCACGCCCGGCAGTTCTATCGCCCCTGGACGGAACCTCCACGGCACTCATTGCTCTGCCGCCTTCAGCTGGTGTTGCTTGTTCCAGCATAGCATTCCCTGCTCTACATGTCGTTTGCACTCCGGAAGCTCTTCCCGGACCACAGATCTCACTCCCTTCTATGAGTGTTTGGCCTCGCACTCACGGCGCTTGGTTCCCTTCAGTGGTTACTCCCCCACTTTTAGCGTCTTAGATCTGTTAGACTTTCTAGTCTACTACCGGCTTGTGGTAGTTTCGATATTGGACTTTGTTATACACACTGCGCAGCGTTTCTCGGCTATTGTATTAGCCTGCACATAGAGCATTTGGGTTTTGCTACTTCTTTTTTGTACACACTTTATTTTCATTTTATTTATACAAGCAACTATTTAACTTCACGAATCATTAAGGCTTGTATTTGAACCCAATTGACTTCTCGGATCAACAAGTGTTTCAATTGACCCAATTCGGCTTCTCGGATCAATAAGTATCCATAACTTGATCTGTTTGTTTTACCAAGTCACCAAGTACGCACAATGTGACCCATTTCGCCTTCTTGGATCAACAAGCACCAACTAATTGACTCCGTTCGATTTCACGAATCATTAAGGCTTGTATTTGAACCTAATTGACTTCTCGGATCAACAAGTCTTTCAATTGACCCAATTCGGCTCCTCGGATTAACAAGTATCCATAACTTGATCCATTTGTTTTACCAAGTCACCAAGTACGCACAATGTGATCCAAATCGCCTTCTCGGATCATTAAGGCTTGTATTTGAACCCAATTGACTTCTCGGATCAACAAGTCTTCCATTTGACTTAATTGGGCTTCTCGTATCAACAAGTATCCATAACTTGATCCGTTTATTATACCAAGTCACCAAGTACGCACAATGTGACCCAATTCGCCTTCTCGGATCATTAAGGCTTGTATTTGAACCCAATTGACTTCTGGGATCAACAAGTCTTCCAATTGACCCAATTCGGCTTCTCGGACCAACAAGTATCCATAACTTGATCCGTTTGTTATACCAAGTCATCAAGTATGCACAATGTGACCCAATTCGCCTTCTCGGATCAACAAGCACCAACAATTTGACTCCGTTCGACTTCACGAATCATTAAGGCTTGTATTTGAACCCAATTGACTTCTCGGATCAACAAGTTTTCCATTCGACTTAATTGGGCTTCTCGGATCAAGAAGTATCCATAACTTGATCCATTTGTTTTACCAAGTCACCAAGTACGCACAATGTGACCCAATTCGCCTTCTCGGATCATTAAGGCTTGTATTTGAACCCAATTGACTTCTCGGATCAACAAGTCTTCCATTTGACTTAATTGGGCTTCTCGTACCGACAAGTATCCATAACTTGATCCGTTTATTATACCAAGTCACCAAGTACGCACAATGTGACCCGATTCGCCTTCTCGGATCATTAAGGCTTGTATTTGAACCCAATTGACTTCTGGGATCAACAAGTCTTCCAATTGACCCAATTCGGCTTCTCGGATCAACAAGTATCCATAACTTAATCCGTTTGTTATACCAAGTCACCAAGTAAGCACAATGTGACCCAATTCGCCTTCTCGGATCAACAAGCACCAACAATTTGACTCCGTTCGACTTCACGAATCATTAAGGCTTGTATTTGAACCCAATTGACTTCTCGGATCAACAAGTCTTTCAATTGACCCAATTCGGCTCCTCGGATTAACAAGTATCCATAACTTGATCCATTTGTTTTACCAAGTCACCAAGTACGCACAATGTGATCCAAATCGCCTTCTCGGATCATTAAGGCTTGTGGTAGTTTCGAATTGACTTCTCGGATCAACAAGACTTCTCGGATCAACAAGACTTCTCGGATCATTAAGGCTTGTGGTAGTTTCCATTTGTCTTATAAAGTCACCAAGTACGCACAATGTGACACAATTCGCCTTCTCGGATCGACAAGCACCAACAATTTGACTCCGTTCGACTTCACGAATCTTTAGACTTTTAGCGTCTTAGATCTGTTAGACTTTTTAGTCTACTACCGGCTTGTGGTAGTTTCGATATTGGACTTTGTTATACACACTGCGCAGCATTTCTCGGCTATTGTATTAGCCTGCACATAGAGCATTTTGGGTTTTGCTACTTCTTTTTTGTACACACTTTATTTTCATTTTATTTATACAAGCAACTATTTAGCTTCACGAATCATTAAGGCTTGTATTTGAACCCAATTGACTTCTCGGATCAACAAGTGTTTCAATTGACCCAATTCGGCTTCTCGGATCAATAAGTATCCATTACTTGATCTGTTTGTTTTACCAAGTCACCAAGTACGCACAATGTGACCCATTTCGCCTTCTTGGATCAACAAGCACCAACTAATTGACTCCGTTCGATTTCACGAATCATTAAGGCTTGTATTTGAACCTAATTGACTTCTCGGATCAACAAGTCTTTCAATTGACCCAATTCGGCTCCTCGGATTAACAAGTATCCATAACTTGATCCATTTGTTTTACCAAGTCACCAAGTACGCACAATGTGATCCAAATCGCCTTCTCGGATCATTAAGGCTTGTATTTGAACCCAATTGACTTCTCGGATCAACAAGACTTCCATTTGACTTAATTGGGCTTCTCGGATCAACAAGTATCCATAACTTGATTCGTTTGTCTTATAAAGTCACCAAGTACGCACAATGTGACACAATTCGCCTTCTCGGATCGACAAGCACCAACAATTTGACTCCGTTCGACTTCACGAATCATTAAGGCTTGTATTTGAACCCAATTGACTTCTCGGATCAACAAGACTTCCATTTGACTTAATTGGGCTTCTCGGATCCACAAGTATCCATAACTTGATTCGTTTGTCTTATAAAGTCACCAAGTACGCACAATGTGACACAATTCGCCTTCTCGGATCGACAAGCACCAACAATTTGACTCCGTTCGACTTCACGAATCTTTAAGGCTTGTATTTGAACCCAATTGACTTCTCGGATCAACAAGTCTTTCAATTGACCTAATTCGGCTCCTCGGATTAACAAGTATCCATAACTTGATCCGTTTGTTTTACCAAGTCACCAAGTACGCACAATGTGACCCAATTCGCCTTCTCGGATCAACAAGCACCAACTACTTGACTCTGCTCGACTTCACGAATCATTAAGGCTTGTATTTGAACCCAATTGACTTCTCGGATCAACAAGACTTCCATTTGACTTAATTGGGCTTCTCGGATCAACAAGTATCCATAACTTGATTCGTTTGTCTTATAAAGTCACCAAGTACGCACAATGTGACACAATTCGCCTTCTCGGATCGACAAGCACCAACAATTTGACTCCGTTCGACTTCACGAATCTTTAAGGCTTGTATTTGAACCCAATTGACTTCTCGGATCAACAAGTCTTTCAATTGACCCAATTCGGCTCCTCGGATTAACAAGTATCCATAACTTAATCTGTTTGTTTTACAAAGTCACCAAGTACGCACAATGTGACCCAATTCGCCTCTCGGATCACCAAGCACCAACTAAAGTCTTTCAATTGACCCAATTCGGCTTCTCGGATCAACAAGTATCCATAACTTGATCTGTTCCTAGGCGTCTCACTAGTGTTGCACGCCCGGCAGTTCTATCGCCCCTGGACGGAACCTCCACGGCACTCATTGCTCTGCCGCCTTCAGCTGGTGTTGCTTGTTCCAGCATAGCATTCCCTGCTCTACATGTCGTTTGCACTCCGGAAGCTCTTCCCGGACCACAGATCTCACTCCCTTCTATGAGTGTTTGGCCTCGCACTCACGGCGCTTGGTTCCCTTCAGTGGTTACTCCCCCACTTTTAGCGTCTTAGATCTGTTAGACTTTCTAGTCTACTACCGGCTTGTGGTAGTTTCGATATTGGACTTTGTTATACACACTGCGCAGCGTTTCTCGGCTATTGTATTAGCCTGCACATAGAGCATTTTGGGTTTTGCTACTTCTTTTTTGTACACACTTTATTTTCATTTTATTTATACAAGCAACTATTTAACTTCACGAATCATTAAGGCTTGTATTTGAACCCAATTGACTTCTCGGATCAACAAGTGTTTCAATTGACCCAATTCGGCTTCTCGGATCAATAAGTATCCATAACTTGATCTGTTTGTTTTACCAAGTCACCAAGTACGCACAATGTGACCCATTTCGCCTTCTTGGATCAACAAGCACCAACTAATTGACTCCGTTCGATTTCACGAATCATTAAGGCTTGTATTTGAACCTAATTGACTTCTCGGATCAACAAGTCTTTCAATTGACCCAATTCGGCTCCTCGGATTAACAAGTATCCATAACTTGATCCATTTGTTTTACCAAGTCACCAAGTACGCACAATGTGATCCAAATCGCCTTCTCGGATCATTAAGGCTTGTATTTGAACCCAATTGACTTCTCGGATCAACAAGTCTTCCATTTGACTTAATTGGGCTTCTCGTATCAACAAGTATCCATAACTTGATCCGTTTATTATACCAAGTCTCCAAGTACGCACAATGTGACCCAATTCGCCTTCTCGGATCATTAAGGCTTGTATTTGAACCCAATTGACTTCTGGGATCAACAAGTCTTCCAATTGACCCAATTCGGCTTCTCGGACCAACAAGTATCCATAACTTGATCCGTTTGTTATACCAAGTCATCAAGTATGCACAATGTGACCCACTTCGCCTTCTCGGATCAACAAGCACCAACAATTTGACTCCGTTCGACTTCACGAATCATTAAGGCTTGTATTTGAACCCAATTGACTTCTCGGATCATCAAGTCTTCCATTCGACTTAATTGGGCTTCTCGGATCAACAAGTATCCATAACTTGATCCATTTGTTTTACCAAGTCACCAAGTACGCACAATGTGACCCAATTCGCCTTCTCGGATCATTAAGGCTTGTATTTGAACCCAATTGACTTCTCGGATCAACAAGTCTTCCATTTGACTTAATTGGGCTTCTCGTACCGACAAGTATCCATAACTTGATCCGTTTATTATACCAAGTCACCAAGTACGCACAATGTGACCCGATTCGCCTTCTCGGATCATTAAGGCTTGTATTTGAACCCAATTGACTTCTGGGATCAACAAGTCTTCCAATTGACCCAATTCGGCTTCTCGGATCAACAAGTATCCATAACTTGATCCGTTTGTTATACCAAGTCACCAAGTAAGCACAATGTGACCCAATTCGCCTTCTCGGATCAACAAGCACCAACAATTTGACTCCGTTCGACTTCACGAATCATTAAGGCTTGTATTTGAACCCAATTGACTTCTCGGATCAACAAGTCTTTCAATTGACCCAATTCGGCTCCTCGGATTAACAAGTATCCATAACTTGATCCATTTGTTTTACCAAGTCACCAAGTACGCACAATGTGATCCAAATCGCCTTCTCGGATCATTAAGGCTTGTGGTAGTTTCGAATTGACTTCTCGGATCAACAAGACTTCTCGGATCAACAAGACTTCTCGGATCATTAAGGCTTGTGGTAGTTTCCATTTGTCTTATAAAGTCACCAAGTACGCACAATGTGACACAATTCGCCTTCTCGGATCGACAAGCACCAACAATTTGACTCCGTTCGACTTCACGAATCTTTAGACTTTTAGCGTCTTAGATCTGTTAGACTTTTTAGTCTACTACCGGCTTGTGGTAGTTTCGATATTGGACTTTGTTATACACACTGCGCAGCGTTTCTCGGCTATTGTATTAGCCTGCACATAGAGCATTTTGGGTTTTGCTACTTCTTTTTTGTACACACTTTATTTTCATTTTATTTATACAAGCAACTAT
This sequence comes from Ajuga chamaepitys, assembly GCA_958295605.1. NCBI lineage: Eukaryota > Viridiplantae > Streptophyta > Magnoliopsida > Lamiales > Lamiaceae > Ajuga > Ajuga chamaepitys. Next base: position 39,138,757 of record OY282495.1, read on the forward strand.
TTAACTTCACGAATCATTAAGGCTTGTATTTGAACCCAATTGACTTCTCGGATCAACAAGTGTTTCAATTGACCCAATTCGGCTTCTCGGATCAATAAGTATCCATTACTTGATCTGTTTGTTTTACCAAGTCACCAAGTACGCACAATGTGACCCATTTCGCCTTCTTGGATCAACAAGCACCAACTAATTGACTCCGTTCGATTTCACGAATCATTAAGGCTTGTATTTGAACCTAATTGACTTCTCGGATCAACAAGTCTTTCAATTGACCCAATTCGGCTCCTCGGATTAACAAGTATCCATAACTTGATCCATTTGTTTTACCAAGTCACCAAGTACGCACAATGTGATCCAAATCGCCTTCTCGGATCATTAAGGCTTGTATTTGAACCCAATTGACTTCTCGGATCAACAAGACTTCCATTTGACTTAATTGGGCTTCTCGGATCAACAAGTATCCATAACTTGATTCGTTTGTCTTATAAAGTCACCAAGTACGCACAATGTGACACAATTCGCCTTCTCGGATCGACAAGCACCAACAATTTGACTCCGTTCGACTTCACGAATCTTTAAGGCTTGTATTTGAACCCAATTGACTTCTCGGATCAACAAGTCTTTCAATTGACCCAATTCGGCTCCTCGGATTAACAAGTATCCATAACTTAATCTGTTTGTTTTACAAAGTCACCAAGTACGCACAATGTGACCCAATTCGCCTCTCGGATCACCAAGCACCAACTAAAGTCTTTCAATTGACCCAATTCGGCTTCTCGGATCAACAAGTATCCATAACTTGATCTGTTCCTAGGCGTCTCACTAGTGTTGCACGCCCGGCAGTTCTATCGCCCCTGGACGGAACCTCCACGGCACTCATTGCTCTGCCGCCTTCAGCTGGTGTTGCTTGTTCCAGCATAGCATTCCCTGCTCTACATGTCGTTTGCACTCCGGAAGCTCTTCCCGGACCACAGATCTCACTCCCTTCTATGAGTGTTTGGCCTCGCACTCACGGCGCTTGGTTCCCTTCAGTGGTTACTCCCCCACTTTTAGCGTCTTAGATCTGTTAGACTTTCTAGTCTACTACCGGCTTGTGGTAGTTTCGATATTGGACTTTGTTATACACACTGCGCAGCGTTTCTCGGCTATTGTATTAGCCTGCACATAGAGCATTTGGGTTTTGCTACTTCTTTTTTGTACACACTTTATTTTCATTTTATTTATACAAGCAACTATTTAACTTCACGAATCATTAAGGCTTGTATTTGAACCCAATTGACTTCTCGGATCAACAAGTGTTTCAATTGACCCAATTCGGCTTCTCGGATCAATAAGTATCCATAACTTGATCTGTTTGTTTTACCAAGTCACCAAGTACGCACAATGTGACCCATTTCGCCTTCTTGGATCAACAAGCACCAACTAATTGACTCCGTTCGATTTCACGAATCATTAAGGCTTGTATTTGAACCTAATTGACTTCTCGGATCAACAAGTCTTTCAATTGACCCAATTCGGCTCCTCGGATTAACAAGTATCCATAACTTGATCCATTTGTTTTACCAAGTCACCAAGTACGCACAATGTGATCCAAATCGCCTTCTCGGATCATTAAGGCTTGTATTTGAACCCAATTGACTTCTCGGATCAACAAGTCTTCCATTTGACTTAATTGGGCTTCTCGTATCAACAAGTATCCATAACTTGATCCGTTTATTATACCAAGTCACCAAGTACGCACAATGTGACCCAATTCGCCTTCTCGGATCATTAAGGCTTGTATTTGAACCCAATTGACTTCTGGGATCAACAAGTCTTCCAATTGACCCAATTCGGCTTCTCGGACCAACAAGTATCCATAACTTGATCCGTTTGTTATACCAAGTCATCAAGTATGCACAATGTGACCCAATTCGCCTTCTCGGATCAACAAGCACCAACAATTTGACTCCGTTCGACTTCACGAATCATTAAGGCTTGTATTTGAACCCAATTGACTTCTCGGATCAACAAGTTTTCCATTCGACTTAATTGGGCTTCTCGGATCAAGAAGTATCCATAACTTGATCCATTTGTTTTACCAAGTCACCAAGTACGCACAATGTGACCCAATTCGCCTTCTCGGATCATTAAGGCTTGTATTTGAACCCAATTGACTTCTCGGATCAACAAGTCTTCCATTTGACTTAATTGGGCTTCTCGTACCGACAAGTATCCATAACTTGATCCGTTTATTATACCAAGTCACCAAGTACGCACAATGTGACCCGATTCGCCTTCTCGGATCATTAAGGCTTGTATTTGAACCCAATTGACTTCTGGGATCAACAAGTCTTCCAATTGACCCAATTCGGCTTCTCGGATCAACAAGTATCCATAACTTAATCCGTTTGTTATACCAAGTCACCAAGTAAGCACAATGTGACCCAATTCGCCTTCTCGGATCAACAAGCACCAACAATTTGACTCCGTTCGACTTCACGAATCATTAAGGCTTGTATTTGAACCCAATTGACTTCTCGGATCAACAAGTCTTTCAATTGACCCAATTCGGCTCCTCGGATTAACAAGTATCCATAACTTGATCCATTTGTTTTACCAAGTCACCAAGTACGCACAATGTGATCCAAATCGCCTTCTCGGATCATTAAGGCTTGTGGTAGTTTCGAATTGACTTCTCGGATCAACAAGACTTCTCGGATCAACAAGACTTCTCGGATCATTAAGGCTTGTGGTAGTTTCCATTTGTCTTATAAAGTCACCAAGTACGCACAATGTGACACAATTCGCCTTCTCGGATCGACAAGCACCAACAATTTGACTCCGTTCGACTTCACGAATCTTTAGACTTTTAGCGTCTTAGATCTGTTAGACTTTTTAGTCTACTACCGGCTTGTGGTAGTTTCGATATTGGACTTTGTTATACACACTGCGCAGCATTTCTCGGCTATTGTATTAGCCTGCACATAGAGCATTTTGGGTTTTGCTACTTCTTTTTTGTACACACTTTATTTTCATTTTATTTATACAAGCAACTATTTAGCTTCACGAATCATTAAGGCTTGTATTTGAACCCAATTGACTTCTCGGATCAACAAGTGTTTCAATTGACCCAATTCGGCTTCTCGGATCAATAAGTATCCATTACTTGATCTGTTTGTTTTACCAAGTCACCAAGTACGCACAATGTGACCCATTTCGCCTTCTTGGATCAACAAGCACCAACTAATTGACTCCGTTCGATTTCACGAATCATTAAGGCTTGTATTTGAACCTAATTGACTTCTCGGATCAACAAGTCTTTCAATTGACCCAATTCGGCTCCTCGGATTAACAAGTATCCATAACTTGATCCATTTGTTTTACCAAGTCACCAAGTACGCACAATGTGATCCAAATCGCCTTCTCGGATCATTAAGGCTTGTATTTGAACCCAATTGACTTCTCGGATCAACAAGACTTCCATTTGACTTAATTGGGCTTCTCGGATCAACAAGTATCCATAACTTGATTCGTTTGTCTTATAAAGTCACCAAGTACGCACAATGTGACACAATTCGCCTTCTCGGATCGACAAGCACCAACAATTTGACTCCGTTCGACTTCACGAATCATTAAGGCTTGTATTTGAACCCAATTGACTTCTCGGATCAACAAGACTTCCATTTGACTTAATTGGGCTTCTCGGATCCACAAGTATCCATAACTTGATTCGTTTGTCTTATAAAGTCACCAAGTACGCACAATGTGACACAATTCGCCTTCTCGGATCGACAAGCACCAACAATTTGACTCCGTTCGACTTCACGAATCTTTAAGGCTTGTATTTGAACCCAATTGACTTCTCGGATCAACAAGTCTTTCAATTGACCTAATTCGGCTCCTCGGATTAACAAGTATCCATAACTTGATCCGTTTGTTTTACCAAGTCACCAAGTACGCACAATGTGACCCAATTCGCCTTCTCGGATCAACAAGCACCAACTACTTGACTCTGCTCGACTTCACGAATCATTAAGGCTTGTATTTGAACCCAATTGACTTCTCGGATCAACAAGACTTCCATTTGACTTAATTGGGCTTCTCGGATCAACAAGTATCCATAACTTGATTCGTTTGTCTTATAAAGTCACCAAGTACGCACAATGTGACACAATTCGCCTTCTCGGATCGACAAGCACCAACAATTTGACTCCGTTCGACTTCACGAATCTTTAAGGCTTGTATTTGAACCCAATTGACTTCTCGGATCAACAAGTCTTTCAATTGACCCAATTCGGCTCCTCGGATTAACAAGTATCCATAACTTAATCTGTTTGTTTTACAAAGTCACCAAGTACGCACAATGTGACCCAATTCGCCTTCTCGGATCACCAAGCACCAACTAAAGTCTTTCAATTGACCCAATTCGGCTTCTCGGATCAACAAGTATCCATAACTTGATCTGTTCCTAGGCGTCTCACTAGTGTTGCACGCCCGGCAGTTCTATCGCCCCTGGACGGAACCTCCACGGCACTCATTGCTCTGCCGCCTTCAGCTGGTGTTGCTTGTTCCAGCATAGCATTCCCTGCTCTACATGTCGTTTGCACTCCGGAAGCTCTTCCCGGACCACAGATCTCACTCCCTTCTATGAGTGTTTGGCCTCGCACTCACGGCGCTTGGTTCCCTTCAGTGGTTACTCCCCCACTTTTAGCGTCTTAGATCTGTTAGACTTTTTAGTCTACTACCGGCTTGTGGTAGTTTCGATATTGGACTTTGTTATACACACTGCGCAGCGTTTCTCGGCTATTGTATTAGCCTGCACATAGAGCATTTTGGGTTTTGCTACTTCTTTTTTGTACACACTTTATTTTCATTTTATTTATACAAGCAACTTTTTAACTTCACGAATCATTAAGGCTTGTATTTGAACCCAATTGACTTCTCGGATCAACAAGTGTTTCAATTGACCCAATTCGGCTTCTCGGATCAATAAGTATCCATAACTTGATCTGTTTGTTTTACCAAGTCACCAAGTACGCACAATGTGACCCATTTCGCCTTCTTGGATCAACAAGCACCAACTAATTGACTCTGTTCGATTTCACGAATCATTAAGGCTTGTATTTGAACCTAATTGACTTCTCGGATCAACAAGTCTTTCAATTGACCCAATTCGGCTCCTCGGATTAACAAGTATCCATAACTTGATCCATTTGTTTTACCAAGTCACCAAGTACGCACAATGTGATCCAAATCGCCTTCTCGGATCATTAAGGCTTGTATTTGAACCCAATTGACTTCTCGGATCAACAAGTCTTCCATTTGACTTAATTGGGCTTCTCGTATCAACAAGTATCCATAACTTGATCCGTTTATTATACCAAGTCACCAAGTACGCACAATGTGACCCAATTCGCCTTCTCGGATCATTAAGGCTTGTATTTGAACCCAATTGACTTCTGGGATCAACAAGTCTTCCAATTGACCCAATTCGGCTTCTCGGACCAACAAGTATCCATAACTTGATCCGTTTGTTATACCAAGTCATCAAGTATGCACAATGTGACCCAATTCGCCTTCTCGGATCAACAAGCACCAACAATTTGACTCCGTTCGACTTCACGAATCATTAAGGCTTGTATTTGAACCCAATTGACTTCTCGGATCAACAAGTTTTCCATTCGACTTAATTGGGCTTCTCGGATCAAGAAGTATCCATAACTTGATCCATTTGTTTTACCAAGTCACCAAGTACGCACAATGTGACCCAATTCGCCTTCTCGGATCATTAAGGCTTGTATTTGAACCCAATTGACTTCTCGGATCAACAAGTCTTCCATTTGACTTAATTGGGCTTCTCGTACCGACAAGTATCCATAACTTGATCCGTTTATTATACCAAGTCACCAAGTACGCACAATGTGACCCGATTCGCCTTCTCGGATCATTAAGGCTTGTATTTGAACCCAATTGACTTCTGGGATCAACAAGTCTTCCAATTGACCCAATTCGGCTTCTCGGATCAACAAGTATCCATAACTTAATCCGTTTGTTATACCAAGTCACCAAGTAAGCACAATGTGACCCAATTCGCCTTCTCGGATCAACAAGCACCAACAATTTGACTCCGTTCGACTTCACGAATCATTAAGGCTTGTATTTGAACCCAATTGACTTCTCGGATCAACAAGTCTTTCAATTGACCCAATTCGGCTCCTCGGATTAACAAGTATCCATAACTTGATCCATTTGTTTTACCAAGTCACCAAGTACGCACAATGTGATCCAAATCGCCTTCTCGGATCATTAAGGCTTGTGGTAGTTTCGAATTGACTTCTCGGATCAACAAGACTTCTCGGATCAACAAGACTTCTCGGATCATTAAGGCTTGTGGTAGTTTCCATTTGTCTTATAAAGTCACCAAGTACGCACAATGTGACACAATTCGCCTTCTCGGATCGACAAGCACCAACAATTTGACTCCGTTCGACTTCACGAATCTTTAGACTTTTAGCGTCTTAGATCTGTTAGACTTTTTAGTCTACTACCGGCTTGTGGTAGTTTCGATATTGGACTTTGTTATACACACTGCGCAGCATTTCTCGGCTATTGTATTAGCCTGCACATAGAGCATTTTGGGTTTTGCTACTTCTTTTTTGTACACACTTTATTTTCATTTTATTTATACAAGCAACTATTTAGCTTCACGAATCATTAAGGCTTGTATTTGAACCCAATTGACTTCTCGGATCAACAAGTGTTTCAATTGACCCAATTCGGCTTCTCGGATCAATAAGTATCCATTACTTGATCTGTTTGTTTTACCAAGTCACCAAGTACGCACAATGTGACCCATTTCGCCTTCTTGGATCAACAAGCACCAACTAATTGACTCCGTTCGATTTCACGAATCATTAAGGCTTGTATTTGAACCTAATTGACTTCTCGGATCAACAAGTCTTTCAATTGACCCAATTCGGCTCCTCGGATTAACAAGTATCCATAACTTGATCCATTTGTTTTACCAAGTCACCAAGTACGCACAATGTGATCCAAATCGCCTTCTCGGATCATTAAGGCTTGTATTTGAACCCAATTGACTTCTCGGATCAACAAGACTTCCATTTGACTTAATTGGGCTTCTCGGATCAACAAGTATCCATAACTTGATTCGTTTGTCTTATAAAGTCACCAAGTACGCACAATGTGACACAATTCGCCTTCTCGGATCGACAAGCACCAACAATTTGACTCCGTTCGACTTCACGAATCATTAAGGCTTGTATTTGAACCCAATTGACTTCTCGGATCAACAAGACTTCCATTTGACTTAATTGGGCTTCTCGGATCCACAAGTATCCATAACTTGATTCGTTTGTCTTATAAAGTCACCAAGTACGCACAATGTGACACAATTCGCCTTCTCGGATCGACAAGCACCAACAATTTGACTCCGTTCGACTTCACGAATCTTTAAGGCTTGTATTTGAACCCAATTGACTTCTCGGATCAACAAGTCTTTCAATTGACCTAATTCGGCTCCTCGGATTAACAAGTATCCATAACTTGATCCGTTTGTTTTACCAAGTCACCAAGTACGCACAATGTGACCCAATTCGCCTTCTCGGATCAACAAGCACCAACTACTTGACTCTGCTCGACTTCACGAATCATTAAGGCTTGTATTTGAACCCAATTGACTTCTCGGATCAACAAGACTTCCATTTGACTTAATTGGGCTTCTCGGATCAACAAGTATCCATAACTTGATTCGTTTGTCTTATAAAGTCACCAAGTACGCACAATGTGACACAATTCGCCTTCTCGGATCGACAAGCACCAACAATTTGACTCCGTTCGACTTCACGAATCTTTAAGGCTTGTATTTGAACCCAATTGACTTCTCGGATCAACAAGTCTTTCAATTGACCCAACTCGGCTCCTCGGATTAACAAGTATCCATAACTTAATCTGTTTGTTTTACAAAGTCACCAAGTACGCACAATGTGACCCAATTCGCCTTCTCGGATCACCAAGCACCAACTAAAGTCTTTCAATTGACCCAATTCGGCTTCTCGGATCAACAAGTATCCATAACTTGATCTGTTCCTAGGCGTCTCACTAGTGTTGCACGCCCGGCAGTTCTATCGCCCCTGGACGGAACCTCCACGGCACTCATTGCTCTGCCGCCTTCAGCTGGTGTTGCTTGTTCCAGCATAGCATTCCCTGCTCTACATGTCGTTTGCACTCCGGAAGCTCTTCCCGGACCACAGATCTCACTCCCTTCTATGAGTGTTTGGCCTCGCACTCACGGCGCTTGGTTCCCTTCAGTGGTTACTCCCCCACTTTTAGCGTCTTAGATCTGTTAGACTTTTTAGTCTACTACCGGCTTGTGGTAGTTTCGATATTGGACTTTGTTATACACACTGCGCAGCGTTTCTCGGCTATTGTATTAGCCTGCACATAGAGCATTTTGGGTTTTGCTACTTCTTTTTTGTACACACTTTATTTTCATTTTATTTATACAAGCAACTTTTTAACTTCACGAATCATTAAGGCTTGTATTTGAACCCAATTGACTTCTCGGATCAACAAGTGTTTCAATTGACCCAATTCGGCTTCTCGGATCAATAAGTATCCATAACTTGATCTGTTTGTTTTACCAAGTCACCAAGTACGCACAATGTGACCCATTTCGCCTTCTTGGATCAACAAGCACCAACTAATTGACTCTGTTCGATTTCACGAATCATTAAGGCTTGTATTTGAACCTAATTGACTTCTCGGATCAACAAGTCTTTCAATTGACCCAATTCGGCTCCTCGGATTAACAAGTATCCATAACTTGATCCATTTGTTTTACCAAGTCACCAAGTACGCACAATGTGATCCAAATCGCCTTCTCGGATCATTAAGGCTTGTATTTGAACCCAATTGACTTCTCGGATCAACAAGTCTTCCATTTGACTTAATTGGGCTTCTCGTATCAACAAGTATCCATAACTTGATCCGTTTATTATACCAAGTCACCAAGTACGCACAATGTGACCCAATTCGCCTTCTCGGATCATTAAGGCTTGTATTTGAACCCAATTGACTTCTGGGATCAACAAGTCTTCCAATTGACCCAATTCGGCTTCTCGGACCAACAAGTATCCATAACTTGATCCGTTTGTTATACCAAGTCATCAAGTATGCACAATGTGACCCAATTCGCCTTCTCGGATCAACAAGCACCAACAATTTGACTCCGTTCGACTTCACGAATCATTAAGGCTTGTATTTGAACCCAATTGAATTCTCGGATCAACAAGTCTTCCATTCGACTTAATTGGGCTTCTCGGATCAGCAAGTATCCATAACTTGATCCATTTGTTTCACCAAGTCACCAAGTACGCACAATGTGACCCAATTCGCCTTCTCGGATCATTAAGGCTTGTATTTGAACCCAATTGACTTCTCGGATCAACAAGTCTTCCATTTGACTTAATTGGGCTTCTCGTACCGACAAGTATACATAACTTGACCCGTTTATTATACCAAGTCACCAAGTACGCACAATGTGACCCGATTCGCCTTCTCGGATCATTAAGGCTTGTATTTGAACCCAATTGACTTCTGGGATCAACAAGTCTTCCAATTGACCCAATTCGGCTTCTCGGATCAACAAGTATCCATAACTTGATCCGTTTGTTATACCAAGTCACCAAGTAAGCACAATGTGACCCAATTCGCCTTCTCGGATCAACAAGCACCAACAATTTGACTCCGTTCGACTTCACGAATCATTAAGGCTTGTATTTGAACCCAATTGACTTCTCGGATCAACAAGTCTTTCAATTGACCTAATTCGGCTCCTCGGATTAACAAGTATCCATAACTTGATCCGTTTGTTTTACCAAGTCACCAAGTACGCACAATGTGACCCAATTCGCCTTCTCGGATCAACAAGCACCAACTACTTGACTCTGCTCGACTTCACGAATCATTAAGGCTTGTATTTGAACCCAATTGACTTCTCGGATCAACAAGACTTCCATTTGACTTAATTGGGCTTCTCGGATCAACAAGTATCCATAACTTGATTCGTTTGTCTTATAAAGTCACCAAGTACGCACAATGTGACACAATTCGCCTTCTCGGATCGACAAGCACCAACAATTTGACTCCGTTCGACTTCACGAATCTTTAAGGCTTGTATTTGAACCCAATTGACTTCTCGGATCAACAAGTCTTTCAATTGACCCAATTCGGCTCCTCGGATTAACAAGTATCCATAACTTAATCTGTTTGTTTTACAAAGTCACCAAGTACGCACAATGTGACCCAATTCGCCTTCTCGGATCACCAAGCACCAACTAAAGTCTTGCAATTGACCCAATTCGGCTTCTCGGATCAACAAGTATCCATAACTTGATCTGTTCCTAGGCATCTCACTAGTGTTGCACGCCCGGCAGTTCTATCGCCCCTGGACGGAACCTCCACGGCACTCATTGCTCTGCCGCCTTCAGCTGGTGTTGCTTGTTCCAGCATAGCATTCCCTGCTCTACATGTCGTTTGCACTCCGGAAGCTCTTCCCGGACCACAGATCTCACTCCCTTCTATGAGTGTTTGGCCTCGCACTCACGGCGCTTGGTTCCCTTCAGTGGTTACTCCCCCACTTTTAGCGTCTTAGATCTGTTAGACTTTTTAGTCTACTACCGGCTTGTGGTAGTTTCGATATTGGACTTTGTTATACACACTGCGCAGCGTTTATCGGCTATTGTATTAGCCTGCACATAGAGCATTTTGGGTTTTGCTACTTCTTTTTTGTACACACTTTATTTTCATTTTATTTATACAAGCAACTATTTAACTTCACGAATCATTAAGGCTTGTATTTGAACCCAATTGACTTCTCGGATCAACAAGTGTTTCAATTGACCCAATTCGGCTTCTCGGATCAATAAGTATCCATAACTTGATCTGTTTGTTTTACCAAGTCACCAAGTACGCACAATGTGACCCATTTCGCCTTCTTGGATCAACAAGCACCAACTAATTGACTCCGTTCGATTTCACGAATCATTAAGGCTTGTATTTGAACCTAATTGACTTCTCGGATCAACAAGTCTTTCAATTGACCCAATTCGGCTCCTCGGATTAACAAGTATCCATAACTTGATCCATTTGTTTTACCAAGTCACCAAGTACGCACAATGTGATCCAAATCGCCTTCTCGGATCATTAAGGCTTGTATTTGAACCCAATTGACTTCTCGGCTCAACAAGTCTTCCATTTGACTTAATTGGGCTTCTCGTATCAACAAGTATCCATAACTTGATCCGTTTATTATACCAAGTCACCAAGTACGCACAATGTGACCCAATTCGCCTTCTCGGATCATTAAGGCTTGTATTTGAACCCAATTGACTTCTGGGATCAACAAGTCTTCCAATTGACCCAATTCGGCTTCTCGGACCAACAAGTATCCATAACTTGATCCGTTTGTTATACCAAGTCATCAAGTATGCACAATGTGACCCAATTCGCCTTCTCGGATCAACAAGCACCAACAATTTGACTCCGTTCGACTTCACGAATCATTAAGGCTTGTATTTGAACCCAATTGAATTCTCGGATCAACAAGTCTTCCATTCGACTTAATTGGGCTTCTCGGATCAGCAAGTATCCATAACTTGATCCATTTGTTTCACCAAGTCACCAAGTACGCACAATGTGACCCAATTCGCCTTCTCGGATCATTAAGGCTTGTATTTGAACCCAATTGACTTCTCGGATCAACAAGTCTTCCATTTGACTTAATTGGGCTTCTCGTACCGACAAGTATCCATAACTTGATCCGTTTATTATACCAAGTCACCAAGTACGCACAATGTGACCCGATTCGCCTTCTCGGATCATTAAGGCTTGTATTTGAACCCAATTGACTTCTGGGATCAACAAGTCTTCCAATTGACCCAATTCGGCTTCTCGGATCAACAAGTATCCATAACTTGATCCGTTTGTTATACCAAGTCACCAAGTAAGCACAATGTGACCCAATTCGCCTTCTCGGATCAACAAGCACCAACAATTTGACTCCGTTCGACTTCACGAATCATTAAGGCTTGTATTTGAACCCAATTGACTTCTCGGATCAACAAGTCTTTCAATTGACCTAATTCAGCTCCTCGGATTAACAAGTATCCATAACTTGATCCGTTTGTTTTACCAAGTCACCAAGTACGCACAATGTGACCCAATTCGCCTTCTCGGATCAACAAGCACCAACTACTTGACTCTGTTCGACTTCACGAATCATTAAGGCTTGTATTTGAACCCAATTGACTTCTCGGATCAACAAGACTTCCATTTGACTTAATTGGGCTTCTCGGATCAACAAGTATCCATAACTTGATTCGTTTGTCTTATAAAGTCACCAAGTACGCACAATGTGACACAATTCGCCTTCTCGGATCGACAAGCACCAACAATTTGACTCCGTTCGACTTCACGAATCTTTAAGGCTTGTATTTGAACCCAATTGACTTCTCGGATCAACAAGTCTTTCAATTGACCCAATTCGGCTCCTCGGATTAACAAGTATCCATAACTTAATCTGTTTGTTTTACAAAGTCACCAAGTACGCACAATGTGACCCAATTCGCCTTCTCGGATCACCAAGCACCAACTAAAGTCTTGCAATTGACCCAATTCGGCTTCTCGGATCAACAAGTATCCATAACTTGATCTGTTCCTAGGCGTCTCACTAGTGTTGCACGCCCGGCAGTTCTATCGCCCCTGGACGGAACCTCCACGGCACTCATTGCTCTGCCGCCTTCAGCTGGTGTTGCTTGTTCCAGCATAGCATTCCCTGCTCTACATGTCGTTTGCACTCCGGAAGCTCTTCCCGGACCACAGATCTCACTCCCTTCTATGAGTGTTTGGCCTCGCACTCACGGCGCTTGGTTCCCTTCAGTGGTTACTCCCCCACTTTTAGCGTCTTAGATCTGTTAGACTTTTTAGTCTACTACCGGCTTGTGGTAGTTTCGATATTGGACTTTGTTATACACACTGCGCAGCGTTTCTCGGCTATTGTATTAGCCTGCACATAGAGCATTTTGGGTTTTGCTACTTCTTTTTTGTACACACTTTATTTTCATTTTATTTATACAAGCAACTATTTAACTTCACGAATCATTAAGGCTTGTATTTGAACCCAATTGACTTCTCGGATCAACAAGTGTTTCAATTGACCCAATTCGGCTTCTCGGATCAATAAGTATCCATAACTTGATCTGTTTGTTTTACCAAGTCACCAAGTACGCACAATGTGACCCATTTCTCCTTCTTGGATCAACAAGCACCAACTAATTGACTCCGTTCGATTTCACGAATCATTAAGGCTTGTATTTGAACCTAATTGACTTCTCGGATCAACAAGTCTTTCAATTGACCCAATTCGGCTCCTCGGATTAACAAGTATCCATAACTTGATCCATTTGTTTTACCAAGTCACCAAGTACGCACAATGTGATCCAAATCGCCTTCTCGGATCATTAAGGCTTGTATTTGAACCCAATTGACTTCTCGGATCAACAAGTCTTCCATTTGACTTAATTGGGCTTCTCGTATCAACAAGTATCCATAACTTGATCCGTTTATTATACCAAGTCACCAAGTACGCACAATGTGACCCAATTCGCCTTCTCGGATCATTAAGGCTTGTATTTGAACCCAATTGACTTCTGGGATCAACAAGTCTTCCAATTGACCCAATTCGGCTTCTCGGATCAACAAGTATCCATAACTTGATCCGTTTGTTATACCAAGTCACCAAGTAAGCACAATGTGACCCAATTCGCCTTCTCGGATCAACAAGCACCAACAATTTGACTCCGTTCGACTTCACGAATCATTAAGGCTTGTATTTGAACCCAATTGACTTCTCGGATCAACAAGTCTTTCAATTGACCTAATTCGGCTCCTCGGATTAACAAGTATCCATAACTTGATCCGTTTGTTTTACCAAGTCACCAAGTACGCACAATGTGACCCAATTCGCCTTCTCGGATCAACAAGCACCAACTACTTGACTCTGTTCGACTTCACGAATCATTAAGGCTTGTATTTGAACCCAATTGACTTCTCGGATCAACAAGACTTCCATTTGACTTAATTGGGCTTCTCGGATCAACAAGTATCCCTAACTTGATTCGTTTGTCTTATAAAGTCACCAAGTACGCACAATGTGACACAATTCGCCTTCTCGGATCGACAAGCACCGACAATTTGACTTCGTTCGACTTCACGAATCTTAAAGGCTTGTATTTGAACCCAATTGACTTCTCGGATCAACGAGTCTTTCAATTGACCCAACTCGGCTCCTCGGATTAACAAGTATCCATAACTTGATCCGTTTGTTTTACCAAGTCACCAAGTACGCACAATGTGACCCAATTCGCCTTCTCGGATCAACAAGCACCAACTACTTGACTCTGTTCGACTTCACGAATCATTAAGGCTTGTATTTGAACCCAATTGACTTCTCGGATCAACAAGACTTCCATTTGACTTAATTGGGCTTCTCGGATCAACAAGTATCCATAACTTGATTCGTTTGTCTTATAAAGTCACCAAGTACGCACAATGTGACACAATTCGCCTTCTCGGATCGACAAGCACCAACAATTTGACTCCGTTCGACTTCACGAATCATTAAGGCTTGTATTTGAACCCAATTGAATTCTCGGATCAACAAGTCTTCCATTCGACTTAATTGGGCTTCTCGGATCAGCAAGTATCCATAACTTGATCCATTTGTTTTACCAAGTCACCAAGTACGCACAATGTGACCCAATTCGCCTTCTCGGATCATTAAGGCTTGTATTTGAACCCAATTGACTTCTCGGATCAACAAGTCTTCCATTTGACTTAATTGGGCTTCTCGTACCGACAAGTATCCATAACTTGATCCGTTTATTATACCAAGTCACCAAGTACGCACAATGTGACCCGATTCGCCTTCTCGGATCATTAAGGCTTGTATTTGAACCCAATTGACTTCTGGGATCAACAAGTCTTCCAATTGACCCAATTCGGCTTCTCGGATCAACAAGTATCCATAACTTGATCCGTTTGTTATACCAAGTCACCAAGTAAGCACAATGTGACCCAATTCGCCTTCTCGGATCAACAAGCACCAACAATTTGACTCCGTTCGACTTCACGAATCATTAAGGCTTGTATTTGAACCCAATTGACTTCTCGGATCAACAAGTCTTTCAATTGACCTAATTCGGCTCCTCGATTTAACAAGTATCCATAACTTGATCCGTTTGTTTTACCAAGTCATCAAGTACGCACAATGTGACCCAATTCGCCTTCTCGGATCAACAAGCACCAACTACTTGACTCTGTTCGACTTCACGAATCATTAAGGCTTGTATTTGAACCCAATTGACTTCTCGGATCAACAAGACTTCCATTTGACTTAATTGGGCTTCTCGGATCAACAAGTATCCCTAACTTGATTCGTTTGTCTTATAAAGTCACCAAGTACGCACAATGTGACACAATTCGCCTTCTCGGATCGAGAAGCACCGACAATTTGACTTCGTTCGACTTCACGAATCTTAAAGGCTTGTATTTGAACCCAATTGACTTCTCGGATCAACGAGTCTTTCAATTGACCCAACTCGGCTCCTCGGATTAACAAGTATCCATAACTTGATCCGTTTGTTTTACCAAGTCACCAAGTACGCACAATGTGACCCAATTCGCCTTCTCGGATCAACAAGCACCAACTACTTGACTCTGTTCGACTTCACGAATCATTAAGGCTTGTATTTGAACCCAATTGACTTCTCGGATCAACAAGACTTCCATTTGACTTAATTGGGCTTCTCGGATCAACAAGTATCCATAACTTGATTCGTTTGTCTTATAAAGTCACCAAGTACGCACAATGTGACACAATTCGCCTTCTCGGATCGACAAGCACCAACAATTTGACTCCGTTCGACTTCACGAATCTTTAAGGCTTGTATTTGAACCCAATTGACTTCTCGGATCAACAAGTCTTTCAATTGACCCAATTCGGCTCCTCGGATTAACAAGTATCCATAACTTAATCTGTTTGTTTTACAAAGTCACCAAGTACGCACAATGTGACCCAATTCGCCTTCTCGGATCACCAAGCACCAACTAAAGTCTTTCAATTGACCCAATTCGGCTTCTCGGATCAACAAGTATCCATAACTTGATCTGTTCCTAGGCGTCTCACTAGTGTTGCACGCCCGGCAGTTCTATCGCCCCTGGACGGAACCTCCACGGCACTCATTGCTCTGCCGCCTTCAGCTGGTGTTGCTTGTTCCAGCATAGCATTCCCTGCTCTACATGTCGTTTGCACTCCGGAAGCTCTTCCCGGACCACAGATCTCACTCCCTTCTATGAGTGTTTGGCCTCGCACTCACGGCGCTTGGTTCCCTTCAGTGGTTACTCCCCCACTTTTAGCGTCTTAGATCTGTTAGACTTTTTAGTCTACTACCGGCTTGTGGTAGTTTCGATATTGGACTTTGTTATACACACTGCGCAGCGTTTCTCGGCTATTGTATTAGCCTGCACATAGAGCATTTTGGGTTTTGCTACTTCTTTTTTGTACACACTTTATTTTCATTTTATTTATACAAGCAACTATTTAACTTCACGAATCATTAAGGCTTGTATTTGAACCCAATTGACTTCTCGGATCAACAAGTGTTTCAATTGACCCAATTCGGCTTCTCGGATCAATAAGTATCCATAACTTGATCTGTTTGTTTTACCAAGTCACCAAGTACGCACAATGTGACCCATTTCGCCTTCTTGGATCAACAAGCACCAACTAATTGACTCCGTTCGATTTCACGAATCATTAAGGCTTGTATTTGAACCTAATTGACTTCTCGGATCAACAAGTCTTTCAATTGACCCAATTCGGCTCCTCGTATTAACAAGTATCCATAACTTATTCCATTTGTTTTACCAAGTCACCAAGTACGCACAATGTGATCCAAATCGCCTTCTCGGATCATTAAGGCTTGTATTTGAACCCAATTGACTTCTCGTATCAACAAGTCTTCCATTTGACTTAATTGGGCTTCTCGTATCAACAAGTATCCATAACTTGATCCGTTTATTATACCAAGTCACCAAGTACGCACAATGTGACCCAATTCGCCTTCTCGGATCATTAAGGCTTGTATTTGAACCCAATTGACTTCTGGGATCAACAAGTCTTCCAATTGACCCAATTCGGCTTCTCGGACCAACAAGTATCCATAACTTGATCCGTTTGTTATACCAAGTCATCAAGTATGCACAATGTGACCCAATTCGCCTTCTCGGATCAACAAGCACCAACAATTTGACTCCGTTCGACTTCACGAATCATTAAGGCTTGTATTTGAACCCAATTGACTTCTCGGATCAACAAGTCTTCCATTCGACTTAATTGGGCTTCTCGGATCAACAAGTATCCATAACTTGATCCATTTGTTTTACCAAGTCACCAAGTACGCACAATGTGACCCAATTCGCCTTCTCGGATCATTAAGGCTTGTATTTGAACCCAATTGACTTCTCGGACCAACAAGTCTTCCATTTGACTTAATTGGGCTTCTCGTACCGACAAGTATCCATAACTTGATCCGTTTATTATACCAAGTCACCAAGTACGCACAATGTGACCCGATTCGCCTTCTCGGATCATTAAGGCTTGTATTTGAACCCAATTGACTTCTAGGATCAACAAGTCTTCCAATTGACCCAATTCGGCTTCTCGGATCAACAAGTATCCATAACTTGATCCGTTTGTTATACCAAGTCACCAAGTAAGCACAATGTGACCCAATTCGCCTTCTCGGATCAACAAGCACCAACAATTTGACTCCGTTCGACTTCACGAATCATTAAGGCTTGTATTTGAACCCAATTGACTTCTCGGATCAACAAGTCTTTCAATTGACCTAATTCGGCTCCTCGGATTAACAAGTATCCATAACTTGATCCGTTTGTTTTACCAAGTCACCAAGTACGCACAATGTGACCCAATTCGCCTTCTCGGATCAACAAGCACCAACTACTTGACTCTGTTCGACTTCACGAATCATTAAGGCTTGTATTTGAACCCAACTGACTTCTCGGATCAACAAGACTTCCATTTGACTTAATTGGGCTTCTCGGATCAACAAGTATCCACAACTTGATTCGTTTGTCTTATAAAGTCACCAAGTACGCACAATGTGACACAATTCGCCTTCTCGGATCGACAAGCACCAACAATTTGACTCCGTTCGACTTCACGAATCTTTAAGGCTTGTATTTGAACCCAATTGACTTCTCGGATCAACAAGTCTTTCAATTGACCAAATTCGGCTCCTCGGATTAACAAGTATCCATAACTTAATCTGTTTGTTTTACAAAGTCACCAAGTACGCACAATGTGACCCAATTCGCCTTCTCGGATCACCAAGCACCAACTAAAGTCTTTCAATTGACCCAATTCGGCTTCTCGGATCAACAAGTATCCATAACTTGATCTGTTCCTAGGCGTCTCACTAGTGTTGCACGCCCGGCAGTTCTATCGCCCCTGGACGGAACCTCCACGGCACTCATTGCTCTGCCGCCTTCAGCTGGTGTTGCTTGTTCCAGCATAGCATTCCCTGCTCTACATGTCGTTTGCACTCCGGAAGCTCTTCCCGGACCACAGATCTCACTCCCTTCTATGAGTGTTTGGCCTCGCACTCACGGCGCTTGGTTCCCTTCAGTGGTTACTCCCCCACTTTTAGCGTCTTAGATCTGTTAGACTTTTTAGTCTACTACCGGCTTGTGGTAGTTTCGATATTGGACTTGTTGTCCTAGTGTTTAATGCATTTGGTGATTGAATCTAAGAGAGCTTTTTCGAGGATTCGGTTAAACTGAATAGGGTTAGTCGAAGAGCTTGTTTTGATTAACTAAGATTAAGGGATAACAAGGCTATTAGAGCTTGTTAATAGTCTTGAGATAAGGGCTAGAATCACAATTGAATAGGGCATTGACAATAGTTACATAAATCGTCCAAGACCTCGGTGAAACATGATCAAGGGTGAATCGTTTTGTTATTTAAAAACCAAAAACCTATAAAAATCTCTTTATTTGTCTTTGTTTATTTAGGTGTAGTTGTTATTTCATTGACCCCCCACTTCTTTATTGTTTTCTAGCTTATATACATTATATTTCTCGATAATAATAGCTTAATACATAAAAGCAAAATTTGTTCGACCGTTCCTCGTGGGATCGACCCTTGCTTGCCACTCTACTAGTTAGAGTAGTCGGTAAGGTTTAAGTGTATCTTCATACACGATTTAATTTGGTAGTCGGAAACGACGCTACCATGTTTCGACTTATTACTACCTCTGTGTTGTCTTGTACACTTGCAACAACGAAAATCTTATTTGAAAATTAATGTTTTTGAATGATTTTTGGGACAAATTCATGGCTTCATTGCCAGGGAGGATAATCTCCCCGTGTAATTAGACAGGTCATTACATTTCATAAAATTTTGCTTTTAATTTGTGTTATTTAATTTTTTGTCAAGTTGTTTAATAAAGTCCTCTTTTAGGTACTACTCGTGCATGAGAAGGACAAGAAGTGTAGATAGTCCACTTGTTGATCTCGATCGCGAAATCGACAGGACCTTTAGAAGAGGAGTAAGAAGATTGATTGAAAGAGTGCAAGGTGACGAGGAAGTGAATATGGCGAATCGAGAAGCTAATCGCCAACCACAAGAAGAAGTCGAGGAAACCATTCTTCGACAAACTCTGAGGGACTACGTAGTTCCAAACAATCAAGGAACGCACTCTAGCATATTCCGTCCTAGAGTTCAAGCTAATTCGTTCGAGTTGAAGCCCAGTCTCCTCCAGAGGCCAACCAAGAGAAGACCCCCATCTTCACGTGTCAGCCTTCCTACAAGTTTGGGACACGTTGAAGATGAATGGAGTTTCACTGGAAGCCATCAAACTCCGCCCATTTCCCTTCTCTCTAAGGGATAGGGCCTCGGTTTGGCTCTACTCGCAATCGGCGGATTTCATTAGATCGTGGGAGGACTTGTAGGCGAAGCTTTTGCAAAAATTCTTCAACGTCCAGATTACGCAAAAAAATCACCACATTCACCCAAGAGCAAGATGAGTCGCTCTTCGAGGCATGGGAGCGATTCAAAGACGGATTGAGGATGTGCTCGCACCACGGGTTCGAGAGGTGGATGTTGCTCGATATATTCTATAATGGGCTTTCCTATCACAACTGAAGCGCCATAGATGCCGCCTCCGGGTGGTGCTTGATGAATAAGAGCACTGAGGAAGCATTTGAGATTATTCAAATCATGTCTACCAACCACAATTAGTGGACCCGGCCAGATGCCAACCCAAACGCATCTTCAAGTGCACCAAGAATAATCCAAGGTATGCATCAAGTTGATACTTTACATTTAATAGCATCGAAACTTGAGGTTCTCACCAAAAGGTTCGACACAATGAAATCTATAAGTACCACATCCATCCAACCCCAATCCCCAAATGCAACTTCATTTGAAATATGTGGGAATGAGGGGCACTTGGCAAATAAGTGTTCAATTTCGGCCCAAGTGGAGAGTATACAATTACTTGAGAGGGCTAAAAAAGGGGAATGTAACCCTTACTCAAACACTAACAACCCCGACCGGAGACACAACCCGGCGTTTTCATATGCCAACCCCTAAAATTCCTCAAACCCACCTCAACGACCACAATACCAAGGCCAAGCCTGCCAAACACCTCAAAACCCTCCGGGATTCCCACCAAGAAATCAAAATTGCAACTATCCTAAGAGAATTGAGGCCGACTTAGCCAGTGAGGAAATTCGAGCCCAAACAAGGAAGATAGGGTAGAAATGAATGATAAATTTGAAACCCTCATGAGCCACAACAAGATGATGGAACAACTCCTCATTAACTCACCATCGGGGTCATCTAGGCAAGTGGGTAGCCTCCCGGGGCAACCCGAGTATAGAAAAAAATCGAGCCCTAAGAAGATCTCAAGTTTGTGGTGGAGAAGGGGAGTGTGGAGAAATTAGTGGAGAAGGAAGACACTAGGCTTGAATTGGTCAAAGGGTGGAAGGAAGATGAAAAAGCGGAAGAGGGTCTAGAAGAGCAGAGTGTAGAGAAAAATGGGAGTCTTGAGGGAGCTATGGAGGCATCTTTGCCAACACCCATTCCCAATCCTCTTGGAAACCCTTTGAAAGATGTAATGACATTAAAAGGAATAAGTGAAGTCGAGAATGAAGGTGAGATCGAAAAGTTTCTCCCCAAGGTGTCTTTAAAGGACACCCCACTCTTGGATGAACATGGTGAGGAAAGCATCACCGCTTTTTTGGAAAACTTACAAAAGTTTTCTCCTAAAAGTGTGGGATCTCAAGTCTTTGAGACCCTTCCCAATTTGGATGAGCACGAAATTGTGGAAGATGAGGGGCTCACTCCAAAGCTTAATGATCCGGGATGCTATGTTCTATCTTGTAGAGTTGGAAAGAAAAAATTTCGGAGCGCCCTATGTGGTCTTAGGGCAAGTGTGAATATGACGAGCTTGAGAGCTTTCCAAGGACTTGGTCTAGCAAATTTGACTCCTACCGATGTGTTTCTTAGATTTTTCGACTCTCGGGAGTCAAAACCCAAGGAAATAGCAAAGGATGTCTTGGTTGAGGTAGGAGAGTTAAAATTGCCGACCGATTTCATCATCTTAGATGTGGAACGGGGGCTCAGGTTCCCAATGATACTTGGGACACCTTCCTTGCGAGTGCTGGAGCACTCATTGATGTCAAGGGAGGTTGAATGGTGCTTAATACGAATGATGAAACTTTAAAATTTCAAATAACCAAAAGAAAGCATCCTAGTGTTAGCACCATTCCTACACATCCAATAAACACCAAGTATCATTGGACAACGATTAGGATCTTAAAGAATTTAAAGTTCTTGGCAAGAAAAAATTCCAAAGAAAAGAGAAATCGGTGACTAAAAAGAAAATGATTTCGATGATGGAAAATGTGAAAGCCATTGAGGGGGAAAACATGACTTTCGAGCCCCCATAATTTTTTGATGAAAAAGGGTCAATCTAGTGACCTTAAAGAAGCTCATTTGGGAGGCATCTCAAGTCCTGTTTATTTCGTTTTCGATAAAAGTAGTCTAGGAATTTTTGTATAGATTGTTGAAGCATTCTAATGTGTTGGTTTAAAGATAGTAGGTACCAAATGGGAGATGAAATGTGAAGGGAAAAAAATGAGGAAGGGCGATTGTCTTGAAAAAATGCATTTTTGAGTCGAGAAGTCTCGAAAATTTTAATTTTCAAAATTTTTCTGAAAATCAATCGTTTTATTCTCTCTAGAAATGCTCCAAAAATTCCCTACTTTGATTTTCAAATTACTCCCAATCCGTGTGAAACTAGCATAAATCCTTTGGAGGGATAGCTATCCGAATCGAGGGTATCATTTCCCACCGATCACTTTCCAGCTAAAGTCGCCGGAATCTGGCAACCCCGAAGGAGGTAAATATTTTGGCCCTTTTTCCCTTTTCTAGTGTAATTTTCTGTTTTTCTTATTGTTTTCCCTTTAATTCCCCTAGTTAGAACACTTAGCACACACGAGCTACATTCTCCCCAATCCAGAATCGTATTTATACGTTTAGTTGTGCTCATTGTCTCTTTTGAGTTGTAGGGGTATGTTAAAATGGCAAGAATGACGGGAGAGAAACGAAAGAAAATTACCGCTAAAGCCTCTAACTTGGGGGAAAGTAGCAAGAAGAAAACGGGAAAAAAAGTGGTGACGGAAGAACCGCATAATGAATGGGAAAGATTTGAGGATAAAGGAGAATTCATAGCACCTGATGGATTCTTCCTTCTATCTCCAAATGATCGATTTAATTTTTCAAAAGTGAGCGAGAAAAGGATTTCTCCCTACAAATTCATTAACTTGACGGAATCGAGAGCTCTTTCCTATGGGGAGAAGGTGGAAGAATTCTTAAAGGTATGGAACGTGTTTGGGTTCCTAACTAGGCCAACTAATACTTTCACCGAGATGACTATCCAATTCTTCAGCACACCTAAAGTCAATAGGGTAGAAGCACAAGCGGCAGAAAGTCATGTTGAATTTCTGATAAAATTAGGGATAAAACAGGAGGAGAATGCATGCTAAATAGACATGGCTTTCAAGCCTGATTTATTTTAGGAGGAGCTTACTAGGGAGGAGAGGTTTGTTTCAAACCGGGCAAAGTACCTACTTATCAAAGATCTAGCCATCAAGACTGCTATTCAGAACCTAACCTACATTATTTTGGCAAAAAAAGGAGACCTCCCGAGTCACTGGAGTTGATTTGTTCTTTATCTAGGCCACAATGAAGGGAAAAAAGATTGCAGCAATAGAATTCCTACTCGGGCATTGGATCAAGGTGCAAGGGGATGTATCTATCCAATTTGGGGGGTATATATCCAAGCGCATCCACACACTATCGGGGATAGAAGCAAGACCTCAAGGGAGAGACTTGGGGTACGATATTCTACCATTGTATGATCCCAACAACCCCGAGCGACAAGAGAAAAAGATAAATAGATAGTGGAAGAAGACTCGGAGGCATCGAAAGAGGTGGAGAACAAACTCGATGAAGTCCTAAGGAAGACGACCATCTTAAAGAGCATCACATGCGATCCCAGAGAGGTCTTTTTGTTTTAAAAAGGATCGCCAACCACACCTATCAGAAGAACAAGATGCTAGTGAAGCAAAATGAAGCACCCATGGGAGCGATGAATGAGATGAGAAAGAGAGTGGAGACTATCGAGAGACAAGGATGCGAAACTCACCTCCTTCTTCATTGGTTCTTGAAGAAGAGTTGCAAGACATTTGCTTACCTTAGGAACATCTTTAGGAAAAGTTCGGGGGAAGAAGAGCGGGCCAAAAAATGAAAGAGAGATTAAGGAGGTCACTAAGAATATTGCTCCGCCGTCTGCCTCAACTTTCGATGTGAGAGAACATTTCTCAGAGTTTTCCAATATGGATGCATAGCCACAATATCTTGAGAATACTCTTTTCGATCCACTACACCACTTCTTTGAAGAAGAAGAAGGACCCGAGTTGTGAGAGTGAATCAATTTTATCAAGTGTACAAGGAGTTAAGTAATAAGGGGTGATGGAAATCAAGAACCGGATGCAGAACCGTGTGAACCGGACTGAAGAATCGAGTTTTAGAGTAAACAGTGAGATGATGCATGGTGAACCGGGTTTAAGTAAAGACAAGTGGTTGAGTTGGTTATGCAATGGTTTCACAAGTCTTCAACAACGGTTGTTGTAACCGTTTTTCTGTTATAACCTGCAGCTCGATTTCAAGAGGTTACAACGGATTGCTGGTGATTGGTTGAGTCTAATTCTTGTTATTAACTTCTGTAACAACTTGTTGGGAATCCAATTCATTCATTTTCCCTCTGTAAACGTTTCGGTAGAGAGAGAATTAGGAGATTAGGGTTCTTGACCTAATTTGGTATTCAGAATTAGGGGTTTGCTAAGTTCTGTATAATTCTTGTAATCTTCAGTTGGTTTTAGTGAATTGGGGTGTGAGGAGCCTCAGTGGATGTATAACTTCGTAGTTCGAACCACGTAAATGTGTTTTTGATTCATTGTTCATTCTTGTTCTGCGTATGTGTGTGTTCGGCTGTTTTTCAAGCTTAATTGTCCGAACAGAGTTTGTTATTTTGTGTGATTGTTCCTTGTGATTGATCTTTCACCAACAAGTGGTGCCGTCTATGGGAAACCTTCTTCCACGACAACAAAGAGACAGAAGATGGCTGGAATGAAGATGGATCTTGATAAGTTCTTGGGAAGGAATGATTTTGTCTGTGGAAAATCAAGATGAATGCAATCTTGATTCAGAACGGGCTTGCAGGAGCTCTAAAGCCTGTGGACAAGTGGAGTGATGCTGAGAAGCCAAAGTTTAGGGAAACAGACCAAAAGACATTGAGTATGATTATTCTCTGCCTTGGAGATAAACCTTTGAGAGAGGTATCCAGGTGTAAAACCGCCATTGAAGCCTGGGAGAAACCGAAGGAGTTGTACCAATCAAAGTCTATCACCAACAAGCTATTTCTCAAACAAAAGTTGTTGGCCTTCAAGATGAGTGATGACAAGGTGTTATCTGACCAAATAGATGAATTTAGTCGAATGATGGATGAGCTTGAGGATTTGGAAGTCAAATTGAAGGAAGAAGACAAATCCCTGATGTTGTTAAATGCACTTCCAAGATCTTTGGAAATTTCAGAGATACTCTCATATTTGGAAGACAGAATAAATTGAGTTTTGACTCAATTATAAATGCTCTGAAGACTAAGGGCTTACAGCTCCAAAGTGACAAGAAACCAACCCCAACAAGTGAAGGATTGAACATCAAATTCAAGAAAAATAACCAGAAGAAGAAATGGCAAAATTCTAAAAATAGAAAAGATGAAAATGATGAGTCAAAGAAACCTGGGAATTGGGTGGAGAAAGAAGATGTTTCTCCTGTAAACTGGTGGGACACTTAAGGAAGAATTTCCCCTCAAAGAAAAAGAATTTGAGGAAAAAGGTGTCGAAGCAGCAGCTGTTGAGCAAGATACTGATTCTGCAGAAGTGTTGCATGTTACTGATTTAAAGATGCAAAATGATGGGTTCTTGATACAGGATGCTCATTCCGCATGTGTCCTCATGAACACTGGTTTCAAGACCTCAAGAAGAAAGCTGGAGGAAGTGTGTTGCTTGAAAATGACCAGTCATGCAGAGTCCACTGAAGTGGATCTGTGAAGATCACCATGTTTGATGGCGTAACCAGAACAATCTCTAATGTAAGCTATATCCCTGGTTTAAAAAGAAACTTACTCTCATTAGGGTGTTTGAATGCTACTGGATGTAAGTTCAAGTCAGTAGATGGATATCTACACATAACTAAAGGCAAGAAGGTAGTAATCAAGGGAAGAAAACACAATGGGTTATTCATCCTGATTGGACAGCCTGTTTCTGGGTGTGTGGATAATGTGCTGAGCACGGAGGACCTTATGCTCTGGCACAAAAGACATGGGCACATTGGAGAGAGAGGACTGAAAGAATTATCCTTGAGAGATATTATTGGAGATCTGGGGTCATAATCACTTGAATTCTGTGACAAGTGTGCATTAGGAATGTCATAAAAGTTGCCTTATGGAAAAGGTATTCACACAACTCAAGAACCATTTGATTACGTGCATTCTGATATCTGGGGTCCATCAAGGACAGAAACTCATGGTGGTGGGAGGTACTTCATGACTATCATAGATGATTTTAGCAGAAAGGTATGGGTGGTTGTGCTAAGAAACAAAAGTGATGCATTTACCAAGTTCGAAACCTGGTTAAACCAGATAGAAAACCTGAAAGAGAAGAAGCTCAAGCACTTAAGGACTGATAATGGCCTTGAGTACCTTTCCACAGAGTTTAATGAACTGTGTGAAGATAAAGGAATTAAAAGACACAAAACTGTGGCAATGAATCAACAACAGAATGGTATTGCAGAGAGGTTCAATAGAACCATCCTTGAAAGAGTGAGGTGTATGTTAGTTGATGCTGGATTACCAAATTCTTTCTGGGGAGAAGCTGTTAATACAGCTTGCTACCTTATCAACAAATCACCCTCATCTGCACTAGGATTCAAAACACCAGATGAATTATGGAATGGAAGGATCTCTGAGTATACAAA
This sequence comes from Ajuga chamaepitys, assembly GCA_958295605.1. Classification (NCBI taxonomy): domain Eukaryota; kingdom Viridiplantae; phylum Streptophyta; class Magnoliopsida; order Lamiales; family Lamiaceae; genus Ajuga; species Ajuga chamaepitys. The sequence continues at coordinate 39,165,509 of OY282495.1, forward strand.
GTTAAAGGTGTTTGGTTGTCTTGCTTTTGCATATATTAAACAAGACAAGCTTGATCCAAGGGCCCTCAGATGTGTGTTTTTGGGGTACCCAGAAGGGGTGAAAGGTTATAGGTTGTGGTGTTTGGAACAAGGACATCTAAAGCTTATGATAAGTAGGGATGTGAAATTTAATGAGAATGTTATGGGATACAATTCCACAGGTAGCAGTGATGAGTTTGAAGGAGTTGTGGAAGCTGAGAAAGTCTGAGTTGAGGTGGAGACCTCAACTAAAACAAGTCCACCAAGAATTGAGCAGTTAGCCCAAGAATCAAGTGATAACTCTTCAGAAGAAGAAGAAGCACCACCAGTGAATCAAAATCTCAGAAATTATAGCATTAACAGAGATAGACTAAGAAGACAAATCCAGAGACCCGACTTTTATGGACAAGCTAGAAGTTTATATTATGCACTAACTGTTGCTAAAGACATAGACCATCATGAGCCTCAGAGTTTCAAAGAAGCAGTAAGTGGAAGTGACTGTGAGCACTGGATAAGTGCTATGGTTGAAGAAATGGAATCTCTGGAAAGAAATAACACTTGGAAATTAGTTGACAAGCCAAGAGGACAAAAGTTAGTGAGTTCCAAGTGGATTTTCAAGAGAAAAATTGAAGTTGTAGACAGTGAAAGAGTGAGATACAAAGCTAGACTAGTAGCTAGAGGTGTTACACAAAGAGAGGGCATTGATTTCAATGAAGTGTTCTCTCCTATGGTTAAACATTATTCCATTAGACTTCTCTTATCAAAGGTCACACAAGAAGACATGGAGTTGCAGCAACTTGATGTTAAGACTGCTTTCGTACATGGAGATTAGTTGAGAACATCTACATGAAGCAACCTAAGGGTTTTGAGGTTCCTGGAAATGAAGAGAAGGTGTGTCATCTCAGAAAATCGCTTTATGGATTAAAACAGAGATTGAGCTCAGAATTTGACATGAAAGATTTAGGGGATGCTAAAAAGATATTAGGAATGGATATTTTGAGAAACAGAAAGGCTGGAATCTTATATTTATCTCAAAGAAATTATCTGCAAAAGGTGGTTGAAAGATTTAACATGCATGAGGCAAGGACATTGAGTGTTCTTGTGAGTCAACAACTCAAACTATCTAAAGATCAGTTCCCTAAGACAACTGAAGACGATAAATACATGAAACATATACCTTATGCCAGTGGTGTAGGGAGTTTGATGTATGGAATGATATGCAGAGGGCCTGACTTGGCTTATTGTGTTTCTTTGGTGAGTAGGTTCATGTCAAATCATGGTAGAGTTCACTAGGAAGCTTTAAGCAGATATTAAGGTACTTGAAGGGATCAGCAGGAATGGTCTGAAGTTTGAAAGGGAACCTAGAATTACTGTTCCCTTAATTGGCTATGTGGATGCAGACTTTGCAGGAAATTTAGACACCAGGAAGTCTATTTCAGGATATGTTTTTACACTATATGGTACTGCTATTAGCTGGAGAAGTATTCAACATCCAATGATAGCACTGTCCACTACAGAAGATGAATACATAGCAGTCACAGATGCAGCCAAGGAAGCTGTTTGGCTAAAAGGGATTCTTAAGGACTTAGGAATTATACAGAAATGTGTTACTATTCTTTGTGATAATCAAAGTGCACTTCAATTGGTAAAACACCAAGCATTTCATGAAACATCAAAACATATTGATGTGAGATTGCATTTTGTAAGGGATGTGATTGATTCTGGAACAGTATAAATCAAGAAGGTGCATACTGATGAGAATGCGGCTGATTTTTTTACCAAAGTTGTGTCAGGAACCAAGTTAAGACACTGCTCAAGCCTTATAAGGTTTGAACAATGTGTTTGAAGAATTGAAAGTGAAGACCAGTTGAGGCTAGGAGACACACTTGATTCATTGAGGTGGAGATTTGTGAAAGTGAATCAATTTTATCAAGTGTATAAGGAGTTAAGTAATAAGGGGTGTTGGAAATCAAGAACCAGATACAGAACCGTGTGAACCAGAATGAAGAATCGAGTTTTAGAGTAAATAGTGAGATGGTGCATGGTGACCGAGTTTAAGTAAAGACAAGTGGTTGAGTTGGTTATGCAACGGTTTCACAAGTCTTCAACAACGGTTTTTATAACCGTTTTTCTGTTATAACTTGCAGCTCGATTTCAAGAGGTTACAACGGATTGTTGGTGATTGGTTTAGTCTAATTCTTGTTATTAACTTTTGGAACAACTTGTTGCGAATCCAATTCATTCATTTTCCCTCTGTAAACGTTTCTGTAGAGAGAGAATTAGGAGATTAGGGTTCTTGACCTAATTTGGTATTTAGAATTAGGTGTTTGCTAATTTTTGTATAATTCTTGTAATCTTCAGTTGGTTTTAGTGAATTGGGGTGTGAGGAGCCTCCGTGGATGTAGAACTTCATAGTTCGAACCACATAAATGTTTTTTTGAGTCATTGTTCATTCTCGTTCTGCGTATGTGCGTGTTCGGCTATTTTTCAAGCTTAATTGTCCGAATAGAGTTTGTTATTTTGTGTGATTGTTCCTTGTGATTGATCTTTCACCAACACGAGTCGAGTAGAAGGTCCTCTCTGGTGATAACCTACTCACGAAGTACCATTAGAGAGAAATAAGGGGTTGAGGATCCTCCCCCTTCCGGTTAGCATTTCTATCCCTAAGCTCATTTTTTGCCTGTAAATAGTGTAATGTTAGGTTTATTGCATTTTGAATAAGTGGTTTGGGGTGGAAATGACATATAGAACAAGATCATTTTGTTGGCATAAAATTGGAGATGATAACCTTGTGACGTGTTTGATTTGTAAATTCACCATTTATGATTCTTTTTTGAGTTTGCACATTTTTTCCACTTTCCTAAGAAAGTGGGCTTCAGAAGTTCACCCAAGTTTGTGGGGAGGAGGAAACGGTTGTCATTTTTCATGTATGTTTTAATTGATACATGAATTCCAACTTCTCCGCTACTTGGGCTCAAGAATTTCGCCCAAGTTTGTTAGGGTGGGGTGGAAGGATTGTTATTCTTATGTGCTTTTGAGGATGCTCCTCTTGTCATGTGGGACTTCCTATGATTCTTGATCTATGTCATTCAACCACTTTGTTGCTTATGTTTTTAATTATTTTTGTGAATAAAACACTTGTGGGTTGGTTGTTGGGTTGACTTACTTTGTGTTGGATGAGGAAGAAGGATTGGAAGTGTCCCAATTTTGTGGTTCAAATTTTTAAAATCTCTATAAATTGAGTTCATAACACTAGAGGGTTCTTTGCCTAAAAATTAAAATGTGATTAATTGGTCAATGAGATTTAAGGGTAGGTGAATATTTAGATATAGTGAGGAGGATTGCATGACTAATAAAATAAGTTACCCCGAAGTTATGTTGCTTGTGGGCATTTCTATAATCCCAAAGAAAAAAACACTACACAACTAAGGACGACCTCATGAAGAATAAAATGAATCGGCTTTAGGTGGTAGAAAAATTAAAGAGGTGTAGGAGGATTTATAAGGTGGTTTAGGTCGTTGGGTTAAGTCGTTGCATTTCATTACTTGTGATAGATTCTAGTGATAATTGTATCTACGTTTATGAAACGTAGGAGAAAAAAAGAGAGAGAGCTCAAGGAAAAAGTCGAGCGTTGTAGTCACTGAAAATGTCATGTAACTCGAAAAGAGTATTGTAATGTAAAAGCACAAAAGCTAGAATAGTCATTTTTATTCTTTTGGACTAAACCTGGTGGAAAAAGGAGAAATAGAGAGATAAAATTAAAAATTAGTTGGCGAGGGAGAAAAGAGCCGCATCACGTATTCCGGATGAGTGCGTGACATCTTCCTAAAAAAGGACCGAGTCGAGCCACCTAGGGCCGAAGAATTTTAAAGATAATGAGTCGTCCAAGGTCACCACACATATGAACATTTTGGGGTTGAAGCTAGGGCTCTTAGCACATGATCTAGGGTACTAAGTGAAATAAAAATATTACGTGTCTTTCCATATTTTCTTTACCTTTATATTCCCCTACTCATCTATCAAATTCCTTGGAACAAATTAATTTAGGGAAGAATGTTGAACCAAAAAGGAGGAAAATACTCAATGGAAAGAGAAATTTCATGAAAAAAGAATTCCAATACCTTCCTACTCTCGTTTTCTTATGTGCTTAATTGTTTAACTTGTTCGGGGACGAGCAAAGCTTAAGTTTGTGGGGATGATGAACGTGAAAACTATCATTTTTCTTATAATTTTCACATTCATATTTTGTGGAGAATTACGAGTAATAGTTGTGTTTATGTGCAAAAATGTGTTCGTTAGTGATTTCGGGTTAATTTTCCTTTTTTAATATGATTTGATGCGCTTTTGGGTATTTTTGAGTCATATTTTGAAGGTTAGGAAACTCTAAAGAACTTAGAAGAACGCTCGCATCCATTTTCACACTCCAGCCCGCATCCTGAGGCCCAAATTGGGCCCAAAATGGGTGAAAGTTAGGCCCGAACTGAAGATCATCACAAGAAAAGTTCGTGAAGAAATCGGACCGAGAAGATGGATAGAGAAGCCTCAAATCAAAGTTCTTCAAGTCGCGAACAAAAGCCGTCAAAGGGGTCGGGTCGAGAAGACGAGAGGAAGGGCTCCAAAACAGTGACAGAAGACGAAAGCGCAAAGGGGGGATGAATTGCACCAACCGCAACCTCACCTATCGGACTGGCAGTTGGTATAGAATAGAGTCAAGTTTGCAGCCGCCACTCCTACCGGCCCGGCAGTCCACGGGCTGGCCTAGCCGATTCTCCGTGTTTGGTTTGTTTTTTGTCTATATCTTTATCTGAGCTCCAATCCGCGTGATTCAAGTGACCACGTGTAACCGAGACGAAGATCTACAACTTCCATGCTCGGACTGCGAGCCAATTCTGAGCCAATCTTTTCCAAAATTTGCGTGAAGATCGAGTCGAGCACGTAGAGGGGGATTCGACCCACAACATACAATCCCTTATGTTTTTAATTGTTTTTTACCATTTTCCCCTTACTTTTGAGAGACTTTCCAGTAGATTTGTGTCTTTGTATGTGTGGGGAGTGAGTGTCTATAAATACCCGCTCCTCCTTTATTCCAAATAACTTAGATTTTATTTACTACTCTTGCATTAGTTTAAGTGAAGGAATTTTCAGATTCTCATTCAGCTTGTTCTTTCTTAAAGAGAGGAACTAGGGTTTTTGGTGAAATATGTAAGAGACACTCCAAGGGTGTGACAACCTTGAAGGTTTATCGAAGATTTTCCCGATTATCATCACCAATAAGCTCTTCTCACCTCTATCCCTCTCTCTATATTTTATTTTATTCGAATATCTTGCTTGATGATGATATTTATTTGGTTATTGTTGATGATTCGTGAGTAATTCTTCTTGTATCCTGAAGCAAGGGAGCTTCGGGATTGATGTCCTTATTATTTTGATTGTTGAATTAATTTGAGTTTGGTAACCTAGGTTTTAGATTGGGTTGATTTGTTATGATTATCATATGAAATTAAGGCTATGATTATAGACTTGCTTTGGTCGCTCGGCTTTCTATAACATAGTCTTATTTTGTATGATTGTGCATTTGAGACGGGATAGTCGAAACCTAGGCTAAGGATTTCCACCCTTTCGAGGAGATTCAATTTGATCTTATATGAACTTAGGAATGGATTTCTGCGCCTTACATTAGTCGGAAGGTAAATTCAATCCGGAAACCTAAATCAATCAAGACCCAGTTTATAGGAGAGATACCTATGGAAGAGAAGACCTATCGAAAGGGAGAATAAAACCTAGGAGGTCTCGGTTGGGATGAATGAAAGTAATTTGGTTGTGTGTGTAGAGAAATCGCACGCCTACATAGGTCTATAATGTAGGAGAAGCCACGCTAAATTGCTCTAGTTTTACGTAATGGGTAATCCCAAGGCCGGGGTTGATTTTGTTTGCCACCCATTTGGAAATTCTTTATAGAACCTTGTTTATTCCGACTCTGAGGGGATATGACACCTAAACTATATCCAGGAATTCTTATCTATTGGGACACCATTTAGGTAGGAATTCTTCCATTCAATCCCTTTTTACCTTGGCTTGATTATGTTTGGACATTAACCCCGCAAAACTGGGTGAAACCGAGTTTTGGAAAGCATTTTTATCATTTATCTGTTTTTTATCTCTTAATATCTGTTTTAGTTACAATTAGATCTCAATTCTAATTCGCTAAACTTTGGAAATTATGGCTTGCGTAATTCACATGGATGTCCTCCTTGTGGTTCGACTTATTACTATCTCTGTCTGATCTAGTACGCTTGCGAAAACGAAAATCTTATTTGAAAATCAACGTTTTTGAATGATTTTTAGAAAACGTTTATGGCGCCGTTGCTGAGGAGGACAATCTCCCCTTGTAATTAGTCGGGTCATTACATTTAATAAGATTAAGTTTTTTTGTGTTATTTAATTTTTGGTCAAGTTGTTTAATCAATTCCTCTTTTAGGTACTACTCGTGCATGAGAAGGACAAGAAGTGTAGATACTCCACTTGTTGATCTCGATCGCAAAATCAATAGGACATTTAGAAGAGGAGTAAGAAGATTGATTGAAAGAATGCAAGGTGACGAGAAAGTGAATATGACGAATCGAGAAGCCAATCGCCATTGACAAGAAGAACTCGAGGAAGCCATTCTAAGGGACTACATTATTCCAAACAATCAATGAACGCACTCGAGCATAGTCCTTCCTAGAGTTCAAGCTAATTCGTTCGAGTTGAAGGCCGACCTCCTCCAGATTATCCAAGCAAACCAAATACGGAGGCCAACCGAGCGAAGACACCCATCTTCACGTGTCAACCTTCCTTCAAATTTTTGTCACATTGTAGATGAATGGAGTTTCACCAGAAGCTATCAAACTCTGTCTCTTTCCTTTCTCTCTAAGGGATAAGGCCTCGGTTTGGCTCAATTCACAACTGGAAGATTTCGTTACATCGTGGGAGGACTTGTGGGCGAAGTTTTTGCAAAAATTCTTCCCACCAAGCAAGACGTCCCAGCTATGCAACAAAATCACCACATTAGCCCAAGAACAATATGAGTCGCTCTTCCAGGCATGGGAGCGATTCAAAGACGGATTGAGGATGTGCTCGCACCACGGGCTCAAGAGGTGTATGTTGCCCCGACAATAATATCATGCAGGGAACACTCTGTGTCCCTGCTGGGCGATCCTGAAAATTATTCAGTTGTTTGAACTGCCTTGACAAAGGTCATTAGTTGATTCATCCCGAAAGTCCCAGCTGGTGAACCTCCAATAACCGGTTCTAGGATGGGCACCGAACCAATCAACAAAGTCGGCGTAGCCAGAACACCACTAAAATTCAACATGGACGAAAGTAATCCTTGTCATGATGGTAGAGAACCTGCAGCATAATAAATATAGCATGCATTACTGGACTCAGGCCCATAAACATTACCTCTAGGTGTGATCAGGGGCCTTGGAGCCCTAAGATCATGAACCCTAGGCACTGAATCTTCAGAACGTGACAAAGCAGAATAATTCAATGTGAAAACTGCATCTTGGGAGGCCCGTCCCTGCTGCGACATAAGATTCGCCATATCTTGAGGGTTCAAAACCCTAAGTCGCGAGGATCCAAGAACATGGGATTCTTGAAAGTCGATTCTTGACGATAAACCCTCGACTGTGGGGGCTCTATTATCTGCAGTATCAATAAACACTACAAGAAATTCCACATTTTGTGATGACTTTTTTCTTGACGCATAATTTTTTTTCACTTTTGGTTACTTAATAGTAACGAATTCAATTTTCGTTGCAAAAATATTTAGTGACGATGAGCACCACTTCATCACCTATTTATTAATAGTACATATAACAAAATTATTTCGTCACAAATATTATATTTGGTGACAATCTACACTATTTCGTCACAACTGAATATGAAGGTAATTTTACTACCAGAAATATGGTTTTCAATATCAAAAATTTTGTATTGGAAAAAAATTTCAATACTATATATAAATATATATATATATATATATATGTATATATATGTATATCAATCTTTGAAATATTGCAGACCAAATCCCATATGGCCTAAATCTTTTGTGTCGAAACTAAAATATTCCGATACTAATCACTTTTATCATCAATTTTATTCTGATATAATATATGTTTTAGAATTTCAAGCAACTTTTTTATGGAAGTCAATCATTTTTCCTATGACAATGTTAGACTTAATCATTAATATGTGAAAATTGAGTGACAATATTATTTCATCACCATAATTCATTCTCATTGGCCACAAATACCAATTAATCACCGTTTGGTTGAAAAATTAATGACATAATTGAAAACTAAAAAAAGATTGCTCTAGTATAGAGTTGAACATATAATCTTAAGCAACAACCTCCATGCGTCAACCAATTTTAACAACACAAGTTTTTAACCAAGACCTGCAAGAATCTGAATAACCATCCTCCAAACTTTGGTAACTAACAAATTGATTGCTAATTGTATCATTTATCCATATTTATATCTAGATATAGCATAAACTCAAAAGATTGGTAAAACAAAATATTGCATTAGATAAGGCTTGAACTCAATACCTTTACTTAATACCCAAGTACCTTATCAATTTTGTATTATAACAAGTTATTATCGAGTTCTTCCGATAGGTGTATAATAGTTTATTTTTTATTATCATGTTTTCTATTATTTTATAACTTTTATTGAGTTTAATGGACTAATTATATATATTTTTGTGTAACTGATTAATTATATGGGCTTGGATAAAAATAGGTTTTATAGTATATAATTGATGGCCAAATATTGAATATATATGAATTTAGGCTTGGAAGAAACATAATATAATGAACTTTTTTACAAACTTTGACCGCAAGTATTTTAATCAGTAAAGAAAATTATAACTCGTATCTATAAAAAGACCGAAGCCGAAGACACAAAAAAAGATCATAATTAGGATCGATTGAATATAATTGTCCACACAAGAGGAGAATCACAATTTGGAGAATTCATTCCCCCAATTAAGCAATTCAGCGGCGGGGAGAAACTTACTCTTATTCACTTTGATTTTTAGTTTCTTATTTTCTTTTTTAGTGATGTTTAGTAATTGATTCTTTTTTCTAGTTAAAGGATTATTGAACCCTTGATTTCATTATACTGTGACATCTAATTATCTTTATTATCTTTGAAATTCATAGATATTTATTTATTTTATTACGTTAGTAAATATTCAAAAACTCCCCCATTTATTTATCTTCTAAAAATCTATGTACCCTGTGGATACAACCCTACTTTTCACTATACTTATATTATTTTAGTAGGTTTATGTTATTTTGGTGAATTGACACTCACCAATAACCTTATTTTTAAATAAAATAGGAAAAATTGAAAATATTATTTTGACAAAAAAAAATTAGTTCAGTACAAATAACCAATATTGTAAAAGTCGCTAAGCGCTAGTCGGGGCCTAGGCTAATTGGGACGTAGGCATGGTTAGGCGGGTCTGAACGGTTCGGCAAGGCATTGCCTAACAAATAGGTGGCTGCCTAATTTCAATTAGGTTGTTTCATATTTTGTATATCATACCTCTAATATTCTGAAAATATTACACCATTTAATATATAATTAAAACATATCATAATGTATAAACTATAACTTGACAAAATAAAAAAAATTACTAATATAAATAAAAACAAAACTAAAATGGGGTCGCTTATTGGGACTAGAGGTGGCAATTTAGGCTGCCCAGCCTGTCGAGCTAATGCCATATGTCAGATTGGATTCAAATTTGATTGGACCTAAAATTATTCAGCCCGGCCCAGCCTATGCCCCTATAATATACCAAGATTATGGGGCTGGCTCGTGGTCCGATGAGCTTTTGGCCTATTGTGTCGGGCCTGTCGTGCAAAATAATATTTCAGGCCAAGATTTCTATGTTCTAGCTCATCCAAAATATCGGACCGGCTGGACCTACACATCGGGCCAGGCCGATTTTGCCACTTCTAATTGGGAGATAGTTACTAGGCGGGGTCTAGGGGACTGAGCGAGATATAGACATAGTTATGCGAGAATGAATAAGGGAAAAAAAATGTTTAGGTCGGCTAGGCCAACTAATCACCGGAGTATCTAGTCTAGACTTAGAAAACGCCATAAAGTTTCATTTAACAGAAAATTGGGTCAGCAAAGCACCGTCGAACGAATAGTCGGTGCCTAGGTTGCCGATCGGCGACCGTCTAGTTCTAATTCTTATTTGTTGTTATTTTTATTTTATTGTTTATATCATTACCTCCAATATTTTAGAAATATTGTACCATTAAATATATAATTAAACATCATAATGTATAAGCCATTTATAAAAATAATAAAAAAAAGTATATAAAATTATTAAAAAACTAAAAATAAAAAGTATTTTGGCCTATTAAGCTGGCTAATTGCCCGCCTAGATCGAAAGTACCTAACACTTCTGTTTAACACAAAATCGGGTCGACAAGACATCGTCTAGCACATAAGTGACTGGTTAGTCGCCAACTAGGAGACTGCCTAGTTTTCATTATTTTCTATTTTATTGTTTATATCATATCTCCAATATTTAAATAATATTGAATAATTTAATATATAATTAAACATATCATAATGCATAAACCATAACTTGAGAAAATAATAAAAATAAGTACTAAAAAAATAAAAGTAAAAAAGTGTCATGTTTGAAAATGTATAAATTTTTTTTTTTGATAAATTAGACGAAGGTACAACCCCACAAAAACCATCTATTCTCATTTATACAACTTAATGTTTTTTAATTTGACATATTCTATTATATATAAGTAGTTTAGTTTATGAAATAAATTTACTGAAGCTGAGAAAACGAGACATTGACATCTGAAACATTACTCTTATTTAAGAATAAAATTTTGTTTTGAAACATAACATTTTTATGATACAAATGATATATAATTTATTCTCTAATTAGACGACACGGAAAGTAATATAAAAGTCTTAAATGAGAAAAAAATTGTCATATACACACAAATCAAATTCCTGTATACACTACAACGAAAATTGTATATTGGGACATTTACTTTTAGGACAAAAAAATTTAAGTGCATAAAAAAATAACTTTTGGAATCATAAAATTTTATAAAAAAAGGGAAAAGTGACATTTATAGAGACACTTATAAATTATATATTTTTTAGGAAAGTAAACATCTGCAAAGCCACTTTAAATATTTTTCTGTATCATTTACATTACTTATTTTCTATTTTACATTATTTATTTTCCTTTTCCTATTTTTCTCTCTTCCATTTTTCACAATCGTCTTTTTCCCTCTCCTTCACATTTTTCCAAAGTTATTAATATCGTTCCGACGATCATTTCGGATTTATCATTGAAACGAGATATTTCGGTATCGGAGTATTTCGGTGTTCCGTTTCATATATATATATATATATATATATATATATATATATATATATATATATATATATATATTAAATTATATGTCTAAACAAATATTAGTAGAACTTAATATCTAATAAATATTTTCAAATCATAAGTTAATTTGTTCAGTTTGAGAATCTGAGTTATTAGAGTTTAGACTATAAAGAATTTAGGGTTTATTACCGAATCCAACCTGTAGTATACAACTTTTTTCCACTTACAACCCCGAGTATAAAAAGTTTTCGATTGCAACCCATACTATACGGGTTTTTTCGATCACAACCTAACTTCGACTCAATCGATATTTTCCGGCAACTTAAATTCCACGTGACTTGCACGCGTGATACTAATGGCATTATTGTAATTTTTACGAACTTAATCCCGCCCTCAACCCAACACGTGAGTTTCACATGCTCAGGTTTAGCACAATTTGGGGAGTTTAGCCCTAATTCAGTACCATTTGCAAGTACAGAAAATACGCTGCTGCAGATTATCTTCATTACTTCTTCACCAAAAAAATCGAATATCCATCTAGGGCTTTGGCATTTCAAGATTGACAGAGCTATAATGGTTTGGAGAATTAGACATCACGAACGCGTAGACGAAGCTCCTGATTATGGTATGGCTCTGCGTTATTTGAAAATTCTACCTATTATTTGAAAATTTTACTTATTGTTTATGCTAGACGATTTGGTGTGGGGTATTTTTGTTCCGTTTTATATGGTAGCAAGAAGGTTGGTGGGTGGTGGGTTTCAATATGTTTTGTGCTCTGCAGAAGCAGATATCTATTGTTTAGGGTTTAAAACATGTTTGAAAACTGTGATTCTTGAATATAATATGGGAATTTATGAAAATGAATATTTGTGATTAGTTTAGTATTTATATGTTGCTGCAATGGGGGACCAGTTGGTGGGTATACTTGGTGGTTGGGTGCATTTAAATAGACAGCTTTTGTGTGGGGACCTGTTCTCCTTTATTGCATTTTTAATTGTTTAGGGTTTAGGGTTGCATTTGTTGTCTTTTTGTTTTGCTGGTATTGTGAGAACATATATTTATAGTTACACTGATTTGGTTTCTTTTTTCCTTGTTTGTCTCTACATCAGGCCCTGCTTCTACTACTGAGTTTTTTACAATTAAAATGAACCACGCTGGTAAATTTTTCAAGAATCTAGGATTCCCTTGTTACTTAGGTAACAAGAACATTCTTATTGACTTCTGCCATCTGGATGAAATGTCACTGATCGAGCTAAAGAATATGATCTCAGAAATAGGGGTGGATAATGTTGTCACCATGTTCTGTAGCCGGAGTGGGGTAGATAAGTGCAACGACTTAATCCCTATTGTCACCGACTTTGATGCCATGAATCTAGCCAGCTATGCAGATGAAAACAGGATGGTTGGAGTGTTCATAGAGCATTCTCCTGATGAAAGCGTGGTAAGTAAGTAACTGTGAAGGGGCACACTACGTTCCCAATCCAGACCCAAACACTGAAAACGATTCCTTAGACCCCGCTGTTGAATCTGAAATGAGGGATGCTGAATGTGAAGATGGCTGGACCGGCTATACCGAAGCCTTTCAGAATAATGATTGGGTAGATAAGAGTGAAACTGAAGGTAGTGATGATGCACAAAGCATAGGGTCGGATGAAAAATTATCCGAGAAAATAGGGGAGAGTGAGTTCGAGGTGAGTGATGATGACCATTTGTTTGAGGAATTGGTGGATGTTGATCTAGAATGGGGTGGTTTATCTGTTCCTGAACCCGTTGATGATCAGCCATGTTCTAGTAGGACAAGGAGTCAAAATAAGGGAAATGCTAAGGTCCGAGCTGGTCCCCGAAGAGTGTTGTTTGATAACCCAGAATTCTATGTTGGGCAGCCCTTTGCTGATAGTCATGATTTTAGGAAGCAAATTAGGTATCATTCTATACTTGAGGGGCGGGATGTGAAGTTTCCTATCAATAATAAGAACAAAGTTCAAGCCAGATGCAAGGTGTCTACTTGTCCATGGGTTATCCTAGGTTCTCAGTCCAAAGCAGAGGATACATTTAGGATTAAGACTTTTAACGAAACACACAAGTGTCCCAGGGTGCAAAAAGTTCGGGCAGCTTCTGCTAAACTATTAGGTGATATGTATAAAGACAAGATATACACTGATCCTAAGTGGCCTGTGGGCTCCATGTCCCTGTGGGTCCAAAAAGATTTGCATGTTCATGTGAACAAGTTGCAGCTATATCGGGCCAAGAATCTTGTTCTGAAGGTCAGTGTTGTTGGTGATTTTGACCAGTACTCTCTTCTCTGGTCTTATGCTAAAGAGCTGAGAAACAATAATCCTAGAACAACCGTTAAGATAAAGTGCAAGCCGGTTGGGAAAGTTGTAAGGTTCAAACGATTTTATATATGTTGGGGGGTTTGAAGAGAGGCTTTCTCGAGGGCTGTAGACCAATCATGTTCTTGGATGGATGTCATTTGAAGGGAGCAGTAGGTGGGATGATATTAAGTGTGGTTAAGATCGATAGCAATAATGGTATCTTTCCGTTTGCTTATGCTATAGTTGAAAAGGAGAAAAAGAAGACATGGGGCTGGTTTCTGAAATTAGTTTTGGAGGATCTGGGTATCGATAATTATCATTATTGGACCATAATGTCGGACAAACAGAAGGGATTAATTGACGCCGTTGAGGATCTGATGCCAGGTGTAGAACATTGGTTCTGTGTACAACATCTGTACCAGAATTTTAAGGTACATCACAAGGGTTTAGCTCTGAAAAATCTGCTATGGAAGGCGGCTAGAGCATCAAGGGTGGTTGATTTCAATCTGGCGATGGGTGAGATAATGGCTAAAGACAGGGCTGCATTTGATTGGCTAGTGGCAAGACCACCATGTAATTGGTCTAGATCACATTTCTCTGCTCATTGTAAGTGTGACAAGCTCGAGAACAATATGTCAGAGTCCTTCAACGCCATGATTCTGAAAGCTAGGAATCAACCTATTGTTCGTCTACTGGAGGCCATTAGGTTGAATTTGATGAAGAGTTTGTACGAGAGAAGAGATAAAATGGATAAGTATCATGGTGAGTTATGCCCCATCGTTGATAAGCTGCTGGAAGAGTTAAAGAAAAAGGCCTGTGAGTTCATCCCCCATTGGAACGGGGTTGACCAGTTTGAGATAGAAGTTGTAGGAAGGAACAAGTACAAGGTACATTTGGGTGAGAAGACTTGTAGTTGTAGGAGATGGCAACTGACAGGTATCTCGTGCGCTCATGCAATTAGTGGTATTAACTTCATGGATTGGAAAGTAGAGGACTATGTGGAGCATTGGTATACAAAAGAGACCTTCTTGAAGGCTTATGGGAATGGCAATATGTTGGGAACATTGGATAGCCAAGAGAATTGGCCACAAACTAATTTCCCAAAGATGATACCACCGAAAGTTGTAAGAATGCCCGGAAGGCCAAAGTTACATGGGAGAAAGTCACAGCCAAGCGAAAATAAGAAGAAACATTAGAAAAGGAAGGACGGGACGGTTAAATTATCTTGGGTTGGGCTGTCAATGAAGTGCTCACTATGTCATAAGCCCGATCACAACATTCGGGGCTGTCCATTGCGTCCTAAACCTCCAGCAGATTCTGAAGATGGGCCAGGGCTTGATATTCCAGCTGCCAGACAAGATGACATACCTGTTGCCAAGGTATGATTATCATGCTAGTTTATTGAGTAACTTTATTTTTACTGATGTGCAACTGTTTATTTTTGTCTGTATATTTTTCCACTGTTAGGGAAACAAGGGGAAACGGGCGAAAGCACCAGCTTCGCGGGCCAAAAAGGTGACTTATTTGCACAAAAACCATAAGCATTATTTTGATTATATAAAAGTTGGTATTTGGACTATAATTGATTCTTTCTATGTAGGGGAACAAAAGTGGCACCAATCAGAAAGAAACTGGGCCCCAAAGCCTAGCAAATGTGCAAACTGAATCCTGTGACATACCAGCTGAGTGTGAATATAATTCGCAAGAGCGAGCAACGTAATGTGGCAGCTCTATAGTTACGCCAACCCCGGTAGTAAATGTCTAAATTGTGTTAGATAAAAGATGTATGAGGAAACTGTAGTAATTCTTTACAATTATTGCATGTGTTAATGTGGAGTAGGTAGGAACCCAACAAACTATTGGAAGTAATTCTGTGTTGGTAAATGCCCCAATTCGGCAGACCAAGGTACCATTTATGTCGAATTAATGTGACTGTTTTTGTGGATATTGATAATTACAAGTTGGGTTGTTTATGTTCTCTTGTTATTTTCTGAACTGTGAATACCACTATTTTGTTGAATAGAGTATCGGAACTGTTCGGGCAACAAGGAAACAAAAAGGTAAGGGTCAAGCTAGTGTGGATGAAGTGCATGTTGTGAGTATCACTGAAACTCCAACAAAGGTGGGAAACAAAAGAGCATCAATTGGAGAGTCCACCCCGATACGGAAGACTCCTCCTAGAGCGGCTAAAGCAAAAGCTGTTGAGGCAATGCAGTCAAAAAAGGTGAAGGGCACTGTCCGAACCCCTTCGAAGAAACTGAAGGTATAACATTGGCTTTTAGTATCAATATATTGCAATAAATTAATGTATATGACCAAGCATTTAACAGGCAAGAAGGGCTCTCGTTAACGAGACACAAGTCTCCCCAAACTGAAAATATTACTGCCCCAACGGACTATAATCCGACTTCATTGATTCGTCCAGCTCGGCTGCCGGGAAGCAGTGTAATCACCCAAGAAGTAAGATTCTCCAGTACACCCAGTGGAAGCACACACCAGACTGACATTGGTACGATCAAGGAGGGAAAAGACACTATCATCCCGGCATGCACACAAATGTAGTAGTGCTGTAGTTGGATGTGCTAGGATTTAAAACACTTATTTATGTTCATGTGCATATATTTGAGGTGTGTGAGCCTCCTTTTGGATATTAGGTTACGTGTTTTTGGTGATGTCGGTTGAGGTTAATGTTCTTAACATACCTCTTCTTTTTGGTCCACGAATTATCATTCTGCCTTACGGTTAGACTTGAGGCCTGCGAGCCTAGAATATTTAGCTATAGGCAGGTTTGTAATTCTGGCTTTTTGACATCCTATTTGGAGGGTTAGTTTATTTGAACAGAAAATGCATATTGGTTCACTAATGTGATTAGAATCATCTTATTCTAAACATTTGCTTGTACATATTACATCTCACACCTTCATTGCTTGTAATGAATCAGTTTGTGTAATATAATTCATCCAAAGATTGTAAATCAAGAACACCTTCGCCACAAAATGTGATGGAGTTCTTTAATTACTCTTGTACCCAATTCAAAATTCAACAACAAACAATGGACCTCCTACATATATATTTGCACAAAGACATTTCATTGCAGTTAAATCAGCAGAATCTAAACACCATTCCACAAAATGAAAAGATACGCCATAAATATGTCCACGCTACGTCGAACTGTTCTACACACGAGAATGCAGGACTACCTTCTTACACCCTATGATATAACATCAACAATGAAACAAGAAGAGCAAACAACAGCCATTTGCACCTCCTTCTCAGCTGTTGAACCTCGCCAGCAGGGCCATGAGCTCGAGCCATCCCTTCTTCAGCTTGAGTGTTCCGAACAGAGCCGTAAACTCGAGCCAACTCTTCTTCAAGGTGAGTGTTCCGAACAGCTGCAGCTGCAACACTATTATTTGCTCGTACTACGTCCGCCTCGAGGTTATTAATACGTCTCAAAAGTTCGGGTATTATTTGACGGGCTCTCTCCCCGACCGGAGGGTCAATCCACACAATGTATATGCACCCTTGAGGACCCTACAACGCAAAAAACAAAAGCAACAGAATACAAACCAAAGATTACAAGAAATAGATGATCAAACACATATAAACCAAGTAGTAAAACTCCAACTCCCAACTCAAATTAAACATGTCCAGTCGCGTTTTCATGAATCAACTTCATTGAATCGTCCTTAAACAATTAAGTTCGAACATACAAACAAAATTTAAGTGTTTACCCAATAGTCATCGCAAGCAACGTATCTTCGGCCTGGGTTGTTGTCAGTCCAAGATGTTCTCTCGACGGCGATTCTTCCACAGTGGCAGCGATGTTCCATGGTTGCAAGGACCTGGAACTCGTTTGAGCTGGTATTGAAATCCAATTGAAACGAACCCTAACTCCTCGTTTTTGTACCCAATTTGGTTTGGAAGGTTACTGTTGGGAGCATTAATTAGAAACAGATGGGTTACTAAGTTCGCAAAAATTACAATAATGCCATTAGTATCACGCGAGCAAGTCACGTGGAATTTAAGTTGCCGGAAAATATCGATTGAGTCGAAGTTAGGTTGTGATCGGAAAAACCCGTGTAGTATGGGTTGCAATCGGAAACTTTTTATACTCGGGGTTGTAAGTGGAAAAAAGTGCTATACTACAGGTTGGATTCGGTAATAAACCCAAGAATTTTAAACTAAAGAAAATTGAACAAATCACCCAAAGATTACTTATGTATAGTCTATTATAATATTTTGAACCTTTGTTTTTAGTATAAACATATATGTGTGTGAATTGAAAAATAAATTACACAAAATATAATTTTTTTAAATCATTATCATCTCATTTTTAGAAATTTGAAGCATATATATTGTACCTTCTTTACTTGATAGTTATGATAGTTTCATCTCAATAGTAAGATGACTTCTACGTTAAACTACTTGTTATCACTTATCATGTTAGGACATGAATGATGTCTTGTCTTGACTACATTATGTCATTTTGTCATGTATATACACGAATGATTATTTTATTTGATATTTTGAGTCTTAATTGTTTCTATGTTGGAAATGCTAAGATTGTTAAATTTTAATACATATATAATTTGCAAGTTTGACATGCAGCTCGGTAGTGGCCCTATTATCCTAAAAATCGGTAGGGGTATGGTTAGGTTCACCATATTGTCGGCCGTTTAAAATAGACCGATAGGCCTGAAGCCCCTATAAGCCTGAAAACCCCTAGGCTAGTCCGAAACCGCTAAGGCTGGCCCGAGTAACATTCCTATTGATATTTAGAAATAAAAAAATAATTCTAAGCAAAATTGGCTCTCATTGTGTATAATTTGGTATAGAAATTTTTAAAATCTTAACTTTAAGTTTGTATAAATTTACAATTTGTATTTAGTATTTTTTTATGGTTAAAATATAATAGAATACAATATTTTATAATTAAACTCATATATGAAATTGTAAAACTCGTAATATCTCATGAAGAAACTCAAGAGTTTACTTCGATTTATCAGATCTCGATTTTATCACCAGTTCAGTCGTTTAGGGAGAAATGATTCGTTAATAGGGATGACAATAAATTAGGTTGAAAATCGCATCGCACTAAACCCACTTTGTATGGGGCAGGTAAAAACCTGGTCAAACGAATTACGGGGCGGTTTCGAACCCGGTCAAACGGGTATTGCCGAGTTTGAATCGGATTATGAATTTTGCTAAACCCGCCCCGATTATATTATTTATATTAATATTTTTTATATTTTTATTTATTATAATAATATATTCCACTTACTACTATTTTTCACGACCAATATATTCACATTTTTATTGTTTTTGCTTGATTTATTGTGTTTAATTTAGTTTGAAATTATTAAGTTATTTTCGTAAATAGATTTTTAATCAATAATGCATATTATATTTTATATTACAATTATGAAATCATTATATCTCAAAAAAATAATGTATATATTGGGAAAGAAAACTAAAACAACATGGCAGATCGGGCAGGTAAACCCGTCGGCTTAGCATAACGAAGCGGGGCAGGGTCGGGTTTTCTGAGAAAGTGGGAGGAAGCGGATTTTGAATCTAAGAGGGTGTTTGGCTAAGCTTATAAGCTCCTCAAAACATCTTATAAGATGTTTGAGAGCTTATAAGCTCTTCAAATGTGTTTGGCAAAATAAGATGTTAGACAACTTATAAGATGTAAAAATAAGCTCCTACAGCTTATAAGCTCCAAAAAAAAATATTCCTCTAGTCCAACTTATTTTTTAAGATTTTATAAAGTACACTCAAATTTCACCTACTACATACACACTTCACACTACACACACTTCATACGCTACACATAATTACACACATTACACATATTTCACACATTTACACACACTGACACACTATACACCCTTCACACACTACACACACTTCATAGCTAAATTACTCCATTCAATTGCTGGCTTATAAGATCTTTTATTCAACCACATAATTAACTTATAAGCTCTTAACAAATTGCATCTTATAGGAACTTTGAACAACTTATAAGATGTTAGAGCTTATAAGATGTTTGAAATAAGCTGAGTCAAACATTCTCTAATTCTTTCCATGCAGGATGGGTATTGGGAAAGGCCAAATCCACCTCATACCCACCTCATTGTCATCCCACTTGTTAACTCGTAACTCGTAGAATTCTAAGAGTTGACTTGAAATTTTTACAATATTAATATTATTTTTTAGGGTGCGTAAATATATAAAACTAAACATACTTTGTTTCCCTATAAAAATATAACTATGCTGCTCGAGCAAATATTATCAATTTTAAATATAGATACATTGAATTATTAGATTTATTTGGTTAAAACTGGGGAATTCGGAGCTAAATTTGACTTAGAATTAATAAGTGTGTTTTATTGGGATTTAATTCGCTCAATAGATTGAGGGGAACCATAAGTAAACACGCCAAACGGGCATAACTTTTGAGGACTATTATTTTTTATACAAACCCATAGACAAGGATGAAAATATCGCGAGATTTCACCGACCCGATATGAAAATTCACTAAAATAGGTTGTTGTTGAAATCTAACGAGATATCAGCGAGAATCTCGAGCTATACTATCACGCATGCTGGCCGCAGGAGTCTTCAGCTTTTGGCGGAATTTTGGCGATAAACTCACCGAAATCTCGCCATTTTATCGCCAGAAATCGACTTTATAAAAAAAAGAAAAAAAAAAAACACTAATTCTACAGCATGATTTTGGAGGTATAAGCCTGCAATTCTCGCCGTTTTACTTTAAGGATTGTAAAGGTGCCTGCCATTTGCCAAAGAATGGGATGTAAAGAAGGTGTAGCCTTAATTTATTTTTTTGGAGGTATATTACTTTAAGGAACATGGATCCCTAACTGGTGGAGGGGCACTATTCAACGAATTAAACATTTATACACGAATCCATAATTAAAAGAAGAGGGTTACTGAAGAAGGTGAGTGGAGTAGAAGTTTTTAGCAATTACCAGTAAGTAGAGAAAGCGAACAATTAGCAGATTTGGACTTGATATGATACCATTTATTTTAGATAATACTAGTATAATACTCGTGTATTGACTATCTTCATCATTACGCTACCTCGGTGAGTTGGTACCACTATTGCAAATACACCGATAGTGCATATGTTCAAATCGAGCCTCATAAGACATAATTTTGGTACTAGAAGGTAGTAATGTATAATGAAAAGACTTCAGAATGTTTCCCGTGTGGCCGAACAACGTATGTATTATTTCTTATTTACCAACTAGTTTATGCGTGAATTTGACTCTATTTTAAGATTAAATATTTGAATTTAAGTAGGTTTATAACAATCTATAAAATATCGTAATACATTATCTGTTTTAATATATTTTTCGGCATTTTACAAAAAATCGCACCGATATCGAGATCTCTCTGAAATCTCCTAAAATTAAAATACCGATATCTCCGTAAAAATCGATATTTTCGTCCTTTCCAGTTACGTCCGATTAGGAAAGATAAAGACCGAATTACAGCAATTGCACGAGAATGAGTACTTGATTGAAAACTCAATACGCCCAAATAGAAGTACGAGGACTAAAGAAAATACTTGGACTTCACAATGTATTTTGCCAATAAAACAAGATAAACTGCATAGTTTGACAACAAAAACTAGGAACTGGATAGTTGTTTCTATCAGCATGAGCAGCGGTAAAACATAAAACAAAAAAGGTATAGGATTTTATCATGCAGTTTCAAACCCCTGATGAGCAATTTCAAACCCTGCAGCAAAAAAACATTGTGGTCTTGTTAACTTGGAATTTTCTTTATTGTAGAGACATGCCATACAACACAGCTCACCATCTCAAAGATATGCATTGTACGCGCTATGGTGCTTAGTAGTACATACGTCCAATCTTCATAACAATCACAATATAAGATTTCTCTTGTACATTCTAAACAGACAACAAGGTGATGGCCAATAATCCATTGATCCCAAATCACCTACTCATAAAGGACTATGTTTTTAATACTTCAAACTATAGTACTAGAACCATGGGAAAAGATAGAATCTGGTCAGTAAGTGACGAGAGGCGATCCACTGCAATGCACATCGGAGCCTTCAGATAGCCGCTGCCTTGGAGATAAGGTGCTGCTAGCAGCCACATCCACATCAACATTGACAATGCTTTTCCGTTTCTGAGATTCCGATTTAACTAACTTCCCCTCCTCTGATAACTTAGCCTGCGCATCTGCAACCAGTGATGGATCTTCTTCTGCAGAGTACAATATCCTCTTTATCGCCTCAACCACCTGCAATAAAAATGTAATCATCATATACACTTACAAGAAAGACACTCAATATATGATTTAGAACAAGAAAAATGCAATGTGAAATCATTACTGGTGAATTTTCAATATCAGGGATCTGGCACACAATTTCAATGTCTCTTAATTTGGCAAAGTAGAAGTCTCTCTCCTTCTCGAGACTGTCGACTGATAGCTTCAATTCCGTTAGCTGTTACACAGACAACAGAAACAAGAAAAGATTTATTGAAAATTGTTCAAAAACAATATAACAGATGGGAGATGTAACCTGTTGCTCAAACATCATGCGTTCTGCTTCAGAATGGACAGAACGCCCACCACTTGAAGAAGGACGGCTACCAGCTTTGACAGATTGGCTTGTTGTATAGGCGTGAGTGGGGTCTGTCCTTCTACTGTTGTGAGTGGATTGCTTTGGGACAGATGCAGACGTCTTGGATGAAGGTTGCGATGGTGCACATTTCTTGGTCAGCTCTTTTCCACCCTTGCAAGCTTCTCTTCTTTCCAAAGGATTGTAACTATAATAGATAGTACAGAAGAAGAGGTCTCATGAAGATGTTTTTAAATTGCAATATATAGTTACTGATACAAGAAATAATATTTTGTTTGGTAGCATGTAGATATCAATATATTGTTCCCTAGTATCATTATTGTGTTCGTGAAACATCGCAATAAAATTGGCATATGTTTATGTAAAAAGACTACATGGCCTAGAGAGGGCACAGGATTTTGGCTCTATCAATAAGAATTTAACATATGAATTTCTAAAGCAAGAAGTGGCTCTTAGATATAAAAATATTGTTCCATAGTATAGTTGATTCTGTTCTTGAAGCATGTTATTGAAAATAACGATAGGATGCATTCAGCACTGAGCACAGTAGATTAAACTTCCAATTTGTAGAAAATGAAGATAGACACAACCCAATCTTGATATAAATGAAAACAAAGCATTGGATATTTCATCTTCACATTAATAAGAAAAAACAGACACCTAATATTTCAGCGGTGAGGGTTCATCAAATTCAGAAAGTAGGAAAACATGAAATAGAGTTGAGAGGTGGGATATACCTAGCTGTAAGTCCTCCATTAACCGAATCGCAGTATCGTTTCATCCACTGCATAAATTCCAAATTGTCCAGTGGCCTTCCTTTGATCAATTTGTTCACCTCTATGTGCTGTTACCCCGCAAATAACACGGAAATAGAAACAGTAGAATTATTATTTTCTTCGCAAAGACCAGCAGTAAAGGTTTCTTAAGCAATAATTGATGTGTATTTGAAAACAGACTTTTATTAGGAAGAGCAACACAATCCCGTTCCTAGTCCAGTTGATAAATAAGTAAATATGGGACGAAGCTTGTAGAGAGGCAGTTCAGCAGATTTGGTAGTTTATCAGATTTATCTCACCTCTCTTCTCTCTCTCACTTCTACTGTAATTTCCCTTATTCTGAGAAACGGAATACAAAATATTACTGAACAATCTATGAACAGAGCCATACATATTATGATCATTGTGGAACATAACAAAAAGAGAATCGGACAAACAAAAGACAAATGAGCTGAGATTCACACATATAAAGTCCAAATCAAATTAGGTGCAATTCCAGTAGCGTAATCCACTTGGACTTTCAATTCAAAATAATTCAGAAAACGTAGACGATTTTTAGAAAAAACTATACCTTGGTGATTTTGAGTTTATTGAAAACATCTTGTAGGACCTTGTAGTTTTGGATCATCTCGTACTCGTTCTTCGCGTCAAAATTGACCTTGTGCATCGGAACCATCCCAGGGTGAACGGCATCCATCAGCTGGCACTGAACGGCGCCTGTACAAGCCTGAAACAACACAAAATATTGTTTAACTGACAAATGTAATTGAGAAATCGACGAGCAATTTAAGAGTTGCGATGAATACCTCTTCGACTTTGGAGAGGTTGAGATGGAGAGTAGAATTGATCCAGGAGAGAATTTCCGATCTGCCAACAAAGTATGCACCATCCATCATTCCGATATTGCTAGCCATCTTCCTCAAATTTTCTCTTGAATTTCGATCTACAGGGGAAAAGCGCCTGTGCCGTTATCTGTGGCGAATTTGAAATGAGGGTTGAGCGGGATTTCGCAGTTTTGTAATTCAAAAGGTGGGCTAAGGGGTTCAGGGACAGGGCTATACTTTTTAGGCCCATCAACTACTCATAATTATTTTTTAATAACAAATTAACTCATTATTAATTACTAGCGACTCCCTTTGTCCCGGTTTAATTGGTCTATTTTCCATTTTTATTTGTCTCAACTTAATTGACATAGCCCATAAATGGCAAATTTTTCTCACAATTTTCACCCTCAAAATTTCCATTCTTACTCTCCACCTTTGAAAAAGTAAAAAATTCCATAAAATATGTTTTTTCTTAGTCTTCGTACCCGGCCAACATAGGCCAATTAGGCCGGGACGGAGGGAGTACTAACTATGACCCGAAATCTCGCAATATTTTCATCATTGCCTATAACCAACTTGGGCAAACTTGTATTTACCCAAGTGGGAGCCTGTTGTTCGTTTTGCCCCATTACATATTGATAAGGGATAATTCTGTAATTATACATGTGGACACGTGGCAACCTAAGATTGCGACACATGAACTACTAGTAGACATAATATGGAGATATCATCCGAGTTGTTAGGCCAGGGCCGAGGTCCAAGGTCTCACAGTCCAGACCCTGGGACCGAGCTGTTGGCCCAGGGCCGAGGTTCAAGGTCTCTCATATATAGACCTCGGCCAAGGTAAGGTAGAGGTAAGCAAAAAATAGCAGACGTGATATACTTTTTACCCTACGCTCACTAAACTGCCATCAGAGACTGACTTAAGCATCGAAGGATCTATCCTTGGGGACGACCCCGGGGTTTTGTTTTGCAGGTTGATATCCACGATCGACCAACCTTGGAAATCTCAAGCATCGCCAGACCTAGGATCCGACCGTTCAGGTTCCTGACATCATCAGTTTGGCGCCCACCGTGGGGTCGGTGATCTGATCTGAGCAATGGCTCCACATAAGAGAAAAAATACTGATGTCAATCGCACTACCCATGGTGAAGATCGAAGGGTAAACCATAACCCTAACCCTAGTCACGGAAACACCCACAACTCCCGTCCTTCAAGGCGTGATGAGGCAATGGAGGAGGAGCGAAGCCTAGAAAACCAGGGCAATGTTGCCCAGCCCATCGATGTCCAACGTATGAATAAGATGGAGGCCGATCTCCAGGAATTAAAACTTCTGTTGAAGGGACTTGTCGAGAAAGACGTACCCAACGAGCCCAACGACGAAAGAGACGCCAGTCGTGCCCAAGGGTCTATGGCAATGAATGACGAACCAAGGTCCAACCACATCAGGACCGTGGCAAAGCCGCCATAATCGTCATCGAAGGAGATAGCCAAGACAACCTGCGAATGAAGTTGGCAGAGATGGATCAAAGGTTGGGGGCGGTCTGGAATGAGGTTAAGAGGCCAGGCTCTGACCTCTTCGCTCCTACAGAATCTCCTTTTGTTGAGAGCATCATGAGGGAGGAAGTTCCACCGAACTTTAAGATGCCTCAGATGGAGAACTACGATGGAACCTCGGACCCCCGTGATCATCTTGAGAATTTTCCAAGCTCTCATACTTCATGGGGAGACCGATGCCATCAAATGTCGAGCCTTCTCCGCCACCCTACGGAAGAGTGCAAGGGTTTGGTTTTCCTTATTGCCGGCCGCATCAATCGGTTCTTTCAAGCAACTGGCTCAGGAGTTTCTCAGTCACTTTGCTAGTAGCAAGAGGTATAAGAAGGCCTCAGCACACCTAATGGGTGTTCGTCAAAGGCCGGACGCGTCCTTAAGAGAGTTCATCCAACGGTTCAACAGAGAAGCTCTTGAGGTCGAAGATCTTGATCAACCAGTGGCCCTAGCGGCACTAATGAATGGAGTGCGGAAGTCTTCTAGGTTTGCTTTCTCTCTGGTGAAGAAGCCTCTGCTAACCTTGGTGGACCTCTTCAATAGGGCAGAAAAATACATTAATGCTGAGGAGATGTCTAAGGCAGGGATTGAAGCTGAGCATGAGTCCTCAGACAGAAGATGCAAGAAAGATGATAACAACGATGGTCCAGATAAGAAGAACAAGGTGTGGGATAGATTGTCGGTGACCACTGGTTCGTCTAAGAATCAGAGGAGCCCACAGACGTTCGACAGGTATACACCATTGAATGCCTCTAAGAATGAAATTCTTATGTACATTCAAGATAAGGAATATGTGAAGTGGCCTGGGAAAATGCTGACCCCTGCAAACAAGAAGAATCGTAGTAAGTACTGTCAATACCATCCCGACCATGGTCACGATACTGAGGACTACGAACTCCTCAAGAACAAAATCGAGGACCTAATCCGGCGAGGGTATCTCGCAAGAATTGTGGACGACAGACGCAATCAACCTTAGCAGGGGCGTAGAGGACGAAGTCCAAACCACCAAAATCCTCGGGGTAGGAGTCCTCGGAGGAGAGATGATTCCCCTCCGCCGGTAGGAGTCATTGTTGTCATAGCCGGAGGACCATCCGGTGGAGAGAGTCGATCAGCCAGGAAAAAGTATGCTCGACAACCTCAGACTGGAGTAACATTGGGAAAGAGACCACGGTCGGAGGATTCGATTACCTTTACAGACGAGGATATGGGTGAGATTATCACCCCACATGATGATCCTATGGTTGTGATTTTGGGAATAGCTGGCTACACAATGCATAGGATTCTTATTGACAATGGAAGCTCTGTTGACATATTATTCTATGATACCTTCGAACGAATGAACATCAGCAAGGATAGACTGAGGCCCGTGAAGACTCCTCTGATTGGTTTTGCAGGAGTAGAGCCAGAGGGTATGATCTCCCTCTCCGTGGTCGCAGGAGACAAACCTCAGCAGACCAGTGTCATGGTTGATTTCCTTGTGGTAAAGGTACCATTTAGCTATAATATCATGTTGGGACGACCAGGGTTGAATGCTCTTAAGGCAATTATTTCAACATATCATCTACTAATGAAATTTCCTACGGAGCATGGAACTGGACAAGTCCGAGGAGACTAGGGAGTAGCCAGACAGTGTTATGTTGCTTCTCTAAAGCGGAAGCAGCAGACTTCAGAGACGTTGGCTATTGATAGTATGGAAACCGGTGATCAATTGGAGAAATCAGCAGAACCTGTGGAGGACCTCATCTCTATTCAACTCTGCGAAGGAGATGAGGACAAGGTTGTTCGGATAGGATCATTGTTGCCGGAGGACTTAAAGGATGCTTTGGTGCGATTCCTAAGAGAAAATGTCGATGTCTTTGCTTGGAGTCCTTCGGATATGCCAGGCATTGATCCCAAGGTCATTGTCCATAGACTCAATGTGGATCCTGATTTTAGACCCGTCAGACAGAAGAAGAGAAGCTTTGCACCAGAAATAATTTAAGCTATGAACGCAGAGGTCGACAAACTCTTGGAATCTGATTATGTGAGAGAGGTTGACTATCCAGACTGGTTGTCAAATGTTGTCCTCATCTTGAAAGCCAACAGCATGTGGAGAATATGTGTTGATTTCAAGGAACTGAATAAGACGTGTCCAAAGGATAGCTTCCCTCTCCCAAGGATTGACCAACTAGTAGATGCTATGGCTGGGTGTCAATTGCTTAGTTTCATGGACGCATTCCAAGGGTATCACCAGATTAGAATGCACCTTGATGATGAGGCTAAGACATCGTTCGTGACTGAGAGGGGGTTATAATGTTATAGGGTCATGCCCTTTGGTCTGAAGAACGCAGGTGCAACATACCAACGATTGGTCCATAAAATCTTCAAAAATCAGATTGGGCGAAACATGAAAGTGTACTTCGATGATATGTTGGTAAAGAGCACACATGCAAATCAACATATTGATGACCTTAGTGAAACGTTCGCAGTCTTGAGGCACTTCAGAATGAAGCTAAATCCTCACAAGTGCACCTTTGGAGTGACCTCTGGAAAGTTCTTGGGCTATATGGTCACACAACGAGGGATTGAAGCCAATCCAGACAAAATTAAAGCACTCTTGGAGATGAAATCTCCTCAGACTGTACGTGACGTACAAAAGCTCACTGGGAGACTTGCAACCCTTAGTCGTTTTTTGTCGAGATCCACGGAGAAGAGCTTGCCATTCTTCAAAATCCTAAGGAATGCAAAGAATTTTCATGGACAGAGGATTGCCAGAGAGCCTTTGATGATCTTAAGTCCTACTTGGGTTCTCCACCACTCTTGACTAAACCTCGGTCGGGAGAGGTGCTCTACCTCTACCTTGGAGTCTCAGATACAGCAGTGAGCTCAGTGCTGGTTAGAGAAGAGGATGGTGTTCAACGACCAATCTATTATGTAAGTCGAGTCCTTAGAGGTGCTGAGGTACGTTACTCTAAGGTAGAGAAATTGGCTTTCATAATAATAGTCTCAGCTCGTAAGTTGAGACCTTATTTCCAAGCACACACTATAGCTGTACTCACTGATCAACCTTTGAAGCAAATACTACAGAAGTCAGAGACGTCGGGAAGGTTGGCAAAGTGGTCTATAGAGCTTAGTGAATTTGATATTCACTATCAACCTCGGCCAACCATTAAAGCTCAGGCTTTAGCTGACTTTCTAGTTGAGTGCACCGTTGAAAGGGAGCCCAAGCTCCCATGGAAGAGGTCGTATCAGGAGCAAATAGACCAAAGGAAGATCAGTTATGGATCTTGCATGTTAACGGTGCCTCCAAACTTGGCGGAAGTGGCGCTGGTCTAACCTTGACCAGTCTTGAGGGAAATACCCTTGAATATGCATTGAGGTTTGACTTCAAGGAATCAAACAATTAAGTTGAGTATGAAGCTCTTATCACAGGATTGAGGATTGTGGCAGAGGTTGGTGCTAAGCAGGTGGCAACCTATAGTGACTCGTAATTGGTGGTCCACCTGGTTAAAGGGGAATATGAAGCTAAGGGCTCCACTATGGCTCAATACCTTGGTAAGGTCCGCAACTTGATTGCCAAGCTTGAATACTTTGAAATTAATCATATATCTCGAGCAGAGAACACTAAGGCTGATGCACTGTCTAAGCTCGCAACCTCACCCTTCCACGAATTCATCAAGCGAGTCCCAGTGGAGGTTCTTCCTCGGCGTAGCATAAAGGAAACTGAAGTCATGTGCTTGACACTAGAGTCTAGTTGGATGGATTCTCTTAAGGACTACTTGAAGAATGGGACATTACCTCAGGATAAACTAGAAGCGAGAAGGATTGTCTATCGGTCTACCCGATATACACTGGTGGGTGACAACTTGTACAACGTTCTTACACATTACCGTACCTGAGGTGTCTGAACCCGAGTGAAGCTAATTATGCTCTAAGAGAGGTCCATGAAGGGGTGTGTGGTAATAAATTGGGGGGCAGAGCTTTAGCCCAAAGGTCTTGTGTCAAGGGTACTATTGGCCAACAATGAAAGAAGATGCTATGAACTTGGTCAGAAAGTGTGAGAAGTGTCAAATGCACGCTAACATTCTTCACTCACCAGCAGTCCCAATGTCTTCAGTCTCTACATCGTGGCCCTTTGTTGTCTGGGGAATGGATATTCTTGGACCATTTCCTCAGGCCACGGGGGTAAAGAAAGTTCTTGATTATTGCTATTGACTATTTTACCAAGTGGGTCGAGGCTGAACCTTTGGCCAGCATTACAGAGAAACAGATTCGAAGCTTTGTATGGAAGTCTATTGTGTGTCGCTTTGGAGTTCCAAAGGCTCTTGTCACAGACAACGGGAAGCAGCTTGATAACGTGTACTTTAGAGAGTTCTGTTCAGGCCTCAGTATTGACCTTAGGACGACCTCCGTCACTTACCTGCAGTCCAATGGTCAAGCCGAGGTCACCAACAGAACAATCTTACAGGCTCTAAAGACAAGATTGGACGATGCTAAAGGTCTTTGGGCGGATATTCTCCCCGAGGTCTTGTGGGCTTTCCGAACAACACCGAGGACTGCAATAGATGAGACGCCTTTCAGCATTACCTTTGATTCAGAAGTAGTCATTCCCGTGGAGATTGGGATTCCAAGCCCGCGAATTGAAAACTTTAGCATAGAAGAGAATGATGAAGGGCTCCGCGCCAATCTTGACCTCATTGACGAACAAAGAGAAAAGGCTATGGTGAAGATGGCTGCTTATCAGCAAAGGGTGGCCAAGTATTACAACACTCGCATTAAGTCGCGATACTTCCGACCAGGGGAGCTTGTCCTTAGAAAGGCTCAGTTCAACTACCAAAAAAGACGTAATAAATTATCTCCCAATTGGGATGGTCCTTATCGTGTTCGTGAAGTGGTGAAAGAAGGCACCTACAAATTTGAAATTCTCGAAGGCAAGCCAATTCTGAGGTCTTGGAATGCTGAGCATCTTAGGAAGTAGTACCAATAGGTTATTTTAGTCCTCGGACCTTAGACCTTGGACATTTATTTTTTGCTTTATTTAATTCGTAGTGATTTTCTTTTGTTTGCTCAGTAGTTGAGGTCAATTTTTGTTTCTAAGTTAGTTTGAACATTGCAATGGAATTTAAGTTCTTATTTCTTTCAAATTGTACAACCGTTTGACTCTTGGAAACGATAGGATTGCAATGGCTTACCATTGCCACTATCATTTTTTATAGGATTGCAGTGGACTACCACTGCCACTATCAAAAGGTCCTAACCTCGTTGGGCCCTAAGCAGAGGTGGTGACGCCAGGATTGATCAACCAGCTAGCAACCATCCAAGAAACTCCTTAGGAAATTATCTAGGAACTTCCTAGCTCCGACAATTCATCCTTTAACATGATCTTCAAGGATAGAATAGCCGAGGCCTCCTAAGGCTGAGGGTGGGATGACCCTACTCATAGAGAGAAAGGAATCCTCTACCTTAATGACAAGTATGAAAACACTTATGGGGAACAATCTCAAATCAGAATCATATGGAAAGTCATAAATTAGAAATTCAACATAAAAGGACTCTTGGGAAAAAGCCGACGAAGAAGTCTTAGTACAGAAAATACGGACAACGCGGGGCACTATGGCCAATACAGTTTAACAACAACAAAATGATAAACGACAAAGGCATAGGAGAAATCACGCAGAGGCTCTATCTAGGAAGTGGGGGATAAGGCGATGTCCTCTGCAGGGGCATCATTAGCCCCCTCAACCTCCATGTCTGCACCAGAGGTGAAGTCTGCAGGAGGGACCAAATGACTAATGTCAAAGGTAGGAGCTAAGCTCTGCACCTTATCCTTGCAGACACTAAAGCCGTCTAGCCAGTGGTCCAACAATGCATCCTCCATGGCCTCCTTGTCCTTCAAGACCTTATCTGCCCGCAAGTTGGCCTCCACAACCTGCCAAGATCCCTCTCCCAACTCAAACTCAAGAGATCCAATCTTGTCGGTCAATGCGGAGGTCTCCGCCCGTAGGTGATCCTTCTCAGCGACTTTGGAGTCGAATTTGATCTCCGTCTGTATCCTCTCCTCAGTCTCCTAAACTAAATCCTCTGCGAGCTCCCTAATCCTTCTTGAGCCATAGTTGATCTTCCGAACCATCCCGTGATGGTTGAGGAGTTGCTGAAGATAGAGGAAGATGAAGTCATTTGATGTTGTTAAAAAGTGAGAATGACTTAAGAAAAAAAAAAAAAAGGGTTACCTTGGCAAGTAGCTCGTAGCCATCTAGACATAACGCCTCCGAGGTGGCTTCACTAACCGTAGTCCTATCACTAGGAGGTATGAGCTGAGACATCATCTCAACCGCCGTCTCTCGGGTAAACATGGAGTTAGAGACCTTCACATCCCAATCTGGGCAGTACTTATCCGCTGCAAAGGTGGGCATACTCCCAGATGCATGATCCCCGAGGTCAGATGCTCCAGAGTGGTGCACAAGGACAACATCGTCTTCTGTTGCGATAGACTCTAGGATAGAACCAAGGGTCGGGGCTCTCGATGAAGATCAGGGTCTTTCAAAAGAGTGAGGGCGCAATGGTCTCTTCCGAAGAGGGCATGAGGATTGCCTCTGAGCAACCCGAGCTAAAATCTTAGCTCTGTCAACCTTCCTGGCATTTCCAACCTCCCTATTAACCTTCTTGGCATTTCCAACCTCCATGACTGTCAACAAGAAGAATTTGATTAGCACAATTGAAAGTATAGAGAAAATAAGAGAATACAAGTGTAAAGATGCATACTAAGGTCCACGGGTCTAGACGGAGGTAAATGGCTTAGCTTCGCAGCAATCAAGTTATCTTCCGTAAGGAGGTCTTTCAAGCTCACAGGACCTCGCATAATAATCGCCAAGAGCGCTTGGCGGTCGTCCATGGAAAGCTTGGGTTTGGACGGAGGAGAACATGCAAAGTTCCACTCCGAAGGAAAATCCCAAGGTTCATCTTGAGAGAC
Organism: Ajuga chamaepitys; assembly: GCA_958295605.1. Classification (NCBI taxonomy): domain Eukaryota; kingdom Viridiplantae; phylum Streptophyta; class Magnoliopsida; order Lamiales; family Lamiaceae; genus Ajuga; species Ajuga chamaepitys. The sequence goes on from OY282495.1 coordinate 39,198,026, forward strand.
ATAGAAAAACCTTGACGTCCAACCTTTAGCGTCTCGGGTAATATCTACGAGGAGGGTTTGGTCTTATTCATAGACACGAAGTACCACAGACCATCACCCATGGGATGTTTTTGAAGTCTATAGATGGAAGCAAAGACTCGAGCACTCGCGGAGACAGTCGGAATAAAAGATGTCACGATAGTGAATCCGACAATAACCTCCAAGCATTGGGGGCTAATTGAGTTGGGCAGACTTGAAAAAACTCAAGAATTTCGACAATTGTGAGGTGCAATGGAAACCTAAGCCCCGCATCAAACATATCCTCATATAGGCAGAGCCACCCCGGTGGCAAAATACTTAAACCCCCGCTCCCGGGCTCGGGAATACTATAATTCCAATGACTAGGAAAATACATCCTATGCTTAAATTCTAAGATGTCAGCCTCCATAAGGTTGGAAATTACGTCTTCGAGCCTAAGAGTTTTAGTTTTATGACTACAAATCATGTCTAGGGATGGATAGCGATCGGCTATGGGGATATCATCAATATACTCGTCCGACATTGCAACAAAACAAAGGAGAAAAGGTTAAGAAATCTTACTCAAGTGCCTTGGGAGAGTATAGCTCGACTAAATATTTTTTCCGAGGTCCTCCAAGCTCCCAACCTATGGAAGAAATGAAGATCAAGTAAGTAAATTTTATTTACTTAAAGATTTAAAAAATATAAAAGAAAAAGAGGAATACAGAGGAAGCAACTTGTGTGTCGCTAACAACTACAAAGATAGTGATTGCTAATTCAATGGAGCTAAGAAAATCTTATGCAGTGGTATAGCAATCTAAGAAAAATGTTGCGGTACACAATGGGCAAGACCCCCGACCTCTCGTCTGGCTTCACATCATGTTGAAATAGTGGGCAGAGGTTAATTATTGCAAAATTGACCTTTGCATTTCTTAATGCTCATCATATTACCTAAAAGGAGACATAGTGGGCCATTGCTTAGGGTCTGTTTGCTTAACACTTGGCTCAATAGATTTAGAGGATCGAATCCCAATAAAGCACACTCATCAACTCTTTCAGTCAGATTTGGCCCAGCACTCTCCAGTCTTAAGCAAACGGACCCTTAGTCTTCCAATTTAAGTGTTTTACTGTTGCTGCTTTATGGTGAAAGCTAGGATAAGAGGTTGTACTTTGATATCATCAAAAAGAAATAAGTGGTACTTTGATGCTTTGAAAAGTCAAAGCTTACCTATTTCCTGCCAAAGCTGCGGACGGGGCTCCTTTGGTCAGGTGATGCTCAAAATTTTAGTAGGTTCTCCAAAGGTCTAAGGACTATACCCAATGTCTAAGGTCTCAAGTTGTGCTCAAAATTTTGGAGGATTTTCTAAAGATCTTTCCAAGGGTCTAAGGACTATTCCAAAGGTCTTTCAGGTTTTACTAAATATGCTCAAAATTCCTACGGACCAACCCCAAGGACTCCTAGGGTGTAATAAAAAATCCTAAGGACTATCCTAGGGGACTCCTAAGGTGTGTCAAGAGCTCTAATAATTTTTTCAAAGGTCTTTCCAAGGGTTCGAAGACTATTCCAAAGGTCTCCAAGGACTATCCCAAGGACTCCTATGATGCACTAAATTTTCCAAAGGTCTATCCAAAGGACTTTCCAACGGACTCCTAAAGCTAGCTAAAGCTTTCCAAGGACCCCCAGGGTATTTCCAAAGGACTCCTAATGCATGTCAATATATAATTACTGAGGACTATCCGAAGGATTCCCAAGGTCTTCTAAGGAGGTTATTGCACATATGTAATAGAAATCTTTTCTCTCTACAAGGGAGTAAAGGGAGTTACCTTAGGTCCGAGGTGCAGAGGACTTGCTTCAACTGAGGTCTGGGGATCAGAGGTATCTCAAGAACCTTTCCAAGGACTCCACTCTCCAGTGACTGAATCTCCAATTTTTTACCTCTCTACTAGTTGAAATGGAGGATGTTGAAATGAAGAAGCTTTTACCACACAAGCCATTTTATAAGGGGGTGAAAAATTATTAGAGAACAATTATTTTACAGTATAAGGGGAGATGTGGTACTGTAATATTTTCTTCTTGACCCGTATCTGATACTTCTTAAGTACATCATGACTTCTCCACTCAAGAAGTGGGGTGCAAGTGATGAGGGATAATTCCGTAATTATACATGTGGACATGTGGCAACATAAGATTGCGACGCATAGACTACTAGTGGACATAATAGGGAGATATAATCTGAGGTATTGGGCCAGGGCCGAGGTCCAAGGTCTCCCAGTCCAGACCCTAGGACCGAGGTGTTGGGCCAGGGCCGAGGTCCAAGGTCTCTCATATATAGACCTCGGCCAAGGTAAGGTAGAGGTAAGCAAAAAATAGCAGATGTGATATACCTTTTACCCTACCCTCACTAAATTGCTGTCAGAGACTGACTTAGCATCGGAGGATCTACCCCTGGGGACGACCCCGGGGTTCTATTTTTAGGTTGATACCGACGATCGACCAACCTCGAAAATCTCAAGCGTTGCCAGACCTCGGATCCGACTGTTCTGGTTCCTGACAACATCACATATCATTCCAAAATACATTTCTTTTTCACGTGTCCAGCGCCTACATCGAACTGGAAAAACAGCGAGTATTTATGACGTAATATTTCAATTTTGGTGAATTTGTTGGATCTTTTTGTTCAAGATGTCTAGAAGATTTTGGCATGGTGGAGTACTTAGCAGTACTTGACAAATTTTATTTGGTATCAACGAAATAATTCTTGTTCTCCAATTCTCTGGTTGGATCTGTGCACGATTATGATAACAACTGCCTCAAGTCCTTCAAAGATGTGAATCGCAGAGTCAAAAGAAGCAGTAGCAACCTAGATAGTCTCCAGACAAAAATGCCACCTAACACATGCTATTGTGTTTACTTTGAAGGAGGTGTATCGCGGTCGCGCAACTCTTCCCATGCCGGAGTCTCTATATAAATATAAGGACCAGTTTGTTTAGACTGCAGCCTTCACATACTAAGGGACTAGTGAACTAGAATATGCAAAATTCCTAGGCCTTTGACAAGCTTTAGATACGGCTCTATCAATTGGCGATATGAATGTTTGCATTCTAGGGGATACTAGCACTGCTGTTTTTGCGCTCCTAGGGTGCACGACTGCTCTTGGACCTGTCTTCCTTTGCTCTCAGATATATATCAACTGCTTTCATTGTCTAATAAAAGGGTTGTTTATTGGATAGACATGGAGAAAGTTTTCTAGCTTTTGGTCAAGCGTAATACGCAAAATAGTTAGTCCCGAAATGTATGATTTGGCATTTGCCACCCTCATTCCTTTGTCAATCAGTGATGAATGCTTTCAGAATGAAATACATTTTCTGTTTAAAAAATAAGTATGAGTTAATAGTTTTCTAATAATATTACCTATTTACCTATATTATATTATTGAATGATCTAAACTCATTACGTAACCTGAGTCACTTTATGATGTCGGCATGTAACATTCTTACTGATGTTCATGTATTTGGAGAACCACCTCGAAGGGTAAAGTTAATTATAGACCTATGGAAAAAAAATCATGAGAAAATCAGTAATATAATGTATATTCTCAGTAAGATAAAAGTCACCGTAAATCCATATATATATATAAGCCAAATGAAGGGTATTAATGTAATTTTAACTTTTCCGCCTAAATCTTTACATAGTAATTGGTAACTTTTTGCTATTTTTAGTAAGTTGATAACCTTTTTTCATTTTTTTTTAAATGCAAATAACTTTTTTTTATTTCTAATCCATTTTTATGCACAATATATCAAATTATTCATAATTTTCACGATCTTCATCCGTATCACATATATATTGTAATGAGATATTTGATATGAAAAATTAGATTGTTTGTTGGTTAATTATTTATGCTAAATTTGAGTGTTTGTTGTGAATTTGATGCAACTAAATATTAGTAAAATAATTTCCTAATAAAAAATATCATTGAGTATTTTTTTTATAAAAATACAACTAATCATTTTATTTTACTTGACATGAATTCTTAAATATTTTCATTATTTAAGTTACCTTGGGAGAAAAATCATTGTTTAAATAATGAAATTCTACCTGATTGAATCAAAAGGCAAACGTTAAGATCTATTTAATAATCAATTTATTAAATCATCAAATCTACTAATATTTTTTTATCACGAGAGTACGGGAGCTTTGAGCATATGTATAATTATGTATTGTTGAAATTATTTTTTGTTACTTATTTATATTTTTTATTGTGTATATCTTGTTAAAATTAGTTTTTTAAGATAATTTACTCTTTGCAACTGAAATTATGACATTTGTACACTTTGCAATCTTCTTCTTTTTTTTTTTTTTTTTTTTTTTAATGTAAACCAATCCTCAAGTATATTTTTTTACACTTTGTAAATTAAACAATACTTTATCGTACTAACCTATGTGTTTTTTTGCTCATAACTACCTAAGTAACTTCATTCGCATTAATCAATTTTTATCTTTAAATAAATAAGCTATATATAAGAAAAATATAACATTATATAAATAAATGGCAATACCAAATAAAATATAAAATATTCAAATATCTTGAAGTACTCGCAGACTTTAATTTGTTATTCACAATATTAAATAACTTTTAAATTTTATTTGATTGAAGTAAGAATTTATTGAAAAATAAGAAACTTTTAAGTATATTTGAAATCACTAAGTGAAACGTTAAAGGTTGCAAATGAGAATGTAACTATATATAAACGTGAATCTATCTTCTAAATTTATTTAGATAAATGAAAAAATATATATAAACAAAAGTAGGAACATAAAGAAAAAAACATCGCATTACATCTGAAAATCCAAGTGAAATATTAGTGTTTCTTTTATTATATATATTTCGTGATTGGTTTTAATTATATATGGTTAGAATTTAAAAAATTATTTTCATAAATTAATATATGTATATATATAGGGGTGTGTGTGTGTGCGCGCGCGTGTATCTGTATAAGTCATAGTGGGGATAATTCCGTGAGTAAAACTTTCTAGCCTAATAAAACTTTATTTTTCATTTTTAATCCATTTATTATGTATAATACATTAAATTAATTATCTTTTGATGATTTTTGTTTTGAAATTCATATCACTTATATTATAACAAGTTATATGAATTAAAATATTATATCCCTTATTTGTTGATGATTTAAGTTATATTTTAGTGTTTATTGGGGGTTGTACTATATAGTATTTGTGCGGAATACAACAAAATTCAGTCAAATAATTATCTAATAAAAAATATTTTACTTGAATATTTCATTAAAACCGCAACTAATCAATCTATTTTATCTAACATGAATTTTCTCAAATTTTCTTCATTTATTACGTTGAGAAAAAAATTAACATATATACATAATTGAACATGTACATTATTAAATTAAAAGAAAAATCATTTACAATCAACTTATTAATTTATTAAATTTGGTAATATTTATTTGTTATACTAATAATTTTTATTATTTATTCATCTTTTTCAGATTTTCATTTATTAATATTATTATTTATAAAAAATTACAATTTCCAACCTATACATTATTTTTTACGACGTTGCAATCTAAACTTCTTTTAACTAAGTAAATTAATCAATTTGAACTATATGTAGTTTTAGACTTTGCAACCTAAATAATATTTTCACATTAATCAATCTCAACTATTTTTGCTTCCCATTTTGAAACCAAATAATTTTTTAATCGATATGTATCTTTAAATAAATCTACTATTTATAATATAAGTTTACTATTTGCAAAATTTCAACATATGTATAAAAATATTAATAAATTAATGGTGAAAAACTCATATGTTTTATCTTTTATTTTTCCAATTACTGAATAAATCTTAGATTTTATTTTGTTATTTTGTTAGTTTAGTATAACTGAAATCACCAAGTAAAAAATTAAACTTCCGAATGAGTCTTTTAAGTTAAATAGTTATAGTTAGAATTTGAGACTTTATTTAGATATATTAAAATATCTAGAATAAAATGAGAAAAAAAAAACTAATTTCTTATAATATTATTCAACTTACTTCATTTAATAATATGAGTTGATATTAAGATTTTTCTATTTGTTTGGACATTCATAGTTAATTAATCTATTTGTGGGTACATATATGTCAAGAATGATACAGACACACTAAATGTGTGTTTGAGTTTCAAAGATAAAAAATGATAATTTCGAAAATAGTTATATTTTATATTTTATAATAAATATTTTATCTTAATGTAATCTATAATATATATATATGTATAAGTAAGTTATATTAAATTTATATATAGCGCGCGCGAGAGAGAAAATTATATTTACATTACTTATAATTTTATTTATGTTTAATCCTAAATTTATGAAAAAAATAATTTTTAGGATAAAACATCCACATTTTTAATTATTATATTATATCGTATTTAATTTAATTGAAATGACTACTTTCTAAATAAACTTTTGTATATCGCAAGGGAGTATAACTAATAAATGAAATACTAATACATGAGAAAGATAAAGCCTTTTGTAGAGGTGGCAAAACACGACACGATACGATAGCACGACACGAATCCACACTATAATCTTGGGTTTGGGCCGAGATCTATCGGGCTAGACACGATAATATTCGGGTCACATCGGGCCAACCCAATAATGATCAGATAACTTTTTTGTAATTATTACGTAATAGTAATAATATTGCATCAGTCTTAGATTTCAAAATATTCAACAATGATAAGGAGTTTTCGTGCTAAAAAACCTCATTTGGAGAGTTAGTGGGATGAATCTAATATATATAGCACTTTTATGATTTCATTAGGTAAGTAAATTTGCAAACCGTGATGCCTATAAAATTCTACTAATAATGTTTTGAATATTTTTTTAGTAATGATATTATTTGTTAAGATTGAAGTTTATTAATCTAGTAGAAGAAATTCACTTGAAGAAGAGTTGATCAATGATAGTAATATGTTTAGTAGAGCCTAAGCAAACAATAAGACATAAATATAAATGTAAGTATTAACGGGCTTACCGGGTTGGGTTATAGGTCTTCTAGTGTTTCAAGTTTGGATTGAGATTTTCAACCGAATAAATTTAACGGTCGGATTAGCCCTTATCAATTTGGATCTTAACAGGATGACGTGGTAACAACCTAACCCACGAGATTTGCCACCCTTAGCCTTGAATTTGGGCTATTACCAGTGTTTTTTATGATTTGGACTTTAGTAAAAGTTACTTAAAAGATCTTTTAGTCTACTAAATTATTTATATTCTCCAACGCTTTATACAAACTTACAAGTCTGTGTGGGAAAGTTTTACTGCAGGAGAATGGAAGGGATTTGATGTAGGAGAAGAGTACAAGTAGGAAGAAAGGGAATAACAGACATTAGAATTGTATAAGGTCTCAGGAATAACAGGCGAATGTACGTTCGAGTGGATACCTATCAGCCTGATGTTGGAAAAGGACTCAAGGCTGATCATAGGAGCTTGAGGCGGTACTTGACAGATCGCATAGCATTAGACCAGGACCAACTGGAGTTAGATTCGCCACCAGGGCAGTCTGAGAGTAGCCTGCTCTAAGATAGTCTAAAATAGGTATACGACGCACGGTGTCAGCACTGTATACTCGACAGAGCGGAGAACTAAGAGGTTGTCTTAGAGCAAGAGTTAAGGACGTGAGCTTTACATAAGGTCCAGTAAGCATTGAGGAAGGAGGCTCAGCGAAATAGGGTTTGAGAGGAGAAAACAAGTTTCCACGTATGCACATAGGGTTAGGGTACTATAAGTACCCCCTCGTTTAAAATAATAACTCTCTCCCTCTCTTTGATAAAAAAAATATTACTGTTATATTCATAGCATTTTTACTTCAATTCTCATCACTAACTTCAGCTGACCGAAACACCCTCCGGTGGTTTTTATAGTTAACGCGAAAGAAAAGAGAGCGTCCCCTTTTTTCTCTTTTATCTTCAATTTATTCTCACATATTTGTTGTCAATTAAATCTTTAGTTTAATATTCTTAGTTAGATGCTCAATCATGTGAACACTCTCACACACATCAATGATGCTGTCTGTGGGAAATTGTTATGAGCATAAGGCGTGAGTTTATGTGGTGTTTCTTTTAAGTTTCTTGTTATCTACCGAATAGGATGGGGGGATTTGGGGGGGAGGGGAGGGGTTGGTTTGCCAATTTTATGAAGGGTTGTAGGAGCCCTTGTGATTAGGGATCCTAGATATAGCACCAACAACGTTTTCACAAAGATTGGAGAAGGGGAATTGGTTGTTTTAGATGATTATTCTGATGTATTCTGTTTCTCCCTCCTCCCCTCAAGATAACCTCACCCTCTGGTGGTTTTTTGCAGGATGCTATCATTACTATAATTGTTTCTCAATGGAAGACAAGGATAGCCCAAATATGGCACGAAATCTAGAGGATGAACTAAATCGTGCTGCGGAGGCCTTTCACCGAAACGTGGAGCAAACTCCTGTTAGTGGTACGACCCAAGCCACTCAAGGCCCGGAGATGGTTAGCATCAAGGCTGAGCAGTTCCAAGCCTATGTAGACACCATGGTATGCAATGTATTGGCCAATCAGGTGGCGGCTATAGTGAGAATTTCCTCCAATCCCACCGTCGTTCACCCCTCCTCTAATCCCACCACCACCTCCGCCTTGTCTTGAAACGGTGGTATCCCACACGGGAAAGCAGCGAGTGTAGATCCCTGGCGGTGTTAACAGAGGAAGAAGAAGAGAGGCACACACAGTGCTTAGCAGGCAAAATCGGTCTATGGAAGTAGGGAGTAAGGAAGGAACTGGTGACTCAGTTGCTAGCTCGAATAAGCTGGAGGCCCTCATGAGGGAGGTGAGTCGAATGAAGAAGAGGCTGCAAGAGCTTGATAATAAGGAAGACAGTTATCTAACTGTCAATTTGCATGTGAAATACTTTGGGTAGCTTCCTTCCGAATTCAAGCAGCTTATGTTTGAATACGATGGAAATACTTACCCAAATGATCATTTGTCATGCTTTGAGAACTCCACTCTGTTGTACAGCTACACAGACGGGGTTAAGTGTCGGGCGTTCTTAGCAACACTCTCCAAGGCGGCTTAGTGGTTCGGACAATTTCAGCCAAGATTAGTGCGATCTTTTTCAGGGTTCAGCTCTTTATTTTTACAACAGCTTGCTAGAGCCCACAAGCAATAGAAAACACCCTTGTCACTTTTTAACTTAAGGCAGGGCACTAATGAGACACTGGGACAGCCACATTTTTAATTATTATATTAAACCTAAACCTAAACCTAAACCTAAACCCAAAACCTAAAATCTAAATAAACTTTTGTATATCGCAAGGGAGTATAACTAATAAATGAAATACAACTACATGAGAAAGATAAAGCCTTTTGTAGAGGTGGAAAAACTCGACACGATCCGATAGCACGACACGAATCCACACTATAATCTTGGGTTGGTGCCGAGATCTATCGGGTTAGACACGATAATATTTGGGTCACATCGGCCCAACCCAATAATAATCAGATAACTTTTTTTAATTATTACTTATTAGTAATAATATAGCATCAGTCTTAAATTTTAAAATTTTCAACAATGATAAGGAGTTTTCGTGCTCAAAAACCTCATTTGGAGAGTTAGTGGGATGAATCTAATATATATAGCACTTTTATAATTTCACTAGGTAAGTAAATTTGCAAACCGTGATGCCTATAAAGTTCTACTAATAATGTTTTAATATTTTTTTAGTAATGATATTTATTTGTTAAGATTGAAGTTTATTAATCTAGTAGAAGAAATTCACTTGAAGAAGAGTTAATCAATGATAGTAATATGTTTAGTAGAGCCTAAGCAAACAATAAGACATAAATATAAAATGTAAGTATTAACGGGCTTATAGGTCTTCTAGTGTTTCAAGTTTGGATTGAGATTTTTAACCGAATAAATTTAACGGTCGGATTAGCCCTTATCAATTTGGATCTTAACAGGATGACCCGGTAACAACCTAACCCACACGATTTGCCACTCTTAGCCTTGAATTTGGGCTATTACCAGTGTTTTTTTATGATTTGGACTTTAGTAAAAGTTACTTAAAAGATCTTATAGGCTACTAAAGTATTTATATTCTCCAACGCTTTATACAAACTTACAAGACTGTGTGGGAAAGTTTTACTGCAGGAGAATGGAAGGGATTTGATGTGGGAGAAGAGTACAAGTAGGAAGAAAGGGAATAACAAACATTAGAACGCCTATCGTTCTATAGGGTGTTAAGAAAGGGATCTCATTTTGAATGGATAGGGGAATGCCAGGTTGTATTCGAACAGTTAAAGGAGCATCTGGTATCCCTGCCCCTGTTAACCAAGCGAATACTCGGTGACACTTTATACTTATACATATCAGTAGGAGACCATGTGCTTAGTTTAGTTCTGCTCATTGAGAAGGGAAGCACACAAAATCCCATCTATTATGTGAGTCATATTATACAAGGGGCCGAAATTAGATATTCAGATATTTAGAAAGTAACTCTCCCAGTAATGATTACCACGTGGAAGCTTCGACCATATTTTCTCTCACATCGAGTTGTAGTCAAAACCAACATGCTATTGTGGTAGACCATGGCGCGTCCAGACTTATCCGACAAAATAGTAAAATGGGTAGTGGAATTAGGGCAATATGCACTACAACAAATACTGTTAATCACAACGCCCAAAAGATAATGGTTTTGCAGAATAACCATTGTCTTTTAGCGCTCAACCGTGGTCATTGTACAAACCGTAGTGTTTTACATTTTTTTCGCTAAAAGACTACGGTTTCGCAAAACCGTTGTGGTTTAACCATAGTCGAATCAACAAACTGTTGTGGTTTAACCGTAACTCGAATAGCTATTTTTCACTAAAAGACTACGGTTTAGAAAATCGTTGTGGTTTAACCATAGTCGAATACCTATTTTCGCTAAAAGACTACCGGTTGCAAAATCGTTGTGGTTTAACCGTAGTCGAATACCTATTTTCCACTAAACGACTATGGTTTGCAAAACGGTTGTGGTTTATCCGTAGTCGAATACTTACTTTTCGCTTAAAGACAACGGTGAGTACGTCCTTTCACTACAAGAAAAGTCACTTTTAGTGAAAGAAAAATAATGAGAGTAAGAAAAACCTCTCACTAAATGTGCTATATAATTAGCTTTTGTGAGAGTATTTTTAAAAACTTGATTATTGGTCACAAAATTCAAAATTGAGAAAATGACCGTTACTAATGATAGTGAAAAAGTGGCGGCCCTATTTCCCTCCACATCTGATCATTTCTACTAAAAATAAAAGTTAATTAGGCTAAATATCATTAAGTTTGACCAACTCTTGCTCATTTCTCCACCAACAGCAAACCCTAACCCCCAATCCCCGAAGGAACAATCACAAAGCAACGAGGATTAAGGTACCCAATTTGAGGCAAAAATCAAATGCAGATCCGCTTGCGCAGCTGAAGGATTTCAAGGTGGAGCTAGCTTTGTTGAGGGTGGCGAAGGTGATCGGCGGCGCTCTGAACAAGTTGTCGAAGATCAAGGTGGTCAACTTCTTCATTATTGAGCGGTGCCTCCTAACTCCCGTCGGCTTTGCAGTTTACAGGTGTAGATAATTTTGATTTTTTTCTTCTCTTTATTGTCTCTTGATTTAACTCTAAATATTTGGTTGTTGTTGCAAAGGTATGACCATTCATTCGGATCTCATTATTCTCTCTTTTATATCTACAAACCCCTTTTCCTCTGGTAACTTGATTAAAACATTGATGAATCTTTGAAAATGGAAATGTTATTATTTTTTGGGTTAATTACAGAATGCAACCTGTACTATTGGCCTTTTTTCCATTTTTAGTCCAAAGTAAATATTTTTTCCGATTGCAACCTGTATAACGCATTTTTGTTGCAGTTTGCAACTCCGGCCATATTTCAGGCTATATAGGCCATGTGTCATGCACATGACCTCCATTGGCCAATAATATGGCGACACGTGGCCACTAATTAAAAAAAAATCGGAAAAAAGAAAAAAATACTTATAAATTATTTAAAATTTTCAAAATAATTCACAAAAAAATAAAAATAATTAAAATTTATAAATATTTAATATAAAAAATAAAAAAAAATTGAAAATTTAGGAAATTAACAAAAAATTCTAAAAATAATTTTAAAAATTCAGAAATAAATATATATAAAAAAAGAAAAATCGAAAGTACTTATAAATTATTTTAAAAAAGTAAATTTTTTTATTAAAAATATAAAAATTATATACATATCAAAATAATTTTATATAAAAAAATAAAATATTCCGAAAATTTTGAAATTCAGAAAATTAACAAAACAAAATTCTAAAATTAATTTTAAAAATTCTGAAAATAAATATAAAAAATCAAAAATAGTTTTATTTTGAAAAAAAATCGAAAAAATTGTAAATTATTTTAAAAAATTTAAATTTATTATTAAAAATATAAAATTATATAAAATTTTCAATAATTTTATATAAAAAATGAAAAAAAAAAAATTGAAAATTTTAAAATTCGTTAAATTAACATAAATCTAATTTATTTTTTTGTTAATTTCCTGAATTTTAAAAATTTTAGAGTTTTAAGAATAATTTTTTTTTTTAATTTCCTGAATTTTAAAATTCTCTCGTTGGTGGACACATTGAAGGAGATTCAGCTGTCCGGTGCTGACGTCAAACTAGAAATAGAAATAAAAAAAAAAAGAAAAGAGAAGCTGACCTTCCCTTTCGCATTTCCGTCGTCGTCTTGCCGCTTGAATAGCTGTCGAGTTTCATTAGGCCGTGAAGTCAGGTCTTCAGAGAAGACCCATACTTCTACTGTCCATGATAATTATTATTGTTCTATGCACGTGTAAAAAAAATGGAGAGAAATTGGAAATTTAATTCTCAATTCCCAAATTCATTTAAAATAGCTTTCAGAAGTAATGTTTTTTAATTATTTGGATTTTAAATGAATTTGAAATTTTCAAAATAATTATTCAAATTTTATATTTAGTTCTAGAAATTTTAAAATAAATTTTAGATTTTCTGTTAATTTCTTGAATTTTAAAATTTTCAATTTTTTTTAATTTTTTAAATAAAATTATTTAGAAATATATATAATTTTATATTTTTAATAAATTATTTTATTTTTTAAATAATTTACAATTTTTTCAGTTTTTTTTCAAAATAAAAGTATTTTCGATTTTTCTTTATATTTATTTTCAGAATTTTTAAAATTATTTTAGAATTTTTTGTTAGTTTCTTGAATTTTAAAATTTTCAAAATATTTTTTTATTTTTTATATTAAATATTTATAAATGTAAATTATTTTTTTATTTTTTATGAATTATTTTGAAATTTTTAAATAATTTATCAGTATTAATTTCTTTTTTTTCGATTTTTTTTTTTGTTATCAGTGACCACCTGTCGCCATATTATTGGCCCATGAAGGTCATGTGCATGGCACATGGCCTATATAACCTGAAATATGGCCGGAGTTGCAAACTGCAACAAAAACATGTTATACAAGTTGCAATCGGAAAAAATATTTAGTTTGGACTAGAAATGGAAAAAGGGCCAATAGTACAGGTTGCATTTTGTAATTAACCCTTATTTTTTTATTTTATCAACAGGTCCCTCAAGTCAAGATATGGCTCATTAATCCTAGTCGGCTTGATGTTTCCTTGTTAGTATTAGTATGAGCATAAAATTATTTGCTTCTAGAGTTGGACACTTGTATGAGACAAATTATAGATGATTTATATCAATTTGGTAACTTGAAAGAAGTAGTAAGTGCTGATGTAAATATATATCTATGCTATATTTTTGGAAAAAGAAAAAAAATTTAATGATAATGTAAATTAACACAATTGTGACAACATTCAGTTGAACATAACTCAATCTAGTTACCAAAGAGAAAATAAATGAATGACTAGGTTTCAAGGTTAGGGAGATTGCATTACATGGTTCCCATAAACTTTTGATTAACTTCATAAATATATTTAGTTGAGTTCATTTTATGGGTTTTGGATCCTAAGCAAAGTGAGCTTGTTGATGGTTGAATGTTTCTCTGTACTGATTTTGCTTGAAAGGTCTGGACCTTTTTAACTATGGACCTCATCGTCGAAGTAAACAACCAGCATGAGAAGTTATTTTCTTGAGTATGTCCTAGACCTTCAAAGTTTAGCATGCACATCAATTTTGACATCACTGGTGTACAATCTGATTTTTTAATGATTTGATTCTCACTTTTGTTGTATGAACCTTTTTAGTTTTAACCATGGTTCTAAAAATCGGCCTAGGCAGTCCTAGGCCAATCCGAATTTCTTAAAATCGGTCATTTTAGGCGAGCACGGAGTTCGGCGCCGCCTAACCCGATTAGGTGGCGCCTAATCCGCCTAAGCGCCGCCTAACTAGCCTAACTACACAATTTTTTTTTCTATTTTTTCATAATTTTTTTTATAATTTTTTTTTTTACTTTTTCTGCCTTGTCAACGTGTTTGACTTTAGGTGAGCCCTTTTAAAATTTTAATTTCTTTTCACACCCCTAATTAGTAATTTCCCCTCCACCCACTATAAACTCTTTTAAATTTTGAAGTTGGTGGTGTTCACTTTATTGTTTTCAATATTTTTTGTATGTATTATTTATTTATCAAATAATTAAATTACTCATCTAAGATGGTGCCGCCTAGGCGCTAGGCCCCAATGAACTGACTAGCGACTAGCGACTTTTAGAACACTAGTTTTAACACAATTATTTTAGTCCTTTTTTCAGATCGTAAGCTGGAGCTCGTGAGGATCATGTTAGAAAACCTTTTCAAGTTGCTTAGGTACTGGTTTTCATCTCGATTTATTATCCAAAGCATATGATATCTCTATTGGTGATGTAAGTAATTGGTTTTTATGATAGGGTGCAGTGGCATGCCTTCATATGGTGCGTTGCTTTTACTTACCTGATTTCCTCATCCTTCATATGGTGAGTAAACTGATGAATGCTTACTGCTTTAGTTTATATATTTTCAATACGGGGATAAACATAATGAGGTTTAGGGTGTATTGGAGTTAGTCTTCTGTTTGTTTGCCTCTGTTTTAATATATCATAGTTAGATGTCAGCCAGTGCTGAAACTGAAATTGAGACTTCATTCTCATGGTAGAGAAAGTTATGAGACTTGAGAGATGACAAATGCAGTGTTTCTTGTGTTTCTATAATTACTAATTTTTATTTTTAATAGCTCGTTGGTAGAGAAAGTTATGAGACTTTGATATACTGCAGCATTACTTCAGCTCAAGTTTTATTTTCCTTTATCGATCTGTTAAATTGAATACTTAATAATATGCCATTAGGATTAGGACTATAATTAATTCACCAGTTATATTGATGATGCCATCAGCCTTATCAGAAATGCAAGTACCTCACTTACTTCATTTTAAGCTTGATTTTTGTTTCTTGTGCTAATGATGCTGAAATATTTCCTTCTGAATGTTTACAAGTATCTCCGTTTTAAGCCAACGATTATCTCAAAGCTCACTCATTACATCATTGATTTTCTAAATTTTACCAGTGAGAATAAGTGAATGCTAATACTGAACCAGCTTAGTTGTGGTGCAGATGATTAATAGATCATTTAGATAAATAGAGTTTGTTTTCCTGACAAAGCAATTGAAATGTCATACAGTCTGCTCGTTTTCATTATGATGGCAATGTGGATGGCTGAAAAGCAATAGTTTTTCTTCTATTTTGTGTTGTAGATATCTGGATTAACAAATAAATTTGTGTGTTTAATTCTGTTAGGAAATGAAACTCTTACAACACACACAAATATTACTCAAACCAAAAAGAGAATGAAAACCAATCAAGAATTCGGCCAAAATGAAACCGAACGCAAAACAGAAACATAAATGAAGAACACAAGTATTTTACGTGGTTCGATCAATGTGATCTGCATCCACGGAGGCTCTATACACCTCAATTCACTCCACTAAATAATCAATTACAAGAATTATCCCAGAAAACCAGAAACCCCCAATTCACAGACCGAATTGAGCTCAAGAACCCTAGCTATCTAATTCTAATGATTGAGTAGTGTTTACAGAGGGAAAATAACGTGTAATCAACTCGCATCTCCAAGTGATTTCAATGTATATAAAGGTCGAAGCTCGAATCAGGAAGTAGCAGCAGTTGTAACCAATCTTGTTTCCAACTGCACAAAGCTGTTAGACGGGCCTTTCACAACGGTTTAACACTCAACGGTTCTAAACCGTTGCACATGGCAGTTATAACCACCTTAACTCCGGTTCCTGCTTTAATCCTCAAACTGATCTGATTAAAACCCGGTTTTCCAGCCCGGCTTTCCATATGCTGAACCCGGTTCCCGAATCCTCAAAACCTCTACTACAAACTATGAACACTTGATGATATTTAACTAATATCTACAAATCTCTACCTCAATGAACTCAAGTGTACTTCATCACCTCATTCTGCTTTTGATGTTCAGGTCTAAACACATTGTTCAAGCCTTATCAGGCTTGAGCAATGAACCATCTTGCTTCCCTGAACTGCCTTGGTTAGAAAATCCGCTGCATTGTCCATGGTATGAACCTTTTTCACCTTAACAGATCCTGCTTCAATCACATCTCTTGCAAAGTGAAGTCTAACATCAATATGCTTAGACCTCTCATGAAATTCTTGGTGTTTCACCAAGTGAAGAGCACTCTGATTATCACATTGAATGGTAACACACCTTTGTCTGATTCCTAAGTCCTTAAGAATCCCCTTGAGCCACAGAGCTTCCTTAATTGCCTCAGTTAAGGCAATGTATTCTGCCTCAGTTGTTGACAAAGCAACCACAGATTGTTGCACACTTTTCCAACTAACAGCCGTCCCATACAAGGTAAACACATATCCTGTAACAGATTTCCTTGTATCTAGATTCCCAGCAAAATCTGCATCAGCATACCCAACAAGAGGTATAGCACCAGCTTCTTGTTTCTGAAACTTTAGACCTACACTGACGGAGCCTTTCAAATATCTCAAGACTTGCTTCAAAGCTTCCCAATGTGCCTCTCCAGGATTTGACATGTACCTGCTTACCAGAGATACACTATAGGCCAAATCTGGCCTGCTGCATATCATCCCATACATCAAACTGCCAACACCACTGGCATATGGAATATTCTTCATGTGAATCTCTTCTGCTTCTGTCTTTGGACATTGTTCTTTGGATAGCTTGGTTTGTTGATTAACTGGAACACTTATTGACCTTGACTCATGCATATGAAACCTCTCCACAACCTTCTGCAAATACTGCTTCTGTGAGAGCCACAGTGATCCAGACTTCCTTCTTCTGATAATATCCATCCCCAAAATCTTCCTGGCTTCTCCAAGATCCTTCATGTCAAATTCTGAACTCAATCTTCCCTTTAGCTGTTGTATCTTGTCCATACTCTTACTGGCAATGAGCATATCATCCACATATAACAACAGAAATACTTGTTCAAACCTTGAACCCTTGTTAATGTATATTCTTATAAAACCTGCATTGATCATGAACTCATTGAACTTCTTGTTCCACTGCCTTGGGCTCTGCTTCAATCCATAAAGTGATTTCCTGAGAAAACAGACCTTCTCTTCATTTCCAGGAATCACAAAGCCCTCAAGTTGCTTCATATATATTCTTTCAATGAGATCACCATGCAGAAAAGCTGTCTTAACATCTAACTGCTGTAGTTCCATGTCTTCTTGAGTAACGTTTGATAAGAGTACCCTAATAGAGTAATGCTTCACCACTGGAGAGAATACCTCATTGTAATCAGTGCCTTCTCTTTGTGTAAAGCCCCTGGCTACAAGCCTTGCCTTGTATATGATTTTATCAACCTTTCCAGTCTCCACTTTCTTCTTGTAGATCCATTTTGAGCTGACTAGCTTCTGCTCCTTTGGTTTGTCTCCAGGTTTGGTTCCTCTCTAGAGATTCCATTTCCTCCATCATGGCCCCTATCCAGTGTTCACTTTCACTACAATTTATTGCTTCCTTGAAACTGCTTGGCTCTTGAAACTCCAGGCCTTCTGCTACACTTAATGCATAGTAGACACTCCCAGCTTGTCCATAGAAATCAGGCCTGTGAATTTGCCTTCTTGGTATATCTCTACCAATGCTATAATTTCTGGGATTTGAAATCTCAGGTTGATCTTCATCCTCCTCTGATGAATTGTTATTTCCTGATTGGGCTTGAGCATCGTTTTCTGGTGTCTTCTCTTCATCAATAGGCTCCCCTTGAATGGAAATTCTTTCTGATTCCACAACACCATCAGCTTCTTCTTGACTTCCAGTAGAGTTGTATCCCATCACAGCCTCATTAAATCTTACATCTCTACTTATCAAGAGTTTTTGGTTTCCCTGTTCCAAACACCATAACCTGTAACCTTTTATGCCCTCAGGATATCCTAGGAATACACACCTCTGTGCTCTTGCATCAAGTTTGTCTTGCCTAATGTGAGCATAGGCCAGACAACCAAACACTCTCAAGTCATTATAGTTTGGTACCTTTCCACTCCAAACTTCTTCTGGAGTCTTAAATCCTAGGGTTGATGATGGTGATCTGTTTATCAAATAACATGCAGTGTTCAGTGTTTCTCCCCAGAAGGATTTGGGTAATCCGGCATCAATCAACATACATCTAACTCTCTCAAGCACAGTCCTGTTAAACCTTTCAGCAACCCCATTTTGTTGAGGGTTCAAAGGGACAGTTCTGTGCCTTGTGATTCCCTTATCTTCACACAAACTTGTGAACACAGTAGATAGATATTCCAAGCCATTATCAGTCCTAAGATGTTTCAGTTTCTTCCCTCTTAGATTCTCCACCTGGCTCAACCATGTTTTAAGCTTAAGGAATGCATCACTCTTGTTCCTTAAGACATATACCCATATTTTTCTACTGTAATCATCAATGATGGACATGAAATACCTTCCTCCTCCATGTGTCTCTGTTCTTGAAGGCCCCCATATATCAGAGTGTACATAATCAAGTGGTTCTTGAGTAGAATGTATCCCTTTAGCATAAGGCAGCTTCTTGGCCTTTCCTAGAGCACATTTGTCACCGAACTCAAGTGTTTGATTTCCTATTTCACCAATTATGCCCCTCTTGGATAGCTCCTTCAATCCTTTCTCTCCAATATGACCCAGTCTTTTATGCCACTTCATGAAATCCTTGATACTTATCACAGATTCAGCACAACCTATCACAGGAGATCCAATCAGAATGAACAAGCCATTGTGTTGCCTTCCCTTGATTACCAGCTTGTTGTGTTTAGTGATATGAAGATAACCATCTGTGGAGTTGAACTGACAGCCATTTGCCATAAGAGATCTAAGGGACATGAGGTTTCTTTTAAGGCCAGGAACAAACCTCACTTGTGAAATGGTCCTGATGACTCCATCATACATTTTGATCTGAACTGATCCTGTGCCTTTAACTCTGCAGGAGTGGTCATTTCCCAGTAATACACATCCACCATCTTCTTTCTGTAAATCCTTGAACCAGGATTCATTAGGACACATGTGGAATGAACATCCTGTATCAAGAACCCATTCTTTTTCCATCTTTGTGTCTGTAATGTTTAGAACTTCAGGGGTGTCATCTTGATGCTCAGTCACAGCCACTTCTGCCCTCTGATTTTCCTGTTTCTTCTTCTTCTGTGGGCAATCCTTCTTCAAATGTCCAGTTTGCTTGCACTTGAAACACTTTCTATTCTCAACCCAGTCTCCATTCTTCTTTGAATTCTGAGTTCCAGATTTGTTGTCTTTAAATCCCTGGAACTTCTTCTTTTGGAAGTTCTTTTTGAACTTTATGTTAAACCCTTCCCCAGCCTGTGTAGAGCCATTATCTCCCTGACTTTGAAAACACTTGGTCTTCAAAGCTGAGAGGATAGACTCATAACTGACCTTTCCATCCCTTCCAAACATCAAAGCATCCTTGAAGCTTTCCATAGACTTTGGAAGAACATTTAGCACCATCAAAGCCTTATCATCATCCTACAAGTTCACCCCCAGGTCTTCTAGTTCTTCAATCATCTTGACAAATTCATCAAGTTGATCAGAAATGGCCTTATCATCAGTAATCTTGAAAGACATCAATTTCTGCTTCAGAAATAATTTGTTTGATATTGATTTTGATTGATAGAGTTCTTCCAATTTTCCCCATGCCTCTACGGCATTCTTGCACCTTGATATCTCCCTCAGGGGTTTATCACCCAAACACAGAAATATTAGGCTCAAAGCCTTCTTATCAACTTCTGGAAACATTGATTTCTCAGCATCAGACCATTGATCAATAGGGAGCAGTGTAGAGTCTAAGCCATTTTGTACCAATACAACATTCATTTTGATTTTCCAGAGTGACAAGTCATTTTTACCTGAAAACTTCTCCACATCCATCTTCACTCCAGCCATTCTCCTTTCCTCTTTGAGTGTGCGCTCCAGTTTCCCATAGACGGCGCCACTTGTTAGGAAATGAAACTCTTACAACACACACAAATATTACTCAAACCAAAAAGAGAATGAAAACCAATCAAGAATTCGGCCAAAATGAAACCGAACGCAAAACGAAAACAGAAATGAAGAACACAAGGATTTTACGTGGTTCGATCAATGTGATCTACATCCACGGAGGCTCTATACACCTCAATTCACTCCACTAAACAATCAATTACAAGAATTATCCCAGAAAACTAGAAACCCCCAATTCACAGACCGAATTGAGCTCAAGAACCCTAGCTATCTAATTCTAATGATTGAGTAGTGTTTACAGAGGGAAAATAACGTGTATCAACTTGCATCTCCAAGTGATTTCAATGTATATAAAGTTCGAAGCTCGAATCAGGAAGTAGCAGCAGTTGTAACCAATCTTGTTTCCAACTGCACAAAGCTGTTAGACGGGCCTTTCACAACGGTTTTACACTCAATGGTTCTAAACCGCTGCACATGGCAGTTATAACCACCTTAACTCCGGTTCCTGCTTTAACGCTCAAACTGATCTGATTAAAACCCGGTTTTCCAGCCCGGTTTTCCACATGCTGAACCCGGTTCCCGAATCCTCAAAACCTCTACTACAAACTATGAACACTTGATGATATTAAACTGATATCTACAAATTCTATCTTTTTTGGTGGTTTTTTTTTGCAGGATAATGAAAGATGGTTTAAAAGAAAAGTTGCGCCTCTGTAATGGATTTAAGTATAGAGAAATTTATTTCTAATTTTTTTTCTTTTCTAGCTTTGAGACGCAATATAACTTTGATATTATTTAGAAAATATTTAATTATTTTAATCTAATATTTGCTCTTTCTTATGTGATATGTTATTGAAGATTAAACAGCACACATAAATATTAATTTATGTTATATATATATATATATATTTATATATAAATTACAAAAGAAAAAAATATATAAAAAAAACTATAAAAGAGCATCATCTACAACAACAATTTATGAAAAAGAAAAGACAACGGTCTCCGACCGTAGTATTAGAAATTCATCAACCGTGGTCATACATACCGTAGTCGTAGATGCTACTATTACGACAGCGGTTATCAACCGTAGTCTTTATCGTTAATTATTGCGATTTTGACCATAGTCGAAGAAAATCACCAACTATGGTCATACATACCGTAGTCGTAGATGCTACTATTACAACAACAGTTACCAACCGTAGTCGTTAATTACTATGGTTCATTAAATTGTAGTTATTGGTGGTAGGTCTACCACTACGGTATCTACTACCAGGGTCGCTGAATGCCTTTAACTACAGTTTTTTACTGTAGTCTTAAATGTTTTTTGTAGTAGAGATGATGTCTGATTTGAGCCTAGGGTGGCAATTAAGGTACAAGCTTTGGCGGATTTCGTTCAAGAATCGACCACCGGAATAAAGCCGGAGATATCAAAGGCATTTGTGGATGGCGCGTCCTGCATGGTGGGGTGTGGTGCATGGGTGGTATTAGTTGGTCCCACGGAGGAGGAATTGTGTTTCGCGGTAAAATTCAGCTTTAAAGTTTCGAACAATGAGGCTAAATATGAAGCCTTGATTTGGGGAATCAGGATAGCAGGGCTAGGATCTCCCACCTTGTTATCCACTCAGACTCTCAGCTGGTCTCACAGCAGAGCTAGAGGATTATGGAATACAAAATGATGGGATGACCAATTATGTGAGGTAGGTGGAAGCGCTGAAAGGGAAGTTTCAAAGCTTAGAAATCCAGTGAATACCCCGCACTGAGAACCATACAGCTGGCTGTCATGATAGAGGAAGGCCCAGAAAGACAGATTGCCATTATCAACGCGGGAACCAGAGCATTAGCCAGGGAGGTCCACACTGTTGAGGAGTAGAAGGACTATGGGGTACGGAAATATTTAATTATCTTAGGGAAATCCCTATTGAGGGCTCTTCAGATGACAAAGTGAAAGGTACAATTTATATTACTAAAAGGATATGCATAATTTAATCATGAAAATACCTACGCACTTATGTTTGAATATCATTCTAAAAATTGACCTGGTAAAGAGAAGTACAAATATCGCCTGCATTATTGCATTATTGGACACATGCTGTTTAGGAAATCCTTCCTAAGGCCCTATCTAAAATGCATATCCTAAACAGACGAGGAATACGTTATGTGAGAAATCCATGAAGGCTGTGGGGGCAGCCATGAGGGTACCCGAGGGTGGCAAGAAATGTTATACAGGCCAGATACTATTAGCCCATGGTCGGATAAGATGCAGCCGAGTTGATACGTAAATGAAAAAAAATGCTAACACCATCCCTATGATCCATGTGCCAACAATTGAATTAAATGTAATCCGACCTGCTTGCTCCTTTGAAAAATAGGGAATTGATATAGTGGGGGAGTTTCCTCACTCTCGAGGACAGAAGAAATTTGTAATAGTACCGGTGGACTATTCTAGTAAATGGGTTGAGGCTAAACCGACAATGTGGATCACCGAAGAAGTGATCATGAAGTTTTTATGGAGGAAAATCTGCACGAGGTTCGGTGTACCCTTTGTTTTAATATCCGATAACGATCGATAATTCTATGGGAAAATAGTAGCAGCTTGGTGTCCAGAAATGAAAATTAGGCAGCACTTCACTAGTGTCGCACACCCGTAGATGAATTGATAGGTTGAGGTAACCAATCGAACGATAGTAGTGGGGATTCAGAGGAGGCTGGAGGAAGCTGGGAAAAGATGGACAGAGGAGCAGGAGTCCGTCCTATGGTCTTACACAACTACACCGAGAGTGGCCACGGGGGAATCCTCTTTTGCTCTAATATACGGCTCGGAGGTAGTGATTCCTGTAGAAATAGGGATGGATTCTCCAAGAATCATGAGCTATCAGAAGCAGCAAAAAACACAGATCTGTGTAAGGAGGATATCCCAAAGCTAAGGGAGGTGGCTCTGATACGAGTGGAGCGCTACAAGGGACAAGTGAAGGCTGCTTTTGACAACGGGTCAAAGTCAGAGACATCAAAAAAGGAGATTGGGTATTGAAAATGGTTGATGCCCTCAAGCACGTGGGGAAGTTGCAACCAAACTGAGAGTGGCCATACTGCTTTAGCAAAGAGCTGAGCAGGCGTCGCCCTGCCTAGAGCTTGGAATATCTCTAATTTGAAGAAATACTACTTGTAAAGGGCATAGTAACTGATGTAGAGCCCGAATATTAAAATCAAGCAGACACTTGAGTCGCAGTCTACAATGAGATTTACACCTCAAATATCTACCTAATTCTTTAACATTGGATAACACGCTTGGAATATCGCGTAATCTCAGGCACCTAGCGCTGGTTGTATTGAATTTTGTGTAATCCCAAGCACAACCCTGGTCACATTGAATTTTGCGTAATCCCAGACACAGCTCTGGGAATATTGCGTAATCCCAGACACAACTTTGGTTGCATTGAATTTTGCGTAATCCCAATTACAGCCCTAGTTGCAATGGATTTGTGTAATCTCAGGCCCAACTCTGGTCACAACGATTTCATGCAGAACAGAGTTGATCACTCTAATCCACATGAAGCTAACAACACTCAGGCAAAATGAAGTCACATATTTAAAGTTTCAGTTCTGCATATGTGACTGAAGAAGTAGTATGCCCTGGCCGGGGCTTAGCTCGGTGAAACCATCCAAGCAGGCATACTACACTCTGAGAAATAAAATAAAAATTCGCAAAAAGAAAAATGCAGAATTAAGTCACATATTTAGAGTTTCAGCTCTGAATAAATGAGTAGGGGAGTAGTATGCCCTGAATGGGGCTCAACTCGATTAAACCATCCAAGCAGGCATACTACACTCCGAGAAATTGGACAAAAATTCACAAAAAGAAAAATGCAGAATTGAGACACATATTTAGAGTTTCAGTTCCGCATATGTGACTGGAGAAGTAGTATACCCTCGATGGGGCTCAGCTCGGTGAAACCATCCAAGCAGACATACTACACTCTGAGAAATTGGAAAAAGATTCACAAAAAAAAAAAAAAAAAACAGAATTGAGTCACATATTTAGAGTTTCAGCTCTGAATATGTGACTGCGGGGAGAGTATGCTCTGGATGGGGCTCAACCCGATGAAACCATCCAAGCAGGCACACTACACTTCGAAAAAATTAGAAAACCATTCACAAGATAAGAGCAAAAATAAAGGCCATTCACAGAGTAGAGCAAGAACAAACTCTTTTCATTTGAACACAGGAGCCTTACAGAAAAAAACAAAACAACAGAAGAAGAAACAGAGAAAATGCATCATCAGGATTGTGTAGGAGGCATCTTGTCAAGTGCTAGAGCGTCAGTGTTGGCAATATCAGGAAGTGGAGAGATATTATCTGTAGGAGGAGCAGAGGGGTCAGCAGCAGGAGCGGATGGGTCTAGAGCAGGAAGAGCAGCAACAACAGTGAGCTAGGGTGGATACTCCAGAACGGCAGCAGGAGTTAGATCAATGTTGTAGGAGGCACTAAAAAACTCCATAGCCCGACATATGTGAGGCAACCACCAAGCATGAGTTCGGGGATCGGTCGAGGTGCCTGTAAAATTGGGCAGATAAGTTTTATCTTGGAGTGGCTCATCGCGATCGAACTCCCCTTCAAAGCCTTTAGCTCTAGCCTGCGACTCGGCCACATTGAAGCCATAATCGTAAAAAAATCCGATGTGGGGGTCAAGATCAAGCATATACTGGCTCCTTTTAAGGTAAGTTTGATAGATCACTTCATGAAGATGCTTCAGGAAGGACTGCGCCTCCTCTGTCAGTAAAAAGCCCTTCCTAAAGTTCACTAGAGCCTCCTGGGCTCCTTCCGCCCTTGCAGTGTTGGCCATTTCTTGCTTGTCTCTCTCGGCCCTCTCAGTCCTTTCTTTCATAGCATCCCTCTCCGGTCTGAGCTCTTCTAGTTGGCGGACCCAACCAGCTTTCTCCTTTAAGAGCTAGGCCTGTTCTTGGGTTAAAGAGGAAATAGTTCCCTCTTGATCAATCAGTTTGGATTCCAGGCTACCAGCTTGGTGTTGGCAGCATCAGCTTCAGTGGCAAGCTCTTCAATACAGGTAGGGCAGGGGCCGAACTGGATCATCTGCGATTTTCCCACCAGGAACTGAAAAGAAAAGAAGAAAGGAAGATGCGATACGTTAAGTGCGGAAGTTAGGTTATATATGGAAAGAAGAAGCCAATCGAGAATGCATACCCTGACCAGATGATCGGTTGTGAACATCTCGCTCTCTTTGTCTAGCTTATCATTGAAATACCACTTGTCATCGAAGGTCAACAACTTCTGAACCAGGCTGACAAAATCCTCAGGAGTCAGGCCCAGAACTGACTTTGGTGACTCCAGAGTATACAGGTCTTCTCTGGAGTGGTAGACTCGTTCTTGCATCACAGTAGGAAGGGCAGACACAGACTTATCTACGGAAGACGCCTCGTCAGTTGCCTTGCCTTTCCCTTTCTTATGCTGAGGGATGGAGGCAAGCGGTCGAGGACCTTTTCTTTTGGCAGAGGTGTGCAGCTGCACTGAGGCCAAGGCAGCCCCAGCGGGTGAGCTGACCAGTGTGGTTCCTCTGCGCACTAAGGGGGCTGGAGGATGGGATTGGATAGGGATTGCGTCGGTGACCCGCTCTGAACTAGAACTGCGTCGAGTTCCCTTTTTGCGGGATATGCCCAGCTTCCACGACATTTTTGTAAAAAGATGATGAATAATAATAATAATAATAATAATAATAATAATAATAATAATAATAATAATAATAATAATAATAATAATAATAATAATAATAATAATTAGAGCAAACATTAATAAAAAATAGAGCGAGGGCCAGTAAGCAGCGCTGTGGAGTACTAGCGTTATGGGGAAGCTTGGATTTCTTAGTGGAAATGCTAAATTAATATAGAATCCCCTCTGCGGTGGTCAGCTCCACCAGGTTGAAGGGACCATTGACTATCACATCTTGGTTCAGGGCGGTGATGATGGCAGCGCTTCTTTCGGACAATTCATTTATCATCCCAGGGCTGTTGGAAGCTGTGTAATACCAGTGGTTGCATAGAAAATCCCAAGTGCCTAGGGTAGGATAGACAAAGAAATAATATCACCGCCATGATCTATCTACGCTCGAGGGGCTTAACTAGAAAGTGGACGGGTCCCCTCTTTTGGGTAGAAAAGAAGAAATGCACCTCTTCGCGCTTTAAGTTGAAGCTGCTATGGATCAACGACAAAACAACTAAACCCCCATTACCCCGGATGAGGATATAGAAGCTGAGGAGCGATATATGCTGGAGGGAGTGAATTGGTTTAAGGGTACGCCGTAGAAATTTGAGATGTCACAAAGAAAGGATGGGGAGGGGGGGGGGGGGAAGGCACAACTCGGCGTCTAGCTGTCTTGTCCAGAAAGCTAGCATAGGGCTCATAAGGAAGTTGTAGCGTTTATTGGGGTCAGAGATGTAAACATGGAAGACGTGCCTACCTTGAGTGATGAGTTAGGTTGGCATCTCCGAGATTCCAGGCTCTCGCCGGAGTAGTCCGAGGAAGTGGCCTCTGAACTAGCACCAATATCCACCACATCTCCCTAGGGAGGAGGTGCTACATTGGTCGGCGAGGATGAGGTGGTGGTGATCGGAACATCGGATGGGGAAGGGGACTCTATGGATATTGGGATTTGATGTAAAGGAAGAAAAAAAATGAAGAATAGTTAAGGATTTAGGAAAATGAGGGTACATAGAGATGCTTGATCGAAGATAAGTTAAACGCCGGTGAGATGAAGGGGAGGCACAATCGCCAGAAACGCATAAGTTAGAAGGATAGAAAGAGGAAACATGAGAAGTGGCAAGATGAGAAATCATATATATATATATGACTTATAAAGGAATTCCAATCATCGCAGCCTTGAGATGACGCATGTGGCACCTGCACCACCAAAGAGAGGGCACGGGTCACGCCTCAGGGCTGATCATAGGAGCTTGAGGCGATACTTGACAAAGCGCATAGCATTAGACCAGGACCCACTGGAGTTAGATTTGCCACCAGAGCAGTCCGAGAGCAGCTTGCTCTAAGGCAGTAGAAAATAGGTATATGAAGCACGGTATCAAATGATGAACGTGAAAATTATCGTTTTTCTTGCACTTTTTACATTCATAAATTTTGGAGAATTACGTGTAATTGTTGTGTTTATGTGCTAAAATATCGTGATTTCGAGTTAATTTTCCTTTTTAATATGATTTGATGCGCTTTTGGGTGTTTTTGAGTCGTATTTTGAAGGTTAAGAAACTCGGAAGAATTTAGAAGATCGCTTGCATCCATTTTCATACTTCGTCCACATCTTGAGGCCTAAACGAGCCCAAAATGAGTCAAGG
The DNA here is from genome assembly GCA_958295605.1 of Ajuga chamaepitys. Classification (NCBI taxonomy): domain Eukaryota; kingdom Viridiplantae; phylum Streptophyta; class Magnoliopsida; order Lamiales; family Lamiaceae; genus Ajuga; species Ajuga chamaepitys. The sequence goes on from OY282495.1 coordinate 39,225,924, forward strand.
TGAAGCCAGAACTGAAGATCGCAAGTCACGAGTAAAAGTCGCGAAGGAGTCGGGCCGAGAAAACGAATGAAAATACCTTAAATTGGAGAAAGAAAGAAGAAGAGGTCAATCGCACATACTCCATGTTCTAGCTCGTAAATCAAGGCCTAAATAGACTTGAATTAGACCCAAAAAGAGCTTAAATAGTTTGTCAAGTCACAAACAAAAGCCGTGAAGGGATCGGGTCGAGAAGATGAGAGAAAAGGCTCCAAAACAGCGACAGAATACGAAGGCGCGAAGAGGGGTTGAATTGCACCAACCGCCGTCGCACCTACCGAACCGGCTGCTTGACCGACAGTGGTTTCATCAGTTGGTCCAAAACTGCCCCAGTTGAAGCCACCACATGTGCCGGTCCCGCAGTCCGCGAACTGCACACGCCTAGTTTTCAAAGTGTTGTTTATGTATTTCGATCCTAACTTCCTCATCCAAGCTTTGATTCGAGTGATTGAAGTTGCCATGCGTAGCCGAGATGAAAATCTACAACTTTATAGTTGAAGTCAAAGGCTAATTCTAGATGGAGTTTTCCTAAAAATCACGAAAAAGACGAGTTAAGCGCGTACAAGGGGATCGACTCAACAAATTAAAGGGCCAAGCATTCCATTTTGTGTTTTTACACTTATGCCCTTACTTTTAAGTCTAATTTCTGTAGATGTTAGGGGTTGGGGGACCTATATATATATATATCCCTTCCCCTCTCATTTGTAAAAGATCCAACTCTTTGCCTCCTTTGTAAACTTCCCCAACACACCTCCTCTCTTTTCTTCTTCAATTTTCAGATTTTTTGTCTTAGAAACTAGGGTTTTTCTTCCTCCTCTTCAAGGAGGAAACCGTCTTTGGAGGAGAACTTGAGGATTGCTCACGGGCTTATGACACCCGCCTATTTCATTAAAGCATTTCGAGGGTTTCTTCAATACATTAAGCATTTTATAACTCTTCACATTATTTTCAGTTTTTATTATTTTTATTGCTTGATGTTAATGATGCCTTTTATTGCTTTGGTGATTTGTGAGTGAATTTTATGTTTCTCGAAACCTGGGAGTAGCCTAAGCTTCGTGGCTGATGATTAGATGATTGATTATTAGATTTGTTGTGAGTTGTAGTAACCTAGAGTTAGGATTTGGTTAATTTGTAATAATGGTTAATTTGAATTGAACCTTCGACCACAGACTTACTTCACGGTAGCTCTGGCTTTCGGTGGCTTAGGATCACTTTAATTAATCGTGCAATTAAAAGATGATAGTTGAACCCCTAGGCTAAGGATAGCTATCGTTTCGAGGATTGTGTCGACTAGATTTTAATTGAGCTTAGAGGTTAATTGCTACGCCTTAGTATATTCGGGTGGGAAGTTAACCTTGGATAATTAGATTAACCAAAACTCAATTGGTAGAAGGGATACCTCTGGAGGAGAGCCTGTACCGAGCGTAGAAGTAGATTATGGGGGATTTTGGCTAGGATGGACGAAATTAGGTTTAGTCACGTGTGTAGGAACTATACTCCTACGCTGGTCTTTAGTGTAGGAGAAGTTGGGCTAATCTCTTCTGGTCTTACGTAGTTGGTAACCCGAGGCCCGGGGTTGAGTTTGTATATTTCATTCGTGTAGGTAGTCTACATTGAACCTCGATTACTTCCCTATCTTAGGAGAATACGACACCTCAACTGTATTCCGAAATTATCATCCAATTAGGATATCGATTGGGTAGAGAATTCAATCACATAGAATTCATACTAGTTTCCTTTAATCATATTTGAATTGTTAATTCTATCTTGCATGTGTGAAACCGAGCCTCCGGAATATCTCCTCCTCGATCGATTCACTCCTTGCCTTTATTTATTGCTTTGTGTTAATTAGATTAGTCAACTCTTTCAATTTGCATTTGAACTATTTAATTCGAAAGTGCTAAAGCCAATTCTCCCGGAAAATCCTCCCTGTGGATTGGATATCTTATATACTACCTCTATCACAAATTGTACGCTTGCGGTTTGAGAAGGTTGTTCCAACCCTAGCAATTTGGAGCGAATTTCGCCACAAGTTCATGGCGCCATTACCGGGGAGGATTTCCTGCCCATTGATTTAGCTGAGGCACAAGTAGAGTTGCATTAGGTCGTTTTCTTTTTCTTGTTAATAAAAATAAAAATAAAATCTAAAAAAATGAACCCCGATCAATATCAATATTTGCTTGAGAGTTATGCTCCGAATCCTTCTGAAGTGAATACATTGCCTTTGATGCATGATGATGGTTCTTATTTTTCTCCAATTGAAAATATGGAAGTAGTGCATTGTGAAGTGTGGGGAGAAAGTTCACATATCTATGTATTGTGACTCTTTTTTCCACCATTTTCTTCACAAATGCACTATCCTCCCACCCACCCATCTCAATTCATGGATTACAATTCTTTTTCAAACAATTATGAATTGGGATGGGAGGTCAATTAAATTTTTCCGTCCTCAATTCATCAAACCCTTGAGTCATCCGAATCTTATCAAATATATTCAATCGATACATTGAAAGAAGAAATGAGGAATGATAAGGATGAGTTCGATTAAAAGTTTGATGAACTTTTGGTACACACTAAGGTTTTGGAAGCTCATCTCTTCAAACATGTTTTGGAGAGAAATAGAAATGAAAATGTGCATTTGAGGGAAGAGGAGAAAGAAGAGGAGATAGAAAGCCCCCTATCCATGAGCCACCATTGGAGAATAGTGACAATTCTTCCAATCAAGACAATGCATTGCCTTTGGAAGAGCAATCTCAATGTCTCAACAAAGTGTGCGCGATTATGAGCGCATTCTTATTAATGATCCATTTGTTGAGGCATCATTTAGTGGTCGAGATACAAGTTTTAATTTTTCATTTCATTCATGTATTGAAAAAATTGCATCTATATGGACATTTATCTATCTTCTTGCATGATTCGTATGTCCATGATATTATCCATGATCCATCGTGCCATGTTTATGTTGGTGGTTCAATTCTCTTTCTAGAGAAAACAAAAGCATGGCACAATCGACACTTGTTCTTGGATCCTGGATAACACTTGTAAAAGTCGGGCTGTCGACTTTAAACCAAGCACTTCTTGGGAGGCAACCCAAGCATTAAAAAAATGTAATTGCTTTCATAGGATTTAATTTCTATTTGTTCTTAGTTTAGTTTTTCTTTTTAAGATTTGATGATTTCTTGAGTTGCGTAATAGGTAATCGACTCTTGGGGACATGAACGAAGAGAAAGAGCCTAAATCTTGAAGAAAAAAAATCCCTAAACACTGATGATGCCAAATCAAGACCAATAATCCTCGGAGTAGTGCAAAAAAGGGAAATATAGAGAGTTGACACCTCAAACGAGTGAGCTTTGCTCTATCTCTATAATTATTCCTTTTACATGTGCATAATTCGTAATCACTTGATTTGTGTCATCTTTGCTTGTCCTTGGTTTCCAAGATTGGAATTTTTATGGATTGTAGTATATGCCTACTTGTCTTTCCTTGCACTTGATTTATATGCCTACTTAAATGACATGCTTGCATTTAAGTTTGTGGGAAGGAGAGACATTGATTGCATTAATTGAGGTTCTCTCGTCATATTCGCATAATTAATCATGAAATCTTGTACCTACATGACTCTTGAATTTTTTAATCTTTGTTTTGAATAAATGGTTAGCTTGGAAATGTGAGTAGTAATGAGCTTTTTGATTGATGATCTTTGGGAAATGCATGAATTCCACGTCTTTCATTACTTGGGCTTTAAATTTCTCCCGAGTTTGTGGAAAGGATGGAAGGTTGTTATTTTTATGTGCTTGAAGAGGATGTTCCTCATTTTCAATTGAATTTCTCGTAGTTATGATCTATGTTATTCTACCATATTTTGTTTCTAGCTTTTTATTGCTTTCGTGAATAATGTGTTTGGTTTGAATAATTGTTGAGTTGGCTTATTGTGTATTTTATGAGGAAAAAGTATCGGAAGTATCCTGATTTTTCAAATTTAAAAATTAAAATCTCTAAAAATTGAGCATAAAACACTAGAGGATTCCTTGCCTAAAAATCAATGAGATAAATTGGTCGGTGCGATTTAAGGGTAAATGAATGTTTGGGCATAGTAAGGAGGATTACATGTGTAAATGAAATAACTTAGCTAGAAGTTGTGATGCTTGTGAGCATTATTGTAATTCCAAAACACACATAACACGTTTAAGGACGAAGTTGTGAAAAATAGAATAAATTAACTTTAGGTGGTAAAAACGTAAATGAGATGTAGGAGGAGCTATAAGGCGGATTAGGTCGCCGGGCAAAGTCATTATTTTTCATTAATTGTAAGAAATTCTAGTAACATTTGTGTACTCCAAGTATTGAGATGAGCATCAAAAGAAAATACGTTGTATGAAATGTATGAGAAAAAGAGCTCAAGAAAAAATCGAGTGTGAAATAGTTGAAAATCTTGTGTACCTCGAAAGAGTATTGTAGTGTAAAAGAACAAAAAACTAGAATAACAATTTTATTTCTTTTGGACTAAGCCTGATGGAAAAATGAGTAACTGGAAGATAAAATTGAAAAATTAGGTGGCTCGAGAGAGAAAAGAGCCGCATCACCTATACGGGGTGAGTGCGTGGCATCTTTCTCGAAAAGAATCGAGTCGAACCACCTAGAGTCAAGGATTTTGAAAAATAATGAGTCGTCTAAGGTCACTTCACATATGCACGTTTTGGGATTGGAGTGAGAGCTCTTAGCGCGTGGCCTAGGGTGCTAAGCGAAATGAAAATACTACGTGCCTTTCCGAATTCCTATGCCTTTATATTCCTCTACTCGTCTATCAAATTCCTTGAAAGAAAATTATTAAGGCAATATCGGTGAATCAAAATGTGGAAAGTGCTCAATAAAAAGAGAAATTCATGTCTAACGGATTCCAATAACTTTCCAACCTCGTATTCTTATGTGCTTAAATGTGTAATTTGCTCGGGGACAAGCAAAGCCTAAGTTTGTGGGGTTGATGAACGTAAAAATCACCGTTTTTCTTGCACTTTTTATGTTCATAACTTGTGGAGAATTACGTGTAATTGTTGTACTTATGTGCAAAAATGTGTTCGTTAGTGATTTCGGGTTAATTTTTCTTTTTAATATGATTTGATGCACTTTTGGATGTTTTGAGTCGTATTTTGAAGGTTAGGAAACTCGAAAGAATTTAGAAGATTGCTAGCATCCATTTTCGTACTCCGGCCCATATCTCGAGGCCCAAATAGGCCCTAAAGGTGTTTGGGTTAGGCCTAAACTTAGGATCGTCAAGTCACGAGTAAAAGTCGTGAAGGAGTCGGGCCGATAAAATGGATGAAAATGACTCAAATTGCAGAAAGAAATAAGAAGAGGTCAATTGTACATACTCTATGTTCTAGCCCCCAGATCAAGGCACAAACAAACCCTAATCAGACCCAACAAGAGCCCTAATCGAAGTTTGTTGAGTCGCGAACAAAAGCTGTGAAGGAGTCGGCTCGAGAAAATGAGAGAAAAGGCTACAAAACAGCGACGGAAGGCAAAGGCATGAAGAGAGGTTGAATTGCTTCAACCGCCACCGCACCTACCAGACGGGCTGCCTGACTGGCAGTTGGTCCAGAACCACCCCAGTTGAAGCCACCACATGTGCCGGTCCGGCAGTCTACGAACCGCGCACACCCAGTTTTCAGCATGCTGTTTTTCTATTTAGGTCGTAACTTCCTCGTAGGAGCTCCGATTCAAAAGATTCAAGTTGCCACGTGTAGCCGAGATGAAAATCAAAAACTTTGTAGTTGAAGTCAAAGGCTAATTTTGGATGGATTTTTCCCAAAAATCACGAGAAGGACGAGTCGAGCACGCACAAGAGGCTCGACTCAATAACTTAAAGGACCAAGTATTCCCTTTTATATTTTTACATTTATTCCCTTACTTTTAGGTCTAATTTCTGCAGATTTTAGGGGTTGGGGGACCTATATATATCCCTCCCACTCTCATTTGTAAAAGACCCAACTCTTTGCCCCCTTTGTTAACTTCCCGAACACACCTCCTCTCATTTCTTCTTCATTTTTTAGATTTTTAGTTTTAGAAAGTAGAGTTTTTCTTCCTCCTCTTCAAGGTGGAAGCCGTCATTGGAGGAGAACTCAGGGATTGCTCGTGGGCTTGTGACACCCGACTTTTTCATCAAAGGATTTGGAGGGTTTCTTCAATACATTAAGCATTTTCTATCTCTCCTCTTTATTTTCGTTTTTTATTGTTTTTATTGCTTGATGTTGATGATGCATTTTATTTCTTTGATTGTTTGTGAGTGATTTTTATGTTTTCCGAAACCTGGGAGCAGCCCAAGCTTCGGGGTTGATGATCAGTTGATTGATTATTGGATTTGTTGTGAGTTGTGGTAACCTAGGGTTAGGAATTGGTTAATTTGTAATAATGGTTAATTGGAATTGAACCTTCGACCACATGCTTGCTTCACGATCTCTCCGGATTTCGGTAGCGTAGGATCACTTTAACTAACCATGCAATTATAATATGATAGTTGACTGCCTAGGCAAAGGAAAGCTACCCTTTTGAGGATTGTGTCGACTAGATTTTGGTTGAGCTTAGAGGTTAATTGCTACGCCTTAGTATATCCGGGTGGGGAGTTAACCTTGGATAATTAGATTAACGAAAACTCAATCTGTAGAAGGGATACCTATGGAGGAGAAGCTCTACCGAGCGGGGAGGTATAGTCTAGGGGATCTTGGCTAGGATGAACGAAATTAGGTTTAGTCGTGTGTGTAGGAACTACACCCTGCGCCGGTCTTTAGCGTAGGAGAAGTCGGGCTAACCTCTTCTAGTCTTACGTAGTTGTTAACTCGAGGCCAGGGGTTGAGTTTGTAAATTTTATTCATGTAGGTAGTCTACATTGAACCCCTATTACTTACCAATCTTAGATGAATACGACACCTCAACCGTATTCCAAAATTATCACCCAATTAGGATATTGATTGGGTTGAGAATTCAATCACATAGAACTCATACTAGTTTCCTTCAATCGTCTTTGAATTGTTAATTCCATCTTACTTGTCTGAAACTGAGCCTCAAGAATCTCTCCCCATTGATCGGTTCCCTCCTTGCCTTTATTTATTGGTTTATGTAAATTAGATTAGTCAACCTCTCAATTTGCATTTGACCTATTTAATTCTAAACATGGAAAATCCTCCCTGTGGATTCGATATCTTATATATTACCTCTGTCACAAATTGTACGCATGCGGTTTGAGAAGGTTATTCCAATCCTAGCATTTTGGTGCGAATTTTGCGACAAGTTCATCAGCACAGGATACTCGACAGAGCAGAGAACCAAGAGGTCTTCTTAGGGTAAGAGTTGAGGGCTTGGGCTTTACTTAATGTCAAATAAGCATTAAGAAAGAAGGCCCAGCGAAATAGGGTTTGAGAGGATAAAAAGAATTTCCTCTTATGCCCTTAGGGTTAAGGTACTATAAATACCCCCTCGTTTAAAACAATAACTCTCTCTCTTTGATAAAAAATATTACTGTTACATTCATAGCATTTTTACTTCAATTCTGATCACTAACTAAAGCTTCTGAGGTCCTTCAACCGAAATACCCTCCATTGGTTTTTCGTATGTAACGCGGAAGAAAAGCAGATAAAGCATTCAGAAGGCGCAAAAATGTCCCCCTTTTTTCTCTTTTATCTTCAATTTAATCTCAAATATTTGTTGTCAATTAAATCTTCAGTTTAATGTTTATAGTTGGATGCTCAATCGTGTGAATCAATGTCATACACATCAGGATTAAAGAGGGAATATTATTGAGGGTGAACATAAAAAAAGATCAGGATCTTGAGTTGCAAAAAAATATGAAGCAAATAATATAAAAGAAGAAAACAAAACTTTGAGAATAAATCTAAGTATCATTGAAGATCCCGAGCTACGTGAATACTTTCAAATGGAGCAAAAATGAATTTTGCAGAAGAGAAGACAAGAACAAACAACTTTTGATTTTTTTTATCCTAGTGCTGGAGGAGGGTCGGGAAGTGGACTGCTAGATTACTAGGAAAAAATATTTTATTTTTAAGTTCTATTCATATTTCGTTTTACTAATTTTATGTTTAATTATGTAAAGTAACTTTATCTAGTTGTTATTTATATGTTTCGTACCGTTGTAAATTTATATTTCACATCTTTTTGTAATTATATTATATGTGTATATATATGTATATAATGCCTTGGGTAGTAATTAATTTAAATTATACGATGCTTTCTTTTTCTTTTTTTTTTTGTTGAAATTATATTTTTTTTATCAATTTAATTATAATCTTAATTTTTTTACAGGAGTAATTTGATACATGAATACATTATCTAATACTTAAATACATAGAAATTAGACACAATATAAACGAAGCCAAAAAAAAAAGGAGAGGAGATTGTAGTGCAACACGTAGTGTGCATTACTAATAGTGCTAAAATAATCAAAACACCAAAGTAGTGAGGGTAGTGGTGCATTGGAGATGAAAATCTAGTGAAAAAATGTTATCTTGGTATGTTGTTGGAGATAGTCTTATTGTGTATGTATAAGTATTTGGGAAATTTGTGAAACTCGTCTAGTAACTTATGGTAGCTCCAAAACTAATCATTTATCTTTTTAATTTTTAAATTTGGTATAAATTAGCTGGAATTGAAATTTAAATTGAATAATTGAACATGCACCATATATGACCACGTCAATTTAGAGATTTTTATTTTTGTCATCTCCATGGTCAATTTTGGTCAAGCTGCTAGTCAGGTCCGCAAATCATGTCATTTGCAACACCGGAAAAAACAAACCCCAATTTAATACGGTTATATGAGTGATGCACAAGCAGTTATCCCAAGAGAAAAAAAAAATTTGATTTAAAATATAACTAAATTCGAAAAAATTACATATCAAAAGACTAAATTTAATAATTTAAAAGATAAATGATTTATTTTAAAGTCCTCTATAAATAGATGATTACTTTTGTAATTTGTCCATAAATATTTAACAGTAAATTAAGAGGGTGATTGGCTAAGCTTATTTCAAACATCTTATAAGCTCTAACATCTTATAAATTGTTTAAAGAGCCTTTAATTTGTCTTTTTTTATGAGTTTATATGTTAATAAAGTGTTTGGATAAAAGAGCTTATAAGCTTGCGATTGAATGAAGTTATTTAGCTACGAATTTATGGTCTAATTTGAAAGTTAATATCAAACACACATTTTGATTAGTGTGTGAAGTATGTGAGATGTGTTGTGTGTGTGAAGTGTGTGAAATGTGTGAAGTGTGTATACTCCGTGAAATGTGTGAAGTGTGTGTAGTATGTGAAATGTGCGAAGTGTGTGTAGTGTGTGTACAGTTTGTGTGTGTAGTATGTGAAATTTGGGTGTAACTTATAAGATTTCAAAATATAAGATGGACTAGAGATACATATTTTTTTTTTTGGAGCTTATAAGCTTTTAAAGCTTATTTTTGCATCTTATAAGTTGTCTAACATCTTATTTTGTCAAACACATTTCAAGAGCTTATAAGCTCCTCAAAACATCTTATAGAAGATGATGTTCGAACAATGCATCTTAATTTCCATACTCCACACCTAATTATGCACGTCCATGTTGGAAAACCCTCAATATCTTGGTCTGATAACTACGTTGTTTGCCCTCTCTACATATAGATAAAGGGTCGTCAAATCGTCTTGGTGATCGATTCTATCTTCAGTTTATCATATTGGTGTTATTGTTAAAATGAAATGGGATATTTTTTGTTGTTATATATGTTGGATATATATACGTGGAAAATGAAAATAAACAAATAAATCAAAATAGTAAGGAATCCGAGCTCTATATTAAACACAATTTATTTAAAACATGTTTGTTTCCTCACATAGTAATAGAGGAGTAGTGGACTTTTGTTGCTAACGGTGAAAATAATAGTAAGTTTACCACGAACTTCTACTCTAATGAATTATTGAACAGTGTGCTCGAAATGTATCCCAAATCGAACTAGAGACTGAAGGATTTCAAGCAAAACAAAAGGAGTAAACATTAGCAAATTGTCAATTAATGGTATTTCGTATTGTATCTCTTTCCAATTTCGTATTTTTCAACAAAATAGTAGAGGCTGGATTTATAGCCTCTATTATTAGAGTTCTTCAACGTACACAATTAATTAGGGTCAACCAATCGAAGAGGAATTCTTAAGACCAGCAAAATATGGAAAGTTGGAAAAAAATAAGAGAAGCAAAATGAGTTAGCCGTAGGCCCCGATTTGGTCTGATATTCGTGTACACAATTAATTTGGGTCAACTCACTAAAGAAGATTCTTGTGTTGGAAAAATTATATTTCAAACAAAATATATATAATTATTAATTATTATGTTATATTAATTACATCTAACCCCAACTCATTATTATTTAGTTATGTTATTATTAATATTTTTATTATTACTACTTATTATGTAACATGTAACTTCCTTAATACATTAATTCTTATTTAGACTTGCAATGAATTTTAGAGTCTTACTTGTGTGCAATGGTTGCACTTGTGCAACCATAGCATTTCAGCCATTAGATCAATGTCCATCCAATCTCCACCGTTAACTTTTTATTTTTCAATTAAAAAATTGTGAAGGATATAATTGTAATTCTACTATTTTGTGACTTGAAATTTTTACTGAACGGTAAAATTTCTCTTCCTTTGTAGATTAAAAACGTTATTTTCAATCCAAACCCTCTCTTTCTCGTTCCTCTTCTCCACCATTCTTGCGGTTGAGTGTTTCTGTTCGAATTTCTTCCGCCGGAAGCTTGCACTGCTATACCTCACTTTGCACATCCTTTGATGCAGTAAAACGCCTCCGCTCAATGAAGTCCGAAGCCTTTGCTCGACTTCCTACACCCTCCTCGGAGAATATAATCGCCGACCGCCATTGTGCACAACGCCCCGCGCCCCTTCCTCGCAGCTTGTTCTTGATTAAATCCAGTCCGCCCCATATGCTCGTACATTCTGCAATTACTAGGTTAGGATTTTAATATTTCTTCTGTAAATCAATTTAATGAAGAATAAATTAAATCGGCCTGATTCATTCTCCCGAACTTTGTTTGCATCAATTCTGAATTAGATATTATGGATTGCTTTTTAGTTGTAATTTAATTAGAGTTGCTGCTGTTAAGGGTTTTTGTTCAAGCTAATTGCTAGTTGCTGCCAAAATCTGGAAATATGGAAGAACTTGTACCTTATAAATTGAAACAGATCACAGATCAGGAAATTGATGATAGGGAACATATCAAAAAATTAATACAAGTTGACAGCAACCTGTCTTATGAGGTGAGGTGTACTTATTTGTTTGATTTTGGTTCGTGCAAGCCTGCAAAGCGTGATCTTCTTGCTCAATCATTTAGAGGTAGATATCGGAGAGATATGATTTATTGGAAAGAGAATAATTGTTCTTGAGTGTTTGAGGTAGAAATGTAGTTAGAGTTTACCTCCCCCCCCTCCTCCCCTAGTCCGAATTTATCATTGGTCATGATTAGAATTGCATTTGCTTATTTTATTTTACTATCATGTTTCCAGTTTCATTCCTTTCTGACTTCTCTAGCTCTCATTTGCTTTAAATATGTCGAATGGGTTGGACTTGAGCCTCACGCTAATCTCAATCGTAGTTTACCTAGTACGTCCCCCCAAAACGTCTCTGACCTTGCTCTACATAGTTTTTGACAATGTAGCTCTAAAGTCTTAACTGCCCATATATTCTTGAACACCTTTCTTCTGTTTCTTTTTTCAAACTTTGCTATATGTTTCATCTAGTTTTGGGAACCTACCTGCATTCTTCTTTGTGCTTATGTTCCCTCTGTATGTGCTAGTGAACATTATTCAGCAAAGATACCAATGCTAGATTTCATATTTTTAGATGTATAGAGAGAAAGCTGGTAGTGAGCTCTTTTTTGTCTTTCCCTTGTTAGAATCTTTTATTGAGAGAGGGAGAGCTTGGTGGTGGGGTTTTTTCCCTTTTCTCTTTGTTAGAAGCTCTTGGAAAGAGAGATATTTTACTGGTGGGCTTGTTTTAGAATTTCCTGTTAGAAATTCTTGAAGAACGAGAGAGAGAGAGAGAGAGAGAGAGAGAGAGAGAGAGAGAGAGATTGTATATGGGTTTAATTTTCATATCCCTTGTTAGAAACTGTTGAAGAGAGAGAGAGAGAGAGGATTTGTAGGTGGTTATTTTTATTTTTAATAAAAATATCCCTTTTTAGGAAAAATCCTGGTGATTTATGTTAGGGGGTGGATGCAGTATAGTTTGGTTCAGGAGGGATCTGAGAGTAGATGACAATCCAGCATTAGCAGCTGGAGTGAGGGCTGGGGGAGTTATAGCTCTATTTATATGGGCACCTGAGGAGGAAGGGCACTACTATCTTGGTAGGGTTCCAAGATGGTGGCTTAAACAAAGCTTAGCCCATCTTGAAGGTCCTTAAGGAAACTTGGAAAATCACTTGTCACTAAGAGATCCACTGATAGTGTTGTTACTCTTCTTGAAGTCATAAAATCCACTGGATACACTCAGCTTTGCTTCAACCATTTATACGGTCCGTTTTAGCCCTTTCTTGAATCAGTTTTCTCTCATGTGGTGCTAGTTGTTACCTAGTAATTATAACTGTTCTGTTAAAGCTATTAAAAAGGATTAATTTACTGTCATTTGGGAGAGTCATGATTATGTTTGTGTCGTCGTATTAGACCCGATATTGTTGGGGAAGATTATGTTCTTTCTTCAATGAGTTTTGTTATAATTATTTTTTGCTACGTGTTATCTTCAGCTGCTGTTCAATATGATGTTTAGTAATTGAGAATATTCTGTTATTTTTTAGAGTAATGATTATGTTTGTCTTGCCGTTTTTGACCCAATATCATTGCTGAGGGATCACCGAGCCAAGGAAGTACTAAGCGCACAAGGTGTGACAGAGAGGTCCTTTAATGCGGACTTTCTATATGAGCCATGGGAAGTTCATGATCACGATGGCGGCCCGATCTCAACTTTTGAGGGATTCTGGAATAGATGCCTTAGCATGCCATATGAACGTGAGGCCCCTCTCCTTCCTCCTAAAGAAATTATTTCCGGTATTTATTGCTTTCTCAGGATTACTGTTGTTTGAATGTTCAGGAATCAGGACTAATGGAATGTGTTATTGGTGGTGCTACCAAAACTTTATTGTTAACTTATTGGCCAAAATATATAATTCTGAAAGATATAAGTTATGCTAAAAGACGCGTAATGATAATACGTATTCCCAATTACAGGAGTTGATTGCAGGTTGAAGGGCCGATTCTAAACTTCCCACTTTTTTTGCGACAACATAATCACGGCGAATGCATTCTTACCTCTTGTATGTTTGTAGCTGTTATTTTCACCTTGTTTCTTCACTGACTGAATTGATTCTTGTTAAAATAATGGGAAACGTCACTCTAACAAGAATATGGGAGATTAAATGATCTTGATGCTGATTCTTGTAGCCAGTTAAAAATAGCGAAAACGAGGTCAGGTAAACCTTCATTAAGCGGGCTTACTTTTGCCTTTCAGCTCTATTGATTATGTGTCTCAAAACCTTGTTTTTTACTTGGAAACCTTTAGAACTGCCGATCCTTTTATTGCTGGGTGGTTTTTGAGTGCATACTTTCTTGGGGGATACAGTGAAGAAGGCTGATAGAAGAAGGGTTTGTCAAGTGCCATTACTGCTGCTGCTAAGTCATGGTCCTTGGGCCTTCCGTTGGGATTAATGATAAGGGCGGCCACGATTGGGCATGTACCACCAACCAACTTTATATTGGTTACCATGGGGAGCATTGCTGTTGTACTTATTGGATGGAGAGCATTATTATTCACCATTTACCCCGCTGATAAAGCCAACAAGAGTGATGTATACAAGCGCGGCAACCCCTTTCTAACTCTTTGAGTTGCTTACGTCCTTGGTCAGAAGATGGTGACCACCATGCCAATTGTCCTCCTTGGGCTTAAATTATTTGTTTATCAAAGGATAGAAATGTAAATGCTGAGCATACTCGAGTTGTGTAATCTCATGTTTGGCAAAAGGTGAGTCCACTGGATTTGTCTTTTTCCTGAGGTTACCTTATTTAAATAATGACATTGTTTCATAACACATACTGTTAAGGACTATATGCGGCTTATTCATCCATTTGTATTGAGCTTCTACCGTTCGTTTGTCTATTTGATTCTTCTGAGGCATATGTCCAGGAGTTGTGTTACTGATTTCGTGTCTTTGGCAAATATTGGTGAAAATATGCTTTTTCTGTTAAAAAAAGTCTCCAACCCTCCCCTTGCCCTCAATGTGACTTGATCCTAAGACTATAAGTGTAGTTAATGCTTTTCCACTTAATTTATTGATGGGTGTCAAATCGCCAAATTAAATTACCTACCTTCAAAATAAACTAGTTTAATGGCAAGTAGGGTCGACTCCACGGGGAGCAGTGACTAAATTCTTTTAAATAGGAAAGGAATTAAAAACGGGGTTTTCAAATTTGGTTCATTAACTAAAATCCTAAATATAATTAACTAAACAACCAAGAAATTAAAGATCAATTTAATAATCTAAGACAGAATGAAAATTAGATGAATTAACAAAACGAGAAAAAACTGATCCAAGGGTCTACATTCGAATACCTAGTGATCCTAGGCTTACAAATGAATTTCTCGCAATTTAAGTGTTTAACCATAGATTTTTTAGGATAGCCGTAATAAATCTTACGTTTTTCTAATGTAATTGACCAATCCCATCAACCGATCAGTGCGTATTATTAACGAGTCGGGAACGATAACGTTCTATACCACATTAGTAACAGCATAGAGAATAATGAAAACGGTTAAATACAATTATTTATAGCCGAGATAGCTGCAACTACCAATAATTAACTTATGAATTTAATTAAGTTGAACTAATTACAATAGCCCAATCAATTTAACATATCGCTACTAGGGTTCAATCATTCTTGACAATTACGGATCATGAACTATTAAATAGCAGTTAAAATTTATTTAATCAATCGAGTCGTCAATTCAATATCATAAATAAATTCTACATTACCAAGCTCGAATTCATAAGCACTTGAAATGGGTTAATTCTACCCTACCCCCTTGGGTATTACCCGCATGTGTTATACACCATTGGATTGGTGTATAAATACAAAGTGGAGGGTTGATATTATTTTCATCCTACATCTATACACTAATCCAATGGTGTATAACACATGCGGGTAATACCCACGGGGGTAGGGTAGAAAAAACCCTTGAAATGAACAATAACAATGAATTACAACGCCTTAGCCACACATGCCGGAATTGATGTTCTTCATAAAAAAGTATTCTACCAATTGTATTGAAGGGTTAAAAATTAAGGGAAACGAAAACACTGGCGAATTGTACTGGGTAGGAGAGAGAGAGCGCGTACTGGAATTGTGCAGAAGACTCGTGTGAATTGGGCGTGATCATGCCCAATTTGATATTGACTCAAATCGCTTGACTAGTCCAAATTTGGCGTGATCACGTCCAAACGCGACTAGTCTTCTGTCACCCAACGAAAATTGACCTATTTAAAAGGGATGTAACTTGTTTAGTTGGCGTGATCACGCCAAATAAAAAGTAAACCCCGGACCTATTTTACTTCGTGAATCAAACAAAATAAAAAAAAAAAAACCTAAGAAACTCGAAAATCACACAAAGACTAATAAAACCAAAAAAAAAAAAGATGGGTTGCCTTCCAATTTTGCAATTTTTTAACGTCGTTATGCACGACGTCCTTCAATCCATTACGCCGATGGATAAACGGGGACTCCTAAGTTAAAATCAATGACTTATGACACATTCTCTTCTTCATTGAACAATTTAAGACGATGTTCGTTCACTTTAAACACCTTATCTAAATCTAAGCTTTTACTCTCCACTGAACCATAAGGAAACACATTAGTAACAACAAACGGACCAAGCCATTCAGAACGAAGATTACCCGGCATACGTTTTAGACGAGAGTTAAAAAGTAACACCTTTTTACCCGCATAAAATTGATTTATCAAGATCGAACTATCATGAAACAATTTCGTCTTTTCTTTTGTAGATGCGCGGGTTCTCATAGTGGGGATATCGGATTTCCTCTAACTCTTGCAAATCCAACTTCTTCTGATGTCCCGCAGATTCCAATTCCATAGTGCAACGCTTTACCGCCCATCAGGCTCCATGCTCAATCTCGACTGGTAAATGGCAAGACTTACCAAAAACTAACCTATAGGGCGACATTCCACTAGGCTTTCTCGACTAACATGTTGTTATATTCTTTCTTTCTAAATAATATTTAAATTTATATATATTATTTAAAATTAATAACGTAATGATATTCTTTAATTTTCCTTTATATTCTACCGTAAGTTTGATCATGCATTTTATGATCCCAAACTAGAAAGTAACCGACAAATATCCGATATTGGAAGGTATACGAAGTCAAGAGTGACTATATTCTACACATTAATATCTCGAAATTTTTTTTAATTATATGGACATCATAAAATTTCTAAATTCTAGATATATTTATGTATAAGATAAATACATTACTGTAATTTTATTAATTTCTCTTCAGATTTATCCTAAGTAAAAATTTTCCTTCAACAATGTCGAAATAGGAATCAATTGACAAAACGAAATCGATTGCCATTGTCCTAATATGTCAATAGACCATATAATTTGAAATTATTTCCTCGATCTAAAATCTAATAATATTGGTATGTAGGTGAACGTGTTTTAGAAATACATATTTAATAGTTAATGGAATCCGCAAAACACCACGACATGAGTATTTAGATAATGGTTACATACAAAACGACCCCTCCCGCGGGGCTATACACAAACTTGTAAGCATACGATGATGTCCAGAATTAAAATCCTTGAACAAAAACAAAGAGCCTAAACATATTCTCCAACCAAACATACAATCAAATGTATCATATTACTACTTACGGAAAATGTGTACATCAAACGAGACCCTAGCTCCGGACACCTGCCCAGCTCCGATTTCGAAAATGCATATATCTCCAATTACCAGATTATTCGCCTTGAAAAATGTATACCATCCATTTCCAAATCTTAGCCGGAAAGTCCGTCCTGAACCGTCGGAAACAACGTTCACGTTAGTCACGCGTCCCGTTGGGTCTTTGAGAGACGCCTTCGATAAGTTGCGGTGGATGTTGTTTGCCTTCACGAACTCTCCGGGGATAGTCTGAAAAAGTAGTCATTTACGGAGGTGAGCCGAACCAAAGATTCAATTTGAGAAGAGGACAACATGGGAGAGCAATTCGAGTTGTTCTATAGCATAGTGTAACAAGTTTTGATAATTAAGTTAACCTCTTTGCCATATATTAAATCATTAAATCAACTTACGGGCCTGCATTTCGGATTGCAATGGTAAGGCTGCACCGTCAACCTGAAATGTGGGTTGTCACTACTGAATCCATCAGCCCCGTTGGCGGGTCCCTCACCTGCACATTACAAATTAGAAGTTTTCAAAATTCTTTATTCAAAATAAGTAATGCTCCATAATCATAACTATAAAGTACATGCTCCCCCTCCGTCTTACCGTCCGAGCTGTCACTGTTAACCACAAAGGACCGAGGAGTTCTATCTCTCGACCTGACCTCGCATGCACTCGTATCAAATATGCGGACAAGAAACTGCATCCCCTCCACGTGTTCAAAGCTCAGCATGTCTCCAACGGAGATCCCACCCTCCTGTACGAACCTGGACCACCCTTCACCAAGACTGATGCTTCCCGAATCATCCCTCCTCACCCGGGTATCCCAACAACCAAATCGTGTGTGCAAGGTAGCATGATCAAGTTGCTGATCAGCTAGCCTACGAGAAGCTTCGGGTGGCAAAACCTGAAACACCAACTATCCCGTTACATCCCTTACGCAATAACGGTACTTGCCAATTTGCTGATGGCCATCTCAAACAGACAAGAAGCTTCGCGCATGCAATTTATATCGGCTCCAAAGAAATTACACTGTACAATATCAAATTCCAAAGCCCGTGCTATGCTTATTTCGTACTAGGACCTAGTTCAAGCTATTTTTAAAATCATTTTAACGTAAAATTTCGGGTTGTTGGGACCTCCAAAGTATTCACCCTAAGTATTTTTGTTGGCAGGTAGCAATTGCTTCTATGTAACTAAGAGATAATTGCAGTTTTACATTAGTTATGTTAATAAACAACTTCCTATCAGGGATGTGTTTATGGTAAGCTATTTCCTTTTTGTTCAGGAGCACAAACTTAACTAGACATTACAACATAGGTAAAACCCTACATATTAAATGATTATATATATTCATTAAACAAAAAGACGTGAGATGAAACAGTAGTTGTGATCAAATTAATTAACAAGGACTAACCATTTCTTCGAGGGATGCCTCCATGATAAACCTGAAGAATCGCATTGGCCGGCTACCTGAGTTACCCGTTTTACCTAAAGAAATCACAGTGAGGTTGAGAGAATTTAGATACACATCAGTAGCTTAAAAAGAAATGGTTAGCAGGAGAATGCAAATTCATAAGGAATGACAACTTTAGCCTTCCAATTCTTTCAAACTAAGTCTACCCTTAGTTTAAGTGAGGAATACTAGATAAGGCCTAGATTGTATATCCTTCTCCCCTTTACAACAATATGGTAGCGTACGTAGCTAATCTCTTGGGCCCCTGACTAAATGAAGCCCCGCCATTAATCCACTACTCACCTTCACAAACCAAAACTGGCCTGAGGGGTGAGATGGCTATTACACGCAGCAACAATAATCAAGAAGAGGCTTTCAAATGTAAAAAAATGCCCCAAAGTCATAGAAATTAATGAATATACCCTGCTGAATTCCCAGTTATAAAATCTCACCCAATTTTGGTTACATCCCTTTTCTCTTACTCCATATTCACGGAATACGAACCCATGTTCGTAGGATAAGATTTTGGCTTCTTCTACTATTATTCCCAGTTCAGTTGCACAACATATGAAGCAAAAGCTTCATCCTACCTCCCATTGTTTTTTCCACTGTCATATTTCCAACTTTTTTTCATAATTCAACAAAAACTTCGGTGAGATAATAGGTATTTGAGCCATGGTGCTTAATTTCCTTTGTTGTCTCTTTTCACGCTAAACTACAACATTGTTTAATTTTTTTTTCCTCTGTAGTCCTTTATTTTTAAATCTTATCTCATTGTTTCTCGTTTTCTCTTCAATTATTATCCTAATAAACTATGTCTTTTAAAATGGACGGGGAACTAAATAAAACACTGTGTTATTTTAGAGCAGCAAAATTTGCTCACTTATTACCATGTATTTTCCTACTTGTTCAAAACAGAAAAGTTTAACATGATTGATGTCGTTATTTAGGCAATTGATATCTTATAATGTGTGTAGATAACTTTAGCTGATCACTTGGAAAGTTAAATACTTTGTTAGCACAACGCCGTAATATGCAAAGTCATACACAGGTTTAAACATCTCTACCCAACATCCAACTTATAACATCTCATTCACGTATCTTGTCTACCAAACACAAGAATGCGATACATCTCATTCCAAATCTATGATTCATAGCTTCAGCTAAGATATCGTGCGATATCCTAACATATATATCAAAAGTAGGATCACTTACTGATTTACTACATGTTCATTGGGACACCAAAAAGCAAAACTCAAAATTTCAAGAATGTCTTGTTCTCTGGTGAAATTTAGTTAAAATATTAAAACACCTTCCCCTATCAATCCAAATTAAAAATAATACATTCACGAAAACTGACCATCCCCCCCATCCCCCCACCCCAACCGGCTCTTCTGTTCCTACCGAGATTCAATAAAAACAGTAATTTTGACGGGGCAAATGAGTTTATTCCAAATAACATAAACCTTGCAATTAACCCATGGAAGAAATGAAAAAAAAAAAAAACAATAGAGTAAAAAGGAATGGCGTACCATCCTTGCCAGATGAACCTGCCAAGTCTGCCATTCGGTGATAATCGAAGATTGGACAAATCTAACTTGGTCGGAGCACTTCCGGTGGGAGAGTCCGGTACACGGTGGCGAACTCGAGCTACGTTTGGACGAAACACTATCGGAGACGCTGCAATGTTGAAATCCCTAATTAAGGGTTGCGGAAGGAGTAGGTTTGAAGGTTAATGAAGCGCCTTTTCAAATTTAAGGCGACAACTAATGAGGAAATAGCACAGTAATAGATGATTTTAGAACAGAAAAAAAACTCAACTGTGCGATATGCCTAACATGATAATGCGGTAAAGAGATTAGGGCTGGGAGCAGCAGGTCTCGGTTTCGATTCTAGCCCACTCCTTAATTTTATGTCCCTTTATGTTCAAGTTTTTGTTTTTAGTTTTTTTTTTTTTAAATCTTTTGTAATGTTTAATTTTGTTCCCTTTTTTAGCCCTCCAATGCTCATCATAAATTCGGCAACCTTAAACTCTACACTGCTGTTTTGATAACACTCGATGCCAAAAGCTAATATCTATTTACAATCAATTTATGAACAAATCTGCTGTTAATTTTTTTTTTTTCACAAAAAACAGAGCTTCGAGTATATGTACTATGGCATACAATAGTTAATGATAATTTTTGTTAAAAGCCAAGTGATATTTTTAAATGTATATTCTTTTAAAATTGCTTTTCTAAGAAAAATTACCCTTTGCATCCTAATTTATGACTTCTGTTACACTTTGAGATCTATTTTATTTTATGACGATTATTAAACCTCAACTTCATTTCCTTTTTATTATTATTTTTCTTGTTTGGTCAAACAAAAGGAAAACCATATATTTTTACAATTTGTAACCTACACAATACTATGTCCAACCAACTAACCTTATCTGCTCTTTTAACTCTAAACAACCTAAGTATTTTCGTTTGTACTGATCGATTTTTCCCTAACGTTAATTTTCTATTTATAAGAAATATACATCACTTAGGTAAAAAACTTTTAATGCCCCAAAAATTGTAAGTAAATATTCAAATATTATGTAGAATTAGCAGGCTTTAATTTGTAATTCGAAATATTGAACAATGTTTATGCCTCACTGTAATAAAGTAGGACTTTATTGAAAGATAAGAAGTTTTTTAGTGTATTTAAAAAGGACAGCGTGTAATTTTAAAAATTGGTCGTAATAACACAAATTTTGAAAGGTTATTTTTATTATATATGCTTAGAACTTGAAAATTTTATTGGATAAATTAAAAATAAAAAAACAAGGTAAGAAGATGAAAATAAGGTATACATTACATGTGCAATATCAAAACTAAATATTAGCGTCTTTTTTTATTCTATTTCATGATTATTTTTAATTACGTACGGATACAGTTTAAATATTATTTTCAAAAATTAAATATATATAGACTATGGGAAATTCTTCAGTTATCAATCAAGGTTAATACAGTGTGTTCACAAATGGTTAAGTGGTCGCATTTGTTGGGAATCAAAATTGACTGGTGATTTTAAATTTGCTAAAAGTTTTCAACATGAAGCATTTTAATGGTTATGAAAAAGACATCAGTTTCATCGTCTTTTGACGCTACATAATTACGATACTGTTGTTAAAAATTATATTATTGGTACGTTAATTATTTGAGTTAAGTCTCCTTTGTTAGTTTGGTTGTACTATAAAGTGTTGGCTTGGTAAACAACTATATACCAGTTGTATAACTCTAAATTATCCTTAAGTTCACTTGAGTATTGATTTAACCTTGATTTTTTTTTTTCACATTCCACAAATTTCATTGGAAATTTTAAATAAAGAATAGCACTTTGAAACCTAAAATTCTTTTACAAGCGCAACACAAAACATCCAGAACTAAATATATATTAAGACTTTTCAACCTTTAAAAATAATACTTGTTTACACTTTTGGTTTAATGTTGTTATAACGGTATCGGGCCTGGACATACATGGTTACAACGCCTCAAATTTTATACTGCAAACAGTAATTTCTACAACTTAAAACCTTTAGAAATTACGACCACAAGAAATTAATGATTTAGAGAAATTAGAATTCACGGACAACTTGGTCTAAAGATACCAATTATAAACATAAAGTCATTTTTGGAAATGAAATGTACAAAAACTATAAGAAACGGAGCTATAACTACACTAAATAAACTAAATCAATACCTACTACACTTTACAATTTAATGAAAATATAAAGGTGCCCTGACGGTGACCCATTTTGTCTTTTTTTAAGAAAAGATTATGACCTGATTATTCGAAATACAAACTTTGTACCTCTATGTTCTTGTTAACACAGAGACCCTAATCAAGTACACACGCCATTGGAAAAGAAAAAAATTTGTTCAGTGAGAAATTGGTAAGGACGGTTTAGTTTTTTTTTTCGTAAACATAAAGAAAAAAAAAAAAATATATATATATATATATATGTATATATAGATATATATACATAATAATATATCTATGTATACATAGTTAGGCTTTTTTATAAACATAAATTAAATACTTAGAGAGTGTAAAAAGTTCGACTGTTGGTAACTTGTGTAATGTATATATTTGTTATACTATTTTTGTTAGTGTTAACTTTATTTTTAAAGTATATTATTACGTAAAGAATGAATTAACTGTTGGAAATTGGTTTGGAATTTTGGGTTTTGACTCAAAATTGACCAATTTAATTAATTCAATCCATTTGTTAAAAATTGGAAACAAGTTGCAAATTCATAATCTACACTTCGAGTAGATGAATTTAATGTATTAATATGCTCAAAACCAATTTCGGGTGAATGAGATATTAATTGTCAAAGATTGCAACTTAAACATGGAAGTTGAAGAGGTTGTGAAGTAAATATATGGGAACTTGTCCCACATAGGAAAATTGGAATAAGTGGATACTCCTTATTTAGTAGAGCACTTGATAAGTAGTTATCAAGTGTGCTCCCCTATGGTGGACCTTATGGTGGATCCTAGTGGGATTTTAGCCTTTGGCTAAAATGGACCCGAGGATGGTGCTTCGCACCATCCGAGCCCGAGCCCGAGCCCGGGCCCGCACGCGCACGTCGCACATGTCGCACTGAGTTGCTTTAGAGGCGCACTTTGCACTTCGCACGTACGCGTCGTCGCGAGGAGCTGGAGGAGCCTTAAAGTTTTGGCTAGGTGGTCCAGATAGATGGCTCACAGGTTCGTGGCGGTGCGGTGACGTGGACCGGCCGGTGGGTCGAACCGGGTTGGCGGTTCGGACCGGACCGGGGCAGTGGGTCGGACCGACCCGCCAGCGAACCAGTGCGACCCGTCGCCCGCCAGGGCGCGGGTCAGCCTGCGGGTGCGACCGCCCAGCGAACTGGTGGGTCCAGTCCAAAGGGTGCAACCAAGGGGTGAAAAGGTGCCTTTCCAAAAGGGCACCACAACTCTTCAACATATATAAATAGGCCCCTCCACATTTCATTTTCATTCATTCGAATTCACAAGTTCTTTGCAATTCAAAAGCTTTCTAAATTCTGCATTAGTAGAGTCCGAAAGTTCCAAATATCCGAGTACGTTCGCCGATAACTTCCGACTCGTAGTGCAGCGGTCTGAAGTTTTAAAGTCATTGTATCTTGGAGGCGTTTTGCATTTGCTACTATAACGTATTGCACCTGAGTACGTGGCAATTTCGTCTTACGGATATAGAGTCAAACTCTAGCCTCGACTTTGTCTGTATTCTACATCTTCGTCTATACAATCACATACCAAAATATAACAGCGTAAGACGATTTTTTTTTTGTATATTCGGAGATGTCTTCTACTGTTTCTACACCTTCAATCCCTGCTGCTCACGCCGAAAAACCGGCGAAATTTGCCGGAAATGATTTTAAGAGATGGCAGCAGAAAATGCTATTCTACTTAACAACTCTCAGTCTCGCCCGTTTCTTGAGGGAAGATCCTCCTACCGTTGAAACAGGGGATAAAGAGGGAATGACTGCTTTGGACGCATGGAACCACAGTGACTTCCTGTGTCGAAATTACATTCTGAATGGATTAGACGACTCACTTTACAATGTCTATTCCATTTTTAAAACCGCAAAAGAATTGTGGTTGTCTTTGGAGAAAAAATACAAAACAGAGGATGCCGGAATGAAGAAATTCATTGTCGGACGGTTCCTCGACTTCAAAATGGTGGACTCGAAGACGGTCATGGACCAAGTTCGCGAGTTGCAGTTGATCCTCCATGAAATTCATGCTGAAGGTATGCAACTATCTGAATCCTTTCAAGTAGCCGCATTCATAGAAAAGCTACCGCCTCTATGGAAGGATTTCAAAAATTATCTCAAGCACAAACGCAAGGAAATGGGGCTTGAGGACTTGATCGTGAGACTACGGATCGAGGAAGACAACCGGAAATCCGAAGTCAAAAGCGACAAGAATCGTGGTGAGGCACGTGTGAATTTGGTAGAGTCTGGAAGTGGCAAGAAGAGAAAACGCGGTGCTGGCTCTAATAAGCAACAGAAGACCTCGAACAAAAGATTCATAGGTAACTGTTATAACTGTGATAAGCCCGGACACAAGTCGAGTGAATGTCGACTGCCAAAGAAAGCAAATCAAGGCCAAAAGAATCAGGCCAACCTTGCCGAGCACAAATCTTTGCAAGAAGAGCTGTCTGAATTGGATCTGTCCGCCGTCGTATTCGAGGCCAACTTGGTAGATAATCCAAGGGAGTGGTGGATCGACATAGGGGCTACCCGTCATATCTGTTCAGACAAGGAACTGTTCTCCACTTACCAAGAGATCAATGGCAGAAAGCTTTTTATGGGAAACTCTGCAACGTCTCCAGTGGTAGGATTGGGAAAGGTCGTGTTGAAGATGACGTCGGGAAAAGAACTAACTCTCGTGGATGTGCTGCATGTCCCAGACATTCGCAAGAATTTAGTCTCCGGTTCTTTATTAAGTAAGGCCGGATTTAGGTTGGTTTTTGAAGCAAATAATTTTGTACTGACCAAATGTGGTCAATTTATTGGGAAAGGCTATCTCGAAAAGAGCCTTTCCAAAATGAATGTAATGACTGTAAAGCGCGACATTAAGCGCAATATTAATATAAGTGAAGTTAATTATTTGCTTGAGTGTTCTAATTTATGGCATGGTAGATTAGGACATGTAAATCAAAATACACTTCGACGTTTAGTGAATTTAGATTTACTTCCTAGAATGGAATTTGATTCACAAAAGTGTGAGATCTGTGTGGAGGTAAAATTGGCCAAAACAGCATTCCATTCAGTTGATAGAAGTACTTCTCCTCTAGAACTTGTTCATACTGATGTGTGTGATTTAAAGTTTGTGCAAACTAGAGGTGGTAAGAATTACTTCATTACTTTTATTGATGATTGCACAAGATACTGTTATGTATATCTTTTGAAAAGTAAAGATGAAGCCATTGAGGCATTCAAAAATTATAAGAATGAAGTTGAAAATCAACTTAGCAAAAGAATCAAAGTGATTCGTAGTGATAGAGGTGGAGAATATGTAGCTCCATTTGAAGAATTTTGCCAACAAAACGGTATTATTCATCAAACTACAGCTCCATATTCACCTCAATCAAATGGCATAGTAGAACGCAAGAACCGAACTCTAAAAGAAATGATGAATGCTATGTTGATAAGTTCGGGCTTACCCCAGAACATGTGGGGGGAAGCCATCTTGTCTGCCAACTACATTCTTAACAAATTGCCACATAAGAAAAGGGACAAAACTCCGTACGAGTTGTGGAAAGGAAGAAAACCTTCCTACCATTACCTTAAAGTGTGGGGGTGCCTAGCTAAGGTTGAAGTACCTAAGCCAAAACAAGTGAGAATAGGACCCAAAACTGTTGATTGCATTTTCATTGGATATGCGCATAACAGTAGTGCATATCGATTTCTGGTGCACAAATCAGACATTCCTGACATAAACGTGGGAATGACTATTGATTTAAGGAACGTGGTGTTCTTTGAGAACATATTTCCTAAGAAGGAAAACACAGAAGTAGGTTCTCGTAAAAGAACTTATGAAATTACAAATGGTTCACCTGCTGAGGTTAATAAAGAACCTGAGGGTAATGAGGAACCGAGACGTACTAAAAAAGCCAGAAAGGAAAAGTCCTTTGGGCCGGATTTTCTATCATACATGATGGAAAGTGAACCCAGGACAATACATGAGGCATTGTCCAGTCCAAATGCTCCTCTCTGGAAAGAAGCAATAAACAGTGAAATCGAGTCCATCATGCAAAATCACACGTGGGAGATTGTAGATCTACCACCAGGCTGTAAACCACTTGGATGCAAGTGGATCCTAAAGAGGAAGTATAAAGCCGATGGATCAATTGATAAGTATAAGGCTAGATTGGTAGCCAAAGGGTTCAAGCAAAGAGAAGGATACGACTTCTTTGATACGTATTCCCCAGTTACGAGGATCACATCCATTAGAGTTCTCATTGCTATTGCAGCTCTGCATAACCTTGAGATACATCAAATGGATGTGAAGACGGCCTTCTTAAATGGGGAATTGGAGGAGGAGATATATATGGAACAACCTGAAGGGTTTGTAGTTCCTGGCCAAGAAAAGAAGGTGTGCAAACTTGTTAGATCTTTGTACGGACTCAAACAAGCACCTCTTAAATGGCATGAAAAATTTGATAATGTGATGCTCTCAAATGGTTTCAAAATCAATGAGTGCGATAAGTGTGTCTATATAAAGGGCACTCCACAAGATTATGTGATAGTGTGTCTATACGTCGATGACATGCTTATTACGGGAAGTAATCATGACTCGATCGTGAATACTAAAAACATGTTAAAACGAAATTTTGACATGAAAGACATGGGTTTGGCTGACGTCATTCTAGGGATGAAAATCTCTAGAACTTCTGATGGAATTTTCCTATCACAAACTCATTACGTTGAGAATGTGTTGAGAAAATTTGATGCTTATGACGTACCCCCGGCTAACACTCCTGTAGATGTTAATCCACACTTAGTCAAAAATAGAGGTGACCCAGTGCTGCAACTGAAATATGCAAGAATTATCGGAAGCCTGATGTACTTAACAAATGGTACGCGTCCGGATATAGCATATTCAGTTAGCAAACTTAGTAGATTTACAAGTAATCCTAACAAGGATCACTGGAAAGCTCTGATGAGAGTTTTAAGGTATTTAAAACATACCATGAATCATGGAATTTTGTATACAAGATATCCAGCCGTATTGGAAGGATACACAGATGCAAACTAGATATCTGATACAAAAGATTCAAAATCCACCAGTGGTTATGTATTCACTATAGGTGGAGGAGCTGTGGCTTGGAAATCCTCTAAACAAACTTGCATAGCTCGTTCCACAATGGAATCGGAGTTCATTGCTTTAGACAAAGCTGGTGAAGAAGCCGAATGGCTTCGGAACTTCTTAGAGGATATTCCTGGTTGGTGCAAACCAGTGCCTCCCGTGATGATACACTGTGATAGCATGTCTGCTATAGGGAGGGCACAAAGCCACATGTATAATGGTAAGTCTCGACACATCCGGAGGAGACACAATACCGTTAGACATTTGATCTCAAGTGGGGTAATCTCCATTGACTACGTAAAGTCAAAAGACAACATTGCGGATCCGCTGACTAAAGGCATTGGTCGAGATCAAATGTATAGCGCGGTAAGGGGAATGGGGCTAAAACCCACACACTAAAGAGTGTTCATAGTGGTAACTCGTCCATGATGACTGGAGGATCCCAAGAACTTGGTTCAACGAGACAACTAAGCTTTGAAGCACTCAGCTTTGCACTTGAAAACAAATTTCAAGCTCATTCTCGATTCCGCTCAAGTGCCAAATGTACCTATTTGGTACAAAACCTGATGACGTGTGGTGAGGGTAAGCTTAACAGCTTTTAATGATTCCTATACCTTCGTGGTAAGGTATTTCAGGGTACCTTTAATAGGAGATCACCTATATAAGTGTGAAGTGGGGCCGCTTCAAACTGACAAATGTAATATTTTCAGTATACACTTATGAATCCAAGATAAGGTCCATGGCCAAAATGGACAACAACGTGAGAACCAAAAGGATATTAGAGTCGTTACTTTGTGGTTGACATTGTACTTGATTTACACAAAAGCTGACCAGTTCAAGACATCATGTTCACTGAGCAGTGAGTAAATCCGAAGGCATCTCACTAGGGAAGGTTCAAAGCCTGAAGCTACCTATCCTGATGAAGAGACGGCTCGTTGGGACTTTCTTAGGTGTGCATTTCATTAATATCATTCATGTGGTGGATTGTTGGAAATTGGTTTGGAATTTTGGGTTTTGACTCAAAATTGACCAATTTAATTAATTCAATCCATTTGTTAAAAATTGGAAACAAGTTGCAAATTCATAATCTACACTTCGAGTAGATGAATTTAATGTATTAATATGCTCAAAACCAATTTCGGGTGAATGAGATATTAATTGTCAAAGATTGCAACTTAAACATGGAAGTTGAAGAGGTTGTGAAGTAAATATATGGGAACTTGTCCCACATAGGAAAATTGGAGTAAGTGGATACTCCTTATTTAGTAGAGCACTTGATAAGTAGTTATCAAGTGTGCTCCCCTATGGTGGACCTTATGGTGGATCCTAGTGGGATTTTAGCCTTTGGCTAAAATGGACCCGAGGATGGTGCTTCGCACCATCCGAGTCCGAGCCCGAGCCCGAGCCCGGGCCCGCACGCGCACGTCGCACATGTCGCATTGAGTCGCTTTAGAGGCGCACTTTGCACTTCGCACGTACGCGTCGTCGCGAGGAGCTGGAGGAGCCTTAAAGTTTTGGCTAGGTGGTCCAGACAGATGGCTCACAGGTTCGTGGCGGTGCGGTGACGTGGACCGGTCAAGAACCGGGTCGAACCGGACTGGATCGGCGGTTCGGACAGGACCGGCCGGTGGGTCGAACCGGGTTGGTGGTTCGGACCGGTCGAACCGGACCGGGGCAGTGGGTCGGACCGACCCGCCAGCGAACCAGTGCGACCCGTTGCCCGCCAGGGCGCGGGTCAGCCTGCGGGTGCGACCGCCCAGCGAACTGGTGGGTCCAGTCCAAAGGGTACAACCAAGGGGTGAAAAGGTGCCTTTCCAAAAGGGCACCACAACTCTTCAACATATATAAATAGGCCCCTCCACATTTCATTTTCATTCATTCGAATTCACAAGTTCTTTGCAATTCAAAAGCTTTCTAAATTCTGCATTAGTAGAGTCCGAAAGTTCCAAATATCCGAGTACGTTCGCCGATAACTTCCGACTCGTAGTGCAGCGGTCTGGAGTTTTAAAGTCGTTGTATCTTGGAGGCGTTTTGCTACTATAACGTATTGCACCTGAGTACGTGGCAATTTCGTCTTACGGATATAGAGTCAAACTCTAGCCTCGACTTTGTCTGTATTCTACATCTTCGTCTATACAATCACATACCAAAATATAACATTAACTTCCAACTTAAGCAGGTACACCGGTAGGTAATTTTGAACTTGTTTCTTCGTATGTAATGCTTCCGTTATTTTGATATACTGTATCTTTTTAAATATTTACGGATCTATTTGAAAATATTCTAGCTAGTGATCCCAACACCTATCCATAGAGCCCAAAATGAAAAGTGATTATTAAACGTTTGATTGGTTTGATGATTTGTCCTCCAAATAAACTTGGCTCTATCACAACTGCAGGCAAGCAGAAGTCACCTACAAACCCATACTAGACCGAACGTACAACGACGAAGAGAAACCGAAATCGCAGGGATCTATTATGAAAAACATCAGTCAGACCTATTTGGGAGAAGTAATAAAAAGCGCAGTTTACTGTCCGTGATACACTTATTTCTACAATCCAGGGAAGTACTAAAAAAATATCATTCATCGATTTTCCCTTAATATTACACCCCGAAGCTTAAATTTAAAGTTTCAGTGGGCCAAGTGATCACCCACCCATTAACTTGCGGATACAGCATGGTGCAGTGGTGTAGATTCAGTACCCCTTAACATTTGCAGGCGATGCTTTGTTATAGATATGGATCAAAGTTTTCCAGATATGGCATCTTTAAGGGTGGTAAAGCTCATGGAAATCCGCTTGCCCCACCCAGGATCGAGTCCGTGCGGTTAATGTGCAATTTCATTTATTATAATAACATATCTGCTAGTTGACTTTATGAAAATTCAATCTATATCTATATATATATAAAAGTAAAATGGGGCCATTAATGTAATTTTAACTTTCCCTCCAAAAATTTTAGACTAAAATTGGTAACGTTTTTCTTATTTTTTGTAAGTTCATAACTTTCTTTTACTTTTCTAAAACACAAATAACTTTTTCATTTTAATCCGATTTTTATACATAATATACCAAATTATTCATCTTTTCACGATCTTCGATTCGACATCCATATCACATATATTATATTGAGATATTTGATTTGAATAAACAAATTGTTTGTTGGTTAATTATTTGTGCTAGAATTGATATTTATTGTGAATTGAACTTATAATATTTTGGTTTTAGTTGCAACTAGAATTTGTAAAATAATTTCCTTACAAAAAAATATGAGTATTTTTTTTTATAAAAATACAACTTATCATCTCATTTTATTTGACATGAAATTTTCAATATTTCTTTTTATTTAAGTCAGGGAGAAAACCTATCGTTTAAATAATGAAAGTTCTACTTTATTAAATCAAAAGCTAAAACAACAATATCTATTTTATAATCAACTTATTAAATCATCAAATCTGCTAAAATAGAGCATATATAATTATGTATTAAAATAGTTACTGGAATTATTTTTAATTACCTATTTATATTTTTAATAATGAGTATTTTGTTAAAATTACTCTTTTAAGGAAATTTACTCTTTGTAGCCTAAATTATGACTTTTATTACATTTGGCAATCTTCTAAATTTTCTACTTTTACTAAAACTTCAATTATATGTTTTTACACTTTCTAAGCTAAAAAATACTTGGTCGCACAAATTAACATCGAATGCCTTTTTTACTCTTAACAATCTAAATAAATTTGTTCGCATTAATCAATTTTTATCTTCGAATAAATAAATTATTTATGAGAAGGATATAACATTTATATAATAATTTACAATACTAAATAAAATAAGGAAATATTCAAATATTTTGAAGAAACCAAATACTTTAATATTCGAATCAATAAATAAATTTTGAATTCTATTTTGTTAAAATAAGATTTTATTAAATAAAATTATTTAAGTATGTTTGAAATCACCAAATGAAATGTTAAAAGTTGCAAATGAAAATTCAATGTTATCAAGAAAAAATAAATATTTATAATTAGAACTTGAAAGTTTATTTAGATAAATTAAAATTTAAATATAAAATAAAAGCACAGACATAATGAGAAAATTATTAAACTTTACATTACATATGATCCTAATAAAATATCATTGTTCCTTTTATTATATATTTATGGTTATTTTTAATTATTTATAGTTAGAATTTAATTATTTTATAAATTAAAAAAATCTATTTATATATATATATATATATTATAGTAGTGACAATTCTGTACGTAACATTTTTCAGCCTAAAATTTTAGACTGTGATTGGTAAGTTGTTGTCACATTTGGTATGAATCAAAATTTATTTACTTTCTAAAGCTGCAAATATCTTTTTTTCATTTCTAATATATTTATTATGTATACTATATCACATTAATCATCTTTTGACGATGTTTGATTTGATATTCATATGATATATATAATAATACAATATTATATTTAAAATATTATATTATTTGTTCGTTGATTATTTATGTAAGATTTCAGTGTTTATTGTGGGTTGTCAAAAAATATAGTATTGATTTGGAATACAATTAAAAATCATTCAAATAATTCTATTTTACAAATTATTTTACTTGATTATTTCATTAAAACCACACCTAATCAGTTTGTTTCATCTGACATGAATTGTCTCAAATTAATATTTGATTTATAATCAGCTTATTAAATTGTTGAATTTGCTAATACTTATTTGATATACTAAATCACAAAACTATGATCTTTTTGCTCATATATATAACTTTATATATGATAATTAATCTTATAAATTTTTTTATTAATTTTTTATATTGTAGATATGTTAATTTTATTTTTCTATAAATAATTACAATTTGCAACCTATACTATGATATTATAAAAGTTGCAACTAAACTTCTTTTAAATAAGCAAAATTAACCAACTAGAACTATATGTTTTTTAGACTTTTGCAACCTAAACAATACTGAGTCACATTAACCAATCTCAATTATGTCTTTTTTTCTTTTCTTTTATCACATTTGGCAACCTAAGCATTTTTTTACATTAACCAATGTATATCTTTAAATGAATCTACTATTTACAATATAAATTTATAATTTAATTGAAACTTTTCAACATATATATGAAAGTATTAAGAAATATTGGAGCACTCATATGGTTTATTTTGTTATTCCAACTATTGAATTATTTTGTTATTCAAACTATTGAATAACTTTTGAATTTTATTTTGTTAATTTTTTGTTTTTTGTATATCGAAAATACCAAGTAAAGTACTAAAACTTGCAAATAAGTTTTTTAAAAAGATATAGTTGTAGCTAAAATTTTAAACTTTATTTAGATAACTTTAAATATTTAAAGTAAAATGCAAAATATTAAAGAAAAATAAATTTCTTATAACATTATCCAGTTTATTTTATTTAATAATATGAGTTGATAGTTAGATATTTATGTTTGTTTTAACATTCATAATAATTAATTAAGAGATTATGCACATAGGTGAAGAATGCTACAGACATACTAAATGTGTGTTTGAATTTCAAAGATAAGAAATGATCATTTTAAAAAAGATTTTTTTTATATTAAATATTTATCTTAACCATAATCTATAATATATATATATACCTCTATATAAAGTAAGTTATATTAAATTCATATATAACATGCGAGAAACTTATATTTACATTACTTATAATTTTATTTATGTTTTATCCTATAATTTAAAAAATATATATTTTATTAGGATAAAAAGATCACATATTAAATATTAGATTAATCATATTTAATTATAATTATTAATTTTTAAATAAACTTCCGTGCATCGCACGGGAATATTACTAGTATATATAAAAGTAAAATGGAGGGTGTTAATGTCATTTTAACTTTCCCTCCAAAAATTTTACACCATATAAGGTAAGTTTTTCTTATTTTTGTTAAATTCATAACTTTCTTTTATTTTTTTTAAACACAAATAACTTTTTCATTTTTGATCTGACTTTTATGCATAATATACCAAATTATTCATTTTTTCTCGATCATCGATTTGACACCCATATCACATATATTATAATGAAATATTTAATTTGAATAAACAGATTATTTGTTGGTTAATTATTTATGCTAGACTGATGTTTCACATGAATTGAGCTATGCTATTTTGGTTTGAGTTGCAACTAAAATTAGTAAAATAATTTCTTTTAAAAAAACATGAGTATTTTTTTTTTCATAAAAATACAACTAACCAATTTATTTTATTTGACATGAATTTTCAAATATTTTTGTTATTTTAGTTATGTAGGAAGAAAGCCCATTGTTTAAATAATGAAAGTCCTACTTTATTAAATCAAAGTCAGAAAAATCAATATCTATTTTATAATGAACTTATTATATCATCAAATTTTGCTAATATTTTTTTATATCACGAAAGTACTGAAGATTTGAGCATATGTATAATTGTGTATTAAAATTATTATTGAAATTATTTATAATTACCTATTTATATTTAATGCATATTTTGTTAAAATTACTCTTTTAAGGAAATTTATTCTTTGCAGCCTGCATTATGACATTTGTTACATTTTGCAATCTTTTTTAATTTTTTATTTTTACTAAAACTTTAGTTATATGTTTTTACACTTTGTAAGCTAATTAATCTTTGTCGCATTAATCAACATCAAATCTCTTTTTTACTCTTAACAATCTAAATAACTTTGTTCGCACTAATCAATTTTTATCTTCAAATAAATAAACTATTTATAAGATAAATATAACATTTATATAAATAATTACAATACCAAAATAAAGTACGAAAATATTCAAATATTAAAGAACTCACAGAATTTAATTTGTTATTCGAATTATTGAATAACTTTTGAATTTATTTTGCTGAAATAATAATTTATTAAAAAAATATTTAAGTATATTTGAAATCACCAAATGAAATGTTAAAAGTTGCAAATGAAAATCTAACCTTAGAAAGAGAAACTTAAATATATATATATATATATATATATAATCAGAACTTGAAAGTTTAATTAGATCAATTAAAATAAATATATAAAATAAAAGCATGGACATAAAGAAAAAGTATTAGGGTTGGAATTACATATGAAATATCCAAATAAAATATCATTGTTACTTTTATTATCTATTTCATGGTTATTTTTAATTATTTATAGTTAGAATTTAAAAAAATATTTTATAAATTAAAAAATGTATATATATATATATATATATATATATAAGCCACGATATGGACATTCTATAAGTAATAGTTTCCACCCAAAATTTTATACTGCGATTGGTAAGTTGTTGTCGCATTTGGCTAGAATTAAAATTTATTTTATTTTCTAAAGTTGCAAATATCTTTTTCCATTTCTAATCTATTTATTATGTATACTATATCAAATTAATCATCTTTTGATGATATTTGATTTGACATCCATATGATATAATAATAATAATAATAATAATAATAATAATAATAATAATAATAATAATAATAATAATAATAATAATTTTAATAATAATAATAATAATTTTAATAATAATAATAATAATAATAATATTAATAAGATATTCTATTTAAAATATTATATTATTTGTTCGATGATTATTTGAGTAAGATTACAATGTTTACTGTGGATTGTACAGTAAATACAATATTGGTTCGGAATAAAATTAAAAATCATTCAAGTAATTCTCTTTTACAAATTATTTTACATAATTATTTCATTAAAACCACAACTAATCAGTTTGTTTTATCCGACGTGAATTGTCTCAAATTTTCTTCACTTATTACATTGAGAGAAAAATCAATGTATATATAATTGCATACATACTTTATAGAAGTAAAAGCGATAGTTAATTTTTGATTTATAATCAACGTATTAAATTATTAAATTTGCTAATATTTATTTGTTATAATAATTATTTTTGTTGATAAATCACAAAACTAAGACTTTTTGCTCATATATATAACCTAAACTATGATGTTATATAAGTTGCAACTAAACTTTTTTTAAATAAGTAAAATTAATCAACTTGAACTATATTTTTTAAGACTTTGTAACCTTAACAATACTCGGTCACATTAACCAATCTCAATTATGTCTTTTTTTTTTTTTTTTCTTTTTCTTCTTCTTCTTCTACTCTTTTTTTTTTTTTTTTTTTTTTTTTTGTTTTCATATTTTGCAACCTAATTAAGCAATTTCTTTTTTATATTAAACAATTTGTATCTTTAAGTGAATCTACTATTTACAATATAAATTAATTTAATTGAAACTTTTCAACATATATATGAAAGTATTAAGAAATATTGAAGAACTCATATGTTTTATTTTGTTATTTCAACTATTGAATAACTTTTGAATATTATTTTGTTATTATTTGTATCTCTGAAATATCAAGTAAAGTATTAAAACTTGCAAATAAGATTTTTTAAAAGTAAATAGTTATAGAAAAATTTAAACATTTATTTAGATAAATTTAAATATTTAAAGTAAAATGGAAAAAAATTAAAGATAAATAATTTTTTTCTAACATTATTCATTTTTTCTTTAATAATATGAATTAACATTTAGATAGTTATGTTTGGTGTAACATTAATAATTAATTAAGGTATATGCATATAGGTGAAGAATGATACATCCACACTAAATGTGTGTTTTGATTTCAAAGATAAGAAATTATCATGTTGAAAAAGATTTTTGTTTTATATTTAATATTTATCTTGATGTTAATATATATATAAAGTAAGTTATATTAAATCCATATATAACCTGCGAAAAATTTATATTTACATTATTTAAAATTTTATATATGTTTTATCCTATATTATTAAAAAAAATATTAGAATCAAATTGTCACATATTTAAGTATTAAATTAGATTATATTATATTTAGTTTTATTAAAATCATTATTTTTAAATAAACTTCCGTGCATCGCACGGGAATATTACTAGTATAGTTAAAAATAAAATAATAGCTTCTTGGCAATCGCATTTGATATCATGCTTGCTAACATTTTTAAAAATAGAGAAATGCATTGGGGTGATTATCAACTGGTGTTTACACTGCCTTTTTTGTCATATTTTCATTATTAAATTTCCAGCACTACGTCACGTATCTATTTCATTGTAACTGGAAGTTTCGTAATAAATTTAATCCTTCCAGTTATGCCATCTCCAATATCCCGTGAAAAACCTAAGAAGTTTTAAAATTGAGTCTCCCCTTTCATTAATTTCATGGAACGGAAAAAAATACTAGATTCTTTGGTAAAACCAACTTAGCAGAAGTTTAAGGAACTACAACAGAGATATATAAGCTAAATCAGTGGTTCATTTCTCCGTTCTAGCTACATCCTAATTTTCCCGTCATTATCTAGACTTGACACTATAGACAAAAGGAGGTAGTACTCGTCTTAGTTGTTTGTAGATTGGCGTCCTTTACTCACAACCACATCTTTCTATGCACAGTAATACTCTTGTTTGGGAACCCACCCAACTTGAGCAATGTGTGCTTCATTTATATTATTTTAATATTTTGAGTTGTAAAATTATTTTTACCGTTAATGGAATTGTACATGTTTCTTTTTTAAATTATTTATTGTTCATTTATAACGCGTACCAAAAATTTTGCACTCCTTGAACAACCTCTTTTTCGACTGAATTGGCTCCTTCCGATCTGCCATATACAATTCACGTTTTCGGATTTTTGAAATTTTAGTTGTCAATCCATCCTAGCATGATGCCGTGTGGCATGCATTAGTATCACGGAACCAACGGACTCGACAGGAAGCACTAAGTAAAAATGGTTTAACAAATATTATATGCTTCAATACAGAGAGAAGTAAAAGTGGGTAAAAAACTAGCCCAGCAGTTCAAGTCAAACTGAAGCATACAAACTTAGTCTACTACAAACAATGAATCTGTATTAAAAAATAATTTCTGCTTTTTTACCTCAGCCACCCAAATCTATCATATATAGTGATTAGACGTGAGTTACAGAAATATTTCCTCTTCAAATGAATCATTCCATGACTGGCACCCTATCCCTCCCACGTTCCCCTCCCGATTTTTTCCACGTTTAGAAATCAAATTAGGACAACTAGATATGTAATGTCCCGTTTCCTTACACCATCCACATCGTCGTCTCTTCCCCTTGTCACCTTTCTTGTCCGGCTGTGTACCTTTAGTTCTCACAATCTCTGGGTCTCTGACAATGTTCTCGATGTCTGTATTGTCACGTTTCTGTTTGCGCGGGTTCGCAGACCCACTAGTGGATTCCGACACATCCAATGGCATCTCCAGAATTTTAGATTCCATCACCGACATAATATGGCGGTACCGCTCGTCGCTGGACGAGGCTAGATGACATAATTGATGCGCCTTCGAGATCAGGGATCCGTATCGCAGCTCCATGGTGGTAGTAGCTATTTTGTTAGTTAACACAGGGAACGTGGCCGGTAACAACTTGGCCCACCTAGAAACAACATCGACTTTGGTATCTCTTCCATGTTCATAGCCTTCATGCCACAAAACATATGCCTACAAGGCCATCTGACGGACTCAAAATGACCACAATCACATATCCAAGTACTGTCTTCGACATTGAATGCAACAATCGTGGAGCCTGCACTTTCCACGCCGAATTTTTTTAATACATACTTCTTCTGATGTCCCACAGAGCTCATCGCAATCGGTGTATACGATGACTCTTTCGAAATTTCCTCTCGAACCTACAAAAATTGTGAATCATACAGTTAAAGGACCAACACATTTGCAACCTATAGAAAACTAAGCCCTGGAACACAGTCTCGGCAAGAAAAGTATACAAACCTTTACGAATACTGCTCTCGCGTAGAAGGAAGCAGCGGACCTCTCAAGGGATTGTAGATGAGTCTGTGGGATCATCTCAGATTGTTGATTAGTGAAGTCATTTCGCATGACATTCTCACGTAGCCTTCCCATTGCCCTCGAATATTGCTTCACAAATTTGTACAAGCTCAGGTCACTATTCAAGAAACGGTTCATGTACGCATTCGTGCTCTCGCACCTCTGGTTGGTGGTCATCCCACCAAAAAATATTCCCCTGAAGAAAGCTTCCGCCCACTTATCCTTCTTCTCGTACATTTCCTCCAACCACTGCCGGTTTACGTGAGAATACTTGTTTTGAAAATGTTGCCATGACTCTTCGAACGAATCCTCCGACTGAGCACGCATCATGCATTTCCGGAAATCACTAAGAAAACTAGCATCATGAGAAACCACTCTTGCGTTACGCATAAGATGCCAAGAACACAATCTATGCCTAGATGATGGCATGACTTTTGTTAAGGCCGCCGCAATGGCCTTATCTCCATCCGTAATCACAGAAACCGGATGCTGCCCCTCCATCGCCTGTAAAAAGCAAGTGAATGTCCATACATAAGAATCTACTGTTTCATCATTTACCAATGCGGATGCAAACACAACTGTACTCCGATGATTGTTGATGCCAACAAACTCCACCAAAGGCATTTTAAAGTAATTAGTCTTGTACGTAGAATCGATGACGAGGACATCACCAAAATTAGCGTAGTCTAGCCGGGACCTGGAATCAGACCAGAATATTTTATGCAGCCTATTCTCTTCACTCACCGAATACTTCGCAAACAACCCTGGGTCCGTCTCAACCAATGCATTGAAGTATGCAAGGGTCGCATCAGCGTCAGTACATAGCCTTCTTGTCCTTTCGTTGTCGATGGATATAAAATTGTATAGATCCTTCGCTATGAACCCCACGTTGTGAAAGCCACCAAGACTTGTTACCATGAAATCCATAATTTGACATGTCTTTATGCCGGACTCCTTCATTGTTCGAATTTCCATTGCATGCCCTGTCGTTATCCCCCGGTTGCAACGGAAAAAATGCACCAGCTGTGGGTTAGCAAGTTCATGGTTATGAATCGTTCTGAACTATGTAACTTTGTAGACACCGTCCACCTCCATACGCCTAATTATAAAAGCAGCTTGACAGCAACACCTGGTAATAGGTCTAGGTTCTCTTTTCGGATCCTCCGTCGTCTTTCTTCTCTGATCTCTTAGACCTTCCCGACTGCAAACCCATCTCTTCATTGTAATTAGTCCCGACAGCTGATCTCTTTCCTGATTATTCCGTCGAAATCCGAATCCCAGCTTCTTAGAATAAAATCGATAAAAACCTTCAGCTGCAGACACACTACCGAAACACTTTCCAACCACATCTTCCGACGTCCAATCTACAACATCCTTTGAGAATAAGTCATCGTCCCTGTCAATATTAACAAAGTAGGTAAAGACGTCCGCATAGTCAATGACATCCCGCCCTTCATCACTCGATGCTTCGCCGGAAACATCAGGAACAGGGGGACTGTGCAACGAAGGTTGAAGATTTTCCACAAAGTATTCTGAAGAACCTTCGCTCACTGTGGCCATGGTGGTCTTGCCGGTTATGTTACAGCGTTGAATCACACCTCAACAATACCAAATATGAAGGAGAGCTGTGGTGGCTGCTAACATTGCCAATCTAATAACTTATAGCTAGGGTTACAAGGTGTTAGCAAAAATGGATTGGAGTGAAGTATAGCACCTTGAGTGTTTCCGGCGTTTTGTTTTAATTTTTTCATACAGTTGTTAACTTTATTACTTAATACTAACTTTTTCAAAACAACCTTGCGTACGTCTGGACATAGCCAATTGTCTACAGAAATTCGTCCAGGTCCTCGTACGTTTCATACTAGAAGTTACGCGATTTTACATACAAACACTAATTTCTATATTAATTAAAATTATTTCTTTATTATATTTATATATATATATATATATACATATATATATATATATATATTTCTTATTTGGTTATATTATTTTTTGTGGATGTGACATATTGCCATTTACTCAAACAGTAAGACTCACAATCGCAATATTTTAAAGAGTCATCTTTCAAACATCACCGGGGAATTATATTTATATAATTTCTTAGCAAAAAACTCTCTCATTAATGTATGGAAAAACCCCATTAAGTATTAAACCATTATTCGAAAAAAAAATTTATGCCACTACAATAGGTAGTGACAAAAAAGGGAGAGTAGTTACAGAAATATAATTTAAAACTATATAGACTAAATGAAATTACTTTAGGTTAGTCACTTATACTAAGCTGCACAAATGATTTTTTGTAACAAGTTCGTAGTAACTAATAAATTTTGAAACTAGTTTTGTCAACCACTATGTTGAGACTAATTATTGCTTAACCAGAATTAATTACAAAGGAATTTGTCATATTTTAGCAAATTTAATTAAAATGGACATGAGATATTTTATTTAACTACTTGTAATTAC
Source organism: Ajuga chamaepitys (assembly GCA_958295605.1). Classification (NCBI taxonomy): domain Eukaryota; kingdom Viridiplantae; phylum Streptophyta; class Magnoliopsida; order Lamiales; family Lamiaceae; genus Ajuga; species Ajuga chamaepitys. The sequence continues at coordinate 39,266,646 of OY282495.1, forward strand.
ATAAGGGGTAATTTTTAGCAACTACTATGTAGTTCCGAAAGACTTTTGGCTAATGCTTTTTTTTTTTTTTTGGGTACTGAATATTCAAATTCCAAATTAGTGTGACTGCACTATGCAATTATATATTAAAGGAGTAGCTCAAGCTTGTGTTGTACTTGGATAAACGGGGTTGTTGCCTAGATGGCTATTAAAAAATTATGGTAACAATCAAAATTAAAACTTTTTCTTTTTTGGTAACACATCCTCAACTAAAAAGCTTATTCAAACGACTTCGTTAGCAGGAATAAAAAAAAGGTAAAATATCAACCACAAAATTGTTATAATGACATCAGTAAGTTAAGATGATCAATTGCTAGGAGAAAAAAAAAACTTCTGTAGGAAAATAAATTATAAGCAAAACCAATACAATCTTTTTTGCTTAATATAGGTTACGTTAACAACATCCCCTGACCAAAACATATCACTCGGAAGAGTCAATTTTACCTTCAGCAAAATTGTCTATGCTTAGGTCGATCCAACTAAAGCCACCAGCATCAGTACCCGGTTTCAGATAGTCAGGTACAGACGGATTAATAAAATCATTACTCAGATCAGCGTTGGAGCACCAAAGGTTAAGATCATCAAAACTATAATCAGTCGACCAATGGCTATAACTTGCGGGATTGTTTTCATTCCACAATGGTGATAAACCAACTTCATCGAACAGTGAATAAGTGTCATCAGACTCGTGGTGTGATAAACTTGTATGATTTCGTGTAGTAGGGGACACGGTAGTAGCACCCTCAATAACGGGGAAATGGTCTTCCTCTAATGTTGGCGCTTTTCTTTCATATCCACTCTCTTCGGTTTGATAGACTGAATAAGGGAAGTTTGTAAAAGTGTCCTTACCACGTATCCTTATCGCCGCCCTATCGTACGCCATTGCTGCCTCCTCCGCGGATCGGAAGGTGCCAAGCCATAGACGTTTATTTGATGTTGGATCGCGAATTTGAGCACACCACTTACCCCAATCCCTAAGTCGAATTCCTCGGTATTTACCGATGACTCCATCGCATGCCGGTTGATTATTTTGTTTCCTCCGACACTTCCCCCTCGGTTTCTTTAATTTAGTTGCCTCGTTACATTCACCAGCGCTACTGGCCTGTCTTGCAGACGTGTGGACAACACCTCGATCAACCACCTTCTGACCGCAACAACTATGGTACAACACTTCATATTTAAATTGACGACCTTTTTTTTCCTTTTTTAAACCAATGCAATCCTCCTCACTTGATGTGTCCGTAGCTTCGCCATCCAAAACTAAAAATCTTACAGTTTTCGGCTCAATGGGGTGCAAACAATTCGTTCCTGAAATATTCCTTCCTGAGGTCATACTTTGGTTAGAGATAACAACTGTAGGTGAATTTTATCATCAATTTAAATAGAACAGCAAAGGAAAAGGCTGTTCTGTAGAACGTACAAATCGATCTTCCTCTTAGCAGACCATAAGGACTCTAAGTACACCACATTCCTCTTATACTACAATATCATGCTATCACTACTACGTTTTACAAGTCCACAATTTCCAAAGTTTATTACAAAGATCTACCATATCTTGTATTGATTGGGGGAAGGATTTGGTCCAATTGAAGTTCAATTTAGTGATGTTAGAGTAGCCTTTTTGTTATTAAAAAAAAAGGGAAAATAACCATACTATGATTGGATTTGGAGATGGTCCAATCAATTTACACTCCTTGAATATAGCAATGATAACATGTAGACTTAGTTGATTGGTTGGTGTAGTTGGCCCAATGAAAAAATTCATTTTTTCAATTTTGTATATTTAGAAAAAAATGTTTATTGGTGGAGAGTGGAGGTTTATATTTGTGTATGCGTACAAATATATCCATCTTATTCCAATTTCCCAAGTATATTGAGTAACATACACTCCAAAGATTTACAATACCTAGTGCCCATTGGATGAAGTGTGTGGTCCAATAAGATTGCTTCTTCTAGAAAATGTTTACTTGGTGAGAGGATTATGCTAGGGTCCTAGGCCTTTTGTGATTGGCTACTTTAAGTGGTCCAATCATAAAGCACAATCTTTATTTATTTTTTATAAATTACTAATGCAACAAAAAAAAAAACAAAAAAGAGACATTTAGTAGTGTTCCAGTAACAAAACACTGCCATTATCGAATTAAAATAGACAACTACTTTTACGGCATTGGGAGTACGTAATGTGCTTCCCACGATTAGATTGTTGTTTCCGCGTTTTATTAAAACAAAAAATACTTTACCTTTTCAAGGATGAAAAAGATTCAGGTACCGTGGAATTACGGTTGCAATATGTAATTGTATCTTTAGAATACTTTGAATAAGACGTACTGTCTAATTAAATTTACTAAAGTGGTAATAGTAAAATATGCGAAACAAAGAATTTATAACTCAAATCGTGAATTACTGACTGAAGCGAATCAAAAATCAAAATCCAGCTGTAATCTGGGAAATTCCTTCTGGTTTTTCCAAACAAACCTCATTGACTAGCATATTTTCTTTAATGAAAGGAAATCAATTTTTATTGGTCTCCGGGCGTCAATCATTGTGCCCTTATTAAAACTGTAAAAGGAATTTTATGCAATTTAAGTCTTCATTGCAATCCTTTGTCAAGCTCTTCTCCAACTACCTTTAGTAACAAATGTATTGGTAAATACCAAGTGTTGAAAGACTAAGTTCTAGGGACATTCGCAACTACAAAGTAGTTGCATAAAAAATTTAGCATCTTATTGTGTGTACGGACCATATAGTAACTACTTTTCAATGTTTAGTTACTAGGTTCTATTTTTGTTTCAACGCTCTCATTAAGGGAAAAAAAAAAAAAAAAAAAACCTGGCATGGTGCATTATTTGTAGGAGTGTCTGTAGATTTCTTTAATATTTTATTTCGTAACGTGGTTAATTGGTTATAAGTGTATGTCCAGTTTCATAAATCACTAGTAATATAAATTTAAAAATACTTAATTTGTTAACTATAATATGGGAAAAAAATAAGCGTCAATTCTTCGGTGCCGTCTTTTCTTGATGGATTAATTTATTAGTAAGGTTCTATTGTTACTGTTATTCAGTAACGAATATGCCTTTGCACTGTTTGAAAGAACAACAGACGTTGTAAACGATAACCTAAATTTATTAAAAGTAAGACATTACTCAACGGCAATAAAGTTTCTTTCCTTCGTGGTCGATAAGTTTGACCACCGAAGGTTCGCGATTCCATAATGTAATTAAAAAATAAAAGAGGATTAATAGCTTATTTCAGTAACCGATTTTTTCACACGAACAGTTGCTCGCAAATAACCATGCGTAAGAAATATTCCATGTTCCGGTTTATCGGTTCCCTGAAATGAACAGTTTAATTTTTATAGTGGCATAAAGTAGCGGTAACGGAGGCCAAATATTAACCAGTAGACAAAGACAAGGGGGCCCTGAAATTCTTTTATATTTAGCCCCCCTAGATATTTTTTAAACATTAGCTTGCAAGAGACACTTAAAATTCGGACGCATCAATCATTCTTCTTCTACCCAAATGACTTTCTAGTGATAACAATCGCGGAGCCGGCTTCCAAATATGTCTTCGTCCAACAATTCTCCCGCCGGGTATCTGGTCTGCGATTGCGGTCTACGAGCAGTGATCCAAACTTCCAAGAAAGAACCACATCGGGGCAGGAGGTTTTACGGATGTACGAATTGGAGTGTAAGATTTCACCGACATTGCATAGGATGCAATTAAGCGTATTCGAGTTATTTAGGTTGAAAGTAACATACAATTGAACTACGCTTAGGTACTAATTTCGTTAAATTTTTTAAATGATATTTTGGTTTACCAGTTTCCCTATTTCCCCAGTCAGGTGGTTGTTCTTTTTTCCAGTGGATGGACCCTCCGTGGTCTGCTGAATCTAATTCGGTAGCGGTCGAGTGGAAGGCAGCAATTAAGGAAATTACATCGAAGCTCGACAAGATGAAGCAACATCTCGACAGAGTTGACAGCAAGATGAAGCTAATCAATCTCATTTCCATTGCATGTGCAGTAATGCTGTTGGCACTATTTATAAATTCCTGGAATTAAAAAGTTAATTTGGATAGCTTTCATGTACTTCAGACTCAATTAAGCATTCAGGAAAACCGTCTGCAGCTATTGGACATAATAAATAGCACAACTTTTCATGTTCTACATATTTAACCACAAATATCTAGTTATCAATGTATCGCAATTCATGTATGGAACATTTATTTTTGTAGCTCTTTGAATTTGATGCATCTTAGGCCGGCGATCATTTTACAGTTTCGATGCTTGATTTGGGTCGTACAAGTGCGAATTGTCGATTACAATTTTATTTCCTCCTATAATTTTACAGTCTACACTAAACCAAACAAAGGTCTGATGGTGAGAACAGTACGCACGTCAATCGTTCAAATCGATAAGTCACCGATGAAAAAGGAGGTGGTTGGTTGGGGGTACAAGAAAAGCTAGCTTTTGACAGGGAAGTCGTTTTTTGAATTGCAGTCATTCTAAATGGTGTTTAATGTGGATTTCAAACCGAAGCAGTACGATACGTATGAGGAGTTACCATTAGTATGTGCAGAGTGAAAGATTGAAGAGAAAACAGTAGGATCAATGCATTTGACAACAAATTTCGATGGAAATAATTAGATGTCTTGACATATATATATATTTATCCATAACCTAGACCTACGTGGACGGCCCGATCTTGAACTCTTACTACAAAGGTTTGTGTTAATAACGTAAGTCTGCCTGAATGATGAGCAATCAACTATTTTACCTATGTAAATATATTAGATTACAGGAAGTATATTGCCATTTTTCCTTCTAAAAATCTACGTTAGACACTTCACGTGGTCCTAAGCTATTATCGCAGCTCCTCTTCCAAACTTGCGCGTGGGAATTGGGTGAACAGCCTACATTGTCAACCTTTTTAGGATCTTTTCTATTTTCTTATTTCGGTTTTTTCCCTCAAATCACACTAATTATTTTATTAACGAACGATTCATGATGTTATCGTAGTAGGCACGTTTGGTGCTTAGAGAAATACTTATAGACTTCTGACAGTACGCGACATTGGTATTTCGGTCGAATGAAACCTTAACTGAAGAGTATACTTATTGTGTTGATATAGTAGAACTAAGGTTTTAACTCTTGAGTCTTAACTATTTTTTCGAGTTTATTTTTTTTCCACCGATAAACTGTGGGTGTGTTAACTTCACTCAAACGCCGGTATATTTCCGTAAGTCTGCATTAACTCTAAATATGGCTAAAGGATGGGCAACGTACCGAAAATTGATTTAGGATCGTAGTTAGCTCCCATCTTAGGGTTCCGCTTTGCTTAGCTTCCACCTGGTTGTTTGCATAATTTATACACCCCGTCTATATTCTTAGGTAACTCAACCATTCAATTACTGAAATTAATATTTAATTTTAACAAATACCGTACAATTAGTACTTACCCATTTACGTAGGATCGACCTTCACTACCAAAATGTAATTGGAGCAAAAGAAACATATTATCGTAATACATGTTTGTTAGGAAAATTAAAAATAATGGAAAACTATTAAAAATAGTCCGTATGTCTGCCCCTGTTAAGGCAATCTCCTTTAATATATTACATTCAATTCATTTAGAAAATAGAAATTAAAAATTATTAAATTAATTAATTATAAGCATGATTAAAAATACGTATTTATGTATGTTTACTAAAATCTCCCTTATTAAACAAATTTTTAAATTTAAGCGCTAAACTCAGAGGAATTGTTTAAACACATCTTAAATTAACTTGAATTTTTTTTGAAATTACATTTGTATAAGTAAAAATAATTGGCGAGAAGAGTCTTAAATATTTAACTAGTCTATTTATTTTTAAAAATAATCTTTATGTTCTTATAATTTAAGATCAATTTTTATATTTTTAAAATTATATATCATTTTTTGGATATATAAAATAATCAAACGACAAGGTTGCAGATATAGAAAATACTTGAAGCTTAAAGACTCTTCTAAAAAAATTTATACTTTTATAAATTAGAATTAAAAGTCTTCACGATACCTCAAGCTTTACTAAAATATAAATTCTGATTGATTTGTCCAATTGCAGGTTTCTAAATGGTATTTTTGGTGGATTTCAGACCTAAGTAGTACGACACGTGTGAAGAGTTACCATTAGTATGTGCAGAGTGGAAGTTTGAATAGAAAATAGTACGATCAACGGTTTTGACAACATATTTCGATGGAAATAAATAGGTGTCTTGACATATATATATTTATCCATAACCTAGACCTACGTGGACGGCCCGATCTTGAACCCTTACTAGAAAGGTTTGTGTTAATAGCATAAGTCTGCCTAAATGATGAGCAATCAACCAAACTTCATCAACAATTTTAGCTAGGTAAATATTTAAAATTAGTGATAGTATACTGCGAATTTTCCTTCTAAAAATCTACGTTACACACTTCACGTTGTCGTAAGCTCTTACTGCAGAACCTCTTCCAAAATTACGCGTGGGCATCGGGTGAATAGCCTACATTGTCAACCTTTTTTTTTTTTATTTTTTTTATTTTCTTATTTTGGTTTTTTCCCCTCAAATCACACTAATTATTTTATTAACGAACGACTCGTGATGTTCTGGTAGTATGCAACTTTGGTGCTTAGATTAATACACATACAGACTTCTGACAATAATTAATTTTGGTATTTCGGATTTTTGTACAAGGTAAAGGTAAGAGTATACTTATTGCGTTGATATATTAGACCTAAGGTGTCCTAATTTAGTGATTGTTACAAATTTATAAAATAATTTCTCAGGTTATAATAGAAAACTATGAATATTGAAATATCCTTTACATTTAATTCTCATTTATATATAAATTATAATATTATATTAATAATTGAAATATATATTTACAAAAATTCTTTAGGATCCTAATAAGTTGATGAAGCACGAAGAACACTAAAAAAGTGAAAAAATCAAGTGCCATTTAATAAAAAAAACAACCAACCCATAGATGACCTGATGGGTTACATGTTGTATCCACGGGGAGTTTTTATCAAATTTGGGTGAGTTAGAAGAAGCTTTTCTGAAGCTCAAAACTTAGCTGATATTTTTGTTATTAAGGAAATTTCAAGGGACATTTTTACCGGTTTTCCCTACAATAAAATCGATAAGTATCTCCCTATTCATAAAACAAACTGTAGACATATAAGTAGGTTCATTCTTAAGCTTAAATTTTAACATAACTTTGCCAGTATATCAAAGATATACTTACGTAACGGTTAACATGGCCAAATATCGCCTCCTAATTTTTAATCGTTCATGAATTTTGAACAAAGACAACCATTTTTGGAAATTAATAAGTTTGTTCTTTACCGTAAATCTCTCATTACACCATCCCTAACAACTTAAGTTCATTACCCGCTAACCCTGATCTTTTTTTTTTTGTGTATATTTAAAATAAAAAAAGGTTGGCGGATTATTAGTTCACAATGCTCGGTAAAATTAGTATGAATAACTTTTTCGAGAATAACGTCGATAGAGAATCAAAACATAAACATTTGGTTGGAGACCGATTTGTCAAGTTTTTTTTTTTTTTTTTTTTTTTTAATAAGCAGCCACCCCTCTGTTTCTTTTATTTATCCTGAAAAAACTCCATATTTCTTATTTATAGTATTCTAAAATACGTAAGACTCATTTACTCAAACACTTAAAATACCGTAAACCTCAGTATTGGAAAGGGAAAAATAATACAATGAAAGATAAGAGCAGGTTCACTCGTGCTAGCGAGAGTAGTCAATCATTTCAGGAAGATTTCATCCTCTCCAATAAACAGTACTGTTACAAAAGAGGACTAACTAACACTGATTAACTACACCAACAAAAAGGCACGTCACAACTAGAGAAGCGAGGCCCTATGACTAAACCCAAACTGTCGTACACGACAGACATCAAAAAGACGATGACTACAACCCATTCATTGTCACCACATTTTCATCAAGGCTGCTTCCGCACTCGAATAAGAAATGAGATGAACCTCAAAAAGAGTGCCAACATAGCTGTGCATTCAGATGTAAGCTAGCTGCTGCAACTTCTCAAAATACATCCTCCAGTAGCATCCTAAGTCATTCCTTGCATGCCTCGAGTAAAAGTAGTTATTGTTTACCTCCTGATTCAGATTCATGTCGTATGGGTCAAGATCTTGAAGACAAACACCAATATTGACGAGAGAGACCAAGTGGTTAACATGGAGTTCCATGTTGACAATCTGCTCAAACAAATATTTGAGGATCACAACATTGTCATTGAAGCGCTTAAGGCGGTCCTGTGGAATGTAATAAATTACCGTTTAGGATTAAAAGACTTCACCCAATGCAGAATCGACATTTAACAGGAGAATACCGCAAGAAGCTTTTCAGATGCACTAACCTGCTGAAACGAGTGGAATGTGAGGTAGTCCTGGTCAGCTTGAAGCATCGTATGCACCAGATTATCCATACCGCGAAGCTTTTTCACAAGTCTGTGTTTAATTAGAGGGAGAGTGGATATTGAAGAGAAGTGGCAGACGGCACAGATATATATATATGTGGACAGACGTAGTACTCTTTGTATTCTTTGGGTTGTGTTTTTTTTTTTTTTTTTTTTTTCCCTTTCCAAAAATGTTCATCATTGTATTGCCAAAAGTTTGTCCAAAAGGGGTTGTAAAGTGTTGAGCTTCCCATGTACAACTCTTCGAGAACCGGAAAAAGCATGCAAGAAGAGACAAAAAAAAGAATCCCATTGATTGTCTTTATTCCTTGAGATGGATATAGAAGCTTCCAATCCCCCATCGTTTTTGCAATTTCAAAAGCAGAGCTGCAGTCCCTCTAACAATTTTTGTTTAGTTATAGGGGCATTAAATCATTATCCATGGAATATGGTTAGAACGCATATATACACAGACACACACTCACTAACACACCCACTTCTAAACAATAAGTATATATATTTATATTTATAGACATATTTTGTTCTAATTTATGTTGCATATTAACCTTTGTCCTATCAACGATTTATGTTTCCCTTATGCGGGTAGTGTATTTTGCATTCTCCAATGAAATGCTCTCAAAAATATTTTGGGATAAAAAATGCATAATATGTTTACTGTGTGAAAATATATAATTGGGAAAAAAATTTTGCTCGGTCAATTTTGATGTAGATAAATATTATTTAATTGAGTAAAAAACTGAATTCTTTTACAAGGTTTTAAGAGGAAAAATTGAATTTGGCAATCGTTGTATCATTTGTTTGCCAATTAATGGATTTGTGATCAAAAAATTTTAAAAGCCGCTCAAGTTAATGGATTTTAATTATGTGGATTTTAAAATCTATTCATTTTCAATACCTTCATAGATCAAATCCCCTCATCCAAAATGGGTCCTACGTACTTTGTCTTTGTTAGTTTGTTGCTGGAGTCGTTTACAAAAGTATAATAGAAATTATTACGCATCAGGTAAACTTAACACTCTCCGCGTCGGTTTAGGCTGCAGAACAACTTATGGAGCTGATAGAATATGCTGGCAGTAATATCCACTAAGGTCAATCCCATTATATGCTTCAGTCGATCCGGATTTAGTTTTATACTAAAATCCAAGGATAGATATGCTAAAAAAGGGGAAAAGATTAATAAAAAATAAATTAAAAGAGGACTGACAAGGCCTGCCTCACTGGTACGCAACGAACCTAAAAAAAAAAAAAAAATTAAAGTAAACAAAGAGGACTAACATAAAAACTCCCACACATCTTATTATCGAATTTTTTTGTAACGGTTCACGAGGTGACCCAAACTTTGGGTTGAACACCATGTCCAGCCTATCGTTTCTCTGATAAAACTTAGGCTTGACCCATTAAAGTGATGAAATTAAAAATATATGCATTTGACAGGTTAATATTTGACCCTTTTTTTTGGAAGTAATGGTGCCGAAAAAATGAAGGTGTTTCAATGTTGGCACTACATCACCACTAAATAACTGGCAGTGTAGTTGGTGGTATTGTTCCCAATTTTGGAATGATAATTGCTACAATTATTGAGTAATGGCATTTAAGAAACTAAAAGTAAACCAATTTGTGGCGAATAATATTATTAATATATTTCAAATTTGTATACACTAGGGAATCATTACCTACAACAACCTAAGGGAACATACCCCACTTAGGTAATATAACTAAATATTTTGCTTGTAATTCTTGCTTGTAATCATTGCCTCTTTTGTAGGCCTATTTTGTATTCTTATTCCCCACCATTTACTAATCTTGTCCAAGAAGAGTAGTAAGCTTTGGCGGAAACTTTCCGGGCCAATGTTTTTAAAAAAATTGTTATCTCTTTTCTAAACCCTCGTCACAAGCTATGGTGCCCGAATTCATTTTTATTCGTACGTAGAAAAAATATGAATATACCATTTTTCTTTGCTTGCTTGAATGTAGATATTGATGCGATTCCCCGTAGCGTCCCGTACACATTAAAATAAATATCATTAAAATTTAACTTAAAATACCTAAATTGGCGAGACATGACTCGTCGATCGAGAAATGTGGGGTCCAATAAGCTTGTTACGCTTTAATCTTAATGTACTTCGAGTTAAATGCCCTTCTGTCTTAGGGTTGGATTCCTTTGTCAAGCCTGGGAAGATGCTATCAAAATTTAATTTGTAATCCAACAGAAGTTTAAGGAAGCGATCATATCGCAGTAAATGGCTTCCCCGAAATTTCTATTATTGGTTCTTAAAAGGTTAAAACACTAATTAAATATTGCGCAGCCTAAAATAGTTCCCTATGTAACAAAACCAAATATAACTAAATTATTCAACAAATACATCCGGAAAAATCATATTGCAAAAGTCATTTCGTACTGCCTATTTTCAAAGCAAGAATTTGGGGATTATTGCCGTTTTACACCTTAACTATGTTTTGTACTATTTGAGAGCACCCTCTAGCTCTCTCCACCATAGAATTCCGGCGGTGAAAAAATTAATTTTTTTTTTAAAATTCTTAAAAATCATAATGTAATCAGAAAAATATGAAAGCATGTCTTTGGTTTATACAGTTTGTTCAAAATATCAAAAATTAATAGCAAATATAAATTTTATAAAAATAATTTTCATAAAGTTGTGGTTTTTCAAAATCTCAGAACCTCATTAAAAAGGGTAGTAGAGTTGCTAATTTACTCAATCTGAAAAGGACAGTAATTTATAATTAATTTTGATGAAATCTAATTTTTGGGGATATTGCGTTTTTTTTTTTTTTGGTTTCCTTAAAATTAAAATTTAAGGATATGGACTGTAACAAATACTATAAATTCTTAAGTTTTTTGGGAAAAAATTTATAAAAACATAAAAATTACTCCCTATGTCCCAATCTAATTGGCCTACCTTGACTCGGCACAGAGGGAGTACAAATTTAAACAAAAAGTATTTTAAGGATTTTTCGAAATGGTCCGTACCTACCATATTAGATACCACCAGTTCAAATTTTTTGAAACATTTTCAGAAGTTCTCCAATTGACTTGATCAGACTTATAAGCTAAATTTTTTTTCCAGTAAATATCGTGTAATTGGTTTCCTAGTGTTGGACCTATTACAGTGTGATCGTGCTGATCGAAAGCTCAATTTCACTAACTTTGCTTTTGTTTAAGCACCCCTTTTAATACCTGTCTTGTCTTTCAAGTACTGACAAATCTTTTATTTGAGTCTTTTGCCCTGTACCAGAAAATGTCTCTAGTTATCCCATCTACAACTACATTGTCGTCACCCCGATCTCTCTTCCCTAAAAAACGAGAATTTTGGTTTGTGATTATTACATGACAGTACTTAGTAAATGATGTCCAAAATTATTTCCGGGATTTCAGATTTGGGTGTGTTAAACCATTTACCATTTTAGTGTAATTTCGGTTCAAATTGTAATAATCTTTGTTGACTGATTTCCCTGTGCTACATTGCTAAAGAAAAAAAAAACCATTACCTATTAATATAGAGCTCCAACGAGAGTTAGAGTTGTAGCTTAAACACTGGAAAACCCATTACCATCCGAAATGGTAGAGGAAATAGCACAGTAATGAAACATAAGGCAGTGCAGCTCGTATACATTTCATGTCTGTCGAGGCAGAAGCTTTGCTACAGCAGTGTGACAAGAAAAAGCATTACACAAAACTGAGTCATTTTGGAACCACACACAAAAAGAAGAGCCACAAATGAAGAAACCAAGCCCTTACAAAAACCCATCCTGTAAACCTCCACACATACCCAAAAACAAAGAATTCATCCCATTTAATAGCACCCCAGTGACAGCATGGATCCATCCACCACCTTTAAAATTTCATGAGATGAACCCCACAAAAAAAGCCAACAGACGTGGCTACTCAAATATAACTGAAATGCTGCAGCTTCTCCACATACATCCTCCAGCAGCATCCTAGTTCATTCATGGCATGCATCCAATAGTAGTAGTTGTTGTTTACCTCCTGATTCAAATCTAAATCGAACGGGTCAAGTTCTTGAAGACAAACACCAATATTGACGAGAGACACCAAGTGGTGCACATTGAGTTCAACGCTGACAATATGCTCAAACAAATATTGCAAGATAACCATCTTCTCATTAAATCTCTTGAGCCGTTCCTGTAGAAAAGAGAAGATCGACATTTAGTTCAAACACAATTTCAGCCATGCAAAATCGCGCTTGAAAGTAATATACTACGTAAAACAATTTAGGTTCGATAACCTGCTGAAAGGAGTGGAATGTGAGGTAGTCGTAGTCGGCATGAAGCATCGTCTGTACGAGATTATCCATTCCTCGAAACTGTATGTCAGGTATGTGTTTAAGCTGTTATGGGAGTTGGAAGTGTTAGTACGAGCAGAATGGCAACACAGACATATATATATATATATATATATATATGTATATGTGGGGAGAGTGAGTGAACTTTTAATTGTTAGGGTTCCTTTTTTCCAAAAATGGTCATCATTGTATTTTCAAAAGTGTGTCTGAAAAGGGTGGTAAACTTTTGAGCATACCATGGGCTAGCCTTGGAAAACCGGAAAAAGCATGCTAGATGAGACAAATTTACAATTCCTTTGAGTGCCATTGATTCTGCCAAGATGGACATGGAAACTTCTTCTCTAAAAAATTATGTGTTCTTTCTAAAAAAAGTTTAAAATTGTAGTTCCTTGTTTTTTTTCCCGACATTAAATGAGTCAGGGAAGTTTAGAAAGATGGCTAATTAACCTATTCATAAGTAGAAGTAGCATATTGGAATTATATATATATATATATGTGTATATATATAAATATATATACATATATATATATATATATTAATATGTCTTTAAGATAAATTCCGATACAGCTTATGTTGCATTGTAACGTCTGTCAAGTCAACATTCTGCAAGGGCTAAACTCTGCTGGTAAAATATTCCGTAGTTCCATGTGTCTTCGTCCACTTACAGCAATAACGTTGTTTAAGATTCTCATTAGTAGCCACTAAATCTAATTACTTGCGCCTATGTCTTTGTGTTTCTAAATATTGTTCTGGAAAGATTTTTGTAGATAGACGTGTTGTTAGTTTTACAACGTACCCACAATAGTCCGTTATTCAGTAAAGAGACCTTTTTGATAGGATGAGGTTAACTTTTTATTCTTAATTTCTGCCCATATACATTAAATATTGAGGATTTATTAATCTTCTTGCTATTAACCAGATTCCGTATCTTTCATTAAAATAAAATAAATCATCTTCAGATTTAATTATGAGGAACCAGACATTGGTACAGTAGCAGGGTTCCCCGTACACACGTTTAAACTACCAATGGTTGAAAATTTGTATCGATAGCGAGTTTTTCACTAAGTCCGTTAGCGATTGAAACTGCTAACACTTTTGTATTGGGGCGTTGCTTCTTCAGGCGTACAAAAAGCAATTACAAATCAGTGGTTGTTATTAATTCAAATATTCGAGTGTGCCTTCACAGTATCAGCTATGAATGTCGGACAGCTACTGGAGACGGATGAATATGCCTCAAGTAAAATCGACGTATGTCAATTCCATTCTTTTCTACATGTCTACACGTTTAAAAACCAAAACAAAATCATTGGATAGGCTTGCTGATTAAAAATTAATAATAGTACTAATGTACATAGCCGACTGATAAACCCTGTCTGACAGGTACGAAATTTTTTTTAACAAAAAAACTAAACAAAAGAATAATACTTGTTCGAAAGAAAAAAATTCGTACGACCTTCACGGTTACAATTTAAAACGTTCGCGACGTCACCGACACGCTCATTTTTTTTTTTTTTTTTGTTGTGCCTGTTTTACTCTATTCAAACATTTATTGGTCCATCATTGTTCTGAAATTAAAAAGCCTAAATTTAATTGTTTCTTGTTTTTCCGTAGTTTATGGAAATAATGTATGAGCATAAATGAATGGAAGGCATCATTGGCATCTGAACTATCACTAACTAACCTAGAGTGAAGTGGGCAGAACTCACGAAAGGTCCTTTATTTAGGTTTGCTGAATTTGTTGTGGAATGGCAATGAAGAAATTAGATGGAATTGATATTAAAAGGGCATTAGGAATAAAATATAGCCAAGTTGGCCACATTAGCAATCATTCCCTACTACATCCTAGGGGAACATACCCAACCTAGGTAAGATAATTATATCTTTTGCTTGCAAATCTTGCTAGTAATCATTGCACCTTTTTTAGAGATATTTCATTTTTTTTTTCTCCATAAAATCACCAATCTTGTCCAATAAGCTTACAAAATTAACAAGCATTGCCGAAAACTTTCAATGCAAATTTTTTATTGGTAATTTAATAGGTAATTCTGAAACCCTAACAAAATATATGGTACCGTATTTCAAGAGTTCGACGGAGGGGAAAAAACAAGTGTCTGGTTTAATTCGTTTGTTGATTGAATTTTAAAATTAACGCGTCTCCGTTTATTCACTCGTTCTTATTTTACTTAAGTCAATTATTGTAACTGTACAATATTTAAATTTTTCGAGGCTGCATAAATCGAGCTGAACATATGGGTACAGCAGAAATGATTGGAAATGGTTAACGCCTAATTCATTTTTATTGGCTTAAAAAAAATATATATATCAATAAGGTGAACAAACCTCCTCGCCTTTGGTTTATTGCAATTCCGGGTATTATTTTACATTTTTTTTGGTGTTAGTAGTTTTGCAGTAAAAAGTGTTGGATTGAACTGCATTCTTAACAGTGGTTTCTGCTAATCTTAAAAATTCAACAACGTTAATTAAGCTCACATCTGCTACGCCAGGGACTTTGAAAAGGATGAGGCCTTCTAAAAATTAGTTGTCACAATTCATCTGTAGAATGATTTGTGACAACATGGGGTCACAAATAACGTATCATTAATGAGCAATTGTTTCTTTAAAAAATGCGGATACAAAAGTCTTCATCTGTCTTAGTATACTAGACGCACGTACGGGAATTGAATATTCCGTCGCTAGCACTTTTGGTCATGTATTTTAAAGGGTTACTATCTTTTTGCACCGTTAACTTTGGGCGAATAACTCGGTTTTAACCTAAATTATGTTTGATATTAGATAGCAACCTATGACGGATTCCGTCGAATAATTCTGGCGAGTAAGACATAGGAAAATATTAATGCACCTGAAAAAATTCAAAAATATATTTAAAACGTCAGAAAATCAGCGAAATATTCTTAAATTCTAAATTTTGTTTAAATATCATAGAATCCGTCTGACTAGTCTTGGTTTCGAGTCCTTTTTATCGAACATGTACCGAATTGCTGCATGGTATGTATACATATCGTCTTTGTTCCAATCAAGTAGGATCGGAACTTAACAAATGCATAAAAAAACTGCTAGCATCTCCTTCTCCGTAGTGGTGTAGTTCGATTGGGTCGAAGCAAGGGTCTTGTTGGCGTAGCATATGACTCGGAAGATTTTGTCTCTTTTTTGGCCCAAAGCTGCCCCTACAGCCATATCACTTGCATCACACTTCGAACAGTTGGGACCAATTTGGTGTGATCAATATTGCGGCAGATACTAATGCCTTCTTGAAATTCTTAAAGGCCTGCACACATGCATCATCGAGGAGAAAAGCAGTATCTTTTTCTAACAAACGAGATAAAAGTTTAGTAATTCTAGAGGAATCACGAATAAACCTTCTATAGAACCCCGCGTGTCCAAGAAAGCTTCTTACTGCCTTTTCATTTGCTGGAGGTGGTAATCTTTCGATCGCGACTACCTTTGCTCTGTCTACTTCTAAACCTGTAGCTGAAATCTTATGGCCCAATACTATGCCATCTCTTACCATAAAGTGGCATTTCTCCCAGTTTATGGCCAAATTAGTGTCCTCACATCGCTGCAACATTAGAGAAAGGATATAGAGACAATGGTCGAAAGACGACCCAAAAACAAAAATTAATTATTCATAACATTGACTTTTTTAATAAACCCTCAAAATTTTTTTTAAAAGGATGTCTGCAATTGAATTTTTATTAAACCGGATCGTTTAAAAAGTATAAATAAATTTTTCCAAATTTAATTTGAGTTCGGAGGGTTAATTATTTATTCAATGAATAATGGAACGCAGGTGATAGTAATATTTATGATAAATTACTAAATAATATTAAAACTGTCCAAAAAATTCGTTTGTTGAAAGAACGCGAACATCTTACAGTACTACAGTCATTGGTTATATTTAATTTTTTTCTCCCAACATCCTTATTTTTATAACATTTAAACATTAACAACAATCTCTGGGCTGTAAAATGACAAAGCTTTTTATTATCCCTATTTTCCCAAAAAAAGATGGTATAATCTTATAAAGTACTTGAAGTTGGAATAAAATCAAATTTATTTTTTAGAAGTTTGATCTAAAAGGTTTAAGTTAGTTTTTCACTATTTCAAGTGAACTTTATAACTTACAATTGTTTCCCTAATATTTATGGATGTGTAATTTTTTTTGTTTATAATTTATGGCGCCTGAGAGTTTCGGCGCTAGCCATTGCAGGTTGCCATCCGACACAAACGGAGTAGTGTGCGGAGCAAATCGGCCAGAAGGCCTTCAGTTCAGGATTCAGAATCAAATTCACAACATCTAAACTCGACGGAATTCGGTTAATTTATTTTGTTCTGATTAGAGATCTTTGCAGGGTTCTGATAGAATTTGAATTAATAACTATAACGGTACCCAATCAGTAACGTGTTCTATTTGTGCTCCTATAGCAATTGATTCTCAATATTAAGTACGCCCTTAAAATAATAGTCAAGCATTTTGAAGGCATCTGTAGTTCAGGTACTTAATTTAAGTACCAACTTAGTGATGGTAGTACCTTTACGCCGTAATTAGTTCTTTTAAAAAAGTATTAAGTATTACTTGAAGGATGTAACAGATTATTTTGTAAAGGTTCTAAAATTATAAAAGTCATATAGTCAACCAGCCGCGTTAAACCGAAAATTTAGAATATGTAAAATGTTATTTTTTATGCATGAGCTGCACTAGTTTCACTTATACGTCCAATTGATAGATAGTAAATTCCACACCCTATTTAAAATAGGCTCTGAAATCTTCCAATTAAGATATTTTGGAGTTTTAAGTTATTCCGAATATAATTCTAACCAAAAGCCCTAATACCGAACTTGCTTCCCCTGAAGATTTGTGCTAATTTCTTGAGGTAGGACCAGTAAGGTAAAAATAATCCAAAAAAAAAGGTATTATATTTTTTGTATCTGGGAATTTATTATCTCATGACAAATATTTTAATGGATAACGTTTGCCTAGGGCTGCGCAGCGACCCTAGCTTAATATCTACCGAAGTTTGGAAATATTGTTCGGTTGAAATTAATTTTCATATGAAAAAAAAATGGACAATATTGTAATGTCTAATAGAGAATGTAGATATAAATTTATATAATATCCAGTATCGGCTAAAATTTGAAAATTAACATTAGTAAACCTTTTCACAAATTTGGCTAAAAATAATTATTCATAAACCAAAAAAAAAATTAGAGTTGATATACGTCTACATTTCACCGTATAACTTCATTTAGGTTCCAACCCAATTTTCTAATCCCTAGAACTTGGTTAGTGTAGCCCTATTAGTGTTTCGAGCACCACTGCCACATGCTTACCATTGGAGTCGAGAATAATTAAACTGATTAGGATTTTAGATAAATAAAATGTAGCCATGTCTTGTTGATTCCCCGAATACATCAAACGATAGTTTAATGAAAGGACTGTGGTGCAAACTGTGGGAGTTGGAACTGACTGCCCAAGCCCCCCAATGATGAAATTGATTTTTTTTCCTAATTAGGCAATTTTTGAAGTAAAGATCAATCCGGGAACATAAACCTTACGTTTTTTTTTATATATATTTATCCATTCAAGAAAAATAATATACCTTGTACCCTTTTATTTTTCCTGCACATCTACCAGTCTTTATTTATTTTTAGATACCGTTTACGTGTGCAGATGTAAAAAGGGTATTTATAGGTCAATCCCAAAATACACGGCTCTATGGTACAATTACCATGACGGGCTGGTAACGACCGTTTGAGGTATAGTGTAACTCTACACGGACTATGACTTTTTCATAATTAATTAGTAATATGAATATAAGTATATATATACAGAAATATCTATTTTATTATATTCATATATATGCTCTATTACATAAGTTTCACTTTTGGTGCTTTTTAGAAATTAGGGAATAAGAAAAAAAAAGAACCCCCGACACCTAGCATTGGCCTAAAGTATGTAGCTTATGCGACGGATGCATCCAAACAACTAAAATTCATCCTTTCTGCAACCTCTCGTAGATTAATACAAATCAAACGCAACGCACAACAGGGTGTGTTTTGGTTAATTTTTTCACAAATTCCAAAAATGTAGTACTTATTAGATTGACGAAAAATTGCCTAAGAAAATATTTATAATTGGGGAGGCTCAATGGGTTATTTGGACCCTGCAAAGGGAATTGTACAAAAATCTACGGAAAAAAAATATTAATAAAGAAGCCTTGACTGATTTCACCATTTTGTCGTACGAAGAAAAAAAAAATTCAACACATTTATTAACATACCCCAACAATAGAGAGGTAACATGGCCAAACTTGGAGTAGAAGCGTCAATTATTTATTTTTTAGCCGAAAATTTCAATACACGGATGTCTAATTACAGATATGCAGGGTTCAACTTAATACCCTTTAACGAAGGTTACTATATCAAGAGTCTGGCCCTCAAACTCTGGTGAATGTTGTTTCCCTCCGTTGTTGATTAATGATTGAGACGTAGTGCAGATATCTATCAATGGTTATTTATTACAGATGACATGCTTTGAGCTCCTCGTTTTGTTTGTCTTAGTTTTCTAAAGTAGTAATGCTACTCCCCTAATTTATTGTGTAATGGCATTCATGAAATTTTAATGAAAACAACTCCAGAGGGCATTAGTAATAAAATATGTGCAAGTTGCTTGCAGTAGTTCCTATTGCCTATGGTAGCCTATAGGGACAAACCCTAGATAGGTAATCTACAATAGATTTTTTGCTTGCAAAGCTAGAATGTAATCATTGCCTCATATTTTCTTATTCTTACTTTTTACTGTACTTCAACTTAGTTATTAGTCGACTTCCGCTCGATTAGTTTTGTTAATAATATTGGTGATTGATCAGAAACTTCCTTGGAAAATAAATATTCCGTTAAGAGATCTAACAATATATTTAGCTCGAAATTCAACGTCGTCACCTTCCTTTGGCATTTTCTTTTAAATTATTTCAACAACAATTCCTGAAAGGAAAAAAGGAAAAAAAAATTGCGAGATTTAAGCTATATCCAATATTTTAATTTGATTTTTTTCCCCTAGTTTCATCCCTTTAGGCACATAACTAATAAAGAGGTAATCGATCGTTTTACGAATTACTTATCCTTTAACTCTATAACAGAATATATGTTTGCGCATGTCTAAATTATTTTTAATTTTTTAAATACATATTTATTCGATTCCTGTTGGTTTTGGTCTCATAAGGACAAAAATATTGAATTAAGACAACTGATTTTAGTGAGTAGATTTTTCAAATTAGCAATTTTGAGTGGTTCTACATTGTTTTATTTATACATGTGGGGACTTGAATATTTATTTTTTATTTAAGTAGGTTAGGCGGCTACTTTTGCTAACAACTTGCACAATTAAAAAAGTATTTTTTGGAATAACCGTTAGGGTTGCATGACGCCAAACCCTCACATTTGTTCACTTTGCCAACCTTATAAATAGCCAACATGTCTTGTTTGTGGTGTATGCAAGAAACAGTACACGAAAATGGAGGAAGAGTTCAATGCCCTTTTCTTCAAAGGTGTCCAAGATGCTCCTGATGCTCATAGGAGTTTTTTCGATCTCCTCACTTCGTCTAAATCTCAGGAAATAGATGATTGCGTGGTGAGATTTTACAGATTTCTAAATTTGATTCTATGTTTTAAATTCTTTGTTGCTCGTTGTGATTCTGTTTTATTCCTCCTTAACTTATCCAATTTTTTGGTTCTAGGATTTGACGGCTGATTCTGAAAATGAAACTGTTGACGGAGACAGAAGAGGTGTTAGGCGTGGATTGTTTATGTCCGATGGTTTGCTCAGCTCAGTGTGCAGGGAAAGTAGGATGGAAGTTGATGCCGGTGGGTATCCTCCCAGTGATGATACTGAAAACTGGGGTAGTAAGTTACACAATGATGGCGATGGTCCTATGCTGAAAACGCGAATAGCGTTGCGGCGTTATGGAGATAGGATATCACAATTCGGTGTTCATAAGAAATCGGCAATTGAGTCTATTGGGTTCGGGGGTTGTCTAGATTTTGTGGGTTGTGAGTTGTACAGGGACTTAGTTCATGCTCTAATTTTAGCTTTTGACCCGGTAACTTTAAAATTGAATATTTTTGGTAAACAATATGCTGTAACCGCTGAGATTTTTGGCAAACTAATGGGAGTTCCCGAGGGGGGGGGGGGGGGGGTTAGATTTAGTTTTCCACGGGGACTTAGGATTTGCGGAGGACGTACGATCAAAGTACATCTCACATCAAATTGACAGGACCGTAATAAAGACTCAACGATTAGAACAAATACTGAGTTCACGCCAAGAACCAAATTTAGATTCTCTTCGCTCGTTCGTGTTGTTCGCGACCGCTACTGTGCTTGGGACAACTACGGCGAACGAGATAAACCAAAATTACATTTACAACGTGTTAGATGTAGAAATGATACACAAGAGAAATTGGGCTAGTCATTTTCTAAACAAGATGGTTGATGGCGTGATCAAGTACAAGCGAAATCGGAGGCCTTACACCTTTTTAACCGGATGTTCTTTTTTCCTACAGGTAACCAGATTTGACAAAATGTAGCTAACAGTCAATTTTCCAAGTGACTACATGATTTTTTACTTCGTTCTTGAATGAATTAAAATTTTCATGATTAACCTTACCTTTTCCATTTATTTGGGCCTCACACATAACCCACGCGGAATGTAATATTCTTTCCATTGCTCGACAGGTTTTTTATTTAAGGTTGGTTTTGCCTCAAGGTCCAGTGATTGTTGATGATCTTCAAAGGGTCGGGCTAGGTGACTATGATGTTTGCAGAAAAGTAGCTACTTCGATAAACAACAACAAATGGTGTCTAAAAACATTGGTTAGTTGCATAAATGTTTCTCATGTGAGTAAAGCTGTACTTTCCGTTACTTGTTCATACTGGTGTGCATAGTGTGCTTCCTATATGTATCCCAACTTGTAGGAAATATTAAGTGAACCGAATCGAGGGCTTTGTTGTTTATATTATTGGGAGCAATTCATGGGATAGGCTTTGCGGCCAAATGGTTAAGCATTGTATCAATGCGAGTTTTGTTGGGTTGCAATTATATATGTTCTCAAGTACTCCTTATTAGTGTACTGCATGTCATTTTTCTGATGGAACTTAATAATTTCTAATTAAACACATTTTTAGGAAACAGCCTATTCTTGCCCTGTGGATATGCTTGGCTAAAACGTTCGTTTCGCCTACAAAAGAAAGGATTGTTTTAACTAGTAATTAATCAACCGTTTTTTCCATTCCTTTAGAAAAAAAGAAGTCCTCATTCTAACTCTGAATAAAATTCCTAGTTTTTGAGAAGTTATAGTAGGCGCTATTAGTATCTAGGACCTAGAAGTCATTAAAATATATATATATATATATATATACATATATATATTTCTAGGAAAGAAAATTTATTCAAATTTTTTATCTACATAGTAAAGTCGTTCTTTTGAGCCTTTGCCACTTCTGTAATTCTTATACGTTTGAAGATAGGTAAATTGCATAATGTGTAGTATTTGTAACCCGATTATTGGACAGAAGTTTGACCTCACATCAACCATATCCATATTACCTTTTTTTTAAATTCTCGACTGTAGGCCATGTATTACGAAATTGTTCAGAAATTGTATCGTTTTTTAATTATTTACTGGAAGGAGCTCTAGTTTACGGGCATTACTGAATGGCTTAGTGCAGATTTTGTTTTAATGCATTATATCACTAACTACAAAAGTATGCGTAGTTTTGAATTATATAATTTAGTGATTAAATTATCCTTATATATTTTTTTATCTTCACTTTCTAATTAGTTGAGGCTGGTGTAGGATGAAAATTTAAATAAAGTTTTCATATACCTCCAAAATGGTAATAATAATAATAAAACAATAATAATAACAACAACAATGATAAACACAACAGGGTTACTAGATTGTGAAAATTAAAAAATAAACCCTAACATTTTATCGAATGTTTGGGTTCTGTTGCTTTAGATTGTGATTAGTGGATTTAAACCTGTTGTAATACACTACCGTTTATTCATTCATATAAAGTCAACACGAAACTACTAAAATACAAAACTATATTTAAACTGTAAAGTATTTTATTTTGAACCCCAAAAAAAATAATATCCAGCTATACGTAATTTTTAGTTTATTTACTTTGTAGAGTAAGAAAATAATGAGACTGAATTGTGAACATAAATACATATCCAAAATAGTTTAAAATGTTAGTGTCTGCTTGTATGGATACTATATTAATATGCGATACATACGAGAAGGAAATTATGTTAATAAGCAATAGTTTATTAATTTAGGAATTGTGAAAATGAAAATACCAATATGCATAAGTATATTTTGTCCCAGTATTTTAATTAATTTATAGTCTTGGTAAAACTGTTGTGGGATAAAATAGTTTTTTGATTCATATAAAGTCGTAACGGAACAACTAAAATACGTAAATATAATTTGGATCCTGGTTGATTCATAATGATTTAAGAAAACTAATTAATATGCATAACCACAAATGTGCACTTTATTTATTTTAAGTTAATAATTCATAAAATTTTATGCTTCATGTGCGGAGGACTTGGACCTTAATATTACTTTTACGAAATCTACATTTTTTTAATACAATTGCACCCAGTACAAATTTTACATGGTTTTAAATCTGCGAGCTTCGCGGGAAAAAAATTTGGTTTTTCATTCTAAATAACTTTTACAAGTAGCCGGAACGTGTACTCCATGATACAGCAAAATATGCATGTACTGTCAACAGTGGTTTTCCGGTTTTTCATTGTCTCGTTTTTTGTTGCATTCTTGCGTAGCCCCATTTTAATTTTTCCTTTGTAGATGGAAATAATCAGAAACTACTAATCCAAATTCGATCAATTCTTTCAACCAATCGATCAATCAAATATCTGCTGCTTCACTAAATGTCGAATTTGATTAGTTTGGCAACTGATTATTAAACTCGGTCCGTTTTGCACTGTTGAGTTGCTACATTCGTCTCCGTTAAATAGTTTGTGCCAAAATGTAATATGAATGCAAATCTCTTTTCCCCCCTTCCCTGTTAAATATGGTGTGTTTTCTTAAATTCCCTCTTGTAATAAATTTAATTGCATATGGATTAGCTCTGTCATAAACCGTATTTTTTCAATTTTGGCATGTACACAGGAAAAGATTGCTGAAATGGCGACACCAGGTCGGAAGAGGGCGTACGGCTGGGGTTCAAGCAGGAGGTTGGGAAAAGATCCTGTAGGGTTAAGGGCCAATGATGGTAGAGCTTATCCAGCTTTCGACGTTAGGTCAGAGTCTCCGGGGTCTGTAAGAGGTAATTTAGAATCACGGGCTCTAAACATTGAGGGAGAGTCCTTACTGTTTAAGGTGGTGAATGAGCTTCGCCTGTTGAGGGAATCACAGGAAATGGTTTTGACGGTTATGAAAGACTCAGTTGGAAATAATAAACAAGACAACCCCTTCAGTGTCCAATCAAATATTTTAGGAAACATGGAGAAAACATTGAATGACTTAAGTGCGGTAGTGCAGACGATGGGAAAGATGGGCCACAGTGACGGCGTGATTGATAAAGGAAATAAGGTGTGCATTGAGTTAAGCAAGGACAGTATCGTGGACGAAGGACCAGTCCCCGACGAGAATATACAATTCACGACACCCGATGGTTCTTCTACGAGAAAAAGGGCTTGCTCTTCGGACAAGTCTGAGAAGACTCTCGCCTTAAATGCGGATGACGACTGCGCTGAGGCACAGGCATACGAACCTCCAAAGGACCATCAATCCAAGGTATTATATGTTTGAAACCAACTACGGTTTGACCACTACTTGTGGCGTACTTTTGAATTTGTTACGAATTATGTTAACGTTTGATTAATTTTGCTATTCGTTCCATGTAGACTGCAGACGATGCTGGAAACAAAAGACTGAAGTCAATATTAAAAAATCATGCAGTATCGCCGAGCCAACATGATCCTACACAGGCTAAAGGCGAATCGGACCTCATGAGCATGTCGACTTGGAGACGTTATGTGCTATTGGGTTATTGTAATACCCGTGCCTCTCACAACTCACTGGCCAATATAATTTTTGCATTTCATGCATTCCATATTTTTATATGCTATTTGCGTGGTAGTTTATTTTTATAGTAATTAATTATATTTATTACATCATTTTATATTTTACGACTAATTTGGAGATGTTTAGTTTGGTAGTCAAAAACCCCCTAGTCTAAAATATTGAGACATGCTACAAAATTTAAGACTACACGTGACAGATTTAAAATATAGAACATTATATAATACGTGGAAGTGTTAGATATGTAAAGGGTTTTATTGTCGGAATAATAATAACAACAATAACAACAACAACAACAACAACAACAACAACAACAACAACAACAACAACAACAATAATAATAATAATAATAATAATAATAATAATAATAATAATAATAATAATATAGAAGATTATTAAATGGCCGCCAAATTAAGTCGGCCAAGTGAATATATATATCTACATATTTATAACTTAATACCTAAGATAACAAGACTACAAGAAGACGAAAGAAAAGAAAAACAAAAGGGGGCACAAAAACGAAGAAACGAGATAACAGGTAAAAACCAAAATCATTCTCAATTATTTAGAAATGTTTATCAAGTGGAATTAATTAGTCATCTCCAACTTAGGATTTCATATATATTTTAATATTAGGAATGAAATGTTTATCATTTTATTTAGTTGTCAGATTATTATGCACACTCGTATATATACATATTTGAGGTTAAAAATTCAGATGGTGACTTCCATGTATTATATTTACAAGATATGAATCTAATATTACAATGATGTTCTAAAATAGTTAAGGTAGTAAGTTTAAATTCGTCCAGATTTTGAAATAGTTGTCAACTAATTTGCTGATTATGACATTTTTAAAAGCTGAATTTGAAAAAGTATAAAACATGAAAGTTGTAGCCTGATGTGTTAGCTTTATAACCCAATTTGAAGCATATAAATATCAATATTTTGGAAAACGTTAGAGCCTTACTACCAAAATGCGACGAAACTGGAA
Source organism: Ajuga chamaepitys (assembly GCA_958295605.1). NCBI lineage: Eukaryota > Viridiplantae > Streptophyta > Magnoliopsida > Lamiales > Lamiaceae > Ajuga > Ajuga chamaepitys. The sequence goes on from OY282495.1 coordinate 39,292,621, forward strand.
TTATCGGACTAAAAGTACGTAATGATCTAGAATTTGATAATTTGTGCATTGATTTGAGTTAATTGTCATAGATTGATTACCACGGTGGGGCAGAAGTTTCAAAAGTTACTCCGGAGTAGAGGTAAGTAGAAATCCATCTCCAACTACAATGCTTGAACATAGTATTTGTGTTTATTATTTGTGATAATTGACTGTTATATGTGTTGTTGCATACCTTTGTATAAAGTGTTTTATTCCGTTGCTAGAAACAAACTGATGTGCATCAATCATGAGCATTAGCATCTACAAGGATTACATATGTACATATAAGAAGTCAAAATAACGTAATTTCATAAATTGATAATATTTTGGGGTTGGTCATCACTGGCACATTGAGAGTTATATATATTGTATATGGTGTCTCTCGGGATGCTTCCGGTGGCAGGCGTGCACGCGGAAGAGGTTCCCACTTCAGCACCTTTATGATGAGGGGTACGGGAAGAGGTAGACTTTCTGGTGGACTGCAGGAGCAGGCAGGAGGCGGACCCCTGGTATTCTCGGAAGGATAGCCACTTGGTCGTACCAACCATCACTAGTATCTCGGGTGGACTATAAGGGGGGAGGAGGGACCCTTTGGTAGTCACGAGTGTGGCCAATGAGTGTTATTTTTGGGAGGTTTGTGACAGTGACGAGAGCCAATTCCCACCAAATATGATTTCTTTTGGGAAAGAATTGAAAGAAATGGTTTTGTGAAATGCATCTCATCATTCACGCATTAGCATGCATGATTTCTGCTTACTGAGTTTTAGCTCACGTAGTTCTTGCATTGTAGGTGAGTTTGACTATGCATGAGCTCGTGGACTGATCTGGCATGCTGTTGGAGCTGATGCAAGTTTTGAAGCCTCGTGTATATGAATGACGATCTGTGGGGCTAAACCTTGGACTCACTATGTTTTTGCTAGCGTTCTAATAATCTTTTTGGACATGTTCAAATTAGGGAACTTTAATATGTATATTGCTGTAAATATGGAGTTGAAGTCGGAGTGATGCTACTGTGCTTGACTTGGATCTATGTGAACACATGTTGATGAGATTTTAACATCGGGAAAGTGTTTTAGATTATTAATTTAAAGAAAAGGAATACACAGGTTTTGTAAGGCTAAAATTAGTATAAAATAGGTTTTTTTTTACAAGGGTGGGTTTGACAGAGTGGTATCAGAGCCCGGTTTGTGCCCTGTAGACAGTTCATATACATGAGCTCAGAACTTCTGAAGCGCAAACATGCCAGTAAGTTTTACTTATTCTTAATTTGCATTCATTATTTCATGAATCATATTGGCCTGTGACAGAGGGACGATAAAACTAGAAAGAAATCAAGGAGGTCGTTAGAGGAGAAGGTGTTGAAGGAGATAATGAACAGGAACAAAATGCACCAGCAGTAGGTGTTGGCTTGGAAGCGATTGTGGCTCGGTTGACAGGGTTAGTCGAACAACAGTCGCAACAGATCCAACAACTTATCCAACAAAGGGGTGTGGGTGGACAACCAGGGAATGGTGTAAATCAGCAGCAACCTCGAGCAGAATACTTAGATGTCATCGGAGAGAGGTTTAGAAAGCTTAACCCACTAACATTTGAGAGTGCAGTGGATCCCACTGATGCGGAGGATTGGCTTAGAACTATAGAGAACATGTTTTTATATAGTAAAGTCCCTGACGGGGAAAAGGTACTGTGTGCATCGTTCATGTTACGTGGAAGTGCGGGACATTGGTGGGATACAATGAAGACGATTGAGGATGTGGCTATAATGACGTGGGATAGATTCAAAGAACTTTTTAGAAACAAGTATTTCACTGCCCCTGTTCGAGTAATGAAAATGAACGAGTTCATACAGTTAAGGCAAGGGGCAATGGATGTCACAGACTACATCGCCAAGTTCGAGCAACTCTCTAGGTTTGCGGAGCACATGGTTAGTACTGATACATTGAAAGTAGAGAGATTCCTAGAAGGTCTGAGGCCAGAGCTATATAGAGATGTGTGTATGGCTGGTATACATGGAGTAACTTACTCACAAGTTGCTGAACGAGCGTTGATTGCCGAACAAGCTGAAATGAAAATTAAGCGTGCTCAGGAGGTTAGGCGCCAGTTTTTACAGAGACAAGGACCTCGTTTTGTAGGAGATGGAAAGAAAAGGCCGTTACAAGTGCAAGGTCCAAGGCCGGGTTCTCAACCAAAACCAGGACAACAAACATGGGATCAGAACAAGCGCCAAAAGGGTGAACAAGGAAAACCACCAGTTACACAACCTACATGTCCCACATGTGGAGGTTCGCATAGTGGAAAGTGCTTTGCAGAGTACCGGACTTGTTTTAAATGTGGAAAAGCAGGACACATTTCCACGGTTTGTCCAGAGAAGTCAAACCCTGCTACACAAAAGAGGACGCCAGCTAGAGTCTTTACCATGACCACAGAGGAAGCGGAAGCAAATACATCTGTAGTAACATGTAAAGTTTCCATTTGTGATACGATTGCATTTGCATTATTTGATTCTGGAGCTACACATTCATTTGCATCCACTGAGTATGTGAAGAGGCTGGGTAGGAAACCTGATGTAGCAGACGTTAGTTACAATGTAGTGATCCCCTCCGGAGAGTCAAAACAAACTAACCATATTCTGCGAGCATGTGTTATCTCTATTGAAGGAAGAGAACTTTATGCCGATCTGATCATATTAGATATGAACGACTATGATGTGATTTTGGGAATGGACTGGCTATCGAAATATGGTGCTACAATAGATTGTCAGAACAAGATAATCACATTTCAGCCGCCTGGTGACACATCTTTTGTCTTTGTTGGAATACGAAAAAGGTTCAAATATGACACGATATCAGCGGTAAAAGCGCAACGGTTATTGGAAAGCGGTTGTGAAGGTTACCTAGTAAGTGTTATGAGTATGGAAGAGAAACATTGTCCGACTATTGAGGAGGTAGCAGTGGTGCAAGAATACCCTGAAGTATTTCCAGACGAACTCCCAGGATTACCCCCAGACAGAGAGATAGAGTTTGTAATTGACGTATATCTAGGGACTGCTCCTATATCGAAGTCACCATACAGAATGGCGCCAACAAAGTTGAAAGAGTTGAAGATTCAATTGCAAGATTTACTGGACAAAGGCTTCATTAGACCTAGCTTTTCGCCATGGGGTGCACCAGTTTTGTTTGTCAAGAAGAAAGATGGCACTATGCGGATGTGTATAGATTATAGAGAACTAAACAAGGTTACGATCAAGAACAAATACCCCTTACCCAGGATTGATGACTTGTTTGATCAACTCCAGGGAGCTTCCATATTCTCTAAGATTGACTTGCGTTCAGGATATCATCAACTGAAAATTAAAGAGGAAGATATTCCAAAAACAGCATTCAGTACAAGATATGGGCACTATGAGTTTTTGGTGATGCCATTCGGTTTGACGAATGCCCCAGCAGCTTTCATGGATATGATGAACCGGGTATTTAAAGACTTTTTGGATAAGTTCGTTATCGTGTTTATTGATGACATCCTGATCTACTCCGAGAATGAGGCAGAGCATGCTGTGCATTTGAGAAAGGTTTTAGATGTTCTAAAGGAGAAACAGTTGTACGCTAAGTTCAAGAAATGTGAGTTCTGGTTGGATCGAGTAATATTTTTAGGGCATGTTGTGTCAGGAGAAGGAATTTCAGTTGATCCAAGCAAAGTTGAAGCAATTAACAATTGGCCACAACTTACAAACCCTTCGGAGGTACGTAGTTTTCTCGGGTTAGCTGGGTACTATCGGAAATTTGTAGAAGGATTCTCGAAAATTGCATCTGCTTAACACAGTTGACAAGAAAGAGTGTAACATTCAAGTGGACAGAGGCTTGTGAGCAGAGTTTTCAGGAACTGAAGAAAAGGTTAACCTCAGCGCCGATCCTTTCAATACCAACGGGGACTGGAGGGTTTATGGTATACAGTGATGCTTCGAAGAACGGTTTAGGGTGTGTGTTAATGCAGAATGGCAAAGTAATAGCATATGCATCCAGACAGTTGAAGGAGTATGAGAAGAACTACCCTACTCATGACTTGGAGCTTGCAGCAGTAGTATTTGCGCTAAAAATTTGGAGACACTATCTATACGGAGAACGATGTGAGATCTACACAGATCACAAAAGTCTAAAGTACTTTTTCACACAGAAAGAGCTGAATATGAGACAGAGAAGGTGGTTAGAACTCGTGAAAGACTATGATTGTGTTATCAACTATCATCCTGGTAAAGCAAATGTCATAGCTGATGCCTTAAGTAGAAAATCATCCCAAGGTACTATATTGATGGCTTTGATTCAGGAACCAGAGTTACTAGACCTGCAAAGAATGAATGTCGAGATTGTTCAACTTGGAATGGTGGAGGCAAGAATAGCAGCTCTAACCCTTCAGCCTGCCCTACTTGATAGAATTAAACAGGGACAGAATGCAGATGAATATTTAGCTAAAGTAAAGAAGGATGTCACTTCAGGGACGCCTTCAGACTTTCAGTTGTCAGAGAATGATATCTTAAGATTCAAAAACCGTTTATGTGTGCCAAAGATAGATAACATTCGTAGAGATATTATGGTTGAGGCGCATTCGACACCATATTCAGTACATCCAGGAGCTACCAAAATGTATCAGGATTTAAAGGTGAAGTATTGGTGGCCAGGTATGAAGAAAGATATTGCTCAGTGTGTAGAACAGTGTTTGACTTGTCAGCAGGTAAAAGCAGAACATCAAAGACCAGCGGGAACTTTACAGCACTTACTGGTTCCGGAATGGAAATGGGAAAACATTACAATGGATTTTGTGGTGGGATTGCCGAAAACTGTAAAGGGTCACGATGCTATCTGGGTAATTGTGGACAGACTCACGAAATCGGCTCATTTTCTCCCAGTCTGTACTACTTACTCCATGGATCGTTATGCTCAGATATATATACAGGAAATAGTTAGACTTCACGGAGTACCATTATCCATTGTTTCAGATAGAGACTCAAGATTCCTGTCTACCTTCTGGAAGAGTTTACACAAGGCACTAGGAACACAGTTATCTTTCAGTACTGCATATCATCCACAAACTGACGGACAATCGGAAAGGACGATACAGACGTTAGAGGATATGCTCAGAGCTTGCGTGTTAGACTTCCAGGGTCAATGGAGTAAATTTCTACCTTTGATAGAATTCTCCTACAACAACAGTTATCAATCCACTATAGGAATGGCCCCTTATGAAGCACTATATGGTAGGAAGTGTCGATCACCAATACATTGGGATGAGGTTGGTGAAAGAAGACTTCTAGGTCCAAGTGTAATACAGGAAATGTCAGAAGCTGTGTCACAAATTCGGGAAAGGATGAAAACGGCTCAGAGTCGCCAGAAAAGCTATGCAGATAAGAGAAGGAGAGCACTTGAGTTTGCAGTGGGAGATCTAGTATTCTTGAAAGTGGCACCAATGAAGGGAATAATGCGGTTTGGTAAGAAAGGAAAACTTAGTCCGAGATATATTGGTCCATTTCCTATTATTGAGAGAGTTGGTGATGTTGCCTACAGACTCGATTTGCCAGCATCAATGTCTCAAATACACAATGTGTTCCATGTGTCAGTATTGAGGAAGTATATTGCAAACCCGTCTCATGTTCTGAACAGTGAACCCGTAGAACTACAAGCAGACTTAGGGTATAAGGAAGTACCAGTACAGATTTTATTAAGAGATGTAAAACGACTCAGAAACAAAGAAATTCCGTTAGTAAAAGTGCTATGGAAAAATCAATCAGTCGAAGAAGCCACCTGGGAAAGAGAGGATGAAATGAGAGCCAAATATCCTGAACTATTCAAGTAAGTAAATTTCGGGGACGAAATTTTTATAAGGGGGGGAGGATGTAATACCCGTGCCTCTCACAACTCACTGGCCAATATAATTTTTGCATTTCATGCATTCCATATTTTTATATGCTATTTGCGTGGTAGTTTATTTTTATAGTAATTAATTATATTTATTACATCATTTTATATTTTACGACTAATTTGGAGATGTTTAGTTTGGTAGTCAAAAACCCCCTAGTCTAAAATATTGAGACATGCTACAAAATTTAAGACTACACGTGACAGATTTAAAATATAGAACATTATATAATACATGGAAGTGTTAGATATGTAAAGGGTTTTATTGTCGGAATAATAATAACAACAATAACAACAACAACAACAACAACAACAACAACAACAACAACAACAACAACAACAATAATAATAATAATAATAATAATAATAATAATAATAATAATAATAATAATAATAATAATAATAATAATAATAATAATAATATAGAAGATTATTAAATGGCCGCCAAATTAAGTCGGCAAAGTGAATATATATATCTACATATTTATAACTTAATACCTAAGATAACAAGACTACAAGAAGACGAAAGAAAAGAAAAACAAAAGGGGGCACAAAAACGAAGAAACGAGATAACAGGTAAAAACCAAAATCATTCTCAATTATTTAGAAATGGAAATATGGTTGTATATGCATATAGATTCTATGGTTGAAAACAGGTGTGTTATATGTTTCAAAGCAAAACCTTTATTAAGTGGAATTAATTAGTCATCTCCAACTTAGGATTTCATATATATTTTAATATTAGGAATGAAATGTTTATCATTTTATTTAGTTGTCAGATTATTATGCACACTCGTATATATACATATTTGAGGTTAAAAATTCAGATGGTGACTTCCATGTATTATATTTACAAGATATGAATCTAATATTACAATGATGTTCTAAAATAGTTAAGGTAGTAAGTTTAAATTCGTCCAGATTTTGAAATAGTTGTCAACTAATTTACTGATTATGACATTTTTAAAAGCTGAATTTGAAAAAGTACAAAACATGAAAGTTGTAGCCTGATGTGTTAGCTTTATAACCCAATTTGAAGCATATAAATATCAATATTTTGGAAAACGTTAGAGCCTTACTACCAAAATGCGACGAAACTGGAATTATCGGACTAAAAGTACGTAATGATCTAGAATTTGATAATTTGTGCATTGATTTGAGTTAATTGTCATAGATTGATTACCACGGTGGGGTAGAAGTTTCAAAAGTTACTCCGGAGTAGAGGTAAGTAGAAATCCATCTCCAACTACAATGCTTGAACATAGTATTTGTGTTTATTATTTGTGATAATTGACTGTTATATGTGTTGTTGCATACCTTTGTATAAAGTGTTTTATTCCGTTGCTAGAAACAAACTGATGTGCATCAATCATGAGCATTAGCATCTACAAGGATTACATATGTACATATAAGAAGTTAAAATAACGTAATTTCATAAATTGATAATATTTTGGGGTTGGTCATCACTGGCACATTGAGAGTTATATATATTGTATATGGTGTCTCTCGGGATGCTTCCGGTGGCAGGCGTGCACGCGGAAGAGGTTCCCACTTCAGCACCTTTATGATGAGGGGTACGGGAAGAGGTAGACTTTCTGGTGGACTGCAGGAGCAGGCAGGAGGCGGACCCCTGGTAGTCTCGGAAGGATAGCCACTTGGTCGTACCAACCATCACTAGTATCTCGGGTGGACTATAAGGGGGGAGGAGGGACCCTTTGGTAGTCACGAGTGTGGCCAATGAGTGTTATTTTTGGGAGGTTTGTGACAGTGACGAGAGCCAATTCCCACCAAATATGATTTCTTTTGGGAAAGAATTGAAAGAAATGGTTTTGTGAAATGCATCTCATCATTCACGCATTAGCATGCATGATTTCTGCTTACTGAGTTTTAGCTGACGTAGTTCTTGCATTGTAGGTGAGTTTGACTATGCATGAGCTCGTGGACTGATCTGGCATGCTGTTGGAGCTGATGCAACTTTTGAAGCCTCATGTATATGAATGACGATCTGTGGGGCTAAACCTTGGACTCACTATGTTTTTGCTAGCGTTCTAATAATCTTTTTGGACATGTTCAAATTAGGGAACTTTAATATGTATATTGCTGTAAATATGGAGTTGAAGTCGGAGTGATGCTACTGTGCTTGACTTGGATCTATGTGAACACATGTTGATGAGATTTTAACATCGGGAAAGTGTTTTAGATTATTAATTTAAAGAAAAAGAATACACAGGTTTTGTAAGGCTAAAATTAGTATAAAATAGGTTTTTTTTTACAAGGGTGGGTTTGACAGTTATCCATTCTCGAAGGCGAAGTTGTTGAAGGAGGAAAGGTTGATGAAACTAGTAATGTACGCAGTGGACAATAACCTACCACCAAGGTAGGGAAATAGTCTTATTCACGTTTTCTTCGAATTCGTAATACTGGTCCATTAAATTTTAAGTATATCACTAAAATGATTTATTGTAGGGACATTATCTCCGAGACTAGAAGCACATACGTGGATCGTGAAGAAATAATGACTTTGCTACCGAACAAGTGGGTGTCGGCTGCGGTAAATACTAACCTTGTAAATTGGAAAAATTAGTCATATACTGTTTGTGTGTTTTACGTGTAAGGACAATTGATATGAAAGAATCATAAAATATCCGTGCTCTGCAGGTGCTAAATACGTCATGCGACATACTAAACTATGAGGAGGAGCGCAAACCTGGCATGCCTGTATGGTTCTTTCCCGTGTTTACGCTGGTAAGTTAGCCATTACGGTTTAGTGTAATGTACACATCAGATGACGAACTATGTCCTTTGTAATTAGTGATAAAACTGATGATTCTATATGTACTTTCACTTAGGGTGAGAAATTTGGAGATGCTGAAGACATCCGTACACAATTTGAAAAGATGAAGATAAAGGGGCGATTTGTAAGTTGGGATATCCGAGCAACCTCAAAGGTTAGTGTAGGCCACAAGACAATTCCAGGAGTTGAACTCAGTTTACTAGAAAACATGGCCCGGCTAATTACTTAGTAATCTTTTTTTTCTCTACCTTATATGCGAATTTATTTTCTTATTTGTCGCAGATCATGATACCGTTGCATTTTTCAAATCCGGGACATTTCAAACATTTGGTTGTTGACCTACTTTTGAAAGAAGTCCAAGTTCAGGATTCGTTCCCGGGTGTCAACACCGTGGACGACTCAACAAAGGAACTTGCGGAGACTTTTGTGAGATACCCAGTGTTATCATCACTAACTTTCTATTTACCTAGTAATTCACTTACTTAATAGATTGTGACATTTGTATGCTACAGTTGAGTGTCTTGCAGGAGCAGTACCAAAATGAAACAGAGAACAACGTTCTTGGTGATTTCAGGACCTACAGTGTTTGTCCCATCGTCGGTGGGGCGAAGCAATTCAATTTGTAAGCATTCTTCACTATAAGTAAATTTTCCATGCAGCGAGTTTGATAACAACACTAACCATTCAATTGGTTTAAATGAAATAAACGCAGTTGCGATTGTTGCTTGTACGTTATTAAAAATATGAAGACCTGTAGAAAGATAACAAGTACCGGAAGAAACGAGGTTGGGGACCATCGAGAATTGGAGTTAGAGGTGACAATAAAAAAATTTTTAGCATCCAAATTTGATGTTTTCCATAATTTTGTATTATTAATCTTATGTACGTTAATTTGTGAACATGCAGGGTGCTAGCCAAGACATGAGATTGAGAGTGCTGTTGTGGATTGTGTTGCATTCAGAGTAAGGATGGAGCATGACTCAGCCGAATGGTTTGAACAAACACTAAAGGGAAAGTCTGGAAAAAAGTGCAAACAACCGAAGGAGGCTAAAGGATGGGCTTCGGCACCGGTTCTCAGAGGCAACAAGAAAACTGCACGACACATATAATGTTCATAAATCTTGATAGATTGAATACCAGCATTTTTTTGTTTGAATTTTTATGTGGATTTTATTTTTTTGGGAAGCTGTTTGTAATAGGCAAGTGGGGCCGTCCATTCTCCAAACTTTTTTTTTTTCGACTATTTAATCTCAATACTTTTGTTCAACGTAGTTTGTGGTACCACCATTCATCTAACGCAAAATCGTCATCGACATTCCCTATGAAACTGGTGGATGTGTTTGTAAGACCGATAGTCAAATCTAGACAAAGTAATAGTTTCGAAAGAAAAAAGGTAATACCAATAGTCATACCCAGACGAAGTAATAGTTTCGAAAGACAAAGTAGGGATTAAACTACCAGGATGTAACTTTACCATTATAAAGAATTATCCATCTGTTTGACTTATTAGAACGGCTACTGTCCTTTAAATTCTTGGTGAAAACATTAAAACGTACGGCGCGAGAAGTTAGGGTAAACCCGGGAGTTGAGTGATTTTCTTACTTACAAATACCCAAAAAAACATACTCTATCACCAAAATTAAACACTCAAATCGTTTTGAAATTGGTTGTGCTCGAAGTTCAAATCTTTAATTAAAGTTTAATTGATGATTTGTTTTCGAGTAATAGAAGTGTAGGTGTTCAGGGCTAATCTACCGACTCTAATACTCATAATCATACTATGTTAGCAATCAAAAAATTTGATGTTTTGTTGTTGCTACATTAATTTAAACTAATCACCAAGTTTGCAGCTCAAAACAGAATTCTGGGACTACGATGGTTTATATGTCAATGGATAATGATGAAGGCCAGCATAATAAATAGACAACATGTTTGTTGTACTAATCGTTTCATATTACTGCTGGTGGAATTGACCAAATAAATGGTGTATTATGAATTTTAGGAAGTAAAAGCTAAAGGTGCAACGCACCTGCTTTGTAAGAAAGAAATGTTTAGAGGACATTAATTAAATACCGTGACATAGGTTTATTTCAGGTTCCATGTTGGAACTCCTACGGGTGTAGCTATCATTGACCAAAGATACATTAAGATTACGTTAATCATGACATCGAAATGCAGAAAAGTTAAGAATTATTTTACTTATAAAAAGAACTTCCAAATTAATAGGAGCAGTACGGAGGTAACAATTACGAACGGGTGGAACATAGATGTGGTAATGAAAAACAAAAAAATATAGAGAACAGAAATGTTAAAAAAAAAAACAATAATTTAATTTGTCAAATTAAAAATAAAAATAGAGTTAGCTCCATTTACAACACGTGCAAGAGTTATTTAGTGTTTTTAAACCATTCACTTCATTAAGTTTATTGCATTTTATTAATCGTTTTTAATCATTTCGTAAAATAAGACAGGAGCTACACTCTAGGCCTTTTGATGGATTTTATTTCGGTGAGTGCGTGCTGGTACAAATATTAAATAGTGGCTGTATTTTTTATTGCCCTACAGATGTTGACAAAATCTTCCATGAAATTTAAATTAATCCAATTTTTTTGGGCAAGCGTGTCGTGTTCAATTCTGCTTCCTAGAGTTTGCAAAGAAAGCACTTACTATAATGTTTGATATTACTATATTACCTTGCTTTGAACTGTCGGTCAATGTAGCGATGCGCTAAGTAGGCTGATAATGGGCCGCCTGGTCCGTATTATCAGTGACGAGTTTACCAAGCGCCTCTGTTTTCAAATTTGTTATTTGAAAAAATAATTGTAAATGTTTAATTTTGATTGATTTGTCAATTCTTAGTGATTCCCACTTTTGGAAAAAACTTTTAAAGATCATTCTAATCTCAGAACCATAATTTAGGAATTCCCCTCCCAGCCTCGTATAGCCCTATTTTTAAATTGTGAAGGTGATGATGTTTGTTTATTATTATTACTATTTGTTGACGTATTATTTATTTATGAAATAACTCGGTTGCCTCAGGCATGAAAAAAAACGCGCAATGAAGGAGTAGAACCTCAAAAACGATTAAACAATCGGAAAATACACTTGGATACAAATTATTAAATACAACACTCCAAAGGCATGATGGAAAAAACATGCCTTTTAATGAAATAGATATTACTATGCGAACGCCTAATGCTACGCAAGTGGTTGCATCTAAATCTGATTCTGGCTCGTGTGCATGACCAACGCAATTGGAGTTCCCTAGACCTACTATTATTATTGTAAATGCACTGTAAGTAAATTTGTGCCAGTTTGACGTTTTTGAAGTAAGATCAGGGTTGGGAGAAGCAGAATATGCTTGCAGGAATGGATAATAAACTTAAAAAACATCCTCTATATATGAAGCGCTAGACCTTAAAGCAATTTGTTTGGGATAAATGTGCTGTTGACGGCGATAATCCCTGGAATAACAAAATGTTCGATCTCATTGACATTGATGATGTACCTGCATAAGGTGAACAATCTCTGCAGAATGAATACATAAATAAACGATGGAATACCCCTACAGCAGTACATTACGCACGGCTTGATAAAAGGTAAAATAAATATAATTAAAAGGAAAACAAAACAAAAAAAAAAAAAAACTGGCACAACGGCATTATAACTTCTACTATCATAAACTGGAAATAAGAGAAACAAACACTTAAAAAATTTTAATGATACAGATTTCACAACTCTTACTTTGGAAAATAACAGTAAATTTAGATGATAACCATAGCGATACTCTCAATCTCAAGCACTGGCTATCTACTGTAGTCAGACTATTTACAAAAATAACCACAATTAAAACAACGCCTACAACCACCATCAAAGCTTCCACTAAAAACATAAAAAACAACAACGATTGTTTCCATAGTGCTGTTGCCTCATGAATCAAAACAAGAAGTTAATGAAATGGAAAGATTATAAGATGAATGGTTATTTAAAGTCCTATAATTGTGTCCCACAAAAAAAAAAAAAAAAAATCTACAGCCTGTACAAAATAAGATTCAAGGACAACATGAAATATTCAACGATATAAACGAGATTGAAATATATTTATTTAATGTTGACAACATGAGAGAACCACCAAATATTTCAGCATGAAATGGCATATGCCATGTATAACATGCTAAGCTTGAGATATTGTATATCCAGAGTTGAGAACCCTGTTTGGGGGTTAGGACGGGCTCTCATTGAATGTTCTATTATGTTATTTACGGTGTAACTGTGTTGAAATAATTATTATCCAGGGCATTAGTACGAAAGAAGACTCAACGCCCGATTGATATACACTTTACAACAGTGACGAAATACGCGAATAAGTACGATAAAAGAGCTTAATCAAAGATAAGAAGACAAAAAAATAATAATGTATTAAACAGCAACAAAGTTAAAGGTTATATAGCACAACCAAATACGTACATTAGCCTTTAGCGTGAAAAGCTAATTTCAATATACAATACTGAAATGGTAAGGTACAATATAATCTTCAGCATTAACCAACCGGAACCTCCGTTTTGGGTTAATCGTTCATTATGCTAGTAGCAAAACAAACAAGTATTATCATTTATATTGTCAAAATTAAATTACGGTACACCTTTTTTAATTTGTTGGGCAAATCTGGAAATAAGAATCTATTTCGAATAGCACAACATACATTATATCTGTAAGACACAAATCTTAGGAAGAGAAACCCCTAAACAAAGGTTATCAACATCCACTGACTAATCTAGCAATAAGAATGACAAAATACGAGTACACAACGCTAAACTCATGTAGCAGAGAATTTTGAATAATGATATAACATTAAAGTCAATATGAGTCTTCAAATTTAATTATCGATGAGGCATACTACACAGATCAAGCCATCTTATTACTTGCAGGTGGTATGTTTTAAAGGAAGGGTAAACAACACTTCCCTCTATAATTGTTTTTTTGGAAATAGAAGGAAAATAACATATTCATAAGTAATTAACAGAACATATCTTAGAAAGGTTAGACAGATTTAGAGCCTTTTCTAACAACATGTTCAGCAAGAAAAAAAATAAAAGCAATAATGGAACATCTCCAATTACCTGCCCCAATGCTGGGACTCTGTCAAAAATAAATGCAGCATTCTTCAACGTCATTACGAGCTAACTGGAAACAAACATGGCCAAATTTAGAATTGTGGATAATAAATTCTTCATAACAAAAATAACAATAAACATAATCGATGTAGAGAAAACAGATACGAACGACTGTAAAACGGACTAGCTCAGACACCCGCCAAAAGACTCAACTACAATGACCCAAGTTCTATTAATTAGCAACGCAATTAGGGTGACCAAACGATGACCATAAAAACACATCACAGACACCGGCTGTGATGGTAATCTTTTCATTCCATCATTCTTACGGTGCTTCTCCAATTAGCATGACACCTGTTGAAAAGACAAGGCAAAGACTCGAGACCTCAACAAGAAGATAAAACATTGCAAACATAGAACATCAACCTGACTAAAATGATCCCAATGACTTTTCGGTGAAACGTAAATCACAAAATAAGCACCACCACCGAACCACAGATGACGATATAATATTGCAAGTGTGATGCAAAACCCTTGAATCAAAACTCAAGAGCATTGACAAGTATAATTTACAGACTAAAAGTAATCACAATCGGATTATAGGTTATTGGATGGAAACTAAAGCACTAATTGAAGCAAACGAGAAGACTACTTCTAAAAACCTATTACCCTGACGAATTATCATAACCAAAACAAAAGTGAAGACAGCAACAGGCTCCATCCGTAGGAACATAGCATGTGGAATCAATTAGTAAATATTAGAATTAGTTTTAAAGTCATAAGCAGGCTTTTGCATTATTTAACCATTCCGCAAACACCACAACTCACGATATGGGGAGCACTATCTATTAAAATAGGGCTGCTAATTGTAAATCAAACAAAACTGGACAATCAATTAACATGGAAGACGTTCACAAAGATTCTTCATCATCAATAAGCCTTGTACAAAAACTTTCAAGAGCAAGAAAAAAAATTTAAACGATTGAGTATCTTAAAAAAACCTCACCAAAATATATACAATGGAAATGAAACTTACCTTTGAGATTTGGCGATACATTCGATCTGATAAACGTTGATAGTTCACCCGAAAGGACCCTAAATCAAAGACGTCTTGACACGATTACGCTTCCAATCGCCACATAATACAACCTAGAACATCTCCCGTTTCTTCGATTCCTTGTTCAACGGAGAATACACGATTACGCTTCCAATCGCCACACAATAAAACCCAGTACATCCCTAAAAAACGAATTATTATGCCAAACACTTATAATAATAAAAAACGGAAATGGAAGACCTTACCATTAATCTAACCTGAACTTTCAAATATAATCCGCCTCAAGAAATTCGGCATTCGTCAATGAAAATGTTGTCAACTAATGTCCCGATTAACAAACTCTCTCTTGATTGTCAAATTAATAGCAAATATGAAGATTTCTTACAAGCATACATGCCACACGAAAAAAGAATTTGGGAGTGAAAGCCTGCATGTTGTTGGTCGTGAATATTTGGAGTTGAAAAATTGAATTGATGGCAAAAATTGTAAAGATTACCCTAAGCTGCAAATTGATGGCAAAATCATCAAAATTACCCCAAGCTTCTCAAAATATTAACCTAGGGTTACACTAGGAATGAGAAAAAGACTATTATAACCTATGGTTGCACCTATGCAACCATTGCATACTAGAATGACCCTGAATTTTATTAATGTTAATAATTATTTTGTTTTTATTTGACCATTACTTTTTCAGATTATATACGAATACTATTTTGTAGTACAAAGTGGGTCAAGTGTTTTTCCGAATATAAGATATACTATTTAACATGCATGCTCAATTTCATCACAATTATGCCAATCATGCTCGTCTCCGTGTCATAACAATTTTAAAATTTATCTCCTTATTGATACATCATCGACAATCAATCATTTTTATCTATATGTTAACCAAAATGAGCACAAACTCTGGGTTTGACTCAACTGACTCAATCAAAAATTAAATAAACAACTAAACAAAAAAATAATAAATTTACTAACCTACTCAATAAGATGCAAATTAACTAACAATCAAACAAGTTAAAAAAACATAGCTGTCAAGACATCTCACTCTACCCCCTCCTACAAACTTGGTTGAAGACCAAGGTTTGTGGAAATAAGTGGTACGCCTTGGTGTCACTCATCGAAAGATGAAATTGGAACCTCAAATCTGGAATTTGGGGCTATTTCTGAATTTTCTTTTTTCATCACTCGACTGGGTTCTTCAGATAGACTTGCTCGAACCTCACCCCCTTGCCCTCAAATTTCATATTTTCGCGCCTTGTGATTTATTTAACCGCATTTTCTTCAAATCATGTTAGTGTCCTAAAAATTGAAAATAACAAAAATAAAAATAAGTAATAAAACGAAACTAAAAGAAGTTATCGTTGGGTTGCCTCCCGACAAGCTCTAAGTTTTACATCTTCAACCAGACGACCTTTAATGTTATCTAGGATCCAAAACAAAGTGTTTTTTCTTGCCATGCTTCCTTTTGCTCTAAAAGAACAGGCGAATCTTTAAAGCAAAAATGTTGATAGTCTTGAAGTTCAGATGGCTCATCCTCTTGTGCCATAACCAGCTGAGTGCAGGAGTCCTTTTAGCTTAAAAGCAAGAGACCTGTCCTACAGTAGATTCCCAATCACCTAGATAGATGTTACACTTTTTAGTACATGTGAGCTTTATTTGATTGGACTTAACATCTCTTATTAAGCATTTCCCCTAAGTGAACTCTACAGAATATCCCTTGTCACATAATTGACTTATGCTCAGTAGATTATATTGTAAGCCCTTGACAAAGTAGACATCTTCTACGCTGACCTTACCTTTAGAGAAAGTTCCAACACCTTTGGTGATGCCTTTGGCATTTTCTCTAAACACCACCTTGGGTCCTTTGCAGTCTTTCAAATCCGTTAGAGGCTTCTTGTTGCCTATCATATGCCTAGCACACCCGGTGTGGATGTACCACATATCACTATGTCCAGTAGGAAACTTGACCTTCAACGCAATCAAGTAGCCTTAGGTACCCATTGCTTAATGGGTCCTTGAGAATTACTCTTTCTTGCAACCCATTTACTGAAAATCAGAGCAACAAGTTGTTCTTCTTGGCCAGCTTGCTTGGTGTACATCTTGAAAGATTTTTCTTTTTTTTTTTTAGTTGTACCAAGAGCAGGTTGTTTCCTCAATTGGAGTGTGCTGTAATAGTTCCTCCTTGCCTTCCGTGGAAGCCTCTAAGAATCAAGCCTAGTCTTCTGCTGGTTACTCCTAGGCTGTTGTAGGAAGTTACTACACTCAGTAGCCAAAGCTTGCTGCATGTTGTTGCTTCCTACTACCTATGTGCCTGTGATAGGCCTAATTTCTAACCTTAAAACACCGCAAGTGTACAGGCGTAGATGCGTATAGGATAAGTCAAGGTCGATCCTCAGAGAGTAGGTTGACGCAGTTCGATACCCCAATTTATAAGATTACCTTAACTAGACACTCGACTTGTGAGATTGATTTTAATAAGCTAAATTATTTATACTAATTAACTTAACTTGTCAAAAGATTAAATTCTAATGAACAAGACTGTATCCTAGGGCTTTGATTTCGTGAATTACTTCAATGTTGATTAAGTTCAACTTATAGACTTTTAAACCAAGTTTTAGTATTTATTAGGCGGTACTTAAGTAACTTAATCCTCCTCTCGAGGAGATTAAGTTGTGGATTGATTAGGACAACTACCCTATCGAGTCAATTAATCCTAACAACTCCTAAAAGACCCTTATTGCCCACACAGTCATATACAACTGTGCTATATGTCGTGCGTCTATTAACAATTCCCTCCTCTCGAAGCGGAATTGTTAAACGTGTAACTAAGCCTAAGTGATCAATTTATGCTTAGGAATAAAACAAACATATAGATGAATACTTAAACTGGAGTCTATAAATGAAACAATTAAATCAAAACATTGTTATAAACACTACTCTCTAATCCTAGGACACGAGTAATTTAGCTACTCATGCCTAGTATCAAATCCTTACAATCATTCAAAGAATACATCATAAATAAATAAAAACTAGAAAAGAACTAATTAAACCCTGCTATGTCGGCTCGTCAATCTTCGTGTGCTCGTTCTTCAAGTTACTCTCCTGAAAAACGAGCTCTACTTGTCTTTTTTATAGGCTTCTTAAATGTCCTGAGGAATTTAAGAATCAGTTCCTACTTGGGACAGGACTTTTGCTTCGAAAATGACCTTTTGATGCGGCCGTGTTGGATGCTTGACGCGGCCGCATCACTTTAAACTTGGAATTTCTTCAAACTGCAACAATTTGACGCGCCGTGTTACATGTTGAACGTAGCCGCATTGTAGCAACAATGTGGATTCTCGTTGCAGCCATGTTTTGACGCGACCGTGTCGGTTCTCTACTGGTTTGTCTTCTGGACCGGTTCAGATCGGTCTGAGCCGGTCTAGGCCCGTTCTTGGCTGGGTTGGACTGGTTTTTACCGGTTTTTTCCGGTTTAGACTTCCCTTTAACTTGTTTTTTCGTTCGTTGGTCTTAAATTATGACTTTTAACCCTGAAATTGCTAAAAAAATACCTTAAAATAAGTCAAACACGTTAAATGATCCAATTTATATCAATACATCCCACTCTTGACCAAATATGCACATAATTGCCATAAAATACTATCCTAGATCGACCTAATTACATGCATAATTAACGTGTATCAAAATCCCCCAACATAAACTGTTGTTCGTCCTGAACAACATAAAAAAGACAAGACATACAAGTGATTTATGCAATGGTTTAGGGCGATTGGATGATGATTTGATTTCAGACCGATTTTCTTTCTACACAATTTAGGCAAACACAATGTACTTGAGCATATGCGATATCATGAAAATCAACTAATCTCGAGACTTTGAACTTTCGAGTTATTCAATCCTCACGGGTTATGTATTTCACTCATCTCTCAAGTATTTAGGCTAATTTCACTCATATTGAATTACATGCAAAGTCTACCATATGCTTGCCAATCGTCTAAACTAGAATTCGTACTTAATGTGTGTGAAAAAGGATAAAAAATGTCTTTTCTTGGTTGTAATGTTGGCTTAAGGCAAGGTGGGATATATTTGGCTAAAAGTGACTATGTTTGGACTAATCAAGTCTTATCTAACCCGACTACCCCTCAGTAACATCAGTCAACCCCACTCTTCAATTTCCAGCAACTCACCCCATAAGAGATGACTTCTTCACCTTTTTATAAACCTTTACAACAAAGTGCTTTTCAATTCACAATCAATACACAGGTACCACATTTTTGGGACTACCCGACTGTTCTAATCAATTCAAACAATGCTAAACACTTTTATGATTCCTTAGCCTCTCCTCACCATACCTAGCAATTTATTGACAACTGGTTTTTTTTCTTTTCTTTTTCTCGATCGTTTTTCTTTTTGGTAGGAGAGGCTATTCTTCGTGTTTCACCTATCACTTTTCTCTCATTTCCTTCGTCTTTGAAATTATCTCTACTTTTCCCATTCCTTCCTACAAATTGTTCACCCAAATTTCCTTCCAATTCTCCTCCCTCTATATTGATTAATCTAATTAAGGCCAAAAGAGTTAAATTGAAAGGGTTCGGCTTATATTGTTAGGTAATGAAAGAATAAGGCTTTAAAGCTCAAGTGGGCTAACTAGGGATAATTTCTTGACTATGGTCCAAAGGCAATTTTTCATAGTTCAAGTAAATAGGCTAAAAAAAAATGCCTAAAATCACTTCCTAAATCACACCACAAATTTGACACATTCTTAGTTAAGACTCAAGGCAAGTTCTAGAGACTAATACATGTATTCAATCTAATTTACACCGAAAGAAAATATATTTGGTACGAGTCATTGAACCGTACCAAATTAATTAGTATAGAAATATATACTTAACCTTAGCTTACAACTCTAACTAGTAGAGTGGCAAGTAAGGGTCGATCCCACGAGGAACGGTCGAACAATTTTGCTTTATGTATTAAGCTATTATGATCAAGAAATATAATGTAAATAAGCTAGAAAAATAATAAAGAAGTGGGGGGGGGGGGGGGGGAGGGGGTTTAATGAAATAACAACTAACACCTAAATTTCTATTAAGCAAACTAAATAACAATTACTCTAAGAATACTTAGCAATTTAACAATTCAAATAAACAAAGACAAATATAATGATTTTTTCGGTTTTTGGTTTTCAAATAATAAAACGATTCACCCTTGATCATGTTTCACCTTCGTCTTGGACGATTTATGCAACTATTGTTAATACCCAATTAGTTAGCCTTAGAACTCTACTCCAAGATTGATAACAAGCTCTACCAATCTTGTTGTCTCTTAAGTATGATTAATCAAAATAAGCTCTTCAATTAATCCTACTCAACTTATCAAATACTAAAACAAGCTCTTTAAGAATCAATAGTCGAGTGCATTAAGATTTAAGAAAACGGAGTAGATTCGACATAAAACTCGTAAGTTCGGTTCGAGTGGTCGAACTCTATGTTATTCCCAATAAAATAAATCTATTGTTTGCTACACGAAAATCGAAAATCCTACAATTACGAATAGTAATTTCCAATTCTAGAAACGCACATACAAATATCCAAATGGGTGATCAAACCACAATTCAATTCATAAGTGTGAGTCAACAATCCCAAATAACATAGAACATTCATAAAGCATAATCCAATCGGTAATATTAACCCACAATAATCACATAAATACCTTAAACTCAAGGTTCAACTAATGATCAAAAGTGAATTCTAGGGTGCTAGCCACCCATTACAACTATTACAAAGATAAAATAACAGAAGATTAAAGAAAACATGAAAATAAAATAGAAAGAACCAAAGGTTAGGGTTGAAGATCTTGCTTTCAATGGAGAATAGTGGCTGAATATGTGTGGGGGATGGGTTCTAGGTTAGGTCAAAATCGAAAATGACCATATATATATAGAGGAGAAAGTGTTGGGCTGAAAAATGGGCAAAACGTGTTTTAGGATTAAAATAGGAAGTCGCGCCGCGGCCGTGGCGCATAATTGGCCGCGGCCGTGGTGAAAATAAGGGTTTGGGCCCAATTTGGGGCCACGGCCGAGGTCTTCAACCGCCACGGCCGAGGTCTGGTTGGGCTGGATTTCACCCCATTCTCTGGATCCTTCGCCACGGCCGTGGCCTGAATTTCGCCTCGGCCGAGGCGCTGAAGGCTGAATTTTTGCCATCTTCTGGAAAATTTACCACGGCCGTGGTCTTGATTTTGCCTCGGCCGAGGCGCTGAAGGCTGAATTTTGGCCATCTTCTGGATAAATTACCACGGCCGTGGCTTTAGCAACGCGGGCAATGTCCCCTGTTTTCCTCCTTTTGAGCTCGAATTGTCAACTTGAGATCTTCGAACCTGTTTTTTTTTTTTCGGCCTTAATTCACCTGTCTTGACATGGAAATGAACCAAACACGTCAAATTGCCCAATGAGAAATAAACTCACAAAACACACGTGAATATGTACACAAAAGTCCGTAAAAAGACGCTTAAATTGACCTAAAAGTGTGTGCACTACCACGTGTACCAATATTACTCCGAAAATAGGAGTACAATTAGGCTCAAATTCTCACCAAGGTAATTTTTGATTGAATACACTAAGTTCAAACTCAATTTTATCTCAACTCACTTCTCATGCTCTATTATGTGCCTTTTTCTCATCTATTTCTCAAAATCGTCTCATCATTAACTATTCACCATCTATCTTTCCCTATTTTTTCCTTTCCTTTTTACTCGTTATATATATATATATATATATATATATATATATATATTTTGGGTTTAATTATTTCGACTCTAATAACTAAACAATAAGATTCTAGACTCCCAAAAATCAATATGGAAACTAACTACAATTGAAATTGGGTTCATTGACCCAACAACACCAACAAAACATATAAACGGGCTCACAGACCCGGTACTCCAAATCAAAGCAAGTAAATCACAAAGGGCACACAGATTCGACAATTACTCCAAAGCAACACCTAAGCAAATGGGCTCACAGACCCGACTCTTAACCACAAATAAAAAAATAGTAGGCAAATCAAACGATCAACTAAATAGAAAAATGACCAACTAAAAATAAAAAATAGCAGTAAAACTATAAATATAGCTGCCAAGACGTCCCGCGGTATACCTCCTCCCCCAAACTTGGCCGAAAGCCAGTGTTTGGAGGAAGAGAGTGGTACACCTTGGTGCTAACTTACAAATCACTGTGGAGGCGGTGGTGGTTGGAACCCATACTAGCTCCAAAATTGTGCCATGGCCTCCCACTGGGTCCTCTGCTGCTGTCTCCACTCTTGCTCTTCATTACTCCTTTGAAGGAGTGCATTCAAGATTCCTCTTTGATCACTCAATTCAGTGTAGATCGTCTGAAGTGCTCCCCGGACTTCCATTCACTGCCTTTTCATCGAGGTGCGAGCTAATTGCACCGATTCTTTATAAATGCGAACATCGTCCCGGAGCCAACCATGTCCTCATTCAATTCGGACTCGGAGGCACCTGTTGTTGCTGCTGCTCGTTTCTTCTGGGGTTGTCTCGGGGCTTGACTGCTACCTTCGGCTGGTGGGCCCGACTGAAAAACCTCAGACTCTGGTGGTTGGGACAGCTGAAGATGCTTTTCAGCAGATAAGGAAAGATTTGTTGTATGTGACAGCTGTCCCGAGGTTAAACGAAAGACGAAGGTAAGGTCCAACATTTTGATACACATATGGGACCGTCCCATTTTCACCTAGGACCACAACTTGCATAGCGTCTAGCAAGTCCCATGTAAATTGGACCTCGCCCTTTGTTGGCACCATATCAGCTGAATCAATATCATCAAATGCTGCTGCGATTGGAGTAATCAAACCTCCAATCATGATGCTACCCTTCTTCTTCCGGATGACCCCTGTGAAGTGCTCCGTCAGAATCTTGGCATAGTCAACTTTATAACCATCTAGTATGTTCCAAAACATGTGGAGCTCATTTTATCTCATGGCCCCTACTTCATGCCGTGCAAACAAGGTGTAGGCGAGCATCTTCTGTATGTATCTGATAACTGGATTGCGAATCCATGAAGCTTTTGCAGACTTGGATAAATAGTGTTGTGCTGCCACAAGTGGGGGAGCAGCTGTCAGCAGACCCCAGAATGTTTGTGGGTCGAACAGCTCCAGTGGCTCCTCCCTAGAGGCTTTTGGAAAGCCATAAATCTGGTTCAGCTGACTATATGTCAAAGACCGAGGTTTCCCCATTAGCTGGAAAGTGATGCCATCCGGTCGGCGTGAATGAAGGGTGCTGGTCACTGAGATGCCAAATGTGCTCAAGAATTCAATGGTGATCCGCCTGTATGTCTGCTGAACCCCCATAAACCGAAGTAACCTAGCTCGAGTAAATAATTCACGGACAGTATCATGGATGCCCATTGCCCTAGTCAGATCATCACTGCTGAATCGAGTCGATACGATCGTCCGATGACGGAGCTCCTCAAACCGAGTCTTGTGTTCGTCTCTTGCCAAAGAAAACCCGAAAAGAGCTTGACTGTTATTCGGATTGACAGTCGGGGTTCCTCTACCATTACTTGCTTACCCTTGCCTCGACTGGAACTACCTTTTAGTGGTGCCATTTTAGTGAACATATACACACAACCCAATAACACACAAATCATCAATCACATGCTCAACTCCTAAATTCATCAATTTGAAGTCATTAGATAGTGAAACATTGAATCCTACCAACTTAAGAGATGCATCTTAACTTAATTCATCATTGTATCCCATAAGAAAGCACAACAAGAGGTATCAACTAGGCAAAAAGCTTATTCTAAGTCATGCACACAACATGTTCGATAAAATTCCCCAATGACTAAAACATATGAAATTCAATCTCGTTATTTTTATTTCATTCCAACCACAATTTTCACTTCAATTCCAACTATAATTAACACAACGTTCATGCATAACTCAAGACCCAATCGAATTTTTAGCAAGTTCATACTACAAATAGCAATATTTCTCAAATATGCACTACATTCTGCTCACAATTCGAAATTAAAAATTCTCCAATACACATCAAGCATAAACAATATATTGGAAGCATAAAAATTCGAGTTAGCTTCACTTACCGAAGAGGTTTAGTCGAAAAAGTCGAAACTCGGAGTGTGCCCTAATTCCGTCGATTTTGGGTCGAAAATTTTGAATTTGTTGGTGCAATGAGTGAATAAGTGTGTGAGGTTGTGTTTGTGATTGAATGTGTGTGATTTTGAGTGTGTTTGTGCGTGATTTGCAAAGTGTGTGTGAGTTTGTTTTTCTTCGTGTGTGCAAGAAAGAAGAGGAGAGGAACGAAATAACCTGGAAATTGCGTTTTAATCTGCTGAAGGTATTGACGCGGCCGTGTTGGATGATTAACGCGGCCGCGTTCATTTTGAATTGGATTTTTGAATGAATTTTTTATGCGGTTGTGTTGCTTCTGTGATACGGCCGCGTTGCTTGTCCGGTACCAATTGTGAATGTAGAGAGATTTTGACGCGGCCGCGTCGTGTTATTTTGGGCTCAAAACTTGGCTTTGGGCTGGTCTTTTGACGTGGCCGCGTCCAAAGTGTGATGCAGCCGTGTTGGGCCTACAGTGCCAAAATGCATTCTAGGTTATTTTTGACATGGCTGTGTTATATATATGACACGGTCATGTTGATTTCTTCTCCCTTAGCTCGAGTTTTTCGTCTCTTCGACCCCCCTTTCTTGCAACACTCGTCCATGTTGATTCCTATAAACATAAAACACTAAAAACAAGAGTAAAACATATAACTAAAAAGAAATAATTGAAATAAAACGGTAAACATCGGGTTGCTCCCGACAAGCGCTTCGTTTTATGTCTCAAGCTTGTCGACCTTTTTGGTTCTAATTTGGCTTCTTCAGCCGCACTTTCTTCTTAACTGCTTCCCTCATCATTGGATTTGACTTTAGATGCTTAGGTAACAGTTTAATGTTTTCGCAGCCTTTGTTCTCTTTTAATGCCTTCTTGACTTTATTTTTCTTTTTACACTTGTTGGCCGACCTTCTTTTTGGAGGTTCCTGCAATACAGCTAGAACACTATCGCTTTCCAAAAGCTCAAGATTAGTAGAGTTATGGTGATCAAGATTAAATGTAGAATCGACAAAGCCTACTTTAGGGGTATTACAATCACTAGGTGATATTAGGTTCTTATTTATTGTGACATCTAAACATTGTATAGAGCCACATGCTTCAATGTGATTTAACCTCTCACTTTTATGTTGTTTTTGAGCTTCGTATATTGAAAGCGTGACTTTCTCCTCTTCTACCCTCAAAGTTAATTCCCCTTTTTTATGTCTATAAGTGTGCTTCTAGAAACGGGTGACCTAAGATTAAAGAAATTTTCTTGTCTTCTACCATATCTAGGACTACGAAGTCAACGGGGATTATAAAATGACCAACTTTTATTAAAACATCCTCTACAATGCCCCATGGCCAAGTTATAGAACAGTCGGACATTTGAAGGGCGATTGTAGTGGGTTTTAATGTGCCTATTCCTAATTTTTCATATATAGACAGAGGCATTAAGTTGGTACTCTCTCCTAGATCACACAATGCTTTATAAAAAGTTAAATTACCTATTTTGTGTTCAAGAGTAAACCTACCGGGATCTTTGCACTTTGTTGGTAACTTCTTTTGGATAATTGAACTGGATTCTTCAGTTAAGTTCACCGTCTCAAAGTCCTCCCATTTTTTCTCTTGAGCAATCACCTCTTTTAAGAATTTCGCATAGTTAGGCATCTGCTGTAGTGCCTCAACAAAAGGTATATTGATCTGAATCTTCTTCAGCACATGGTACACGCGTTTATTTATGCACTTTAAGTCTGTTAAAGTGATGATTTGTGATGGTCGCGTGTATAATGGATTGTATTTAGCTTGTTTTGATGTCGTTGGATTATTTGACGTTTGTGGTTTCATTTTGAGCTAAATAGGTGCTAAATAGGTGATTTAAGGCTAAGTATTTATACTCGACCGGGTGTACAACGAAGGAACGAAGTCCGGATGTCAAAAGGATGGAAAAAAACACAAGAAAACAAGAACAGAGGACCGCGACCGCGGCCAAAGTGGAGAAAAAATAACAAAATCCCTGGCCAAGTGGCGCGGCCGTGGCGTGTTGTTTACCGAAGAGCGGGCGCGGGCGCAGCCCATCTCCGCGGTCGCGGCCCAATAAGGCGGCTGATTAATCCTTGGGCCACAAGATTTCCGATTTGGAGCCCAAATTCAACCCAACTTGACTTCTCCTATAAAAGGAGACCCTTATGCTCGAAAAAAAGACTTTTGGACTTTACAAGGGAGCACGATTGAGAGGAATTCAAGGCGACGAACAATCTAGATCGGGAGTATTCGGGTTTTTCATTCCTTAGTTATTTGAATTATGTAATTCCATTTTAAATTGTCTTTTGTCACCGCCATGAGCGGCTAGTAGGTTATTTCAGTCCTTAGTCGAGTCGAACCCTAGTTTTACTATCTTGTGGTATTTACAGTGATTGTTGATCAATTGATTTCTTTAAAACGTTGTTATGCTATTTGTTTATCTTTCAATGCTTATGTGTTTATGTGCTAGATTGATCACCTAGGATTATAATTGCATAAGTAACGCTAGGTTATAATCGTAATCCGTAATTGTTACGAACCTATAGCCAATTCGTAGTGAATAGTGATTGATATCACTAGGGTAGTATATAGCTCGGTCCGAATGGGTCCGAGCTTACGAGGTCCACACCGTGTCTATCCCGTTATCATAGTACTCTAGGCGTCCGGTTAATGGGATCCAGAGAGCTTGTTCTGAGATCACTCAACTGGATAGACTAACCAAAGAGCTTGTTTTGGTTAGTTAATCATAAGGGATAACGAGGTTAGCAGAGCTTGTTATTAATCTCGAGGTAGGAGTTTTGTGGTTGAAATTGGTTAATAATTGCATCTATCACAGGGTAGTAATAACTAGGGGGAGATAAGATTAAGGGCTGGGATTCGTCATTTCATAAGTAAAACAGTTTCATAATTATTTGCTTAAATTCTGTTTTGGTTCATTAGTCAATAAAAGTCAAACTACAAACCCCCCATTACTATTTATATACATATATTGCTAGTATTAGGATTTATTTGAAACACTATAAGTCTTTCTGCACTATGGGATCGACGCTACTTATCATTTCTACAAGCTAGAAGGGTAGCTAGGTTTAACTAATTTTACCGCATCGCGACAGTGCGGTCAAAGTTTGGCGCCGTTGCCGGGAAGCAGTGCAAGATTTTAATTGTCTAGTTTTATTAGTTTCATATTTAATCTAGTAATCTTTACTTTTGCATATATACTTGCGATAAACTTGAACTTACCTAATCTACTTTTGTTTTAGCAGTGAATGAGGAATCGAGAGGAATTCGAAGCTTTGCCTTTCGCCACCAAGAGGAATTCGTAGAGACCGTATTCTGAGAAGACAAGCAAGAGAAAATCGAGAGGAATTTGAAGCTTTGCCTTTTGCCACCGAGAATTCTTCCGATTTTGAACCTGAAAATGGCAGCCGAAAGGACTATGAGGGAATTGGCCACCACTGGCACTACTTACCAGCCTCTCTGCATCACCTTCCCTGATCCAGGGGAGGATACCGCTTTCGAACTCCGATCTGGGTTAATTCACCTATTACCCTCTTTCCATGGGTTAGCAGGAGAAGACCCGCACAAACATCTGAAGGAGTTCCATATTGTCTGTTCGAGCATGAAGCCTACTAAAGTCACAGAAGAACAGATAAAGCTGCGTGCATTTCCTTTTTCTCTAAAGGATATGGCCAAGGATTGGCTCTATTACTTGCCCTCACCATCTATAAAAACTTGGGAGGAAATGGAGACCCAGTTCTTGGAGAAGTACTTTCCTGCATCTAAGGCCACGAACATCCGGAAAGAAATTAGTGGAGCGATACGACTGCCCGGAGAAACCTTGTATGAGTATTGGGAACGCTTTGAAAAACTGGTGCCAGATGCCCACAACATCAGATCACAGAACAACTACTCATCCAATACTTTTATGAAAGGCTGACATAGTCTTATAGGAACATGTTAGACTTTGCCAGCTGGTAGCGCGATTGTTGTGTGTCACTTTACAAAATTAAATATGTACAAAGAATACACTAAGCCTTATCAACTATCCTACTGGTAGAATGGTAAATAAGGGTCGATCCCATAGGGAACGACCGAACAGTTTCGATTCCGATGTCAAGTAAATTATAATTAAATATGCAAGAAGTAAATACCTAAGAAAGCAACAAAGATAGGGGGAATTGATTAAGGACTAACAATCTACTAGTAGAAAATAGAAGCAACTAAACGAAATTAAAAGCTTTTAACGTTCAAATTCAAAGAAACAAATAATAAAAGACAATAGAAAAGATCTTTTTCGGTTTTAGTTTCCAAGTAATAAAACGATCCACCCTTGATCATGCTTCCCCTTGGTCTTAGACAATTGATGCAACTATGTTAATGCCCGATTTAATTATGATTTCAAGCCCTTATCTCAAGGCTATGAACAAGCTCTAATAGCCTTGTTGTCCCTTAATCTTAGTTAATCAAAATAAGCTCTTCGACTAACCCTATTCAATTTAACCGAATCCTCGAACAAGATCTCTTAGATCCAATAACCAAATGCATTACACACTAGGACAACGAGATAAATTCAACATAAAACTCGCAAGCTCGGGTTTAGTGGTTGAACTTTGTGTTATCACCAATAAATAAATCTATTGTTTGCTACACGGGAATCGGAAATCCTACAATTACGGATAGTAATTTCCTATTCTAGAAACACATTCACAAATCCCTTAAAGGGTGATCAATCCAATAATCAATTCATAAATGTGACACAATAACAACAAATAACACAAAACATTTGAATACACAATATTCTCGGTAACATTAACCGTAATAGTCACATTAATATCTTCAACTTAAGGTTTCACAATGATCAAGGATGAACTAAAGGGTGCTAGCCACCCATATTAACTAATACAATCAGAAAATAACTAGAAACATAAGAAAACATGATAAATTAGAAGATTAAACCAAGAACTTTGGGTTGAGGATGAATTAGCCTTCAATCTTCTTCCCAATGTGTTCTTGATGAGGATGGAGGCTCCAAAGTGGCTAGAATTGTGTTCTAAAGTAGGTTAATTTCGAATTAGAGGATATATATATAGGGGAGAAAGTGTTAGTTCAAATTTAGGCAAAAACGTGTTTGGGTTTTTGAAACAGGGAACCCCGCCGCGGCCGTGGCACAAAGTTGGCCACGGGCGTGGTGAAAACAAGGGTTTCGGGCCCAATTTGGGGCCGCGGCCATGGTCTAGTAAGAGCCTCGGCCGTGGTCTTGATTGGGCTGGATTTGCCCTTCTTCTGGGGGATTGGCCACGGCCGCGGCTGAGTCTGACCGCGGTCGTGGTGTTTGGCTCGCCACGGTCGTGGCAGGTGAGCTGCAATTTGGCCTTCTCTGGAGGATTTACCACGACCGTGGCATTGGACTGCCTCGGCCGTGGCCTGAGCCACAGGCATGGCACCATCACCTCAGGCATGGTCCCTTGTTTTTCCTTGTTTTCTTCTTCCTTTGAGCTCGATTTGTCAATTTGAGATCTTCGAACCTATTTTTCAGCCTTAATTCACCTATCTTGATATGAAAATGAACTAAACACGTCAATTTTCCCAATGAGAAATAAACGCACAAATACACGTGAATATGCACACAAAAGTCCGTAAAAAGAGTCTTAAATTGACCTAAAAGTGTGTGCACTACCACGTGTACCAAATCTCCCCAAACTTAGACCTTTGTTCGTCCCGAACAAATAAAGAAAAAGAAGAAAGGACACTTGTTAGGGCAGATTTAAGTGGCAAAATCGATTTCAGAAGAAAATTTCAAAAGTTAGGCAATCATGATAATATTGAGCATAAGAGATAGAGCCATATCAACTACTTTCAAGACTTGACAATCTCAACTTGAAATCCTTACCGGATGAGTGTATCTCTCGACTCTCAAGAGTATTGAATAGGTAGTATATACTCTCACATTGAAATGCATAAAATGTCTACCATAGGCTTGCCAATCATCTAAACTTCGATGTATACCCGACATGTGTGACAAAGAATAAAAAAGGTCTTTAACGGGTTGTAATGTTGGTTTGGGGTAAGGTGGGATAATTTTGGGTAGAAGTGACTATAAAATGGACTAAATGAGTTAGCTAATCTCATCTACCCCTCAAACAACAATCACTCTACCTCACTCTTTAATTCCTTAGTAAACCAATCCCAAAAATTGATTTCTTCTCCTTACCACAAAGTCTACAACCTAAATACTTTCTCAATTCTCTCTTGTATTTTCTTTTAAATTTTTACAACTTTGAGAACATCTATTAAAAGGCATTTATATTACTAGCGTCTCCAAATCAAAAGCAACAATTAAGTATATACAACTAACTTTTTCTTTTGTTTTTCTGATTTTTCGACCTTTTTTTTTTTCGATTTTCGACTTTTTTTTTAATAACAATATAAACAAAAATTGGAGAGGACTAGTATTCTCGATTCTTTGCCTATTGTTTCAATTCCTTTCACCCGTCAATATTCCCAACCAAATTTACCAGACTAACTTCCACCCGCCTCCCTCATACTCAAATAGTCCAATTAAGGTCAAAGGCTAAATCAAAAGGTATTTGGCTTGTAGAGTTGGGCTGTCAAACAAGGGGCTAACTAGAGGCAAATTTTCGATCTTTTGGTGAAAAAGGGTATATTATCAAGTTCGAAATAGGCTTAAATCAAGAATTGCCTAAGATCATTTTCAATGTCACACACCGAATCATTCAAAATAGAGAATCAAGGCAAGTTCTAGAGACATTAGATGCACTAAATGAATTTCACACCAAAGGAAAGTTTAAATCACTCCAATTGTGGGAGTATCTTTTAAGGCTCAAAAAGTCACTAGGCAACAATTTAATCAAAAGTTTTGAATGTAAGCTCAATTTCGTCTCATAGCCTATCATGCTCTACCATTAGCCAAATTTTCAATTTTTATGAAAATTTTTGTCATCATTAACCGTTTGTCACATTTTCATTCCAATTTGGTCCAATAAACTTTTCCAAGCGGCCAAATCCGTACACCTACCACCCCTCCCCAAACTTGATTGAAAATTAAAGTTTGTGGAAAGAAAGGGTACGGATTGGTGCTTAACTAACTCAACGATTTATTCAAAACCATCCATCCCAATCTACTAAAAATACCAAATTATTACTACTATGTATGTAGGTGCCACAACTTCATCATATAAATAACAAAGCTCAATTTAACTTAACCAAACAAATACGATAGTAGAAAATGGCACACAGGCTAATCAAATACACAACATCCTAAAAGAAAATCCTACACATAATCCCATAAAATAGTGCAAACAAGTTCACAAAGGCAAAAACAACAATCAAACGGCCCACACGCCATGAATCCCAAGTATAGGCAAAACAGAAGGGGCACACATGCCTAAATAGTCAACAAGCAGTAAGATATGGAAGTGAAAAATGAGAGATTTCAACACCGGGGTGGCCAAGAACATCCTACTTCTTACTTTTCTCCCCAAACTTAGTTGAAACTAAGTTATTGAAAAAGAGGAAGGATATTCTTGGTACTCCTACTCACAAAGACTTGGACGGTCGTGAAGATCGGGAGCTTTGGCCACCAAAACATGCTCGAAGGCTATTGAGTGCCTCGAGGATCTTGCTATGATTCCCCTTGATCTCCCGAATGTCCGACTTCATCTCCCTGATGTCCCCCTCCATTGTGTTCAATCTCTCATCCACTTGTTGTTGAAACTCGGTCTGGGACTGAACAGTGGATACGGGTCTCTTTCGTGAATGACGGCTGCTCGCACCCTCACCTGTAAGGTCAATCCCTTCTATAGCAGGTTCCGACACTTGGCCTCTCTGATATTTCCGGAACTTGAGGTCACTGGGCTCCCTCGAGGCTGCCCGGTGTGCAGCTGAGCTAAAGGCCAAGTTGGCTGTGGATTTGAGGTCTCTGATGTGGGTGAGGTCTGGGTTGGGAAGGCATAGCATTGGCCCTACATTTTGGATCACGTAGGGGACGGAGACTCCATCTTCCTGCCCCAAAGCAACAATCCTCATGTTGGCTAAATCTTCCCAACCCAGAAGGAACGAGTCTGAAACAGCCTTGAAGTCGATCAACGGAACTCCACAATGCTCTAAAATCTGTGTAATAAGAGCTCTGCTGAAGATTGGAACATATTTCTTAGGCTCTTTCTTTCTGGTCGCCGTAAGTTCCTTCACCGTCTTCTCAAAAGACTCAATCAACACTTCTTCATATCTCCTATCGGTCATTTTGAGAATGGACCATAGGATACTGAGCTCAGACATCCTTGCTGCCCCCGTCTCCTTCCTCCCAAAAAGTGTCAACGCCAGAAGCCATTGTAAAACCTTTACGACTGGACTTCTGATCCAGCTCGTTTTGGAGCTCTTGGAATCGAAGGCTTGCGGTTCAACCAAGCCGGGAGCAGTAGTTATTTGCCCCCAGAACCGCCCGACATTGAACTCATCGATCCTTTCCAAGTCTGTGGTGGAGGGGTCTTCCTTGAAACCATAAATCCTCCTCAACTCCGCTGCTGTGAGTG
The DNA here is from genome assembly GCA_958295605.1 of Ajuga chamaepitys. Classification (NCBI taxonomy): domain Eukaryota; kingdom Viridiplantae; phylum Streptophyta; class Magnoliopsida; order Lamiales; family Lamiaceae; genus Ajuga; species Ajuga chamaepitys. The sequence goes on from OY282495.1 coordinate 39,325,206, forward strand.
TCATCTTTTTGTTCAGCAGATGGAACGAAATACTGTGGATTCTGTTTCCACATTTTTCGGAGTTGGATCGGACAATCAGTGTGTTGAAGAACTCAAGGACGAATCGTTGGTAGGTGGGCCTTGGAGTGAACAGTCCAATAAGGCTCGATGCTCTCAGAAACTCGTCAACATTATCCTTGATTCCCATATCAGTCAAACACTCGGTTCTGAAATAATGGGTGGCAACAATCTGATGCTTCATTAATCGGGCAAATCTTTGTTGGTGAACCGGGTCGTCCAATATGATGTCGAAAAGCCGGCTGTCTGGCCCTGTGGACGTTGGGACTCCGGGGTTTCAATCTTCGATTCCTACGGGATGGGGTCCCGGATCACCAACTTGCTCTTCCCCTTTCCTATACATGGTGTGCCCTTGCTTGTGGTGGCACTTTTCTTAGATGTCTTCTTTGATGGTCCCATTTGGCCTACAAGACAAACACACACACTTAAATTCCGAGTTTTAACACTTATCACCAATTTAAACATCAACTCTAATCAAATACAAGATCAATCACTCATGTTCAACTAACACATAATATCACAAGTGAATTCACAATCTAGATGACTCAGTTGACATGATTAAATGTGCATAAATGGCAAACACGCCCAATCATTATCCTATTGCAAGAAAATTCTACCAATGCTCAACAAAAAAATAGGTTAATTTCGTTTCATTATTATCAAGAGTCTAAAAGTGTCTACTTTTCACAGAAATTCACTAATCAACCTAATAATCGAACATAATAATAGAATCAAACAATAAAAGGGTAACAAGAAGGAATGCATGTCAAGTGGTTGGTGATATAGCAAAAATCAACTTCAATCCTCAATTTTCAATAATTCTCAAACTAATCCTCATCCATCATCAACAAATCATGCAAAAACAAAGGCTATCACTGCAAATTTAATGTTAGATTACTTAAAAACTCAGAACTCAGAACTCAGAACTCAGGCCCTCACAATTTGCATGGTGAATTTTCTGTTGCTTTGGACATGCATGGTGATACTCCTATTAATATGAATGCATGCAGCGACACGTCTTGGCCTCGCACTCACGGCGCTTGGTTCCATTCAGTGGTTACTCCCCTACTTTTAGCATCTTAGATCTGTTTGACTTTTTTAGTCTACTACCGGCTTGTGGTAGTTTCGATATTGGACTTAGATATACGCACTGCACGGTGTTTCTCGGCTATTGTATTAGCCTACTCATAGAGCGTTTTGGGTTTTGCTACTTCTTTTTTGTACACACTTTATTTTCATTTTATTTATACAAGCAACTATTTAACTTAAAAACATTCAACATTGGCAAAAATTTACAAAACACGTGTGCACAACCAATATCATGATATCAACTAGTCTAACAACAAATTCGCCCCTAATCTGAACAAAAAAGTTCATAATAAACAAATAAAGATTGAGGGAAAGAGATAGCCGTACTTACCGATCGAGTTTAATCGAAAAAATTTAAAGTTTGATTTTTCGCGCCCTTTTCGACCCGACCCCGACTTTGCTCCAAATCCAAAATTTTTCGGATAGAAATGTTTATGATGATGTGGGTGAGGTGTGGTGTGAATTTGAGAGGAAGAAATTGAGTAAAAATAGCGGATTTTTTGTGTGTGTGAGTGTGTGTTTCGCCAATTTCGCGAGGAGGAGGGGTGAAATGCCCTACCTCGCCCGCGTCTGGCTATTTATACCTGGGAATTGGCCGCGGCCGAGGCGCAAACCCTGCCGCGGCCGTGGCGAATGATAAAGCACACCACGGGCGTGGCAATCCTTCCAGTGTGATTCAGGGATTTTTGGGCATGATTGGCCTCGGGCGTGGTCTGGGAACACCACGGCCGAGGCACTTCTTCACCGTGGGCGTGGTACTTACTTGCCTCGGCTGTGGCCTTTTGTCCAGTATGGATTCATATTTTTCACATCTTTGACCTCGGGCGCGGCACTACTTGACCTCGGTCGCGGCGTGTTATACACCACGGGCGTGGCATGTTTTACCACGGCCGTGGTGAATCTTCCAGTGGACTTTGTGGATTTCCAACGCATTTTGCCACGACCGTTTCACATTTAGGCCTCGGGCGAGGCATACTTGGCCACGGCCGTGGCGTTGTAGAGCCACGGCCGAGGTGAGTTGTCCAGAATGACTTGACATTTTTCCTCGTTGGAGGCCGCGGGCGAGGTGGATTGTGTGCCATGGCCGTGGTGAGTTCTCCTGGGTAATTCCTCCATTTTGGGCTCCTTCACCCCCATTTCACACTATCTCTTTGAATGGATTATTGGGTACCTACACACATTTAAACAAAACAATTCAAAACACTAAATAATAGTAAAACTACTAAACTATAAATTTTAAAATGCGAGAGAACGAGTAAGCGCCGGGTTGCCTCCCGACAAGCACCTTTGTTTAACTTCTATTTTTGTTTCTTTTTTTTTTATTGCAACTGTAAATGAAAATGAATCAATTCTATGATTGCTCACTCGATTACACATTCCCTTGGCGTAAGAGGGAAATCGACCTAGTTTCTCGCACAACCACAACTTATATTCATTCGGATTCAATATTGGAGCGCTCCACAACCTATTTAACTCTCTGAAAGATAGGGCGCAAAGCTGCTACAGTCACACCATGTGTGGCGGAAGTTGTCGATATTTCTAACATTGGAGATGAGAACGAGATAAAGAAGAATTGAAAGAAGAGAGAATTCGAGAGTATCCGCAACACAAGGAAATTCTTTCGATAAGAAGATGAGTTGCCTTTAAGAACAAGGATTCATACTGAATTTGTCGTTAAAGTCGCTCTAAATCGATGTAATTAGAACGATCTTCTCAAACCGCAAGCATATGGTTTGTGACAGAGGTAGTATATAAGATATCGAATCCACAGGGAGGATTTTTCATGAGAATCGGCTTGAGCACGTTCGAGCATGTTAGGTCAAATGCAAATTGAGAGTGATGACAAGTCATAAAGCAAATAAATAAAGTAAGGAGGGAACCGATTGATTGGAAGATATTCCCGATGCTCGATTTCACAAAGCATAGTGGAATTAACAATTCGAAGATAATTAAAGGAAACTAGTATGAGTCCTATGTGGTTGAATTCTCATCCCAATCGATATCCTAATTGGGTGATAATTCTGAAATACGGTTGAGGTGTTGTATTCCCCTAAGATAGGTAAGTAATCGGGGTTCGATGTTGACTATCTCCACGAATGAGATGTACAAACTCAACCCCGGGCCCCGGGTTACCAACTACGGAAGATTAGAAGAGGTTAGCCCGATTTCTCCTACGCTAAAAACCGGGGTAGGGATGTAGTTCCTACACACGCGACTAAACCTAATTTCGTCCACTCCAGCCAAGATCCCTAGGCTCTACTCCCCTTTTTGATAGATTTTCTCCTCCATAGGTCTCCGTCCTATAAGTTGGGTCTTGATTGGTTCACGTTCTCAGAATAAATTTTCCTTCCCTAACAATCTAAGGCACATAAATTAAATCCTAATCTTATTCAAGATCAAATTGAATTTCCTCGAAAGAGTGGCAAACCCTAGCCTAGGTTCCGATTATCATTTCTCAAATACACAATCATACAAAATAAGGCTAAGTTATCGAAAGCTCAAGCGACCAAAGCAAGCTTATAATCAAAGCCCTAATTTCATATGATAATCATAACAAATTAACCAAATCCAGACCCGAGGTTACAACAACTCAAAATAATCCAATAATCAATCAACTAATCATCAACCCCGAAGCTTGGGCTACTCTCGGGCTTCGGGAAACACGGAAATCACTCACAATTCATCAAAGATATAAAAGGCATCATCATCGTCAAGCAATAAAAGTAATAAAAAGTGAAAATAAAGAGAAGACATAGGAAATGCTTAATGTATTGAAGAAACCCTCGAAATCATTTGATGAAATAGTCGAGTGTCACAAGCCCGCGAGTAATCCTCGAGTTCTCCTCCAAAGGTGGCATCCTCCTTGAAGAGGAGAAAGAAAAATCCTAGTTTCTAAGCAAAAATTTGAAAATGCAAAGAGAAGAGAGAAAAAAGTCTAAATAAAGGTTTGAAATGGAGGTTAATGTTGTTGTGATAACGGATAATTTACAAATGAGAGAGTAAGGGATATATATAGATCCCCCAACCCCTAAAATCTGCAGAAACTTGACCTAATAGTAAGGTCATAAAAGTAAAATACAAATAGATAAGCAAGGGATCATAAGTTATTGAGTCGAGCCTCTTGTGCACGCTCGACTCGGTCTTCTCATGATTTCTAGAAAAACTCTGTCCAAAATCAGCCTTTGAATTGAACTATAAAGTCATAGATCTTTTTCTCATCTACGCGTGGAAACTTGAATTGCTCAAATCGGAGCTTGGACGAGGAAGTTATGGCCAACATATGAAAACAGCACGCTGAAAAAAACTGGACACGCGCGCAAACCGCCGGAACCGCCTCCGCTGGCAGCCGGGCCGGTAGTATAGGCGGCTGTCTTCATGGGCCAGTTTTGGACAAACTGCCAGCTGTCGTGCCGGTTCGGTAGGAGTTGCGGCTGTTTGTCCGGTTCAGTCCCTACTTCGCGCCTCCGTCTTCCATCGTCATTTCAGAGCCTTTTCTCTCGTTTTTTCGACCCGACTCCCCATGGCTTTTGTTCGAGACTCGACGAACTTCGATTTGAGCTCTTGGTGGGTCCTATTTGGGTTCGTTTGGGCCTTGATTTGTGGGCTGAAACATGGCATATTTGCGATTGACCTCTTCTTCTTTCTTTCTCCAATTTGAGGTCTTTTCATCTATTTTCTCGGCTCGACTCCTTTACGACTTTTACTCGTGAGCCCGACCCAATTTGGACCCATTTGAGCCTCGGGATGCGGGCAGAAATTTGAAAATGGATACGAGCAATCTTCAAAATTCTTCCGAGTTTCCTAACCTTCAAAATACGACTCAAAAATACCCAAAAGCGCATCAAATCATATCAAAAAGAAAAATCAACCCAAAAATAAAATAAAACATGAAATAGCACATAAACATAACAGTTACACATAATTCTCCACAAATTATGAACGTGAAAAGTGCAAGAAAAATAGTAATTTTTACGTTCATCATCCCCACAAACTTAAACTTTGCTCGTCCCCGAGCAAATTAAACATTTAAGCCATAAGAAAACAAAGTTGGAAAGTTATTGGAAGCCCGTTAGACATGAATTTCTCTTTTTATTGAGCACTTTCTACTTTTCGATTCACCACACTTGCCTTAATAATCTTCTTTCAAGTAAATGAGTAGAGGAATATAGAGGCATAGGAATTCGGAAAGGCACGTAGTCTTTTTATTTCACTTAGTACCCTAGGCCACGCGCTAAGAGCTCTTACTCCAACCCCAAAACGTGCATATGTGAAGTGACCTTGGACTACTCATTATTTTTCAAAATCCTCGACTCTAGGTGGTTCAACTCTAATTTTTTTCGAAAAAGATGACACGCACTCACCCGGTGTAGGTGATGCGGCTCTTTTCTCCCTCGAGCCAACTAATTTTCAATTTTATCTTCCAATTAATCCTTTTTCCACCGAGCTTAGTCGAAAGAAATAGAATTGTTATTCTAATTTTTATTCTCTTACAACATAATACTCTTTTCGAGTTATACAAGATTTTCAACTATTTCACACTCAATTTTTTTCTTGAGCTCTCGTTTTTCTACGTTTCATACATCGTATTTTCTTTTTATGCTCATCTCAATACTTAGAGTACACAAATGTTACTAGAATTTCTTACAATCAATGAAAAACAATGACTTTGCCCGGCGACCTTATCCACCTTATAGCTCCTCCTACATCTCCTTTACACCTAAAGCCAATTCATTTTATTTTTCACAAGTTCGTCCTTAATTGTCGCGTGTGTTTTGGAATTATAGTAATGCTCACAAGCAACACAACTTCGGATTAAGTTATTTCATTTACACATGCAATCCTCCATACTATGACCAAACATTCATTTACCCTTAAATCACATCAACCAATATATTTCATTGATTTTTAGGCAAGGAATCCTCTAGTGTTTTATGATCAATTTTTAGAGATTTCAATTTTGAAATTTAAAAAATCGGGACACTTCCAATATTTCTTCCTCACCAATCACACAATAAGTCAACTAAACAATTATTCAACCAAGCACATTATTCACGAAAGCAATAAAAAACTAGAAACAAATATGGTAGAATGACATAGATCATAACTACGAACAATTCAATCGAAAATGAGGAACATCCTCTTCAAGCGCATAAAAATAACAATCCTTCCATTCTCCCCCACAAATTTGGGCGAAATTCTTAAGCCCAAGTAGCAAAGGAGGTGAAATTCATGTATTTCTCAAAGATCATCATGAAAAGCTCATAACTATTCACATTTCCAAACTAACCACTTTTTCAAACAAAGATTCAAATATTTCAAGAGTTATGTAGGTGCAAGATTTCATAATTGGTTATGCAAATTTGAGGAGAGAACCTCAATTAATGCAAGCAATATCTCTCCTCCCCACAAACTTAAATGAAAATATGTCCTTTAAGTAAGCGTATGAATCAAGTGCATGGAAAAGACAAGTCAATATATGCTTAAATTCACAAAAATCCAATCATGAAAATCAAGGACAAGAAAATATGACACAAATCACATGATTACGAATTATGCACGTGCAAGAAGGAATAGGTAGAGAGATAAATGTAAAGCTCACTCATTTGAGATGTCGACTCTCTAAATTTTCCTTTTTGCATTACTCCGAGGATTACTCGTTTTGAATGCTTGGGGTGACCTTCCTTCAAGATTTAGGCTCTTTCACCTAGTTCATGTCCCCAAGATTCAATTACCTATCGCACAACTCATTAAATCATCAAATCTTAAAAGGAAATACTAAACTAAGAAGAAATAAAATTAAATCCTAAGAAAGCAATAAAAGTTTTATGCTTGGGTTGCCTCCCAAGAAGCGCTTGGTTTAAAGTCGACGGCCCGACTTTCACAAGTGTTATCCGTGATCCAAGAACAAGTGTCGATCGTGCCATGCTTTTGTTTGCTCAAGAATGAGAATTGATCCCCAACATAAACATGGCACAATGGATCACGAATAATATTATGGACATATAACTTATGCAAGAAGATATGCTCAATGTCCATAATTGATGCAAGTTTTTCAAAACATAAAAGAGATGACAAATGAAAACTTGCATCCCGACCACTAAATAATGCCTCAACAAATGGATCATTAACAAGAAGGCGATCATAATCACACACTTTGTTGAGACATTGTGATTGCTCTTCCATAGGTAAAGCATTGCCTTGTTTGGAAGAATTATCACTATTTTCTAAAGATGGCTCGTGAGAGAGAAGGTTTTCACTCTCCTCTTCTTTCTCATCTTCCCTCAATTGCACACTTTCATCTTTATTTTTTCCCAAAACTTGTTTGAAGAGAAGAGTTTCCATGACCGTAGTGTGTGCCAAAAGTCCATCAAACTTTTGATCGAAATTATCCTTATCTTTCCTCATTTCTTCTTTCAATGAATCGATTAAAGAAATGTGGCAAGACTCGGATGATTCAGCGGTTTGATGACTTGAGGAGGGAAAATTTTGATCGACCTCCCATCCCAATTCAAAATTGTTTGAAAAAGAATTGTAATCCATGAATTAAGACGGGTGGATGGGATGATAGTGCATTTGTGAAGATAAATGGTAAAAAGAGTCACAATCGATAGATAAGTGACCCTTCTTCCCACAAACTTTACATTGCACTACTTCAACATGTTCAAAATTGGGAGAAAGATAAGAACCATCATCAAGCATAAAAGGTAACATTCACTTCGGATGGATTGAGAGCATAACTCGCAAGCAAATACCGATAGTGATCGGGGTTCATATTTTATAGATTTTTTTTATTAACAAGAAAAAGAAAAACGACCTAATCTAACTCTAATCGTGCTTGGGCTAAATCCACGGGAAGAAAATCCTCCCCAGCAATGGCGTCATGAACTTGTCGCGAAAGTCGCTCTATATCGATATGATTAGAATGACCTTCTCAAACTGCAAGCATATTGTTTGTGACAGAGGTAGTATATAAGATATCGAATCCACAAGGGGGATTTTCCGTGAGAATCGGCTTGAGCACGTTCGAGCAAGTTAGGTCAAATGCAAATTGAGAGTGATGACTAATCATAAAGCAAGGAGGGAACCGAATGATTGGGAGATATTTCCAAAGCTCGGTTTCACACATCTAAAATGGAATTAACAATTCGAAGACGATTAAATGAAACTAGTATGAGTCCTATGTGGTTGAATTCTCATCCTAATCAACATCTTAAATTGGGTGATAATTCAGGAATACGGTTGAGGTGTCGTATTCCCCTAAGATAGGTAAGTCATCGGGGTTCGGTGTAGACTACCTACATGAATGAGATGTACAAACTCAATCCCGGGCCCCGGGTGAACAACTATGGAAGACTAGAAGAAGTTAGCCCGACTTCTCCTACGCTAAAGACCGGCATAGGGGTGTAGTTCCTACACACGCGACTAAACCTAATTTTGTCCACTCTAGCCAAGATCCCCTAGGCTCTACTCCCCATTTCGATAGGTCTTCTCCTCCATAGGTCTATGTCCTATAAATTGTGTCTTGATTGATTCATGCTCATTAAATTTCCCTTCACTAACAATCGAAGGTACATAAATTAAATCCTAAGCTTATTTAAGATCAAATCGAATTTTCTCGAAAGGGTGGCAAACCCTAGCCTAGGTTCCGATTATCCTTTCTCAAATGCGTAATCATACAAAATAAGGCTAAGTTATCGAAAGCCCGAGCGACCAAAGCAAGCATATAATCAAAGCCCTAATTTCATATGATAATCATAACAAATCAACCAAATCCTAACCCTAGGTTACCACAACTCACAACAATCTAATAATCGATCAACTAATCATCAACCCCGAAGCTTGGGCTACTCCCGGGCTTCAGGAAACACGAAAATCCCTCACAAATCATCAAAGCATATAAGGCATCACCAACATCAAGCAGTAAAAGTAATAAAAACTAAAAATAAAGAGAAGAGGTAGGAAATGCTTAATTTATTGAAGAAACCCTCGAAATCATTTGATGAAATAGTCGGGTGTCACAAGCCCGAGAGTAATCCCCGATTTCTCCTCCAAAGATCGCTTCCTGCTTGAAGACGAGGAAGAAAAACCCTAGTTTCTAAGCTAAAATTTGAAAATGCAAAGAAAAGAGAGAAAAAAGTGTAGAAAAAGCTTTGAAATGGAGGTTAATGTTGTTGTGATAATGGATAATTTACAAATGAGAGGGGAAGGGATATATATAGGTCCCCCAACCCCTAAAATCTGTAGAAACTTGACCTAATAGTGAGGGCATAAAAGTAAAATACAAATTGAAAAGCATGGGATCATAAGTTGTTGAGTAAAGCCTCTTGTGCGCGCTCGACTCGGCCTTCTTGTTATTTCTGGGAAAACTCCATTTAAATTCAGCCTTCATCTTCAACTACAAAGTCTTAGTTCTTCATCTCGGTTACACGTTGCAAATTGATCACTCAAATTGGAGCTTGGACGTGGAAGTTAAAGCCGAAATACGAAAATAGCATACTAACCAACTGGACACGCGCGTAAACCGCCGGAACCACCACCGCCGGCAGCCGGGCCGATAGTATGGGCGGCTGTCTTCCTGGGCCGGTTCTGGACAAACTGCTGGCGGCCCTGCCGGTCCGGCAACCGGTCTAGTTGGGGCTGCGGCTGTTTGTCCGATTCAGTCTCTTCGTCGCGCCTCCGTCTTCTATCGTCGTTTCAGAGCCCTTTCTCTCGTTTCCTCGACCTGACCCCTTCATGGCTTTTGTTCACGACTCAAAAACTTTGATTTGAGCTCTTGTTGGGTCTGATTTGGGTTCTGACAGGCCTAATTTCTAACCCTAAATACCGCAAGTATACGTGTGTAGATGTGTTTAGGGAAAGTCAAGGTCGATCCTCAATGAATAGCTAACGCAGCTCGATACCCCAATTTTCTAGAAATATCCTAACTAGACACTCGAATTGCAAGATTAATTTTAATAAACTCAATTATTTTAACTAATTGCTAAACGCAGCTCGATACCCCAATTTTCTAGGATTATCCTAACTAGACACTCGAATTGCAAGATTGATTTTAATAAACTCAGTTATTTTAACTAATTGTTAACTTGACTAACAAGTAAATTCCAATTAACGAGAGTGTGTTGTAGGGCGTCGATTTCATGAATTACTTCAATATTGATTAAATTTAACTTATAGACTTTTAAACCAATTTTTAGTATCTATTAGACGACATTTAATTAACTTAGTCCTTCTCTCGAAGCGACTAACTCGTGGATTGTTTAGGACAACTACCCTCTCGAGTCAATTAATCCTAAAAACTCCCAAAAGACCCTTTACCCTTGCCTACGCAGTCACAGACAACTACGCTATATGTTGTACGTCTATTAACGATTCCCTCCTCTCGAAGCGGAATGGCTAAATGTGTAAACTAAGCCTAAGTGATCAAATTATGCTCAATTATGGAATAAAACAAACATATAGATAGATACTTAAAAACTAGAGTCTATAAATAAAAACTTAAATCAAACATTATCATAAAATACTACTCTCTAACCCTAGAACATGAGTAGTTTAGCTGCTCATGCCTAGTATTAATCCAATACAATAATTAATAGAATACATTGTAAAGAAATAAAGACTAGAAAATAAATAATTAAACCCGGCTATGTAGGCTCGTCAATCTTCGTCTTCTCGTTCTTCAATTGCTTCTCAAATTATTCTCTAAGCTCTGTATGATATGATGTGTCAGGTATATCTGAAAAACAAGCATCTCTTGTCATTTTGTAAACTTCGGAATAGTCCTGGGGAGTTTAGAATCCAATTGCCAATTGAAACAAGAATGTCTTCAAAAAATGAGGCAGCCGCTTTGCGCTTCTGACGCGGCCGCGTTGCATTATACTTGAAAACTATCTAAAACACAACGTTTTGACGCGACCGCTTTGCAAGTTGGACACGTCCGCGTTGTGTAAATAGTGGTTATTTGCTTTGCTAGCTGGTTTTGTCGCAGTCGCGCCGATTCGTGCCTGGATTGACTTCTGGACCAGTTCAGACCGGTCTAAGACGATCTAGACCGGTTTTTGACTGGTTCGGACCGGTTTTGGCTGGTTCTGACCGGTTTTGGTTGGTTCTGACTTCCCTGCGACTTGTTCTTTCGTCTGTTAGTCGTAAAACACGACTTTTAGTCCTGAAATTGCTCAAAATACGTTAAAGACAAGTCAACAACATTAAATGGTCTAAATTACATCAATCTATACAACTCTTGACCAAATATGCATGTAAATACTATAAAATACTATCCTAAATCGACCTAAATACATGCATAATTAACGTGTATCAAAACCCCCCAAACTTAAAATATTGTTCGTCCTGAACAACATAACAAAATACAAGAAATGCAAGTGATTATGCAATGGTTTAGGGCGATGGGATGATGATGTTTTAGACTGATTGTTCTTTTTACACAATTTAGGCAACACACTGTACTTGAGCATATGTGATAATGTGAAAATCAACTAATCTCGAGACTTTGAAGTTTCGAGTTATTCAATCCTCACCGGTTATGTATTTCCCTCATCTCTCATGTGTTTACGCTAATTTCATTTTCTCTCATATTAAATTATATGCAAAGCCTACCATATGCTTGTCAATCGTCTAAACTAGACTTCGTACTCAGTGTGTGTGAAAAAGGATAAAAACGGACTTTTGCTTGGTTGTAATGTTGGCTTAAGGTAAGGTGGGATATATTTGGCTACAAGTGACTATTTTTGGACTAATCAAGTTATTCCTAACCTGACTACCCCTCATTAACATCACTCAACCTCACTCTCCGATTCTCAGCAACTCATCCAAAAGACATGACTTCTTCACCTTCACTAAACCGTTACAACTAAAGTGCTTTTCAAATCAATACAAGGGTACCATATGTTTGGGACTACCCGACTGTTCTATTTAATTGAAACAATCTAAGCATTTTTACAATTTCCTAGCCTCTCCTCAAAGTACTTGGTAATCTATTAACAACAAACTCTTTCTCTTCTTTTTCTCTTTTTTTTTTTTTTTTTTTTTTTTTTTTAGGAGAGGCTATTTTGCTCTTTATTTTTCACCTATCAATTTTCTTCATCTTTGGAATTACCCTTTACTTTTCCTATTCCTTCCCACAAAATTCGTCACCCAAACTACCTTCCAATTCTCTTCCCTCTAACTTGATTAATCCAATTAAGGCCAAAGAGTTAAATCAAAAGGTTTTCGGCTGACTTTGTTAGACTATGAAAAATTAAGGCTTTAAAGCTCAAGTGGGCTAACTAGGGATAGTTATTGACTTAATGGTACAAAGGCAATTTTTCATGGTTCAAATAAATAAGCTTAAAACAATAATGCGTAAGATCACTTCCTAAATCACACCATATTTGACACATTCTTAGTAGAGACTCAAGGCAAGTTCTAGAGACTAGTACACATATTCAATCAATTTCACACCGAAAAAATGGATATTACTCGTAAATTAAGAGTACAATTAGGCTCAAATTCTCACAAGGGTAATTTTTGATTAAATACTCTAGGTTCAAACTCAACTCACCTCTCATGCTCTATATGTGTCATTTTTCCTATACTTCTCAAAATCATCTCATCATTAACTATTCACCATCCATCTTTCCCGATTTTTTCTTTTTCTTTTCACTTGTTACTATTATTTTCTCGGGTTTAACTCTTCTTTTGACTCTAAAAACAAAAACAATAAAACTCTAGACTACTATGACTCAACATGACAACTAAATAATCAAACTGGGTTCACAGACCCAACAACACCAACAAAACAAATAAACGGGCATACAGACCAAAATCTCCAGATCAAAGCAAGTAAAATACACAAGTGGGCACACAGACCTAGTACTCAAAGAAGCAAACTATGCAAGTGGGCTCACAGACCCGACATTCAACCAAAAATAATAAAACTGCAAGGCAGACGATCACATAAAAACATAATAACCAACTGAAAGCAGAAATAGCAACAAAAAGCTAAATATCGCGGCCAAGACGTCCCACGGTACACCCTCTCCCCCAAACTTGGCTGAAAGCTAATGTTTGGAGGAAGAGAGTGGTATGCCTTGGTGCGAACTTACAAAATACTATGGTGGAGGCGGGGGTTGGAACCCATACTAACTCCAAAACTGAGCCAAAGCCTCCCACTGGATCCTCTGCTGCTGTCTCCAAGCTTGTTCTTCAGTACTCTTTGCAAGGAGGTCGTTCAATATCTCTCATTGGTCATGTAGCTCTGAATGGATTGTTTGAATAGCCCCTCAGACTTCTGTTCTGCCTATCTATGGAGGTGCGAACTGATTGCACCGACTCATTGCAAAGTCGGACGTCGTCCTAGAGAGAAGTGATGATGCTTTCCATGTCCTCAGTTTGTTTGGACTTGGAAGCAACGACTGCTGCTGTCCGTTTCTTTTTGGGTGGTCTCGAGGCTCGACTGCTACCTTCAGCTGTTTGCCCGGAATGGAGGACCTCAGAATCCGATGGTTGGGACAGCGCAAGATGCTCTTCAGTAGATAAAGAGAGATTTGTTGTATCAGTGATATCTCTCACAGCTGTCTCGAGCTCGAATGGAAGGCGAAGGTAAGGTCCAACCTTCTGATACACATATGAAACCGTCCCATTTTCACCTAGGACCATGACTTGCATACTTTCTAGCAAGTCCCATGTAAATTGGGCCCCTCCCCTTACTGGCACCAAGTCAGCTAAGTCAATATCATCAAATGAAGCTGCTATTGGAGTAATTAAGCCTCCAATCACGATGCTGTCCTTCTGTTTCCGGATGACACTCGCGAAGTGCTATATCAGAATCTTTGCATAGTCGACTTTGTACCTGTGCAAGATGGTCCAGAGCATTTGTAGTTCATTCTGCCTCATTGCCCCTATTTCACGTCGTGCAAATAAAGTATAGGCTGACATCTTCTGTATATATCGGATGACGGGATTGCGAATCCACGAAGCTTTAGCTGAGTTTGATACATATCGTTGTGCGCCCACAAGGGATGGAGCAGCTGTTAGCAGACCCCAGAATGCTTGGGGGTCAAACAACTCTGGTGGCTTCTCCCTAGAAGATTTTGGAAAGCTATATATCTGGTCCAGCTGGCTATACGTCAAAGATCGAGGTGTACCCATCAGCTGCAAAGTGATTCCATCCGGTCGGCGTGAATCAAAGAAGCTGGCCACATTGATGACAAAAGTACTCAATAACTCGAGGGTGATCCTCCTATAAGTCTGTTGGACGTTCATGAACCGGAGTAACCCAACTTGAGCCAACAAAGCACGGACATTGTTGTGGATGCCCATCGCTCGAGTCAAGTCATCATTACTGAATTGGGTTGGTAAGATTGTGCGATGACGGAGCTCATCAAAACAAGCTTTGTGTTCGGGCCTCGCCAAGGAGAACCCGTAAAGAGCTTACCTGTCATTTGGATTTATGTCCGAAGTATCTTCTACCATCACCTGTTTACCCTTGCTTCGACTGGAACTGCCTTTTCTTGGTGCCATTTTAATGATCCTATACACAACCCAACATCACACAATCAAAAATCACACAACTTCAATGCATCACAACTAGCTTCTAGAACTCAATAATTCCTAGTTTAATTAAAAAGATTTCCCTAGTCCTAATTTATTCTTAAGTAGATTTAATCCTATGCTAGCAAAAAAAAGTTAATTTCACATTGTATACCCCACATTTGGTGCTCAACTTCTAAATTAATCAATTGAAGACATTAGATGATGAATTTTGAATCATACAAACTTAAGACATGCATCCTAAGCTCAATTCATCATTGTATCACATATGAAAGCACAACAAGAGGCATAAACTAAGCAAAAACTCATTCCAAGTCATGCACACAACATGCTCGATAAAAGTCCTCAATGACTAAAACATGTAAAATTCAATCTTGTCGCTATGTTTCCACTCCAACCACAATTTTCATATCAATTTCAACTACAATTAGCACAACTCTTATTCATAACGTAAGGTTCAGTTTAGAAATCATAAAAGTTCGCGTTAGCTTCACTTACCGGAGAAGTTTAGTAGAAGATGTGAGAATTGTAGTGTGCTCTAGGTTCGTCCGATTTGGGTCGAAAAATTTAAATTTTGTTGATGCAATTAATGAATATGTGTGTGTGTGCTTGTGTTTGTGATCGGGTGTGTGTGATTTGAGTAGTGTTTGTGCAAGAATTTGTGAATTGTGTGTGAGGGTGTGTGTTTTCGTGCTTGCAAGAGGGAAGAGAGGGAAAAGAGAATGAAACCTAGAAATCCCATATTTAAACAGGTTTGGCTTCGATGCAGCCGCGCGAAATGTGTGACGCGGCCGCATTAGGTATGTGAAGCGGCCACATTGCATTCACAGTGTGGAATCCTTTTGCCGCAGGATTTTAACGTGGCCGCGTTCAAGGAGTGAAGCGGCCGCGTTGCATTGAGCTCAAATGTGGACTCTGAAGCAGCTTTTACGCAGCCGCGCAAAGGGTTCAACGCGGCCGCTTTAGACCCACAGTGTCAAAATGCGTTCCCGTTTATTTGTGATGTGGCCGCGTTGGTGTCATGAAGCGGATGCGTTGGTTTACTCTTTCTCAACTCTATTGTTTTTATCTTTTCGACCCCTGTTTCTTGCAACGCTCATCCATGTTGATTCCTAGAAACATAATAAAAAACATAAAACTAATTAAAACAATAAAAACATCTAAAATTAAATAAAACGATAAACATCGGGTTGTCTCCCGACAAGCGCTTCATTTTACGTCTCAAGCTGGACGACCTGTTTGGATTTAATTCAGCTTCTTCAGCCGCACTTTCTTCTTAACTGCTTCCCTCATCATTGGATTTAGCTGTAGATGCTTAGGTAACAATCTAGCATTTTCGTAGCCTTTACTCTCTCTTAATGCCTTCTCGACTTTCTTTTTCTTTTTACACTTTTTGGTTGAACTTCTTTTTGAACGTTCCTGTAGGGCATCTAGAATACTAACACTTTCTACCAGATCAAGGTTAGTAGAATCATGGTCATGAAGAGTAAATGTAGAATCAACAAAGCACACTTTAGGGGTATTACAATCACTAGGTGAGATTAGGTTCTTATTTAATGTGACATCTAAATACTGTATAGAGCCACATGTTTCAATGTGGATTTACCAACTTTTATTAAAACATCCTCTACAATGCCCTGTGGCCAAGTTATAGAGCGGCCGGCTATCTGGACGACGATTGTAGTGGGTTTTATTGTGCCTATTCCTAATTTTTCGAATATAGACATAGGCATCAAGTTGATACTTGCTCCTAAATCACACAGTGCTTTATCAAAAGTTAAATTACCTATTTTGCATTCAAGAGTAAAACTACCTGGATCTTTGCGCTTTATTGGTAGCTTCCTTTGGATAACTGCACTGCATTCTTCTGTTAAATTCACCGTCTCGTAGTCCTCCCATTTTCTCTTTTGAGCTATCACCTCTTTCAAGAACTTCACATAGTTAGGCATTTGCTGTAGTGCCTCAACAAAAGTTATATTAATCTGAATCATTTTTAGCACATCCAAGAACTTTGCGAATTGCTCATCTATGTTTCTTTCTTAGAACTTGTGGGAATGGAATTGAGGGACATATTATGGTAAATTAGCTTTTGGCCTGTTATCTCCTTTTTCTACCCCTCTTTCTTTCACTAAGTGTTGTTTCCGCATTTCCTTCTCCTTATAAGCCTGCAGTTTTGGACTTTCATGCGCAATATCATTTCTCACTCAAATTGCATGACACTGCTCTCTATGGATACTTGTTGATCAGAAGCCGAATCAGGTCAAATGGAAGACTTGTTGATCCGAGAAGTCAATTGGGGTCAAATACAAGCATTAATGATTCGAGAAGTTGAATCGAGTCAAATAGTTGGTGCTTGTTGATACGAGAAGCCGAATTGGGTCACATTGTGCGTACTTGATGACTTGTTAAAACAAACGAATCAAGTTATGCATACTTCTTGATCGGAGAAGCCGAATTGGGTCACATGGAAGACTTGTTGATTCGAGAAGTCAATTAAGGTCAAATACAAGCCTTAATAATTCGTTAAGTCGAATCGAGTCAAATAGTTGGTGCGTGTTGATCCGAGAAGCCGAATTGCGTCACATTGTGCATACTTGGTGACCTAATAAAACAACTGGATCAAGTTATGGATACTTGTTGATCAGAGAAACCGAATTGGGTCAAAAGGAAGACTTGTTGATACGAGAATTCAATTGGGGTCAAATACAAGCCTTAATGATTCGAGAAGTCAAATCGAGTCAAATAGTTGGTGCTTGTTAATCCGCAAAGCCGAATGGAGTCACATTGTGCTTACTTAGTGACTTGATAAAAGAAACGGATCAAGTTAAGGATACTTGTTGATCAGAGAAGCCGAATTGGGTCATATGGGAGACTTGTTGATCTGAGAAGTCAATTGGGGTCAAATACAAGCCTTAATGATTCGAGAAGTCGAATCTAGTGAAATAGTTGGTGCTAGTTGATCCGAGAAGCTGAATTGGGTGACATTGTGCGTACTTGGTAACTTGATAAAACAAACGGATCAAGTTATGGATACTTGTTGATCACAGAAGCCGAATTAGGTCAAATGGAAGACTTGTTGATCCGAGAAGTCAATTGGGGCCAATTACAAGCCTTACTGATTTGAGAAGTGGAATCGAGTCAAATAGTTGGTGCTTGTTGATCTGAGAAGCCCAATTGCATCACATAGTGCGTAGATGGTGACTTGATAAAACAAACGGATCAAGTTATGGATACTTGTTGATCAGAGAAGCCGAATTAGGTCAAATGAAAGACTTGTTGATCCGAGAAGTCACTTGGGGTCAATTACAAGCCTTAATGATTCGAGAAGTGGAATCGAGTCAAATAGTTGGTGCTTGTTGATCTGAGAAGCCGAATTGGATCACATTGTGCGTACTTGGTGACTTGATAAAACAAACGGATCAAGTTATGGATACTTGTTGATCAGAGAAGCTGAATTGGGTCAAATGGAAGACTTGTTGATGCGAGAAGTCAATTGGGGTCAAATACAAGCCTTAATGATCGAGAAGTCGAATCGAGTCAAATAGTTGGTGCTTGTTGATCTGAGAAGCCGAATTGGATCACATTGTGCGTACTTGGTGACTTGATAAAATAAACGGATCAAGTTATGGATACTTATTGGTAAGAGAAGCCGAATTGGGTCAAATGGAAGACTTGTGTATACGAGAAGTCAATTGGGGTCAAATACAAGCCTTAATTATCGAGAAATCGAATCGAGTCAAATAGTTGTGCTTGTTGATCTGAGAAGCCGAATTGGATCATATTGTGCGTACTTGGTGACTTGATAAAACAAATGGATCAAGTTATGGACACTTATTGATCAGAGAAACCGAATTAGGTCAACTGGAAGACTTGTTGATGCGAGAAGTCAATTGGGGTCAAATACAAGCCTTAATGATCGAGAAGTCGAATCGAGTTAAATAGTTGGTGCTTGTTGATCTGAGAAGCCGAATTGGATCATATTGTGCGTACTTGGTGACTTGATAAAACAAACGGATCAAGTTATGGATACTTATTGGTAAGAGAAGCCGAATTGGGTCAAATGGAAGACTTGTGCATACGAGAAGTCAATTGGGGTCAAATACAAGCCTTAATGATTTTCGAATCGAGTCAAATAGTTGGTGCTTGTTGATCCGCGAAGCCGAATTGAGTCACATTGTGCTTACTTGGTGACTTGATAAAACAAACGGATCATGTAATGGATACTTGTTGATTAGAGAAGCCGAATTAGGTGAAATGGAAGATTTATTGATTCGAGAAGTCAATTGGGGTCAAATACAAGCCTTAATGATTTGAGAAGTGGAATCGAGTTAAATAGTTGGTGCTTGCTGATCTGAGAAGCCGAATTGGATCACATTGTGCGTACTTGGTGACTTGATAAAACAAACGGATCAAGTTATGGAAACTTGTTTATCAGAGAAGCCGAATTAGGTCAAATGGAAGACTTGTTGATCCGAGAAGTCACTTGGGGTCAAATACAAGCCTTAATGATTCGAGAAGTGGAATCGAGTCAATTAGTTTGTGCTTGTTGATCTGAAAAGCCGAATTGGATCAAATTATGCGTACTTGGGGACATGATAAAATAAACGGATCAAGTTATGGATACGTGTTGATCAGAGAAGTCGAATTGGGTCAAATGGAAGACTTGTTGATCCGAGAAGTCAATTGGGGTCAAATACAAGCCTTAATGATTTTCGAATCGAGTCTAATAGTTGGTGCTTGTTGATCCGCGAAGCCGAATTGAGTTACATTGTGCTTACATGGTGACTTGATAAAATAAACGGATCATGTAATGGATACTTGTTGATTAGAGAAGCCGAATTAGGTGAAATGGAAGACTTATTGATCCGAGAAGTCAATTGGGGTCAAATACAAGCCTTAATGATTTGAGAAGTGGAATCGAGTTAAATAGTTGGTGCTTGCTGATCTGAGAAGCCGAATTGGATCACATTGTGCGTACATGGTGACTTGATAAAATAAACGGATCAAGTTATGGAAACTTGTTGATCGTGAAGCCGAATTAGGTCAAATGGAAGACTTGTTGATCCGAGAAGTCACATGGGGTCAAATACAAGCCTTAATGATTCGAGAAGTGGAATCGAGTCAAATAGTTGGTGCTTGTTGATCTGAGAAGCCGAATTGGATCAAATTGTGCGTACTTAGGGACTTAATAAAATAAACGGATCAAGTTATGTATACGTGTTGATCAGAGAAGCCGAATTGGTTCAAATGGAAGACTTGTTGATTCGAGAAGTCAATTGGGGTCAAATACAAGCCTTAATTATCGAGAAATCGAATCGAGTCAAATAGTTGTGCTTGTTGATCTGAGAAGCCGAATTGGATCATATTGTGCGTACTTGGTGACTTGATAAAACAAATGGATCAAGTTATGGACACTTATTGATCAGAGAAACCGAATTAGGTCAACTGGAAGACTTGTTGATGCGAGAAGTCAATTGGGGTCAAATACAAGCCTTAATGATCGAGAAGTCGAATCGAGTTAAATAGTTGGTGCTTGTTGATCTGGGAAGCCGAATTGGATCACATTGTGCGTACTTGGTCACTTGATAAAATAAATGGATCAAGTTATGGACACTTGTTGATCAGAGAAGCCGAATTTGGTCAAATGGAAGACTTGTTGATTCGAGAAGCCAATTGGGGTCAAATACAAGCCTTAATAATTCGAGAAGTTGAATCGAGTCAAATTGTTGGTGCTTGTTGATCTGAGAAGCCGAATTGGGTCACTTTGTGTGTACTTGATGACTTGATAAAACAATCGAATCAAGTTATGCATACTTCTTGATCGGAGAAGCCG
Organism: Ajuga chamaepitys; assembly: GCA_958295605.1. NCBI lineage: Eukaryota > Viridiplantae > Streptophyta > Magnoliopsida > Lamiales > Lamiaceae > Ajuga > Ajuga chamaepitys. The sequence goes on from OY282495.1 coordinate 39,345,730, forward strand.
AATTGGGACAAATGAAAGACTTGTTGATTCGAGAAGTCAATTGGGGTCAAATACAAGCCTTCATGATTCGAGAAATCGAATCGAGTCAAAGAGTTGGTGTTTGTTTATCCGAGAAGCCGAATTGGGTCACATTGTGCGTAGTTGGTAACTTGATAAAACAAATGGATCAAGTTATGGATACTTGTTGATCCGAGAAGCCGAATTGGTTTAAATGGAAAACTTGTTGATTCGAGAAGTGAACTGGGGTCAAATCCAAGACTTAATGATTCGAGAAGTCGAATCGAGTGAAATAAGTGGTGTTTGTTGATCCGAGAAACCAAATTGAGTTACATTGTGCGTACTAAGTGTCTTGATAAACAAAACAGATTTAGTTGTGGGTACTTGTTGATCCGAGAAGCTGAATTGGGACAAATGGTAGACTTAACGATCCGAGAAGTAAATTGGGGTCAAATACAAGCCTTAATGATTAAAGAAGTCAAATCGAGTTAAAGAGTTGTTGTTTGTTGATCCGAGAAGCCGAATTGGGTCACATTGTGCGTACTTGGTGACTTGATAAAATAAACGGATCAAGTTATGGATACTTATTGATCAGAGAAGCCGAATCGGGTCAAATGGAAGATTTGTTGATCCGAGAAGTCAATTGGGGTCAAATACAAGCATTAATGATTCGAGAAAATGAATCGAGTCAAATAGCTGGTGCTTGTTGATCCGAGAAGCCGAATTGGGACACATTGGGCGTACTTGGTGATTTAATGATTTTCAAATCGAGTCAAATAGTTGGTGCTTGTTGATCCGCGAAGCCGAATTGAGTCACATTGTGCTTACTTGGTGACTTGATAAATCAAACGGATCAAGTTATGGATACTTGTTGATCAGAGAAGCCGAATTGGGTCAAATGGAAGACTTGTTGATTCGTGAGGTCAATTGGGTTCAAATACAAACCTTAATGATTCGTGAAGTCGAATCGAGTAAAATAGGTTGTGCTTGTTGATCTAAGAAGCCGAATTGGGTCACATTGTGCGTCCTTGGTGACTTGATAAAACAAAGGGATCAAGTTATGTATACTTGTTGATCAGAGAAGCCGAATTTGGTCAAATGGAAGACTTGATTATCCGAGAAGTCAATTGGGGTCAAATACAAGCCTTAATGATCGAGAAGTCGAATCGAGTCAATTAGTTGGTGCTTGTTGATCTGAGAAGCCGAATTGGATCAAATTGTGCGTACTTGGGGACTTCATAAAATAAACGGATCAAGTTATGGATACGTGTTGATCAGAGAAGCCGAATTGGGTCAAATGGAGGACTTGTTGATCCGAGAAGTCAATTGGGGTCAAATACAAGCCTTAATTATCGAGAAATCGAATCGAGTCAAATAGTTGTGCTTGTTGATCTGAGAAGCCGAATTGGATCATATTGTGCATACTTGGTGACTTGATAAAATAAATGGATCAAGTTATGGACACTTATTGATCAAAGAAGCCGAATTAGGTCAAATGGAAGACTTGTTGATCCGAGAAGTCAATTGGGGTCAAATACAAGCCTTAATGATTCGAGAAGTGGAATCGAGTCAAATAGTTGGTGCTTGTTGATCTGGGAAGCCGAATTGGATCACATTGTGCGTACATGGTGACTTGATAAAACAAACGGATGAAGTTATTGATACTTGTTAATCAGAGAAGTCGAATTAGGTCAAATGAAAGACTTGTTGATCCGAGAAGTCACTTGGGGTCAACTACGAGCCTCAATGATTCGAGAAGTGGAATCGAGTCAAATAGTTGGCTCTTGTTGATCAGAGAAGCCGAATTGGATCAAATTGTGCGTACTTTGGAACTATATAAAATAAACGGATCAAGTTATGGATACGTTATGATCAGAGAAGCCGAATTGGGTCAAATGGAAGACTTGTTGATCCGAGAAGTCAATTGGGGTTAAATACAAGCCTTAATGATTCGAGAAGTGGAATCGAGTAAAATAGTTGGCGCTTGTTGATCTGAGAAGCCGAATTGGATCAAATTGTGCGTACTTGGGGACTATATAAAATAAACGGATCAAGTTATGGATACATTATGATCAGAGAAGCCGAATTGGGTCAAATGGAAGACTTGTTGATCCGAGAAGTCAATTGGGGTTAAATACAAGCCTTAATGATTCGAGAAGTGGAATCGAGTAAAATAGGTTGTGCTTGTCGATCTGAGAAGTCGAATTGGATCACATTGTGCGTACTTGGTCCCTTGATAAAATAAACGGATCAAGTTATGGATACTTGTTGATCAGAGAAGCCGAATTTGGTCAAATGGAAGACTTGTTGATTCGAGAAGCCAATTGGGGTCAAATACAAGCCTTAATAATTCGAGAAGTTGAATCGAGTCAAATTGTTGGTGCATGTTGATCCGAGAAGCCGAATTGGGTCACTTTGTGTGTACTTGATGACTTGATAAAACAATCGAATGAAGTTATGCATACTTCTTGATCGGAGAAGCCGAATTGGGACAAATGAAAGACTTGTTGATTCGAGAAGTCAATTGGGGTCAAATACAAGACTTCATGATTCGAGAACTCGAATCGAGTCAAAGAGTTGGTGTTTGTTTATCCGAGAAGCCGAATTGGGTCACATTGTGCGTAGTTGGTAACTTGATAAAACAAATGGATCATGTTATGGTTACTTGTAGATCCTAGAAGCCGAATTGGTTTAAATGGAAGACTTGTTGATTCGAGAAGTGAATTGGGGTCAAATCCGAGACTTAATGATTCGAGAAGTCGAATCGAGTGAAATAATTGGTGTTTGTTGATCCGAGAAACCAAATTGAGTTACATTGTGCGTACTAAGTGTCTTGATAAACAAAACAGATCCAGTTGTGGGTACATGTTGACCCGAGAAGCTGAATTGGGACAAATGGTAGAGTTAACGATCCGAGAAATAAATTGGGGTCAAATACAAGCCATAATAATTCGAGAAGTCAAATCGAGTCAAAGAGTTGTTGTTTGTTGATCCGAGAAGCCGAATTGGGTCACATTGTGCGTACTTGGTGACTTGATAAAACAAACGGATCAAGTTATGGATACTTGTTCATCAGAGAAGCCGAATCGGGTCAAATGGAAGATTTGTTGATCCGAGAAGTCAATTGGGGTCAAATACAAGCATTAATGATTCGAGAAAATGAATCGAGTCAAATAGCTGGTGCTTGTTGATCCGAGAAGCCGAATTGGGTCACATTGGGCGTACTTGGTGATTTAATAATTTTCAAATCGAGTCAAATAGTTGGTGCTTGTTGATCCGCGAAGCCGAATTGAGTCACATTGTGCTTACTTGGTGACTTGATAAGACAAATGGATCAAGTTATGGATACTTGTTGATCAGAGAAGCCGAATTGGGTCAAATGGAAGACTTGTTGATCCGTGATGTCAATTGGGTTCAAATACAAGCCTTAATGATTTGTGAAGTCGAATCGAGTAAAATAGGTTGTGCTTGTTGATCTACGAAGCAGAATTGGGTCACATTGTGCGTACTTGGTGACTTGATAAAACAAATGGATCAAGTTATGTATACTTGTTGATCAGAGAAGCCGAATTTGGTCAAATGGAAGACTTGATTATCCGAGAAGTCAATTGGGGTCAAATACAAGCCCTAATGATCGAGAAGTCGAATCGAGTCAAATAGTTGGTGCTTGTTGATGTGAGAAGCCAAATCGGATCACATTGTGCGTACTTGGTGACTTGATAAAACGAACAGATCAAGTTATGGATACTTATTCATCAGAGAAGCCGAATTGGGTCAAATGGAAGACTTGTTTATACGAGGAGTCAATTGGGGTCAAATACAAGCCTTAATGATTCGAGAAGTTGAATCGAGTCAAATAGTTGGTGCTTGTTGATCTAAGAAGCCGAATTGGGTCACATTGTCCGTACTTTGTTACTTGAAAAAACAAACGGATCAAGTTATGGATACTTGTTGATCAGAGAAGCTGAATTGGGTCAAATGGAAGACTTGTTGATCCGAGAAGTCAATTGGGCTAAAATACAAGCCTTAGTGATTTGAGAAGTCGAATCGAGTGAAAGAGTTGGTTTTTGTTGAACCGAGAAGCCGAATTGGGTCACTTTTTGCGTACTTGCTGACTTGATAAAACAAACGGATCAAGTTATGGATACTTGTTGGTCAGAGAAGCCGAATCGGGTCAAATGGAATACTTGTTGATACGAGAAGTCAATTGGGGTCAAATACAAGCCTTTATGATTCGAGAAGTCGAATCGAGTTAAATAGTTGGTGCTTGTTGATCCGTGAAGCCGAATTGATTCACATTGTGCTTACTTGGTGCCTTGATAAAACAAACGGATCAAGTTATGGATACTTGTTGATCAGAGAAGCTGAATTGGGGCAAATGGAAAACTTGTTGATTCGAGAAGTCAATTGGGGTCAAATATAAGCCTTAATGATTCGAGGTGTCGAATTGAGTCAAAGAGTTGGTCTTTTTTGATTCGAGAAGTCGAATTGGGTCACATTGTGTGTACTTGGTGACTGGATAAAACAAACGGATCAAGTTATGGATACTTCTTGATCAGCCGAACCGGTTCAAATGGAAGACCTATTGATCCGAGAAGTCAATTGGGGTCTAATACAAACATTAATGATTCGAGAGGTTGAATCGAGTCAAATAGTTGGTGCTTTTTGATCCGAGAAGCCGAATTGGGTCACTTTGTGCATACTTGATGACTTGATAAAACAAATGAATCAAGTTATGCATACTTCTTGATCAGAGAAGACGAATTGGGTCAAATGGAAGACTTGTCGATTCGAGAAGCCAATTGAGGTCAAATACAAGCCTTAATAGTTCGAGAAATTGAATCGAATCAAATTGTTGGTGCTTGTTGATGAGATGCCGAATTGGGTCACTTTGTGCGTACTTGATGACTTGATAAAACAATCGAATCAAGTTATGCATACTTCTTGATCGGAGAAGCCGAATTGGGACAAATGGAAGACTTGTTGATTCGAGAAGTCAATTGGGGTCAAATACAAGCTTTAATGATTCGATAAGTCGAATCGAGTCAAAGAGTTGGTGTTTGTTTATCCGAGAAGCCGAATTGGGTCACATTGTGCGTAGTTGCTAACTTGATAAAATAAATGGATCAAGTTATGGATACTTGTTGATCCGAGAAGCCGGATTGGTTTACATGGAAGACTTGTTGATTCGAGAAGTGAATTGGGGTCAAATACAAGACTTAATGATTCGAAAAGTCGAATCGAGTCAAATAATTGGTGTTTAACTATCCGAGAAACCAAATTGAGTTACATTGTGCGTACTAAGTGTCTTAATAAACCAAACAGATCCAGTTACGGGTACTTGTTGATCCGAGAAGCTGAATTGGGACAAATGGTAGACTTAATGATCCGAGAAGTAAATTGGGGTCAAATACAAGCCTTATTGATTCGAGAAGTCGAATCGAGTCAAAGAGTTGGTGTTTGTTGATCCGAGAAGCCGAATTGGGTCACATTGTGCGTACTTGGTGACTTGATAAAACAAACGGATCATGTTATGGATACTTGTTGATCAGAGAAGCCGAACCGGGCCAAATGGAAGACTTGTGGATGCGAGAAGTCAATTGGGGTCTAATACAAGCATTAATGATTCGAGAAGTTGAATCGAGTCAAATAGTTGGTGCTTGTTGATCCTAGAAGCCAAATTGGGTCACTTTGTGCATACTTGATGACTTGATAAAACAAACTAATCAAGTTTTGCATATTTCTTGATCAGAGAAGCCGAATTGGGTCAAATGGAAGACTTGTTGATTCAAGAAGTCAATTGGGGTCAAATGCAAGCCTTAGTACTTCGAGAAGTTGAATCGAGTCAAATAGTTGTTGCTTGTTGATCCGAGAAGCCGAATTGGGTCACTTTGTGCGTACTTGATGACTGGATAAAACAATCGAATCAAGTTATGCATACTTCTTGATCAGAGAAACCAAATTGGGACAAATGGAAGACTTGTTGATCCGAGAAGTCAATACGGGTCAAATACAAGCCTTAATGATCGAGAAGTCGAATTGAGTCAAATAGTTGGTGCTTGTTGATGTAAGAAGCCGAATCGGATCATATTGTGCGTACTTGGTGACTTGATAAAACAAACGGATCAAGTTATGGATACTTATTCATCAGAGAAGCCGAATTGGGTCAAATGGAAGACTTGTTTATACGAGGAGCCAATTGGGGTCAAATACAAGCCTTAATGATTCGAGGAGTTGAATCGAGTCAAATAGTTGGTGCTTGTTGATCTAAGAAGCCGAATTGGGTCACATTGTGCGTACTTTGTTACTTGAAAAAACAAACTGATCAAGTTATGGATACTTGTTGATCAGAGAAGCTGAATTGGGTCAAATGGAAGACTTGTTGATCCGAGAAGTCAATTGGGCTTAAATACAAGCCTTAGTGATTTGAGAAGTCGAATCGAGTGAAAGTGTTGGTTTTTGTTGAACCGAGAAGCCGAATTGGGTCATTTTTTGCGTACTTACTGACTTGATAAAACAAACGGATCAAGTTATGGATACTTGTTGGTCAGAGAAGCCGAATCGGGTCAAATGGAATACTTGTTGATACGAGAAGTCAATTGGGGTCAAATACAAGCCTTAATGATTCGAGAAATCGAATCGAGTCAAATAGTTGGTGCTTGTTGATCCGTGAAGCCGAATTGATTCACATTGTGCTTACTTGGTGCCTTGATAAAACAAACGGATCAAGTTATGGATACTTGTTGATCAGAGAAGCTGAATTGGGTCAAATGGAAAACTTGTTGATCCGAAAAGTCAATTGGGGTCAAATACAAGCCTTAATGTTTCGAGATGTCGAATTGAGTCAAAGAGTTGATCTTTTTTTATTCGCGAAGCCGAATTGGGTGACATTGTGCGTACTTGGTGACTGGATAAAACAAACGGATCAAGTTATGGATACTTGTTGATCAGAGAAGCCGAACCGGTTCAAATGGAAGACCTATTGATCCGAGAAGTCAATTGGGGTCTAATACAAACATTAATGATTCGAGAAGTCGAATCGAGTGAAAGTGTTCGTGCTTGTTGATCCGAGAAGCCGAATTGGGTCACTTTGTGCATACTTGATGACTTGATAAAACAAACGAATCAAGTTATGCATACTTCTTGATCAGAGAAGACGAATTGGGTCAAATGGAAGACTTGTCGATTCGGGAAGCCAATTGAGGTCAAATACAAACCTTAATAGTTCGAGAAATTGAATCGAATCAAATTGTTGGTGCTTGTTGATGAGATGCCGAATTGGGTTACTTTGTGCGTACTTGATGACTTGATAAAACAATCGAATCAAGTTATGCATACTTCTTGATCGGAGAAGCCGAATTGGGACAAATGGAAGACTTGTTGATTCGAGAAGTCAATTGGGGTCAAATACAAGCCTTAATGATTCGAGAAGTCGAATCGAGTCAAAGAGTTGGTGTTTGTTTATCCGAGAAGCGGAATTGGGTCACATTGTGCGTAGTTGCTAACTTGATAAAACAAATGGATCAAGTTATGGATACTTGTTGATCCGAGAAGCCGGATTGGTTTAAATGGAAGGCTTGTTGATTCGAGAAGTGAATTGGGGCCAAATACAAGACTTAATGATTCGAGAAGTCGAATCGAGTCAAATAATTGGTGTTTAACGATCCGAGAAACCAAATTGAGTTACATTGTGCGTACTAAGTGTCTTAATAAACCAAACATATCAAGTTGTGGGTACTTGTTGATCCGAGAAGCTGAATTGGGACAAATGGAAGACTTAATGATCCGAGAAGTCAATTGGGGTCAAATACAAGCCTTGATGATTCGAGAAGTTGAATAGAGTCAAAGAGGCTGTGCTTGTTGATCCGAGAAGCCGAATTTGGTCAATTGTGCGTACTTGATGACTTGATAAAACAAACGAATCCAGTTATGCATACTTCTTGATCAGAGAAGCCGAATCGGGTCAAATGTAAGACTTTTTTTTTCGAGAAGTCAATTAGGGTCGAATGCAAGCCTTAATAATTCGAGAAGTTGAATCGAGTCAAATAGTTGGTGCTTGTTGATCCAAGAAACCGAATTGGGTCACTTTGTGCGTGCTTGATGACTTGATAAAACAATCGAATCAAGTTATGCATACTTCTTGATCAGAGAAACCGAATTGGGACAAATGGAAGACTTGTTGATCCGAGAAGTCAATAGGGGTCAAATACAAGCCTTAATGACCGAGAAGTCGAATCGAGTCTGTAAGTATCAGTTCAATTTCATCAAGTGACCAAAGTTTGTCGTAGAGTTTGTGAGGAATCAGGAACCGGGTTCAGGTTGGGAAGAACCGGGCTAGAGAACCGCATTTTATCTGAATCAGTTTTAAGGGATAAGAAGGAACCGAAGTCAAAACGGTTATAACCGCTTTATGCAACGGTTTAGGACTGTTGCATATAAAACCGTTGTGAATGGTCCGTCTAACAGCTTCTTGGCAGCTTAAACTGAATTGGTTACAACTCTTGATGCTTCTTGATTCGAGCTTAGACCTTTATATACATTGGATCCACTAGTAGTTGCGAGTGGATACACGTTGTTTTCTCTCTGTAAACACTTCTCAATCATTAGAATTAGAAAGCTAGGGGTTCTTAAGCTCAATTCAGCTTGTGAATTGGGGTTTCTGGTTTTCTGGGTTGTTTCTTGTAATTGATTGTTTAGTGGAGTAAATTGAGGTGTATAGAGCCTCCGTGGATGTAGATCACATTGATCGAACCACGTAAAATCTTTGTGTTCTTCATTTCAGTTTCTGTTTTGCGTTCGGTTTCTGTTTGGCCGAGTTCTTGTTTGATTTCCATTCTTTCTTGGTTTGAGTATTGTTTGTGTGTGTTGAAGAGTTTCATTTCCTAACAAGTGGCGCCGTCTGTGGGAAACTTGCACACACATTTCAAAGAAGAAGAGAGAATGGTTGGAGTAAAGATGGATGTGGAGAAGTTTTCAGGTAAGAGTGACTTCTCACTTTGGAAAATCAAGATGAATGCTGTTTTGGTTCAAAATGGGCTAGACTCTGCACTTCTTCCTGTTGATCAATGGTCTAATGCTGAGAAATTAAAGTTTCCTGAAGTGGATAAGAAGGCTTTGAGTCTTATATTCCTCTGTTTGGGTGATAAACCCTTGAGGGTGATTTCAAGATGTAAGAATGCAGTGGAGGCATGGGGAAAACTGGAAGAACTTTATCAATCAAAGTCAATATCAAACAAACTATTTCTAAAGCAGAAATTGATGTCTTACAAAATTACTGATGATAATGTCATTTCTGATCAACTTGATGAGTGTGTTAAGATGATTGAAGAGTTAGAAGATCTGGGGGTGAACTTGGAGGATGATGATAAGGCTCTGATGGTGTTGAATGTTCTTCTAAAGTCTATGGAAAGCTTTAAGGATGCATTAATGTTTGGAAGGGATGGAAAAATCAGTTATGAATCTATCCTCTCAGTATTGAAGACAAAGTGTTTTCAAAATCAGGGAGAAAAGAGCTCTGCACAGGCTGGAGAGGGTTTGAACATTAAGTTCAAAAAGAACTATCAAAAGAAGAAGTTCCAGGGATTTAAAGACAACAAATCTGGAACTCAGAATGCAAAGAAACAAGGAGACTAGGTTGAAACTAGAAAGTGTTTCAAATGCAAGCAAGATGGACATATAAAGAAGGATTGTCCACAAAAGAAGAAGAAACAGGAAATTCAGAGGGCAGAAGTGGCTGTGACTGAGCATCTAGAAGACACCCCTGAAGTTTTAAACATCACAGACACAAAGATGGAAAAGGAATGGGTTCTTGATACTGGTTGTTCATTCCACATGTGTCCCTATGAATCATGGTTCAAGGATTTACAGAAAGAAGATGGTGGATGTGTATTACTGGGAAATGATCACTCCTGCAGAGTTAAAGGCACAGGATCAGTTCAGATAAAAATGTATGATGGAGTCATCAGGACCATTTCTCAAGTGAGGTATGTTCCTGGCCTAAAAAGAAACCTCCTATCCCTTGGATCTCTTGTGGCAAATGGCTGTCAGTTAAACTCCATAGATGGTTATCTTCATATCACTAAACACAACAAGCTGGTAATCAAAGGAAGGCAACACAATGGCCTGTTTATTCTGATTGGATCCACTGTGATAGGTTGTGCTGAATCTGTGATAAGTAGTAAAAATGTCATGAAGTGGCATAAAGGACTGGGTCATATTGGAGAGAAAGGATTGAAGAAGCTATCAAAGAGGGGCATCATTGGTGAAATGGGAAATAGAACACTGGAGTTTTGTGACAAATGTGCTCTGGGAAAGGCCAAGAAGCTGCCTTATGCTAAAGGGATACATTGTACTCAAGAACCACTTGATTATGCACACTCTGATATATGGGGGCCTTCAAGAACAGAGACACATGGAGGAGGAAGGTATTTCATGTCCATCATTGATGATTACAGTAGAAAAATATGGGTATATATCCTAAGAAACAAGAGTGATGCATTCCTTAAGTTTAAGACATGGTTGAGCCAGGTGGAGAATCTAAGAGGGGAGATATTGAAACATCTTAGGACTGATAATGGCTTGGAATATCTATTCACTGAATTCACAGGGTTTTGTGAAGATAAGGGCATCACAAGACATATAACTGTCCCATTAAACCCTCAACAAAATGGGGTTGCTGAAAGGTTTAACAGGACTGTGCTTGAGAGAGTTAGATGTATGCTGATCGATGCTGGATTACCCAAATCCTTCTGGGGAGAAACACTAAATACTGCATGCTATTTGATAAACAGATCTCCATCATCAACTCTAGGATTTAAGACTCCAGAAGAAGTTTGGAGTGGAAAGGTACCAAACTACAATAATTTAAGAGTGTTTGGTTGTCTGGCCTATGCTCACATTAGGCAAGACAAAATTGATGCAAGAGCACAGAGGTGTGTATTCCTAGGATATCCTAAGGGCATAAAAGGCTACAGGTTATGGTTCTTGGAATAGGGAAACCAGAAGCTCTTGATAAGTAGAGATGTAAGATTCAATGAGGATGTGATGGGATATAACTCTACTGGAAGTCAAGAAAAAGCTGATGGTGCTGTGGAATCTGAAAGAATTTCTATTCAGGTGGAGCCAACTGAGGAACAGAAATCACCAGAGAATGATGCTCAAGCTCAATCAGAAGATGACAGTTCATCAGAAGATGATGAAGGCCAAACTGAGATTTCAAATCTCAGAACTTATAGCATTGGTAGAGACAGACCAAGAAGACAAATCCACAGGCCTGATTTCTATGGACAAGCTGGAAGTGTCTGTTATGCATTAAGTGTAGCAGAAGACTTGGAGTTTCAAGAGCCAAGCAGTTTTAAGGAAGCAATAAGTTGCAGTGAAAGTGAGCACTGGATAGGGGCCATGATGGAGGAAATGGAATCTATGGAGAGGAACCAAACCTGGAAGCTTGTAGACAAACCAAAGGGGGCAGAAGCTAGTCAGCTCCAAATGGATCTACAAGAAGAAGGTGGAGGCTGGAAAGGCTGATAAAATCAGATACAAGGCAAGGCTGGTGGCTAGGGGCTTTACACAAAGAGAAGGCATTGACTATAATGAGGTATTTTCTCCAGTGGTGAAGCATTGTTCTATTAGGCTACTCCTATCAAAGGTTACTCAAGAAGAAATGGAACTACAGCAGTTAGATGTTAAGACAACATTCCTGCATGGTGATCTAATTGAAAGGATATTCATGAAGCAACCTGAGGGCTTTGTAATTCCAGGAAATGAAGAGAAGGTCTGTTTTCTCAGGAAATCAATTCATGGATTGAAGCAGAGTCCAAGGCAGTGGAATAAGAAGTTCAATGAGTTCATGATCAATGCAGGTTTTATAAGAAGCTTATATGACAGTTGTGTATACTTTAATAAAGGTTCAAGGTTTGAACAAGTATTCTTGTTGTTATATGTGGATGATATGCTCATTTCCAATAAGAGTATGGACAAGATACAACAGCTAAAGGGAAGATTGAGTTCAGAATTTGACATGAAGGATCTTGGGGAAGCAAGGAAGATTCTGGGAATGGACATCATTAGAAGAAGGAAGACAGGAACACTTTGGCTCTCACAGAAATAGTATTTGCAGAAGGTTATGGAGAGATTTCACATGCATGAGTCAAGGCCAGTAAGTATTCCAGTTAATCTACAGACCATGTTGTCCAAGGATCAGTGCCCTAAGACAGAAGCTGAGGAGATTCACATGAAGAATATACCATATGCCAGTGGAGTGGGCAGTTTGACATATGGAATGATATGCAGTAGGCCAGACTTGGCCTATAGTGTATCTCTAGTAAGCAGATACATGTCAAATCCTGGTGAGACACATTGAGAAGCTTTGAAGCAAGTCTTGAGATATCTGACATGCTCAGTAAGTGTAGGGTTAAAGTTTCAAAAACAAGAAACCAGTGCTGTACCTCTTATTGGATATGCTGATGCAGACTTTGCTGGGAACTTGGATACAAGGAAATTTGTTACAGGGTATGTCTTTACTTTGTATGGAACAGCTGTAAGCTGGAAAAGTATGCAACAGTCTGTGGTTGCTTTATCAACAAATACATTGCCTTAACTGAGGCAATCAATGAAGCTCTGTGGCTCAAAGGAATTCTCAAGGACCTAGGGGTCAGACAAGGGGGTGTTACCATTCAGTGTGAGAATCAGAGTGCTCTTCACTTGGTGAAACATCAAGCTTTTCATGAGAGGTCTCAGCATATTGATGTTAGACTTCATTTTGCAAGAGATGTGATTGAAGCTGCATCTGTTGAAGTGAAGAAGGTGCATACCAGGGATAATGCAGCTGATGTTCTCACTAAGGCAGTTCCGGGGAACAAGATGGTTCATTGCTCAGGCCTGATAAGGCTTGAACAATGTAGTTAAATCTGGATCAAGCAAGACAGGTTGAGGTGATGAAGTACACTTGAGTTCATTGAGGTGGAGATTTGTAGGTATCAGTTCGATTTCATCAAGTGACCAAAGTTTGTAGTAGAGGTTGTGAGGAATCAGGAACCGAGTTCAGGTTGGGAAGAACCGGGCTAGAGAACTGGATTATATCTTGTTTGATTTCCATTCTTTCTAGGTTTGAGTATTGTTTGTGTGTGTTGAAGAGTTTCATTTCCTAACAAGTGGCGCCGTCTGTGGGAAACTTGCACACACATTTCAAAGAAGAAGAGAGAATGGCTGGAGTAAAGATGGATGTGGAGAAGTTTTCAGGTAAGAATGACTTCTCACTTTGGAAAATCAAGATGAATGTTGTTTTGGTTCAAAATGGGCTAGACTATGCACTTCTTCCTGTTGATCAATGGTCTGATGCTGAGAAATTAAAGTTTCCTGAAGTGGATAAGAAGGCTTTGAGTCTTATATTCCTCTGTTTGGGTGATAAACCCTTGAGGGTGATATCAAGATGTAAGAATGCAGTGGAGGCATGGGGAAAACTGGAAGAACTTTATCAATCAAAGTCAATATCAAACAAACTATTTCTGAGAAGTGGAATCGAGTCAAATAGTTGGTGCTCGTTGATCTGAGAAGCCAAATTGGATCATATTGTGTGTACTTGGTGACTTGACAAAACAAACGGATCAAGTTATGGATACGTGTTGATTAGAGAAGCCAAATTGGGCCAAATGGAAGACTTGTTTATACGAAAAGTCAATTGGGATCAAATACAAGCCGTAATGATTTTCAAATCGAGTAAAAAAGTTGGTGCTTGTTAATCCGCGCAGCCGAATTGAGTCACATTGTGCTTACTTGGTGACTTGATAAAACAAACGGATCAAGTTATGGGTACTTGTTGATCAGAGGAAGCCGAATTGGGTCAAATGGAAGACTTGTTGATCTGAGAAGTCAATTGGGTTTACTACAAGCCTTAATGATTCGAGAAGTCGAATCGAGTCAAATAGTTGGTGCTTGTTGATCTAAGAAGCCGAATTAGGTCACATTTTGTGTATTTGGTGACTTGATAAAACAAACGAATCAAGTTACGTATACTTATTGATCAGAGAAGCCGAATTGGGTCATATGGAAGACTTGTATATACGAGAAGTCAATTGGTGTCAAATACAAGCCTTAATGATGCGAGAAGTCGAATCGAGTCAAATAGTTGGTGCTCTTTGATCTAAGAAGCCGAATTGGGTCACATTGCGCGTACTTTGTGACTTGATAAAACAAACGGATCAAGTTATGAATACTTGTTGATCAGAGAAGCCGAACCGGGTCAAATGGAAGACTTGTTGATCCGAGAAGTCAATTGGGGTCTAATACAAGCATTAATGATTCAAGAAGTTGAATCGAGTCAAATAGTTGGTGCTTGCTGATCCAAGAAGCCGGATTGGGTCACTTTGTGCGTACTTGATGACTTGATAAAACAAACGAATCAATTTATGCATACTTCTTGATCAGAGAAGCCGAATTGTGTAAAATGGAAGACTTGTTGATTCGAGAAGCCAATTGGGGTCAAATACAAGCCTTAATAATTCGAGAAGCCGAATTGGGTCACTTTGTGCGTACTTGATGACTTGGTAAAACAATCGAATCAAGTTATGCATACTTCTTGATCAGAGAAGCCGAATTGGGACAAATGGAAGACTTATTGATTCGATAAGGCAATTGGGGTCAAATACAAGCCTTAATGATTTGAGAAGTTGAATCGAGTCAAAGAGTTGGTGTTTGTTTATCCGCGAAGCCGAATTGGGTCACATTGTGCGTACTTGGTGACTTGATAAAACAAACGGATCAAGTTATGGATACTTGTTGATCAGAGAAGCCGAATTGGGTCAAATGGAAGACTTGTTGATACGAGAAGTCAATTGGGGTCAAATACAAGCCTTAATGATTCGAGAAGTCGAATCGAGTCAAATAGTTGGTGCTTGTTGATCCGCGAAGCCGAATTGAGTCACATTGTGCTTACTTGGTGACTTGAAAAAAGTAACGGATCAAGTTATGGATTGTTAGTGAAAACAACTCATGAACACACACCACCAAAGATTTTGGAACTAGTACGAAGAAAACAATTTGAAATCACACATGCAGTTCGGCCAGAGTTGTGGCCGAATTGAACTTGCGCAGAACAGGAACTGAAAATGAATCAAACACAGTTTTAACGTGGTTCGTTCAAGATGAACTACATCCACGGAGGCAAGGCACACCTCAATCCACTAAGAACATCACCTCACAAATCTCCACCTCAATGAATCATGTGTGCCTCTTCCTGCCTCACCACTGCCTTGTCTGTTAATGCTCTTCATGACATTGCTCAAGCTGCAGCAGGCTCGAGCAATGCTCCACTTTATTCCCAGGTACACCCTTAGTAAGAAAATCAGCCGGGTTATGCAATGTGTGTACCTTCTTCACTTCCACAGAACCAAAATCAATGATATCTCTAGCAAAATGCAACCTAACATCAATGTGTTTTGACCTTTCATGAAATGCTTGGTGTTTCACAAGGTGTAAAGCACTTTGATTATCACAGTAAATTGCCACACACTTTTGCTTGATGTCCAAATCTCTCAGAATCCCTTTAAGCCAGATTGCTTCTTTGATAGCTTCAGTGAGAGAGATATATTCTGCTTCTGTTGTTGACAGTGCTACAACTGACTGCTGTACACTTCTCCAGCTGATGGCTGTTCTAAATAAGGTAAACACAAATCCAGAAATAGATTTCCTTGTGTCTATGTTTGCTGCAAAATCAGAATCAACAAACCCCTCCAATGCAACAGTGCTTCCATTCACTTTCTTTTCAAACTTCAGTGACAAGTTCACTGAACCCTTCAAATACCTCATCACATGCTTCAAAGCTTCCCAATGTTCAACTCCTGGGTTTGACATGAACCTGCTTACTAAAGAAACAGCATAGGCCAAGTCAGGCCTACTACAAATCATTCCATACATGAGACTTCCAACTCCACTTGCATAAGGAATATTGCTCATATGTATGATTTCCTCTTCAGTCTTTGGGCATTGTTCTTTGGAGAGTTTCTTCTGTAGATTAACTGGAGTGGAAAGAGGTTCGGATTCATGCATGTGAAACCTCTCCAACACCTTCTGTAGATATTGCCTTTGAGATAACCAAAGAACTCCAGCTTCTCTGTTCCTCAGAATATCCATGCCCAAAATCTTCTTAGCATCTCCCAGATCTTTCATGTCAAATTCAGTATTAAGTCTGTCCTTCAACCATTGTACCCTCTTCTTGTTCTTGCTGGCAATTAGCATATCATCCACATACAACAGAAGAAAGTCTTTATCTTGCTTTGAACCCTTGTTGAAGTAAACAGAACTATCATACAGACTTCTTACAAAGCCAACACTGATCATGAAGTCATTGAACCTCTTATTCCACTGTCTTGGACTTTGTTTGAGTCCATACAATGACTTCTTTAGTAAACAAACTTTGTCTTCTTGTTCAGGAACAACAAAGCCTTCTGGCTGTTTCATATATATCTTTTCAATGAGTTCTCCATGTAAGAATGCTGTCTTTACATCCAGTTGTTGCAGTTCCATGTCCTCTTGAGTAACCTTTGATAAAAGCAACCTAATTGAGCAGTGCTTTACTACTGGAGAGAAAACTTCATTAAAATCAATTCCTTCCCTTTGTGTAAAACCCCTGGTCACCAATCTTGCTTTAAACCTCACTTGTTTGGATCCTGCAGTCTCTAGTTTCTTCTTGTATATCCATTTAGAACTCACAAGTTTCTGACCTTTTGGTTTATCCACCAATATCCAGGTCTCATTCTTTTCCAGGGATTCCATCTCTTCAACCATTGCCTGAATCCAGTGCTCTCTTTCTTCACAGTCTAGTGCTTCTTTAAAACTACTAGGCTCTTGTGATTCCAGGTCTTCAGCAACACTCAAGGCATAGTAAACACTCCTTGCTTCACCATAGAAGTCAGGTCTGTTGATTGTTCTTCTAGGCCTGTCCCTTCCAATGCTATATTCTCTAGCATTTTTTGAAGGTCCAGATTGTTCTTCTTCTTCAGATGATGAATCATTATCTTGTAGATTTTCTTGTGGTTGAGATGTGTGATCATCTTCAGCAGGATGCTCCACCTGAATTGATATCTCTTCTGTCTCTTTAGCACCATCAAATTCTTCCTTAGAGCCTGTAGAAGTATAAGCCATCACATTCTCATTAAACTTTACATCTCTACTTGTGATTATCTTCTGATTTCCCTTCTCTAGACACCACAATCTGCAGCCTTTTATTCCATCTGGATATCCAAGAAATACACATCTTAGAGCTCTTGCATCTAGCTTGTCTTGCTTGACATGGACAAAAGCAAGACAACCAAACACCCTTAAACCTTCATAACTTGGTTTCTGTCCACTCCACACCTCTTCAGGTGTTTTGAACCCAATCACTGATGAGGGTGACCTGTTAATGAGATAACATGTTGTAGCAATGGTTTCACCCCAAAATACCTTTGGCAACCCAGCATCCAACAGCATACACCTTACTCTTTCAAGAAGAGTCATATTAAGCCTCTCAGCAACTCCATTCTGTTGAGGATTCATTGGGACAATCCTGTGTCTCTTGATTCCTCTTTCTTCACAGAAATTTGTGAACTCAGTAAAGAGATATTCCAATCCATTATCAGTCCTAAGGTGCTTCAGCTTGTTCCCTTTGACATTTTCCAGTTGAATCAACCATGTTTTGAACTTATGAAAAGCATCACTCTTATTCTTCATCAACATGATCCACACCTTTCTACTGTAATCATCAATCAAGGACATGAAATACCTTGCTCCACCATGAGTCTCAGTCCTTGTAGGACCCCATATGTCAGAGTGGACATAATCTAATGGCTCTTGAGTTGTGTGAACACCCTTTCCATAGGGCAACTTCTTGGACTTGCCCAAAGCACACTGATCACAAAACTCCAGGTTTTGGTTTCCCATGTTTCCAATTACACCACTTCTTGACAACTCCTTCAACCCTTTCTCTCCTATGTGTCCAAGCCTCTTGTGCCATTTAACAAGCTCAGAACTGCTCAAGACCATATCAACACTCCCAACAACAGGTTAACCAATCAAGATAAACAACCCATTATGCTGTCTACCTTTAATCACCACTTTATCATGTTTTGTGATATGCAAGAAACCATCTACTGAGCTAAACTGACACCCACTAGTTACCAAAGAACCAAGAGATAGAAGATTTCTTTTGAGGCCAGGAACATATCTTACATTTGAGATGATTCTGACCACACCATCAAACATTCTTATGCTTACTGATCCAACTCCTTTGACCTTGCATGATTGGTCATTTCCCAGGAGAACATTTCCACCATCTTCTCTCTTCAGTTCATCAAACCATGACTGATGTGGACACATATGAAAGGAGCAGCCTGTGTCCAAGACCCATTCCTTTACCATTCTTGATTCAGTAACATTTAATACCTCTGGAGGATCTTCTTGATGGTCAATGGCAGCAGCTTCTGCCCCTTGATTTCCACCTTTCTTGTTTCTCTTAGGACAATCCTTCTTCAAGTGACCAGGCTGCTTGCACTTGAAGCATTTCCTTTTCTCAACCCATTCATTCCCCTTCTTTGGATTTGAGTCTCCTGCCTTGGGGTCCTTAGCATTCTGTCCCTTCTTCCCTTGCCAAGGTTTCTTGAATTTAACATTCAAACCTTCTCCAGATTGCACCATGCCTTTATCACCTTGAGTCTGGAAGCATTTAGACCTCAGAGCCTTCACTATCCCATCATAAGATAGCTGCTCATCTCTCCCATACATCAAGGCATCCTTAAAGCTTTCCATGGATTTTGGAAGAATGTTTAACACCATCAATGCTTTATCATCCTCCTCCAATTTCACATCCAGGTCTTCCAATTCCTCAACCATCTTAATAAACTCATCAAGTTGATCAGAAATTACCTTATCTTCAGTGATCTTGAAGGCCAACATCTTCTGCTTCAGGAACAGCTTGTTTGAAACTGACTTAGATTGATACAGATCTTCCAATCTCTTCCATGCTTCTGAGGAACTCTTGCATCTTGAGACCTCTCTTAACGGTTTATCACCCAAACACAGAAAGATAAGACTGAGGGCCTTCTTATCCACTGATGCAAACTTGGGTTTCTCACTTTCTTCCCACGAATAAAGAGGTATCAAAGCAAGATCAAGGCCATTGTGAACCAAAACTGCATTCATCTTGATCTTCCACAATGTGAAGTCATTTCTCCCTGTAAACTTCTCAAAGTCCATCTTCATACCAGCCATTCCTTCCCTTCTTCAAGCTGTGAGAGTTGGTTTCCCACAGACGGCGCCACTTGTTAGTGAAAACAACTCAAGAACACACAACACCAAAGATTCTGGAACTAGTACGAAGAAAACAATTTGAAATCACACATGCAGTTCGGCCAGAGTTGTGGCCGAATTGAACTTGCGCAGAACAGGAACTGAAAATGAATCAAACACAGTTTTAACGTGGTTCGTTCAAGATGAACTACATCCACGGAGGCAAGGCACACCTCAATCCACTAAGAACATCAATCAATTACAGAGAATACGCTCAAGAAATGAAATGCCCAATTATGGATACAAATTAGGGCACAAACACTCAATCTCTAAATACTCTCTCTAATCTAAAGAACAGGGAAATTACTCGACGTAGTGATCTTCTCCTTGATGAGAGCTTTACAATGATATATGGATTGAAGCTCGAATGCAACTGCACAGGAAGTTCTAACTGAAAGAAGTTGAGCTGAGCTACCGGACAAATGTGACGGTTTTCTTCGTCACTAACCTGCAACTGCTTCGTCACAAATGACGGTTATTCCAAACTGCCTCAAACCCAATTTATTCTGACCAGCTTGTATTCTTGATGCTAAAACCCGGTTTAAACCTCAGGTTCTTCACTCCCTGACTCCGGTTCCACATTCCCAACACACCATAATGCAAAGTATAGCTCACTTGATGAAATTGAACATCACCTCACATGGATACTTGTTGATCAGAGAAGCCGAATTGGGTCAAATGGAAGACTTGTTGATCCGAGAAGTCAATTGGGGTCAAATACAAGCCTAAATGATTCGAGATGTCGAATCGAGTCAAAGAGTTGGTGCTTGTTGATCCGAGAAGCTGAGTTGGGTCACATTTTGCGTACTTAGTGACTTCATAAAACAAATGGATCAAGTTATGGATATTTGTTGATCGGAGAAGCCGAATTGGGACAAATGGAAGACTTGTTGATTCGAGAAGTCAATTGGGGTCAAATACAAGCCTTAATGATTCGAGAAGTCGAATCGAGTCAAAGAGTTGGTGTTTGTTTATCCGAGAAGCCGAACTGGGTCACATTGTGCGTAGTTGGTAACTTGATAAAACAAATGGATCAAGTTATGGATACTTGTTGATCCAAGAAGCCGGATTGGTTTAAATGGAAGACTTGTTTATACGAAAAGTCAATTGGGGTCAAATACAAGCCTTAATGATCTTCAAATCGAGTCAAATAGTTTGTGCTTGTTCATCCGCGAAGCCGAATAGAGTCACATTGTGCTTACTTGGTGACTTGATAAAATAAACGGATCAAGTTATGGGTACTTGTTGATCAGAGAAGACGAATTGGGTCAAATGGAAGATTTGTTGATCCTAGAAGTCAATTGGGTTCAAATACAAGTCGTAATGATTCGAGAAGTCGAATCGAGTCGAATAGTTGGTGCTTGTTGATCTGAGAATCCGAATTGGATCATATTGTGCGTACATGGTGACTTTATAAAACAAACGGATCAAATTATGTATACTTATTGATCAGAGAAGCCGAATTGGGTCAAATGGAAGACTTGTTTATACGAGAAGTCAATTGGGGTCAAATACAAGCCTTAATGATTCAAGAAGTCGAATCGAGTCAAATAGTTGGTGCTTGTTGATCTAAGAAGCCGAATTGGGTCACATTGTGCGTACTTTGTGACTTGATAAAACAAACGGATCAAGTTATGGATACTTGTTGATCAGAGAAGCTGAATTGGGTCAAATGGAAGACTTGTTGATCCGAGAAGTCAATTGGGCTCAAATACAAGCCTTAGTGATTCGAGAAGCCGAATCGAGTCAAAAAGTTGGTGGTTGTTGATCTGAGAAGCCGAATTAGGTCACATTGTGCGTACTTGGTGACTTGATAAAACAATCGGATCAAGTTATGGATACTTGTTGATCCAAGAAGCCGGATTGGTTTAAATGGAAGACTTGTTTATACGAAAAGTCAATTGGGGTCAAATACAAGCCTTAATGATCTTCAAATCGAGTCAAATAGTTTGTGCTTGTTCATCCGCGAAGCCGAATAGAGTCACATTGTGCTTACTTGGTGACTTGATAAAATAAACGGATCAAGTTATGGGTACTTGTTGATCAGAGAAGACGAATTGGGTCAAATGGAAGATTTGTTGATCCTAGAAGTCAATTGGGTTCAAATACAAGTCGTAATGATTCGAGAAGTCGAATCGAGTCGAATAGTTGGTGCTTGTTGATCTGAGAATCCGAATTGGATCATATTGTGCGTACTTGGTGACTTTATAAAACAAACGGATCAAATTATGTATACTTATTGATCAGAGAAGCCGAATTGGGTCAAATGGAAGACTTGTTTATACGAGAAGTCAATTGGGGTCAAATACAAGCCTTAATGATTCAAGAAGTCGAATCGAGTCAAATAGTTGGTGCTTGTTGATCTAAGAAGCCGAATTGGGTCACATTGTGCGTACTTTGTGACTTGATAAAACAAACGGATCAAGTTATGGATACTTGTTGATCAGAGAAGCTGAATTGGGTCAAATGGAAGACTTGTTGATCCGAGAAGTCAATTGGGCTCAAATACAAGCCTTAGTGATTCGAGAAGCCGAATCGAGTCAAAAAGTTGGTGGTTGTTGATCTGAGAAGCCGAATTAGGTCACATTGTGCGTACTTGGTGACTTGATAAAATAATCGGATCAAGTTATGGATACTTGTTGATCAGACAAGCTGAATTGGGTCAAATGAAAGACTTGTTGATACGAGAAGTCAATTGGGGTCAAATACAAGCCTTAATGATTCGAGAAGTCGAATCGAGTCAAATAGTTGGTGCTTGTTGATCCGCGAAGCCGAATTGAGTCACATTGTGCTTACTTGGTGACTTGAAAAAACAAACGGATCAAGTTATGGATACTTGTTGATCAGAGTGCCTTAATGATTCGAGATGTCGAATCGAGTCAAAAAGTTGGTGCTTGTTGATCCGAGAAGCCGAATTGGGTCACATTGTGCGTACTTAGTGACTTGATAAAATAAATGGATCAAGTTATGGATACTTGTTGATCGGATAAGCCGAACCGGGTCAAATGGAAGACTTGTTGATCCGAGAAGTCAATTGGGGTCTAATCCAAGCATTAATGATTCGAGAAGTTGAATCGAGTCAAATAGTTGGTGCTTGTTGATCCGAGAAGCCGAATTGGGTCACTTTGGGCGTACTTGATGACTTGATAAAACAAACGAATCAAGTTTTGCATACTTCTTAATCAGAGAAGCCGAATTGTGTCAAATGGAAGACTTGTTGATTCGATAAGCCAATTGGGGTCAGATACAAGCCTTAACAATTCGAGAAGTTGAATCGAGTCAAATAGTTGGTGCTTGTTGATCCGAGAAGCCGAATTGGGTCACTTTGTGCGTACTTGATGACTTGATAAAACAATCGAATCAAGTTATGCATATTTCTTGATCAGAGAAGCCGAATTTGGACAAATGAAAGACTTGTTGATTCGAGAAGTCAATTGGGGTCAAATACAAGCCTTAATGATTCGAGAAGCCGAATCGAGTCAAAGAGTTGGTGTTTGTTTATCCGAGAAGTCGAATTGGGTCACATTGTGCGTAATTGGTAACCTGATAAAACAAATGGATCAAGTTATGGATACTTGTTGATCCGAGAAGCCGGATTGGTTTAAATGGAAAACTCGTATATACGAAAAGTCAATTGGAGTCAAATACAAGCCTTATTGATTCGAGAAGTCGAATCAAGTCAAATAGTTGGTGCTTGTTGATCTGAGAAGTCGAATTGGGTCACATTGTGCGTATTTGGTAACTTGATAAAACAAACGAATCAAGTTATGTATACTTATTGATCAGAGAAGTTTAATTGGGTCATATGGAAGACTTGTATATACGAGAAGTCAATTGGGCTCAAATATAAGCCTTAGTGATGCGAGAAGTTGAATCGAGTCAAAGAGTTGGTGTTTGTTGATCCGCGAATCCATATTGGGTCACATTGTGCGTACTTTGTGACTTGATAAAACAAACGGATCAGGTTATGAATACTTATTGATCAGAGAAGCCGAACCGGGTCAAATGGAAGACTTGTTGATCCGAGAAGTCAACTGGGGTCAAATACAAGTGTTAATGATTCGAGAAGTCGAATCGAGTCAAATAGTTGGTGCTTGTTGATCCGCGATGCCCAATAGAGTCCCATTGTGCTTACTTGGTGACTTGAAAAAACAAACGGATCAATTTATGGATACTTGTTGATTAGACAAGCCGAATTGGGTCAAATGGAAGACTTGTTGATCCGAGAAGTCAATTGGGGTCAAATACAAGCCTTAATGATTCGAGATGACGAATCGAGTCAAGGAGTTGGTGCTTGTTGATCTGAGAAGCCGAACTGGGTCACATTGTGCGTACTTAGTGACTTGATAAAACAAATGGATCAAGTTATGGATACTTGTTGATAGGATAAGCCGAACAGGGTCAAATGGAAGACTTATTGATCCGAGAAGTCAATTGGGGTCTAATCCAAGCATTAATGATTCGAGAAGTTGAATCGAGTCAAATAGTTGGTGCTTGTTGATCCGAGAAGCCGAATTGGGTCACTTTGTGCGTACTTGATGACTTGATAAAACAAACGAATCAAGTTTTGCATAATACTTGATCAGAGAAGCCGAATTGTGTCAAATGGAAGACTTGTTGATTCGATAAGCCAATTGGGGTCAAATACAAGCCTTAACGATTCGAGAAGTTGAATCGAGTCAAATAGTTGGTGCTTGTTGATCCGAGAAGCCGAATTGGGTCACTTTGTGCGTACTTGATGACTTGATAAAACAATCGAATCAAGTTATGCATACTTCTTGATCAGAGAAGCCGAATTTGGACAAATGGAAGATTTGTCGATTCGAGAAGTCAATTGGGGTCAAATACAAGCCTTAATGATTCGAGAAGTCGAATCGAGTCAAAGAGTTGGTGTTTGTTGATCCGCGATCAATATTGGGTCACATTGTGCGTACTTGGTGACTTGATAAAACTAACGGATCAAGTTATGGATACTTGTTCATCAGAGAAGCCGAATCGGGTCAAATGGAAGACTTGTTGATACAAGAAGTCAACTGGGGTCAAATACAAGCCTTAATGATTCAAGAAGTCGAATCGAGTCAAATAGTTGGAGCTTGTGCATCCGCGAAGCCCAATTGAGTCACATTGTGCATACTTGGTGACTTCATAAAACAATCAGATCAAGTTATGGATACTTGTTGATCAGAGAAGCCGAACCGGGTCAAATGGAAGACTTGTTGATCCGAGAAGTCAATTGGGGTCTAATACAAGCATTAATGATTCGAGAAGTTGAATCGAATCAAATAGTTGGTGCTTGTTGATCCGAAAAGCCGAATTGGGTCACTTTGTGCTTACTTGATGACTTGATAAAACAAACGAATCAACTTATGCATACTTCTTGATCAGAGAAGCCGGATTGTGTCAAATGGAAGACTCGTTGATTCGATAAGCCAATTGGGGTCAAATACAAGCCTTAATAATTCGAGAAGTTGAATCGAGTCAAATAGTTGGTGCTTGTTGATCCGAGAAGCCGAATTAGGTCACTTTGTGCGTACTTGATGACTTGATAAAACAAACGAATCAGGTTATGCATACTTTTTTATCAGAGAAGCCGAATTGGGACAAATGGAAGACTTGTTGATTCGAGAAGTCAATTGGGATCAAATACAAGCCTTAACGATTCGAGAAGTCGAACCGAGTCAAAGAGTTGGTGTTTGTTTATCCGAGAAGCCGAATTGGGTCACATTGTGCGTAGTTGGTAACTTGATAAAATAAATGGATCAAGTTATGGATACTTGTTGATCCAAGAAGCCGGATTGGTTTAATTGGATGACTTGTTTATACGAAAAGTCAATTGGGGTCAATACAAGCCTTAATGATTTTCAAATCGAGTCAAATAGTTGGGGCTTGTTGATCCGCGAAGCCGAATTGAGTCACATTGTGCTTACTTGGTGACTTGATAAAACAAACGGATCAAGTTCTGGGTACTTGTTGACCAAAGAAGCCGAATTGGGTCAAATGGAAGACTTGTTGATCCGAGAAGTCAATTGGGTTCAAATACAAGCTTTAATGATTCGAGAAGTTGAATCGAGTCAAATAGTTGGTGCTTTTTGATCTGAGAAGTCGAATTGGATCACATTGTGTGCACTTGGTCTTGATAAAACAAACGGATCAAGATATGGATACTTGTTGATTGAAGAAGCCGAATTGGGTCAAATGGAAGACTTGTTGATCTAAGAAGTCAATTGGGGTCAAATGCAAGCCTTAATGATTCGAGAAGTCGAATCGAGTCAAATAGTTGGTGCTTGTTGAGCTAAGAGGCCAAATTGTTTCACATTGTGCGTACTTTGTTACAAGATAAAATAAACGGATCAAGTTATGGATACATGTTGACCAGAGAAGCTGAATTGGGTCAACTGGAAGACTTGTTGATCCGAGAAGTCAATTGGGCTCAAATACATGCCTTAGTGATTCGAGAAGTCGAATCGAGTCAAAGAGTTAGTGCTTGTTGATCCGAAAAGCCGAATTGGGTCACATTGTGCGTATTTGGTGACTTGATAAAACAAACGGATCAAGTTATGAATACTTGTTGATCAAAAAAACCGAACCGGGTCAAATGGAAGACTTGATGATCCGAGAAGTCAATTGGGGTCTAATACAAGCATTAATGATTCGAGAA
This sequence comes from Ajuga chamaepitys, assembly GCA_958295605.1. Lineage (NCBI taxonomy): Eukaryota > Viridiplantae > Streptophyta > Magnoliopsida > Lamiales > Lamiaceae > Ajuga > Ajuga chamaepitys. The sequence continues at coordinate 39,371,705 of OY282495.1, forward strand.
GTTGAATCGAGTCAAATGGTTGGTGCTTGTTGATCCGAGAAGCCGAATTGGGTCACTTTGTCCGTACTTGATGACTTGATAAAACAATCTAATCAGGTTATGCATACTTCTTGGTCAGAGAAGCCGAATTGGGAGAAATGGAAGACTTGTTGATTCGAGAAGTCAATTGAGGTCAAATACAAGCCTTAAGGATTCGAGAAGTCGAATCGAGACAAAAAGTTGGTGCTTGTTGATCCGAAAAGCCGAATTGGGTCACATTGTGCGTATTTGGTGATATAACATTCGGATCAAGTTGTTGATACTTGTTGAACAAAGAAGCCGAATTGGGTCAAATGGAAGACTTGTTGATTTGAGAAGTTAATTAGGGTCAAATACAAGCCTTAATGATTCGAGAAGTCGAATTGAGTCAAATAGTTGGTGCTTGTTGATCCGAGAAGCCGAATTGGGTCACATTGTGCGTACTTGGTGACTTGATAAAACAAACGGATCAAGTTATTGATACTTGTTGATCAAAGAAGCCGAATTGGGTCAAATGGAAGACTTGTTGATTTGAGAAGTTAATTAGCGTCAAATACAAGCCTTAATGATTCGAGAAGTCGAATTGAGTCAAATAGTTGGTGCTTGTTGATCCGAGAAGCCGAATTGGGTCACATTGTGCGTACTTGGTGACTTGATAAAACAAACGGATCAAGTTATTGATACTTGTTGATCAAAGAAGCCGAATTGGGTCAAATGGAAGACTTGTTGATTTGAGAAGTTAATTGGTGTCAAATACAAGCCTTAATGATTCCAGAAGTCGAATCGAGTCAAATAGTTGGTGCTTGTTGATCCGAGAAGCCGAATTGGGTCACATTGTGCGTACTTGGTGACTTGATAAACAAACGGATCAAGTTATGGATACTTGTTGAAAAGAGAAGCCGAACCGGGTCAAATGGAAGACTTGTTGATCCGAGAAGTCAATTGGGGTCTAATACAAGCATTAATGATTCGAGAAGTTGAATCGAGTGAAATAGTTGGTGCTTGTTGATCCGAGAAGCCGAATTGGGTCACTTTGTGCGTACTTGATGACTTGATAAAACAAACGAATCAGGTTATGCATTCTTCTAGATCAGAGAAGTCGAATTGGGACAAATGGAAGACTTATTGATTCGAGAAGTCAATTGGGGTCAAATACAAGCCTTAGTGATTTGAGAAGTCGAATCGAGTCAAAGAGTTGGTGTTTGTTTATCCGAGAAGCCGAATTGGGTCACATTGTGCGTAGTTGGTAACTTGATAAAACAAATGGATCAAGTTATGGATTCTTGTTGATCCGAGAAGCCGGATTAGTTTAAATGGAAGACTTGTTTATACGAAAAGTCAATTAGGGTCAAATACAAGCCTTAATGATTTTGAAATCGAGTTAAATACTTGGTGCTTGCTGATCCACGAAGCTGAATTGAGTCACATTGTGCTTAATTGCTGACTTGATAAAACAAACGGATCAAGTTATGGGTACTTGTTGATCAGAGAAGTCGAATTGGGTCAAATGGAAGACTTGATGATCCCAGAAGTCAATTAGGTTCAAATACAAGCCTTAATGATTCGAGAAGTCGAATCGAGTCAAATAGTTGGTGCTTGTTGATCTGAGAAGCCGAATTGGATCACATTGTGCGTACTTGGTGACTTGACAAAACAAACGGATAAAGTTATGGATACTTATTGATCAAAGAAGCCGAATTGGGTCAAATGGAAGACTTGTTGATCTGAGAAGTCAATTGGGGTCAAATACAAGCCTTAATGATTCGAGAAGTCGAGTCGAGTCAAATAGTTGGTGCTTGTTGATTCGAGAAGCCGAATTGGGTCACATTGTACGTACTTGGTGACTTTATAAAACAAACGAACCAAGTTATGGATACATGTTGATCAGAGAAGCCGAATCGGGTCAAATGGAAGACTTGTCGATCCGAGAAGTCAATTAGGGTCAAATACAAGCATTAATGATTGGAGAAGTTGAATCGAGTAAAAGAGTTGGTGCTTGTTGATCCGAGATGCCGAATTGGGTCAATTGTGCGTACTTGATGACTTGATAAAACAAACGAATCCAGTTATGCATACCTCTTGATCAGAGAAGTCGAATTGGGTCAAATGTAAGACTTATTGATTCGAGAAGTCAATTGGGGTCAAATACAAACCTTAATAATTCGTTAAGTCGAATTGACTCAAATAGTTAGTGCTTGTTGATCCGAGAAGCTGAATTAGGTCACCTTGGGCGTACTTGGTGACTTAATAAAACAAACGGATCAAGTTATGGATACTTGTTGATCATAGAAACCGAATCGAGTCAAATAATTGGTGCTTGTTGATCCGGAAAGCCGAATTGAGTCACATTGTACTTACTGAGTGACTTGATAAAACAAACGGATCAAGTTATGGATACTTGTTGATCAGAGAAGCCGGATTGGGTCAAACGGAAGACTTGTTGATCTGAGAAGTCAATTGGGGTCAAATACAAGCCTTAATTATTCGAGAAGTCGAATCGAGTCAAATAGTTGGTGCTTGTTTATCCGAGAAGCCGAATTGGGTCACATTGTGCGTAGTTGGTAACTTGATAAAACAAATAGATCAAGTTATGGATACTTGTTGATCCGAGAAGCCGGATCGGTTTAAATGGAAGACTTGTTGATTCGAGAAGTCAATTGGGGTCAAATACAAGACTTGAAGATTCTAGAAGTCGAATCGAGTCAAATAATTGGTGTTTGTTGATCCGAGAAACCGAATTGAGTTACATTGTGCGTACTAAGTGTCTTTATAAACCAAACAGATCAAGTTGTGGGTACTTGTTGATCCGAGAAGCTGAATTGTGACAAATGGAAGACCTAATGATCCGAGAAGTCAATTGGGGTCAAATACACGCCTTAATGATTCGAGAAGTCGAATCGAGTCAAAGAGATGGTGTTTGGTTATCCGAGAAGCCGAATGGGCTCACATTGTGCATACTTGGTGACTTCATAAAACAATCAGATCAAGTTATGGATACTTGTTGATCAGAGAAGCCGAACCGGGTCAAATGGAAGACTTGTTGATCCGAGAAGTAAATTGGGGTCTAATACAAGCATTAATGATTCGAGAAGTTGAATCGAATCAAATAGTTGGTGCTTGTTGATCCGAAAAGCCGAATTGGGTCACTTTGTGCGTACTTGATGACATGATAAAACAAACGAATCAAGTTATGCATACTTCTTGATCAGAGAAGCCGGATTGTGTCAAATGGAAGACTCGTTGATTCGATAAGCCAATTGGGGTCAAATACAAGCCTTAATAATTCGAGAAGTTGATTCGAGTCAAATAGTTGGTGCTTGTTGATCCGAGAAGCCGAATTAGGTCACTTTGTGCGTACTTGATGACTTGATAAAACAAACGAATCAGGTTCTGCATACTTTTTGATCAGAGAAGCCGAATTGGGACAAATGGAAGACTTGTTGATTCGAGAAGTCAATTGGGATCAAATACAAGCCTTAACGATTCGAGAAGTCGAACCGAGAAGCCGAATCGAGTCAAAGAGTTAGTGCTTGTTGGTCCGAAAAGCCGAATTGGGTCACATTGTGCATACTTGGTGACTTGATAAAACAAACGGATCAAGTTATGAATACTTGTTGATCAAAGAAACCGAACCGGGTCAAATGGAAGACTTGATGATCCGAGAAGTCAATTGGGGTCTAATACAAGCATTAATGATTCGAGAAGTTGAATCGAGTCAAATAGTTGGTGCTTGTTGATCCGAGAAGCCGAATTGGGTCACTTTGTCCGTACTTGATGACTTGATAAAACAATCGAATCAGGTTATGCATACTTCTTGATCAGAGAAGCCGAATTGGGAGAAATGGAAGACTTGTTGATTCGAGAAGTCAATTGAGGTCAAATACAAGCCTTAATGATTCGAGAAGTCGAATCGAAACAAAAAGTTGGTGCTTGTTGATCCGAGAAGCCGAATTGGATCACATTGTGCGTACTTGGTGACTTGATATAACATTCGGATCAAGTTGTTGATACTTGTTGAACAAAGAAGCCGAATTGGGTCAAATGGAAGACTTGTTGATTTGAGAAGTTAATTAGGGTCAAATACAAGCCTTAATGATTCGAGAAGTCGAATTGAGTCAAATAGTTGGTGCTTGTTGATCCGAGAAGCCGAATTGGGTCACATTGTGCGTACTTGGTGACTTGATAAACAAACGGATCAAGTTATGGATACTTGTTGACAAGAGAAGCCGAACCGGGTCAAATGGAAGACTTGTTGATCCGAGAAGTGAATTGGGGTCTAATACAAGCATTAATGATTCGAGAAGTTGAATCGAGTGAAATAGTTGGTGCTTGTTGATCCGAGAAGCCGAATTGGGTCACTTTGTGCGTACTTGATGACTTGATAAAACAAACGAATCAGGTTATGCATACTTCTAGATCAGAGAAGTCGAATTGGGACAAATGGAAGACTTATTGATTCGAGAAGTCAATTGGGGTCAAATACAAGCCTTAATGATTCGAGAAGTCGAATCGAGTCAAAGAGTTGGTGTTTGTTTATCCGAGAAGCCGAATTGGGTCACATTGTGCGTAGTTGGTAACTTGATAAAACAAATGGATCAAGTTATGGATACTTGTTGATCCGAGAAGCCGGATTGGTTTAAATGGAAGACTTGTTTATACGAAAAGTCAATTAGGGTCAAATACAAGCCTTAATGATTTTGAAATCGAGTTAAATACTTGGTGCTTGTTGATCCACGAAGCCGAATTGAGTCACATTGTGCTTAATTGCTGACTTGATAAAACAAACGGATCAAGTTATGGGTACTTGTTGATCAGAGAAGTCGAATTGGGTCAAATGGAAGACTTGATGATCCCAGAAGTCAATTGGGTTCAAATACAAGCCTTAATGATTCGAGAAGTCGAATCGAGTCAAATAGTTGGTGCTTGTTGATCTGAGAAGCCGAATTGGATCACATTGTGCGTACTTGGTGACTTCATAAACAAACGGATCAAGTTATGGATACTTGTTGATCAAAGAAGCCGAATTGGGTCAAATGGAAGACTTGTTGATCTGAGAAATCAATTGGGGTCAAACACGAGCCTTAATGATTCGAGAAGTCGAATCGAGTCAAATAGTTGGTGCATTGTTGATCTAAGAAGCCGAATTGGGTCACATTGTGCGTACTTTGTGACTTGATAAAACAAACGGATCAAGTTATGGATACAAGTTGACCAGAGAAGCTGAATTGGGTCAAATGGAAGACTTGTTGATCCGAGAAGTCAATTGGGCTCAAATACCTGCCTTAGTGATTTGAGAAGTCGAATCGAGTCAAAGAGTTAGTGCTTGTTGATCCAAAAAGCCGAATCGGGTCACATTGTGCGTACTTGGTGACTTGATAAAACAAACGGATCAAGTTATGGATACTTGTCGATCAGAGAAGCCGAATTGGGGTCTAATACAAGAATTAATGATTCGAGAAGTTGAATCGAGTCAAATAGTTGGTGCTTGTTGATCCGAGAAGCCGAATTGGGTCACTTTGTGCGTGCTTGATTACTTGATAAAACAAACGAATCAAGTTATGCATACTTCTTGATCAGAGAAGCCGAATTATGTCAAATGGAAGACTTGTTGATTCGAGAAGCCAATTGGGGTCAAATACAAGTCTTAATAATTCGAGAAGTTGAAACGAGTCAAATAGTTAGTGCTTGTTGATCCGAGAAGCCGAATTGGGTCACTTTGTGCGTGCTTGATTACTTGATAAAACAATCGAATCAGGTTATGCATACTTCTTGACAGAGAAGCCGAATTGTGATAAATGGAAGACTTGTTGATTCGAGAAGTCAATTGGGGTCAAATACAAGCCTTAATGATTCGAGAAGTCGAATCGAGATAAAAAGTTGGTGCTTGTTGATCCGAGAAGCCGAATTGGGTCACATTGTGCGTAGTTGGTAACTTGATAAAATAAATGGATCAAGTTATGGATACTTGTTGATCCGAGAAGCCGGATTGGTTTAAATGGAAGACTTGTCTATACGAAAAGTCAATTGGGGTCAAATACAAGCCTTAATGATTTTCAAATCGAGTCAAATAGTTGGTGCTTTTTGATCCGAGAAAACGAATTGGGTCACTCTGTGCGTGCTTGATGACTTGATAAAACAATCGAATCAGGTTTTGGGTACTTCTTGATCAGAGAAGCCGAATTGGGACAAATGGAAGACTTGTTGATTCGAGAAGTCAATTGGGGTCAAATACAAGCCTTAATGATTCGAGAAGTCGAATCAAGACTAAAAGTTGGTGCTTGTTGATCCGAGAAGCCGAATTGGGTCACATTGTGCGTACTCGGTGACTTGATAAAACAGACGGATCAAGTTATTGATATTTGTTGATCAAAGAAGCCGAATTGGGTCAAATGGAAGACTTGTTGATTTGAGAAGTTAATTGGGGTCAAATACAAGCCTTAATGATTCGAGAAGTCGAATCAAGTCAAATAGTTGGTGCTTGTTGATCCGAGAAGCCGAATTGGGTCACATTGTGCGTACTTGGTGACTTGATAAAACAAACCGATCAAGTTATTGATACTTGTTGATCAAAGAAGCCGAATTGGGTCAAATGGAAGACTTGTTGATTTGAGAAGTTAATTGGGGTCAAATACTAGCCTTAATGATTCCAGAAGTCGAATCGAGTCAAATAGTTGGTGCTTGTTGATCCGAGAATCCGAATTGGGTCACATTGTGCGTACTTGGTGACTTGATAAAACAAACGGATCAAGTTATGGATACTTGTTGATCAGAGAAGCCGAACAGGGTCAAATGGAAGACTTGTTGATCCGAGATGTCAATTGGGGTCTAATACAAGCATTAATGATTCGAGAAGTTGAATCGAGTCAAATAGTTGGTGCTTGTTGATCCGAGAAGCCGAATTGGGTCACTTTGTGCGTACTTGATGACTTGATAAAACAAACGAATCAAGTTATGCATACTTCTTGATCAGAGAAGCCGAATTGTGTCAAATGGAAGACTTGTTGATTCGAGAAACCAATTGGGGTTAAATACAAGCCTTAATAATTCGAGAAGTTGAATCGAGTCAAATAGTTGGTGCTCGTTGATCCGAGAAGCCGAATTTTGTCACATTGTGCGTACTTGGTGACTTGATAAAACAAATGGATCAAGTTATGGATACTTGTTGATCCGAGAAGCCGGATTGGTTTAAATGGAAGACTTGTTTCTACGAAAAGTCAATTGGGGTCAAATACAAGCCTTAATTATTTTGAAATCGAGTTAAATACTTGGTGCTTGTTGATCCACGAAGCCGAATTGAGTCACATTGTGCTTAATTGCTGACTTGATAAAACAAACGGATCAAGTTATGGGTACTTGTTGATCAGAGAAGTCGAATTGGGTCAAATGGAAGACTTGATGATCCCAGAAGTCAATTGGGTTCAAATACAAGCCTTAATGATTCGAGAAGTCGAATCAAGTCAAATAGTTGGTGCTTGTTGATCTGAGAAGCCGAATTGGATCACATTGTGCGTACTTGGTGACTTCATAAACAAACGGATCAAGTTATGGATACTTGTTGATCAAAGAAGCCGAATTGGGTCAAATGGAAGACTTGTTGATCTGAGAAATCAATTGGGTTCAAATACAAGCCTTAATGATTCGAGAAGTCGAATCGAGTCAAATAGTTGGTGCTTGTTGATCTGAGAAGCCGAATTGGATCACATTGTGCGTACTTGGTGACTTCATAAACAAACGGATCAAGTTATGGATACTTGTTGATCAAAGAAGCCGAATTGGGTCAAATGGAAGACTTGTTGATCTGAGAAATCAATTGGGGTCAAACACGAGCCTTAATGATTCGAGAAGTCGAATCGAGTCAAATAGTTGGTGCTTGTTGATCTAAGAAGCCGAATTGGGTCACATTGTGCGTACTTTGTGACTTGATAAAACAAACGGATCAAGTTATGGATACAAGTTGACCAGAGAAGCTGAATTGGGTCAAATGGAAGACTTGTTGATCCGAGAAGTCAATTGGGCTCAAATACCTGCCTTAGTGATTTGAGAAGTCGAATCGAGTCAAAGAGTTAGTGCTTGTTGATCCAAAAAGCCGAATCGGGTCACATTGTGCGTACTTGGTGACTTGATAAAACAAACGGATCAAGTTATGGATACTTGTCGATCAGAGAAGCCGAATTGGGGTCTAATACAAGAATTAATGATTCGAGAAGTTGAATCGAGTCAAATAGTTGGTGCTTGTTGATCCGAGAAGCCGAATTGGGTCACTTTGTGCGTGCTTGATTACTTGATAAAACAAACGAATCAAGTTATGCATACTTCTTGATCAGAGAAGCCGAATTATGTCAAATGGAAGACTTGTTGATTCGAGAAGCCAATTGGGGTCAAATACAAGTCTTAATAATTCGAGAAGTTGAAACGAGTCAAATAGTTAGTGCTTGTTGATCCGAGAAGCCGAATTGGGTCACTTTGTGCGTGCTTGATTACTTGATAAAACAATCGAATCAGGTTATGCATACTTCTTGACAGAGAAGCCGAATTGTGATAAATGGAAGACTTGTTGATTCGAGAAGTCAATTGGGGTCAAATACAAGCCTTAATAATTCGAGAAGTCGAATCGAGATAAAAGGTTGGTGCTTGTTGATCCGAGAAGCCGAATTGGGTCACATTGTGCGTAGTTGGTAACTTGATAAAATAAATGGATCAAGTTATGGATACTTGTTGATCCGAGAAGCCGGATTGGTTTAAATGGAAGACTTGTCTATACGAAAAGTCAATTGGGGTCAAATACAAGCCTTAATGATTTTCAAATCGAGTCAAATAGTTGGTGCTTTTTTATCCGAGAAAACGAATTGGGTCACTCTGTGCGTGCTTGATGACTTGATAAAACAATCGAATCAGGTTTTGGGTACTTCTTGATCAGAGAAGCCGAATTGGGACAAATGGAAGACTTGTTGATTCGAGAAGTCAATTGGGGTCAAATACAAGCCTTAATGATTCGAGAAGTCGAATCAAGACTAAAAGTTGGTGCTTGTTGATCCGAGAAGCCGAATTGGGTCACATTGTGCGTACTCGGTGACTTGATAAAACAGACGGATCAAGTTATTGATATTTGTTGATCAAAGAAGCCGAATTGGGTCAAATGGAAGACTTGTTGATTTGAGAAGTTAATTGGGGTCAAATACAAGCCTTAATGATTCGAGAAGTCGAATCAAGTCAAATAGTTGGTGCTTGTTGATCCGAGAAGCCGAATTGGGTCACATTGTGCGTACTTGGTGACTTGATAAAACAAACCGATCAAGTTATTGATACTTGTTGATCAAAGAAGCCGAATTGGGTCAAATGGAAGACTTGTTGATTTGAGAAGTTAATTGGGGTCAAATACTAGCCTTAATGATTCCAGAAGTCGAATCGAGTCAAATAGTTGGTGCTTGTTGATCCGAGAATCCGAATTGGGTCACATTGTGCGTACTTGGTGACTTGATAAAACAAACGGATCAAGTTATGGATACTTGTTGATCAGAGAAGCCGAACAGGGTCAAATGGAAGACTTGTTGATCCGAGATGTCAATTGGGGTCTAATACAAGCATTAATGATTCGAGAAGTTGAATCGAGTCAAATAGTTGGTGCTTGTTGATCCGAGAAGCCGAATTGGGTCACTTTGTGCGTACTTGATGACTTGATAAAACAAACGAATCAAGTTATGCATACTTCTTGATCAGAGAAGCCGAATTGTGTCAAATGGAAGACTTGTTGATTCGAGAAACCAATTGGGGTTAAATACAAGCCTTAATAATTCGAGATGTTGAATCGAGTCAAATAGTTGGTGCTCGTTGATCCGAGAAGCCGAATTTTGTCACATTGTGCGTACTTGGTGACTTGATAAAACAAATGGATCAAGTTATGGATACTTGTTGATCCGAGAAGCCGGATTGGTTTAAATGGAAGACTTGTTTCTACGAAAAGTCAATTGGGGTCAAATACAAGCCTTAATTATTTTGAAATCGAGTTAAATACTTGGTGCTTGTTGATCCACGAAGCCGAATTGAGTCACATTGTGCTTAATTGCTGATTTGATAAAACAAACGGATCAAGTTATGGGTACTTGTTGATCAGAGAAGTCGAATTGGGTCAAATGGAAGACTTGATGATCCCAGAAGTCAATTGGGTTCAAATACAAGCCTTAATGATTCGAGAAGTCGAATCAAGTCAAATAGTTGGTGCTTGTTGATCTGAGAAGCCGAATTGGATCACATTGTGCGTACTTGGTGACTTCATAAACAAACGGATCAAGTTATGGATACTTGTTGATCAAAGAAGCCGAATTGGGTCAAATGGAAGACTTGTTGATCTGAGAAATCAATTGGGGTCAAATACGAGCCTTAATGATTCGAGAAGTCGAATCGAGTCAAAGAGTTGGTGCTTGTTGATCTAAGAAGCCGTATTGGGTCACATTGTGCGTACTTTGTGACTTGATAAAACAAACGGATCAAGTTATGGATACAAGTTGACCAGAGAAGCTGAATTGGGTCAAATGGAAGACTTGTTGATCCGAGAAGTCAATTGGGCTCAAATACATGCCTTAGTGATTTGAGAAGTCGAATCGAGTCAAAGAGTTAGTGCTTGTTGACTCGAAAAGCCGAATCGGGTCACATTGTGCGTACTTGGTGACTTGATAAAACAAACGGATCAAGTTATGGATACTTGTTGACCAGAGAAGCCGAATTGGGGTCTAATACAAGCATTAATGATTCGAGAAGTTGAATCGAGTCAAATAGTTGGTGCTTGTTGATCCGAGAAGCCGAATTGGGTCACTTTGTGCGTACTTGATGACTTGATAAAACAAACGAATCATGTTATGCATACTTCTTGATCAGAGAAGCCGAATTGTGTCAAATAGAAGACTTGTTGATTCGATAAGCCAATTGGGTTCAAATAAAAGCCTTAATAATTCGAGAAGTTGAATGGAGTCAAATAGTTGGTGCTTGTTGATCCGAGAAGCCGAATTGGATCACTTTGTGCGTACATGATGACTTGATAAAACAATCGAATCAGGTTATGCATACTTCTTGATCAGAGAATCCGAATTGGGGGCAAATGGAAGACTTGTTGATTTGAGAAGTCAATTGGGGTCAAATACAAGCCTTAATGATTCGAGAAGTCGAATCAAGTCAAAGAGTTTGTGTTTATTTATTGGTACACGTGTTCCGTGCACGCACTTTAGGGCCCTTTTAGTGTCATTTTAGTGTCAATAACGTGCATAATTATGTGTATTTAGTGCTTTTATATTCTAATGGGCAAAATAATGCGTTTGAGCTATTTTTGTATTAAGACAGGTGTAAAAAGGGTCGAAATCGAACATTAAACGACCGCGAAGTCGAGGGATCGATCGAGGCAATAAGGGAAGGGCCAACTGAAGATCTCGGCCGAGACAGGATGCTAATCTCGGCCGAGATGAGCCTCCAGGGGTTTTCTGAAGTTTTGCAAGACTGAAGATCCCGGCCGAGATTCAATCTCATGTCGGCCGAGATGAGGCTCCAGGGAATTTCTGAAGAATCTCAAAGATGAAAGTCTCGGCCGAGATGAGTCAAAACCTAAAAAAGCCCTAGTTTCCCCTTTTCACGTCTCGGCCGAGATGCAACCCAATCTCGACCGAGATTGACCTTCGACTCAAAATTCTTGAAAACCCTTTTTCACGTCTCGACCGAGACACACTCCCGTCTCGGCCGAGATTCACTACCCTGTTTTAAAATCCTGAATACGTTTTTGCCTATTTTTGTCTAGCACTTTCTCCCTTTATATATATATCATCTAATTCGAATTTAACCTAACTTTAGACAACTTTTGGATACCTTTTTGATACTTGGAGAGCACATTTCAGCCACCAAGGAAGGAGATTGGACTAGAGATTGAAGGATCATCTTCTCCAATTGACATCTTTGGATTCATCCATATCAGTATCATGTTTATTTTCCCATTTATTTTCTGATTGTATTAGTTAATATGGGTGGCTAGCACCCTTAGTTCATCCTTGATCATTGTGGAACCTTGAGTTGAGACATTGATGTGATTATTACGGTTAATGTTACCGAGATTATTGGGTATTTAAGTGCTTTGTGTTATTTGCTCTTACTGACTCACATTTATGAATTGATTATTGGTTCGATCACCCTTTAAGGGATTTGTGAATGTGTTGCTAGAATAGGAGATTACTATCCGTAATTGTAGGATTTCCAATTCCCGTGTAGCAAACAATAGTTATTTATTGGGGATAACACAAAGTTCAACCACTAAAACCGAGCCTTCGAGTTTTATGTTGGATTTATCTCGTTGTCCTAGTGTTCAATGCTTTTGGTGATTGAATCTAAGAGAGCTTGTTCGAGGATTCGGTTAAACTGAATAGGGTTAGTCGAAGAGATTATTTTGATTAACTAAGATTAAGGGACAACAAGGCTATTAGAGCTTGTTAATAGTCTTGAGGTAAGGGCTTAAATCACAATTTTATCGGGCATTAACAATATTTGCATCAATTGTTCAAGACCAAGGGGAAGCATGATCAAGGGTGACTTATTTTACTATTTGAAAACTAAAACCGAAAAAGATCTCTTCTAGTGTTTTTGAGTACATGTTTCTTTAAATTGTGTCTATTTGCTTTTTTAATTGTCACTAATAGATTGTTAGTTTCCCATCAACCCCCCCCCCCCATTATTGCTTTCTTAAGTATTTATTTCTTGCATACTTAATCATAAACTGCTTGACATCGTAATCAAAACTGTTCGGCCGTTCCCTATGGGATCGACCCTTATTTATCATTGTACTCAGTAGGATTGTTAGTAAGGTTTAAGTGTATTCTTCATACACATTTAATTTGGTAGTAGGAAACGACGCTACCAAATTTTGGCGCCGTTGCCGGGGAACGGTGATTATAATAGAGTTGATTCGTTGATCAAGCATTATGATTAATTACATATATAGTTATCTTCTTGTTTAGCTTAGTAATTTCATAATCTCACTTTGTTTCCTTATTTGTTTACTTGTAGTGAATGTTCTTGCGTTCGCAAGCAGAAAAAGGATTGCTATTTGAACCGGATATTAAGGAACGTGAACGTGAATTGAGAAGGAGAGCTCGAGATTTGGAGCAAGTCTGAGAAAGAATCGAAGTGCTGAATTTAGGGGTTGAAGAGATTATGAACTTGGAAGAAATGGCTGAGGATCAAGGTCAAGAAAGAAAAATGAAGGAGTTGGCTAACACAAGGGTTGCTCAAGAGCCCTTGTGCATCACCTTCCCAGCCATAGGAAACGACACTGCTTTCGAGTTGAAATCCAGACTCATCCACCTACTACCTTCCTTTCATGGGCTGTCCGGAGAGGACCCTCATAAGCACCTCAAAGAGTTTCATGTGGTTTGTTCAAGTATGAAGCCATCGAGGGTGATGGAAGAACAGATCAAACTTCGAGCATTCCCATTTTCCCTGAAGGATCTTGCTCGGGATTGGCTATACTACCTTCCATCCGGATCAATCACCACCTGGGAGCAGATGGAAACCCAATTCCTTGAAAAATTCTTCCCAGCTTCTCGAGCCACCACCATTCGAAATGAGATCAGTGGAGTGAGGCAGATGCAAGGTGAAACACTATATGAGTATTGGGAACGTTTCAAGAGACTTGTCGGAAGTTGCCCTCCACATCAAATCACTCCACAACTGCTAACTCAGTACTGGTACGAAGGACTTTGCCTGGCAGATCGAAATATGATTGATTCGGCGAGTGGAGGGGTTCTATTTGATAAGACACCTACTGAGGCTCGAGCACTGATATCCAAAATAGCTGCTAACACTCAACAGTTTGGATGCAGAGAGCCGGTGAGACGGGTCAAGGATGTGATAGACTCAACTGTTGAAGAGAGGTTAGACCAACTCACCGACTTGGGGAAGAAGGTAATCTCGGGTGGCACACCTACTTCCAAGCCTTGCAGAATTTGCCAAGTCACTGAGCACTCCACTGACACTTGCCCGGTTCTCGGAGAAGAGATGGAGGCCCATGCCAATGCGGTTCACAACTTTAATCCCAACTCATCCGGGAGGAAGTATGATCCGTATTCACAATCATACAACCCGGGTTGGAGGGACTATCCGAATTTCAAATACGGCAATCAGAATCCGAGCAATAATCAACAAGGTGATCACAGTGGGTAAAACCGACCCCCTTTTCCTAGGGGAAGGTTCCAGCAAAGACAACAACCCGAGCAGGTACCCTGTGATCCATTTCTTTCTGATATAGTGAAAAGCCTAGCCACTAGTACGCTCCAATTACAGAAGGAATCAAGTTCTAGGTTTCAGAGTATCGAAAATCAAGTCAGTCAGATAGCATCGGCGGTATCTCGTTTAGAAAATGCACAAGGAGGAAGATTACCGGCTTAACCGGAAGTCAACCCGAAAAATGTGAGTGTCATTGTTGTTATGAATGAGGAGTTACTTGGAGAGCCTGAAAAGCCCGGGTATACTTCACGAGGAAAGACTGAGGATGTGGATGATGGTCCGAGGAAAGAAGAGACTCCCCATGTGGTTGAAATTAAAGTTTGGACACCTAAGTGGAAGATTGCCAAGGAGTTGTGTAAGCAAAATGAGGCATTAGCTTCATGCTTCCCCGACCACCTATTGCCTTTTCCTACCATGAAATACTCTCCACAAAGTGAAATTGAGAATGTCAGTGTGGGAATTTTGAGAAGCGGGAAGGTCCTTGAAAAGGGGAAGTCAAGAGAAGGAGAAAGAAGAGTCGAAAGTGAGAGGGAGTATGCAAAGCATGAAATCTCGGCCGAGATGCATCAAGATCTCGGCCGAGACGTTCCACCTCGTCCTGAAGATCAAATCCCCTGTCCACTTATCTCGGCCGTGACACATAAAGATCTCGGCCGAAATTCTCAGAAATCCAACAAAAATCCTGAAATGTCACCACTTCCGTTTCCGAGTCAAATGAAGAAGATTCCCGACAAAAATAGAGACAAGGAGATAATGGAGGTATTCAGGAAGGTGGAAATCAGTATTCCCTTGATGGAGGCCGTAAAACAGATCCCTCGGTACGCAAAGTTTTTGAAAGGTTTATGCACCAACAAAAGGCATTTACATGGGAATGAGAAGGTCTTCATGGGAGAAAATATCTCGGCGGTTTTTCAGAAGAAGATGCCACAGAAATGCAAGGACCCGGGAACGTTCACCATCCCGTGTAAGATTGGTAATTGTCTAATCGAGAAAGCTATGCTTGATTTGGGGGCATCGATCAATGTGATGCCCCGTTCCATTTTCAATAGCTTAAACTTGGGTCCACTGAAAGACACGAGGGTAGTCATCCAACTGGCGGACCGAAGCACCTCGTTTCTGGACGGGGTGATTGAGGACGTGATAGTTGAGGTGGATAACCTCATCTTTCCAGCAGATTTCTATGTACTTGACATGCATGGAAATTCGTCCGATTCCACTCCAATCTTGCTTGGGAGGCCGTTCTTGAATACCTCCCAAACAAAGATTGACGTGCGAGAGGGAACTCTTAGCATGGAATTTGCTGGCCAAGTGGTGCAATTCAACATCTTTGATTCAATGAAATATCCTGAGGAATTGCATAGTGTTTGTTCTATTGATGTCATTGATGTTATTGATCCCCTTGTGGAGGGAGTGTTTGAGTGTTATTGTAGGGACAAAGAAGCAATTGAATTGGCGGCCGATCTAGAGAAGATAGAGCCAACGGACACCAAGAAAGAGTTGGTGGGGATAGTGGAACAATCAAAATTATCCAAGCCTTTCTGAACCAAGTCCTTGCCCAAATTCTTACCCTTGCCTGAATCTCAAGAAAAGCTGCTACCTTCTACCATCAAGGCACCAACCCTTGAGCTCAAAGCCCTTCCCCCCCATCTCAAATACTCATATCTTGGGGAGGACGAAACCCTACCGGTGATTATCTCATCAAAGCTCACATCCACTCAAGAACAAGCATTGATCGGGGTCCTCAAGGTGAACAAAGAAGCTATAGGATGGGCTATTGCTGATATCAAAGGCATTAGTCCATCCTTATGCATGCACCGGATATTGTTGGAGGATAATGCCAAACCAAGTCGGGAACCCCAAAGGCGACTTAACCCACCTATGATGGAGGTGGTGAAGACGGAGATCATCAAGTTACTCGATGTTGGGATTATCTACCCAATATCGGATAGCGAATATTTGAGCCCAACACAAGTCGTGCCCAAAAAGTCGGGAGTGACGGTGGTGGAGAACAAAGACGGGGAAATGGTTCCCACCCGCTTGCAAACCGGATGGAGAGTGTGCATCGACTACCGCAATCTAAATGCCATGACCCACAAGGATCATTTTCCTTTGCCATTCATTGACCAAATGCTTGAGAGATTGGCCAGGCATTCCTTCTATTGCTTTTTGGATGGATACTCCGGATATTTTCAATACCCATCTCTCCTGAAGATCAAGAGAAGACCACTTTTACATGTCCCTTCGGCACTTTTGCATGGAGGAGAATGCCATTTGGGCTATGCAATGCCACGGCCACCTTTCAAAGGTGTATGGTAAGCATTTTTTCCGAATATGTAGGGCATATTATTGAAGTTTTCATGGATGATTTTAGTGTGTATGGTGAGTCTGTCGAAAATTGCCTTGATAATCTTGCTAAAATTCTGAAAAAGGTGCATAGAAATAAATCTTGTGTTGAATTGGGAAAAATGCCACTTCATGGTGGAACAAGGAATTGTGTTGGGCCATGTCGTTTCTAGTATGGGAATAGAAGTAGACAAAGCGAAAATTGATATTATTTCTTCTCTCCCTTACCCTGCAAACGTGCGGGAAGTGCGTTCTTTTTTGGCCCATGCAGGATTTTACAGGAGGTTTATCAAAGATTTTTCGAAGATAGCTGTGTGCCGGTTGCTACAAAAAGATGTGGAGTTTGATGTGAGCAAGGAATGCAAGTTGGCATTTGATGAGTTGAAGAAGAGATTGGTTACCCCTCCAATTATCCAACCGCCAGATTGGGAATTGCCTTTTGAGCTAATGTGCGATGCTAGTGAACAAGCCTTGGGGGCAGTTTAGGGACAGAAAAGAGGAAAGGTGACCCATGTCATCTACTATGCTTCACGTACTTTGAACCCAGCTCAGATGAATTATACTACCACAGAGAATGAGCTGCTAGCTGTTGTGTTTGCATTAGAAAAGTTTCGGTCTTACCTTGTTGGGACAAGGATCATCGTATATACCGACCACGCAGCATTGAGGCACCTCATGGCTAAAAAGGAGGCGCAGCCTACTTCTCCAGGAATTTGACCTAGAGATAAAGGATAAGAAAGGGTCGGAAAATTGTGTTGCAGATCATCTCAGCCGAATAACCCAACAGAAAACGGACTTGCCTCTCTGGGAAAGCTTTCCAGACGAGCAATTACTAGAAATGACAGGCACGAAGCTTCCTTGGTATGCCAACATGGTGAATTATTTGGTGTCCAAGAGATTTCCTATTGGGATGAGTAAACCGCAGAAGGATAGGTTGAAGAGTGAGTCGAAGCATTTTGTTTGGAATGATCCATACCTGTGGAAATATGGTTCAGATCAAGTAATCAGGAGATGCATTCCCGAAGACGAAGTGCAGTCGGTGTTGAATTTTTGCCACTCACATGCTTGTGGAGGCCACTTCGGGCTGAAGAGGACGGCATACAAAGTGCTTGAGAGTGGACTGTTTTGGCCCACCATATTTAGAGATACCCTTGCTTTTTACAAGTCCTGTGACAACTGTTAAAAGACGGGAAATGTCTCTCAAAGAAATCAAATGCCCCAAAACCCGATTGTAGCCTGTGAAATTTTTTATGTTTGGGGTATGGACTTCATGGGACCGTTTCCCTTGTCTTATGGGAATTTGTACATATTGTTGGCTGTTGGCTATGGGTCCAAGTGGGTGGAGGCGAAAGCAACCCGAACCAATGACTCTAAAGTTGTGGCCGAGTTCGTCCAATCCAACATTTTTGCTCGGTTTGGGATACCAAAAGCCATCATAAGTGATAGAGGCACACACTTTTGCAACCGAACAATCGACGCATTGCTGAAGAAATACGCTGTATTGCACAAAGTTTCGACGCCTTATCATCCACAAACCAATGGGCAAGCCGAAACTTTGAATCGAGAAATCAAGTCGATATTGGAGAAGACCGTGCAACCAAATCGCAAGGACTGGAGTTTGAGGCTCAATGATGCATTATGGGCGTATAGGACCGCCTATAAAACTACAATTGGTATGTCTCCCTTTCGACTCATTTATGGAAAGCAATGCCATCTCCCGGTGGAACTTGAACATAGAGCCTACTGGGCTATTCGGAGATGCAACATGAACCTTGATGAAGCCGGTATACACCGAAAGCTCCAATTGCAAGAGCTCGAAGAAATTCGAAATGAAGCCTTTGAAAATGCCATGATCTACAAGGAGAAAACGAAGGCTTTTCATGACTCAAGAATTACCCGGAAAACATTTGTGGTTGGGGAGAAAGTGCTATTATATCACTCTCGGTTGAAGTTATTTCCGGGCAAGCTCCGTTCGAGGTGGGTAGGACCCTTTGTTGTCACTAAGGTGTTCGATCATGGAGCCATCGAAATTGAAAGTGGTAAAACCGGAAAAATCTTCAAGGTCAATGGACATCTTCTCAAGCCTTATCTAGAGCGTATTCAAGAAAGCCCCGGTGAAGAAGAACGAGTGGAAGACTCACCACCAAACTGAAAGAGCGTCCGTCGAGCCAACGACGTTAAACAAAGGCGCTTGTCAGGAGGCAACCCGGCGGTTACTCGTTTTCTCGTATTTTAAATTCATAGTTTAGTAGTTTTACTATCATTTACATATTTTGAATTGTGTTGGTTAAAATATGTGTAGGTACCAAACAAGCAAACCAAAGCCAAGACATGGTGTAGAATGGGGGTGAAGAACACCAAAAAGGTGGAAAAATGCAGGGGAGGACACTCTCGGCCGAGACACAGAAGCAATCTTGGCCGAGACTCCATGTGATTGAAAAAGGCAAATCTTCCCTGGAAGACTTTCTCGGCCGAGACACATGCATCATCTCGGCTGAGATTCAAAGTAGCCAAAAACTGGAAAATTTGCTGGAAGATAATCTCGGCCGAGACACTACATTATCTCGGCCGAGATTCAAAGAAGCTAAAAACTGGAAAATTTGCTGGAAGATAATCTCGGCCGAGACACTACATTATCTCGGCCGAGATGCAGAAGGGCCCAAAATGAAGAAATTTCTCTGGAAGCAAATCTCGGCCGAGACACTACAGCATCTCGGCCAAGACGAGTTTGAATGGAAATTGAGTCAATTTCGCTAAAAGAGCATCTCGGCCGAGACAAGACAGAATCTAGGCCGAGATGGGGTTGTCCAGAATGGGGGAAAATTTGCTGGAGGATAATCTCGGCCGAGACATACATGAATCTCGGCCGAGACGGGGTTGTCCAGAATGGGGGTAAAAATGTTGAGACTTCATCTCGGCCGAGACACTACAGAATCTTGGCCGAGACACGGAGCCCAAATTCGAATCTCGGCCGAGACTGAAAACAGGTATAAATACCCCCTGCGCGAAAATTAGGTCAGTTCTTCCCCAAAACTTGCGATTTTCACACACTCACGCACACACCACTCCAATAATCACCCTTGCACTCTATTTCCACCCCTCAAATTCACACCACACCTTACTTACATCACCACACCCACCCCTCTTCGAAAATATTTGGATTTGGAGCACATTTGAGGTCGAGTCAAAAAGGGCGCGAACAATCCAAATTAAAAAACTTTTCGATTAAACTCAACTGGTAAGTATGGCTATCTCCTCCTTTCGATTTATTATTGCGTATTAGTGTATACATTGTTGAGATTGAGAGTTAATTTTACGTTTATATGCATGTTTATTGAACTTGGTTATACATACAAGTACTTGTATTGATTTTTTGCCAATTGATAAGTGTTATGCATTTAAATGATAGAATTAACATGATAGTTCGTATAGTTGCTTGATGATTGAGTGGGTGGATTGTTGAGTATAGTTTTGTGAGTTTTTGAAAAGGCTAAATTCGTTGTGGCATATCATCAAACATGTGCTAGGCGTTAAATTGTTGTGCCTAAGTTAGCTAAATTCGACTATATTCTCTAGTTTCTAAGACTTATTGTTGATATTATCGTAATGTATGACCTCATTTGAATATGATTTGGTTGTCGTTGCATGGTTGATACATTTTGCCTTGTTTTTGTTAGATATATAGTCGGATTCAAGTGAACCTAGGCATCTCTTACTTGCACTTGAACTAGTTATTTTGCCATTAGTTTGATGATTGAATTGTTGATGCCACTAGTTTTGATTATTGAATTGTTGATTTTAGGTACCCATGGCACCTCCAAAAATCACAAAAGGCAACACTCAAGCAGGCACTTCTGGCCGAAGAGTCACGCAAAAAATCCGAAGAAGCCAAGCCAAGGGCAAGGAGAAGGCTGTTGAGCCTACTCCGGAGGTTCCTCCACCGGAAGTTCCACCGACTTCCACTGACAAGTCCACTAAACCCATTGATTTTGATATCGTGCTGGAAACGGAGGATCAAAGAAAACGGTTTGACAAATTGATGAAGACGGGGGTGTCAGCTACCCGCTTTGGCGATCCCAAGATCTTGGACGCCATGGGAATCCGGCAAAATGTTCTGGAGCTGTTAGACACAGTAGGTCTAGTTCAGTGCCTCGCACCCCGCCCAACTTTCCTCAAATTTGTGCTCGAGTTTTTCAGCACACTCGAGATCGAGGAGGAGGTCATTTCCGGCTCTACAACTCATCATTTCAAATTCCAGCTTCTAAACGAAAAGAAGACACTACGCCACGACAGCTTGGAAAACATATATGGCTTCAAGCCTAGAGCCTACGGTGATAACCATGCGTTGAGAGAGTTCAACGTGCAACAATTCTGGGAGCAAATCACTGCCGCCCCTGGAATAGTTGCACCTCAAGCATATGATCCAAGGGGCTTCAGGCTCACCGCCATTCGAAACCCCGTCGTGAAGTATTTACAGAAGCTGTTGAGCTCCACCATATGTGGACAGAAAGAGATCAGCTCTCCCCGGTTATACGAGATGGAAATTCTTTGGGCCATCGTGGATCGGAGAAAGAGGGACTTCCAGCAGGACTTGGTATCATGTTTTCAGAAGATAGTGAAAGAACTAAGGACGGAGAGGAAAAGAGAAACGAAAATGCCCGACCCGATCAATTGTGGGGCGTTAATAACCCCTATACTCGAGCACTACCATGTTCCCCTTCCAGAGTACACACCTATCACTACTGATTATTATTTTGATTGGGAGGAGATGGAGAACATGCGCATTGCCATGCTCGG
The DNA here is from genome assembly GCA_958295605.1 of Ajuga chamaepitys. Taxonomy (NCBI): domain Eukaryota; kingdom Viridiplantae; phylum Streptophyta; class Magnoliopsida; order Lamiales; family Lamiaceae; genus Ajuga; species Ajuga chamaepitys. The sequence continues at coordinate 39,393,116 of OY282495.1, forward strand.
GTACAAAGAGGGCATATCGGGTCCGGCTGTCCCTTACGTTCTCCAAAACGAGGGACCTTACATCCGCCTACCCAACCCCGGACTGACTTACATCACCAACTTGGAAAGCAAGCTGAATTTGGAACTGAGCTCCGAGGCACACCTCAATGCCTCCTTGGAGCCAAACCGGGAAGAATTGACCAAGGTGCAAGCGAGCTAAAAAGCCACGTCCGGTGGCACGGGTTCGGAGCATGGGGGTTGAAGAGGAAGGCAGTAGCCAGCCAGATCAACCGTCAAGGAAAAGATCATCCACTGCCATTCTATCTCAATCTGAGTTCCAGAAACGACAAGAGGGCTTGATGGCGGCCATGGGGGATGAAATCAAAGGCGTCAGAGCCGAGTTTGTGGAGATGCGAGCATCTATTGGAGCTGAGCTCAGAGGGATCAAGGAGACTATCCAAGAAAATCAGACCAAGATTCTCGATCTCTTCAAGTCCATCAAAGGATGTTTCACCGGCTCGAACCCCCGACCTTCCCGCTCGCTGTGAGTAGAGCGACCGAGAAGTCTTACCGTTTTGTCCCAAACTTAGTTGAAAAACTAAGTTTGGGGGAAAACAAAGAGATAAGACCATTTCGGCCGCTCGAAACCCCCTACCCCTCGTTTTTCTTCTTTCATTATCTTTACTGTTGGCCTGTGAGCCACTTGACATGACTTGTTTGTTGGATTTCTTGTGATGGCCTGTGTGCCAATCTGATTTGTATATTGATTGCCTTTGTGATATATATGTCCATTTTGATTGTTGGTAACATTGCCGGCCTGTGAGCCAATTGTCATATTTTTTTTTATTAGCCTTGTTGATAATATTATTACATATTCAATTGGATGTTTCGGATTTTTGAATAATCATTGGGTGCCTTAAAGTCAAATTGTTTGTTTGTGTTGATAAGTACACACACATTTTCCCTTTATTGTTATAGGAGTAGGATTCTTAACAAAGTAGTTCATTTAGTTAATGTTTGTGAATAAAGGTGAAATAAAATGGTTAAGTTCGGCGAGCCACCAAATTGTACTCCTCTTTTTCCACAAACTAAGTTTGCAACTAAGTTTGGGGAGGGGGTGGGATTCGTACAAATTGGCAGCTCCAGAAAGCAATTGGATGAAGTTTAGGATAAAAAAAAATGTGGCATTGATTAATGATGAAATTTTTTGACAAATATCTTTGAAAGAAGCACATGGTAGAGCATGATAGACTTTTTGAAACAAAATTGAACATACACTCAAAACTTTTGATAAAAATTGCAACCGAGTGAGTTTTTGAGCTTTAGAAGATACTCCCATCTTTGGAGTAATGTAAACTTTCTTTCGGTGTAAAATTCATTGAGTGCATTTAGTTGTCTCTAGAACTTGCCTTGATTCTCTATTTTGCATGAGTCGGTGCATTGTGTGACATTGAAAATGATCTTAGGCAATCCTTGACTTGAGCCTACTTTCAAGCTTGAAAACACGTCCTTTTTACCTAATTTGATATTGTCTCTAGTTGAGCCCCTTGAGCTTTTAGCCTTTTGTTTGACAGCCCAACTCTACAAGCCGAAACCCTTTCAATTAGCCTTTGAACCTAATTGGACTATTTGAGTATGAGGGAGGTGGTTGGAAGGTAGTCGGGTAATTTGGGATTGAAAGGGGTAATCTATGGGGAATATTGAAAGGTGAAAAAAGATGAAACACTAGGAAAAGAATCGAGAACACTTGTCCTCTCCAATATTTGTTTATATATATATATAAAAAAAAAAAGGAGGAATTCGAAAATCGAAAAAAAATCGAAAAATCAGAAAGAAAAAAAAAAAAGTAGTTGTGTATACTCAATTGTTGCTTTTGATTTGGAGAGGGTAGTAATATAAATACCTTTCGATAGATGTTCTCAAAGTGGTAGAAATTCAAAGAAAATACACTCCAACGGAGAATTGAGAAAGCAATTAGGTTGTGGACTTTGTGGTAAGGGGAAGAAACCAATTTTGGGATTGGTTTACTAAGAAAGTAAAGAGTGAGGTAAAGTGATTGTTGTTTGAGGGGTGGATGAGATTAGCTAACTCATTTAGTCCATTTTATAGTCACTTATACCAGAAATTTTCCCACCTTACCCCAAGCCAACATTACAACCTATTAAAGACCTTTTTGATTCTTTGACACACATGTCGGTATACATCGAAGTTTAGATGATTGGCAAGCTTATGGTAGGCATTTTATGCATTTCAATGTGAGCGTATACACTTCCCTTTTGATACACTTGAGAGTCGAGAGTTACACTCACCATGTGAGGATCTTAAGTATAGAGTGTTTTGTCTCGAGAGTAGTGGATCTAGTCTATCACACATGCTCACTTTTATCATGATCTCTTACTCTTTTTCATGAAAATTCTGAAATCAAATGCCACTAAACTTTGCCCTAAACACGTGTTTTTTTATCTTTCTCTTTATTGTTCGGGACGAACAAGTTTTAAGTTTGGGGAGATTTGGTACACGTGTTCCGTGCACGCACTTTAGGGCACTTTTAGTGTCATTTTAGTGTCAATAACGTGCATAATTATGTGTATTTAGTGCTTTTATATTCTAATGGGCAAAATAATGTGTTTGAGCTATTTTTGTATTAAGACAGGTGTAAAAAGGGTTGAAATCGAACATTAAATGACCACGGAGTCGAGGGATCGATCGAGGCAATAAAGGAAGGGCCAACTGAAGATCTCGGCCGAGACAGGATGCTAATCTCGGCCGAGATGAGCCTCCAGGGGTTTTCTGAAGTTTTGCAAGACTGAAGATCTCGGCCGAGATTCAATCTCATCTCGGCCGAGATGAGGCTCCAGGGAATTTCTGAAGAATCTCAAAGATGAAAGTCTCGGCCGAGATGCAATCCAATCTCGGCCGAGATGAGTCAAAACCTAAAAAAGCCCTAGTTTCCCCTTTTCACGTCTCGGCCGAGATGCAACCCAATCTCGGCCGAGATCGACCTTCAACCTAAAATTCTTGAAAACCCTTTTTCACGTCTCGGCCGAGACACACTCCCGTCTCGGCCGAGATTCACTACCCTGTTTTAAAATCCTGAATACGTTTTTGCCTATTTTTGTCTAGCACTTTCTCCCTTTATATATATATCATCCCGTTCGAATTTAACCTAACTTTGGACAACTTTTGGATACCTTTTTGATACTTGGAGAGCACATTTCAGCCACCAAGGAAGGAGATTGGACTAGAGATTGAAGGATCATCTTCTCCAATTGACATCTTTGGATTCATCCATATCAGTATCATGTTTATTTTCCCATTTATTTTCTGATTGTATTAGTTAATATGGGTGGCTAGCACCCTTAGTTCATCCTTGATCATTGTGGAACCTTGAGTTGAGACATTGATGTGATTATTACGGTTAATGTTACCGAGATTATTGTGTATTTAAGTGCTTTGTGTTATTTGCTCTTATTGACTCACATTTATGAATTGATTATTGGTTTGATCACCCTTTAAGGGATTTGTGAATGTGTTGCTAGAATAGGAGATTACTATCCGTAATTGTAGGATTTCTAATTCTCGTGTAGCAAACAATAGTTATTTATTGCGGATAACACAAAGTTCAACCACTAAAACCGAGCCTTCGAGTTTTATGTTGGATTTATCTCGTTGTCCTAGTGTTTAATGCTTTTGGTGATTGAATCTAAGAGAGCTTGTTCGAGGATTCAGTTAAACTGAATAGGGTTAGTCAAAGAGCTTATTTTGATTAACTAAGATTAAGGGACAACAAGGCTATTAGAGCTTGTTAATAGTCTTGAGGTAAGGGCTTAAATCGCAATTTAATCGGGCATTAACAATAGTTGTATCAATTGTTCAAGACCAAGGGGAAGCATGATCAAGGGTGACTTGTTTTACTATTTGAAAACTAAAACCGAAAAAGATCTCTTCTAGTGTTTTTGAGTACTTGTTTCTTTTAATTGTGTCTATTTGCTTTTAATTGTCACTAATAGATTGTTAGTTTCCCATCAACCCCCCCCCCCCCTCCCCCAATTATTGCTTTCTTAAGTATTTATTTCTTGCATACTTAATCATAAACTGTTCGGCCGTTCCCTGTTGGATCGACCCTTATTTACCATTCTACTCAGTAGGATAGTTAGTAAGGTTTAAGTGTATTCTTCATACACATTTAATTTGGTAGTAGGAAACGACGCTACCAAATTTTGGCGCCGTTGCCGGGGAACGGTGATTATAATAGAGTTGATTCGTTGATCAAGCATTATGATTAATTACATATATAGTTATCTTCTTGTTTAGCTTAGTAATTTCATAATCTCACTTTGTTTCCTTATTTTTGTTTACTTGTAGTGAATGTTCTTGCGTTCGCAAGGAGAAAAAGGATTGCTATTTGAACCGGATATTAAGGAATTTGAACGTGAATTGAGAAGGAGAGCTCGAGATTTGGAGAAAGTCCGAGAAAGAATCGAATTGGGACGACGCTACCATTTATCCGAGAAGCCGAATTGGGTCACATTGTGCGTAATTGGTAACTTGATAAAACAAATGGATCAAGTTATGGATACTTGTTGATCCGAGAAGCCGGATCGGTTTAAATGGAAGACTTGTCTATACGAAAAGTCAATTGGGGTCAAATACAAGCCATAATGATTTTCAAATTGAGTCAAATAATTGGTGCTTGTTGATCCGAGAAGCCGAATTGGGTCACTTTGTGCATGCTTGATGACTTGATAAAATAATTGAATCAGGTTATGGGTACTTCTTGATCAGAGAAGCCGAATTGGGACAAATGGAAGACTTGTTGATTCGAGAAGTCAATTGGGGTCAAATACAAGCCTTAATGATTCGAGAAGTCGAATCGAGATAAAACGTTGGTGCTTGTTGATCCGAGAAGCCGAATTAGGTCACATTGTGCGTACTTGGTGACTTGATAAAACAAACGGATCAAGTCATTGATACTTGTTGATAAAAAAAGCCGAATTGGGTCAAATGGAAGACTTGTTGATTTGAGAAGTTAATTGGGGTCAAATACAAGCCTTAATGATTCGAGAAGTCGAATCGAGTCAAATAGTTGGTGCTTGTTGATCCGTGAAGCCGAATTGGGTCACATTGTGCGTACTTGGTGACTTGATAAAACAAACGGATCAAGTTGTTGATACTTGTTGATCAAAGAAGCCGAATTGGGTCAAATGGAAGACTTGTTGATTAGAGAAGTTAATTGGGGTCAAATACAAGCCTTAATGATTCGAGAAGTCGAATCGAGACAAAAAGTTGGTGCTTGTTGATCCGAGAAGCCGAATTGGGTCTCATTGTGCGTACTTGGTGACTTGATAAAACAAACGGATCAAGTTGTTGATACTTGTTGATCAAAGAAGCCGAATTGGGTCAAATGGAAGACTTGTTGATTTGAGAAGTTAATTGGGGTCAAATACAAGCCTTAATGATTCCAAAAGTCGAATCGAGTCAAATAGTTGGTGCTTGTTGATCTGAGAAGCCGAATTGGGTCACTTCGTGCGTACTTGATGACTTGATAAAACAATCGAATCAGATTATTCATACTTCTTGATCAGAGAAGCCGAATTGGGACAAATGGAAGACTTGTTGATTCGAGAAGTCAATTGGGATCAAATACAAGCCTTAATGATTCGAGAAGTCGAATCGAGTCAAAGAGTTAGTGTTTATTTATCCAAGAAGCCGAATTGGGTCACATTGTGCGTAGTTGGTAACTTGATAAAATAAATGGATCAAGTTATGGATACTTGTTGATCCGAGAAGCCGGATTGATTTAAATGGAAGACTTGTCCATACGAAAAGTCAATTGGGGTCAAATACAAGCCTTAATGATTTTCAAATCCAGTCAAACAGTAGGTGCGTGTTGATCCGAGAAGCCGAATTGGGTCACTTTGTGCGTGCTTGATGACTTGATAAAACAATCGAATCAGGTTATGGGTACTTCTCGGTCAGAGAAGCCGAATTGGGGCAAATGGAAGACTTGTTGATTCGAGAAGTCAATTGGGGTCAAATACAAGCCTTAATGATTCGAGAAGTCGAATAGAGACAAAAAGTTGGTGCTTGTTGATCCGAGGAGCCGAATTCGGTCACATTGTGCGTACGTGGTGACTTGATAAAACAAACGGATCAAGTTATTGATACTTGTTGATCAAAAAAGCCGAATTGGGTCAAATGGAAGACTTGTTGATTTGAGAAGTTAATTGGGGTCAAATACAAGCCATAATGATTCGAGAAGTCGAATCGAGTCAAATAGTTGGTGCTTGTTGATCCGAGAAGCCGAATTGGGTTACATTGTGCGTACTTGGTGACTTGATAAAACAAACGGATCAAGTTGTTGATACATGTTGATCAAAGAAGCCGAATTGGGTCAAATGGAAGACTTGTTGATTTGAGAAGTTAATTGGGGTCAAATACAAGCCTTAATGATTCGAGAAGTCGAATCGAGTCAAATAGTTGGTGCTTGTTGATCCGAGAAGCCGAATTGGGTCACATTGTGCGTACTTGGTGACTTGATAAAACAAACGGATCAAGTTGTTGATACTTGTTGATCAAAGAAGCCGAATTGGGTCAAATGGAAGACTTGTTGATTTGAGAAGTTAATTGGGGTCAAATACAAGCCTTAATGATTCCAAAAGTCGAATCGAGTCAAATAGTTGGTGCTTGTTGATCTGAGAAGCCGAATTGGGTCACTTCGTGCGTACTTGATGACTTGATAAAACAATCGAATCAGGTTATTCATACTTCTTGATCAGAGAAGCCGAATTGGGACAAATAGAAGACTTGTTGATTCGAGAAGTCAATTGGGGTCAAATACAAGCCTTAATGATTCGAGAAGTCGAATCGACTCAAAGAGTTGGTGTTTATTTATCCGAGAAGCCGAATTGGGTCACATTGTGCGTAGTTGTTAACTTGATAAAATAAATGGATCAAGTTATGGATACTTGTTGATCCGAGAAGCCGGATTGATTTAAATGGAAGACTTGTCCATACGAAAAGTCAATTGGGGTCAAATACAAGCCTTAATGATTTTCAAATCCAGTCAAATAGTAGGTGCGTGTTGATCCGAGAAGCCGAATTGGGTCACGTTGTGCGTGCTTGATGACTTGATAAAACAATCGAATCAGGTTACGGGTACTTCTTGATCAGAGAAGCCGAATTGGGGCAAATGGAAGACTTGTTGATTCGAGAAGTCAATTGGGGTCAAATACAAGTTTTAATGATTCGAGAAGTCGAATCGAGACAAAAAGTTGGTGCTTGCTGATCCGAGAAGCCGAATTAGGTCACATTGTGCGTACGTGGTGACTTGATAAAACAAACGGATCAAGTTATTGATACTTGTTGATCAAAAAAGCCGAATTGGGTCAAATGGAAGACTTGTTGATTTGAGAAGTTAATTGGGGTCAAATACAAGCCTTAATGATTCGAGAAGTCGAATCGAGTCAAATAGTTGGTGCTTGTTGATCCGAGAAGCCAAATTGGGTTACATTGTGCGTACTTGGTCACTTGATAAAACAAACGGATCAAGTTGTTGATACATGTTGATCAAAGAAGCCGAATTGGGTCAAATGGAAGACTTGTAGATTTGAGAAGTTAATTGGTGTCAAATACAAGCCTTAATGATTCGAAAAGTCGAATCGAGTCAAATAGTTGGTGCTTGTTGATCCGAGAAGCCGAATTGGGTCACATTGTGCGTACTTGGTGACTTGATAAAACAAATGGATCAAGTTATGGATACTTGTTGATCAGATAAGCCGAACCGGGTCAAATGGAATACTTGTTGATCCGAGAAGTCAATTGGGGTATAATACAAGCATTAATGATTCGAGAAGTTGAATCGAGTCAAATAGTTGGTGCTTGTTGATCCGAGAAGCCGAATTGGGTCACTTTGCGCGTACTTGATGACTTGATAAAACAAACGAATCAAGTTATGCATACTTCTTGATCAGAGAAGCTGAATTGTGTCAAATGGAAGACTTGTTGATTCGATAAGCCAATTGGGGTCAAATACAAGCCTTAATAATTCGAGAAGTTGAATCGAGTCAAAAAGTTGGTGCTTGTTGATCCGAGAAGCTGAATTGGGTCACTTTGTGCGTACATGATGACTTGATAAAACAATCGAATCAGGTTATGCATACTTCTTGATCAGAGAAGCCGAATTGGGACAAATGGAAGACTTGTTGCTTCGAGAAGTCAATTGGGGTCAAATACAAGCCTTAATGATTGGAGAAGTCGAATCGAGTCAAAGAGTTGGTGTTTACTTATCCGAGAAGCCGAATTAGGTCACATTGTGCGTAGTTGGTAACTTGATAAAACAAATGGATCAAGTTATGGATACTTGTTGATCCGAGAAGCCGGATCAGTTTAAATGGAAGACTTGTCTATACTAAAAGTCAATTGGGGTCAAATACAAGCCATAATGATTTTCAAATCGAGTCGAATAGTTGGTGCTTGTTGATCCGAGAAGCCGAATTGGGTCACTTTGTGCGTGCTTGATGACTTGATAAAATAATCGAATCAGGTTATGGGTACTTCTTGATCAGAGGAGTCGAATTGGGAAAAATGGAAGACTTGTTGATTCGAGAAGTCAATTGGGGTCAAATACAAGCCTTAATGATTCGAGAAGTCGAATCGAGACAAAAAGTTGGTGCTTGTTGATCCGAGAAGCCGAATTGGGTCACATTGTGCGTACTTGGTGACTTGATGAAACAAACGGATCAAGTTATTGATACTTGTTGATCAGAGAAGCCGAACCGGGTCAAATGGAAGACTTGATGATCCGAGAAGTCAATTGAGGTCTAATACAAGCATTAATGATTCGTGAAGTTGAATCGAGTCAAATAGTTGGTGCTTGTTGATCCGAGAAGCCGAATTGGGTGACTTTGTGCGTACTTCATGACTTGATAAAACAAACGAATAAAGTTAGGCATACTTCTTGATTAGAGAAGCCAAATTGTGTCAAATTGGAAGACTTGTTGATTCGAGAAGCCAATTGGGGTCAAATACAAGCCTTAATAATTCGAGAAGTTGAATCGAGTCAAATAGTTGGTGCTTGTTGATCCGAGAAACCGAATTGGGTCACTTTGTGCGTGCTTGATGACTTGATAAAACAATCGAATCAGGTTATGCATACTTCTTGATCAGAGAAGCCGAATTGTGTCAAATGGAAGACTTGTTGATTCGAGAAGTCAATTGGGGTCAAATACAAGCCTTAATGATTCGAGAAGTCGAATCAAGATAAAAAGTTGGTGCTTGTTGATCCGAGAAGCCGAATTGGGTCACATTTTGCGTATTTGGTGACTTGATAAAACAAACGGATCAAGTTATTGATACTTGTTTATCAAAGAAGCTGAATTGGGTCAAATGGAAGACTTGTTGATTTTAGAAGTTAATTGGGGTCAAATGCAAGCCTTAATGATTCGAGAAGTCGAATCGAGTCAGATAGTTGGTGCTTGTTGATCCGAAAAGCCGAATTGGGTCACATTGTGCGTACTTGGTGACTTGATTAAACAAACGGATCAAGTTATTGATACTTGTTGATCAAAGAAGCCGAATTGGGTCAAATGAAGACTTGTTGATTTGAGAAGTTAATTGGGGTCAAATACAAGCCTTAATGATTCCAAAAGTCGAATCGAGTCAAATAGTTGGTGCTTGTTGATCCGAGAAGCCGAATTGGGTCACTTCGTGCGTACTTGATGACTTGATAAAACAATCGAATCAGGTTATGCATACTTCTTGATCAGAGAAGCCGAATTGGGACAAATGGAAGACTTGTTGATTCGAGAAGTCAATTGGGGTCAAATACAAGCCTTAATGATTCGAGAAGTCGAATCGAGTCAAAGAGTTGTGTTTATTTATCCGAGAAGCCGAATTGGGTCACATTGTGCGTAGTTGGTAACTTGATAAAATAAATGGATCAAGTTATGGATACTTGTTGATCCGAGAAGCCGGATTGATTTAAATGGAAGACTTGTCCATACGAAAAGTCAATTGGGGTCAAATACAAGCCTTAATGATTTTCAAATCCAGTCAAATAGTAGGTGCGTGTTGATCCGAGAAGCCGAATTGGGTCACTTTGTGCGTGCTTGATGACTTGATAAAACAATCGAATCAGGTTATGGGTACTTCTTGATCAGAGAAGCTGAATTGGGGCAAATGGAAGACTTGTTGATTCGAGAAGTCAATTGGGGTCAAATACAAGCCTTAAAGATTCGAGAAGTCGAATCGAGACAAAAAGTTGGTGCTTGTTGATCCGAGAAGCCGAATTAGGTCACATTGTGCGTACGTGGTGACTTGATAAAACAAACGGATCAAGTTATAGATACTTGTTGATCAAAAAAGCCGAATTGGGTCAAATGGAAGACTTGTTGATTTGAGAAGTTAATTGGGGTCAAATACAAGCCTTAATGATTCTAGAAGTCGAATCGAGTCAAATAGTTGGTGCTTGTTGATCCGAGAAGCCGAATTGGGTTACATTGTGCGTACTTGGTGACTTGATAAAACAAACGGATCAAGTTGTTGATACATGTTGATCAAAGAAGCCGAATTGGGTCAAATGGAAGACTTGTTGATTTGAGAAGTTAATTGGGGTTAAATACAAGCCTTAATGATTCGAGAAGTCGAATCGAGTCAAAAAGTTGGTGCTTGTTGATCCGAGAAGCCGAATTGGGTCACATTGTGCGTACTTGGTGACTTGATAAACAAACGAATCAAGTTGTTGATACTTGTTGATCAAAGAAGCCGAATTGGGTCAAATGGAAGACTTGTTGATTTGAGAAGTTAATTGGGGTCAAATATAAGCCTTAATGATTCCAAAAGTCGAATCGAGTCAAGTAGTTGGTTCTTGTTGATCTGAGAAGCCGAATTGGGTTACTTCGTGCGTACTTGATAAATTGATAAAACAATCGAATCAGGTTATGCATACTTCTTGATCAGAGAAGCCGAATTGGGACAAATGGAAGACTTGTTGATTCGAGAAGTCAATTGGGGTCAAATACAAGCCTTAATGATTCGAGAAGTCGAATCGAGTCAAAGAGTTGGTGTTTACTTATCCGAGAAGCCGAATTAGGTCACATTGTGCGTAGTTGGTAACTTGATAAAACAAATAGATCAAGTTATGGATACTTGTTGATCCGAGAAGCCGGATCAGTTTAAATGGAAGACTTGTCTATACTAAAAGTCAATTGGGGTCAAATACAAGCCATAATGATTTTCAAATCGAGTCGAATAGTTGGTGCTTGTTGATCCGAGAAGCCGAATTGGGTCACTTTGTGCGTGCTTGATGACTTGATAAAATAATCGAATCAGGTTATGGGTACTTCTTGATCAGAGAAGCCGAATTGGGAAAAATGAAAGACTTGTTGATTCGAGAAGTCAATTGGGGTCAAATACAAGCCTTAATGATTCGAGAAGTCGAATCGAGACAAAAAGTTGGTGCTTGTTGATCCGAGAAGCCGAATTGGGTCACATTGTGCGTACTTGGTGACTTGATAAAACAAACGGATCAAGTTATTGATACTTGTTGATCAAAGAAGCCGAATTGGGTCAAATGGAAGACTTGTTGATTTGAGAAGTTAATTGGGGTCAAATACAAGCCTTAATGATTCGAGAAGTTAAATAGTTGCTTGTATAAATAAAATGAAAATAAAGTGTGTGTACAAAAAGTAGTAGCAAAACCCAAAACGCTCTTTGAGAAGGCTAATACAATAGCCGAGAAACGCGGCGCAGCGCGTATATCTAAGTCCAATGTCGAAACTACCACAAGCCGGTAGGAGACTAAAAAAGTCTAAGAGATCTAAGACGCTAAAAGTGGGGGAGATCCACTGTAGGGAACCAAGCGCCGTGAGTGCGAGGCCAAACACTCATAGAAGAGAGTGAGATCCATGGTCCGGGAACATCTTCCGGAACACAAACATCATGTAAAGCAGGGAGTGCTATGCTGGAACAAGCAAAACCAGCTGAAGGCGGTAGAGCAATGAGTGCCGTGGAGGTTCCGTCCAGGGGCGATAGAACTGCCGGGCGTGCAACACTAGTGAGACGCCTAGGAACCTGAGTTCCAAATGCTGTGAAGCATGTAAGAATCTTCCCAGAGTGGGAAAGACTCTGCTGGCCTCGTTAAAACCCACTACTGAAAAACCCTGTGGGAAAAAACCAATAGTGGGAAAAAGAGTACCAGCATCGGCCAAAAAGACCAGTGTCCGTCAAATCCATAATCCGTCAATACATAATTAATCCAAAGCAGGTTCCTGCACAAAAAGACGGGGGAGGGAGGGGGTAAAAGAAAGAGCCGAGAATTCCTCCGAAACATGCACAAGATCTGCAAAAACACTAGGGAGGGGAACATCAGAAGGCTCAATGTACACGATAATACTGAGTATAGAAGTCACGAGAAGAAATATCGGAAACGTGTGGAGGGAGGGGATTCCACCAAGTAAAAGGTGTGCGGAGAGCAGAGAGAGCATCAACAGCCTGATTGCCTTCTCTGTATATGTGCGAAACCTTAAAAGTGATATCCCTTAAAAAATGCAAGGCTCGAATCCAACGTGCACGAAGTCGCCATGATACATCAAAAGATCGGGACTGAAACGCTTGTACAACGTACATGGAATCAGACTCAAGCCAAAGCTTACGCCAACCACGATCCCTGGCCAGCTCAATCGCGTAGATGGCCGCTTGGAGTTCCGCTTCAAAAGCAAAACCACAGTCGAATGAGACAGAGAACCCTCCCAACGTGAAGCCTCTGCAATTACGAAAAATGCCTCCCCTAAAAGTGAGGCCAGGTGCCCCTTCGGCACTACCATCCGTGTTAACCTTGATCCATCCAGGGGAGGGGGGAATCCAAGTGACAGTCCTCACCAAAAGAGGTTTAGCCTGAACACCACGCACACCTAACCGTGTCAAAATGCTGAGCTCCCATACCGAGTTGTGCATGTGTCCCGATATCAAGGAGGCAGATTCTCGAATGCAAGAAAGAATAACAGAGACAGCTTGTGTAGAATTAGCCTCCTTATCATCAAAAATTGACCTGTTCCTGGTAGCCCAAATAGCCCAAATAGCAGTGTCAAAAGCAACTCGCCAAGACGCTGAGACTTGGGACCTGAACTGTACCTGCATAGCCTGTAAAAGTAATCTATGGAAACCTTCATGAAAAACAAGAGATATGTCAAAAGCCCAACAAAGTTTAGAAAGAATGGCAAGAGAGAAAGAACAACTAGAAAAAATATGATCAGCTGACTCCCCTGATGTGTGACAAAGGGTGCATATGGAAGGACCCTGAATCTGGTGTGACTGAATAATCTCCCAAGTAGGAAGTCTATGATGTATCGCACGCCAAACCGTATAAGATCGACAGGGAGGGATAAAAGAAGCCCAGATCCATTTCCCCCAAGAAGTGGCCGGAAAGGAGGTACGAAAGTAGTTATAAGCCAGACTGGACGTCACAGTGCCCGTCGGAGAGCGAGTCCAAACTCTATGATCCGGGAAAGAGGGAGAGATGGCCGTAGCAACAATGTCCTTTGCAATGAGAGGATAATTATGTTCAAAAAGCTCGTCCAACTGCCAAACCCCATCAATGTGATAATCCGAAATTAAATGCTGAAAATGTAAACGTGCCTCAAACGGCATGCCAATCCTGTCAGCAATGGAGTAACCGAGCCAATTATCAAGCCAAAATCTAACCGAAGTGTTTGGTCCGACAATCCACTGAGATTCTGAGAGAAGCTGTCTGATGAAAGGTCTAGTGGAACCAAAGAGGGAGGAGCGAATGTAGGAGGTCTTGAGAGCACCAGAGGCAGAGAACCAACGAGAACGAAGAAGATCCATGCCAGTGTCAGTAGAAGTCAAGAAATCCCAGGCAAATTTGAGCAAAAAAGCCGCATTAGCCTTGCGAATCGAACGAATACCCAAACCTCCTTCAGCTTTCGGCGCACAAACACGTTTCCAGGAGATGTTAAATTTACCGCTTTGAGACGTGTTGCCCGTCCAGATAAAATTGCGCATGGCCTTCTCAACGTCAGCAAGGAGGGACAAAGGCCAACTGTACACCATCATTGAGTGAACGAAGGAACTGGAGATCACAGAATTCACAAGGGAAGCCCGACCCGCCATCGAAAGAGAAGAGCCCACCCAGTTAGAAAACTTAGCGCGAATAGAATCCGCCAAAGGCTGGAAGTAAGCAAGCCTTGGCAAAGAGCCTTCAACCATCTTCGAGATGCGGAGAATCCGCCGCTTGATGTTGGTGGTTGCCTCCGCTCCAAAGAAAACTCTAGACTTATCTGTGCTAACGATTTGGGCCGAGAGCCGACCATAAAGCTTAAGAATCTGACGCAGCTTCCTTACATTAGACAAGTCCGCATTGCAGAAGATGAGGATGTCATCTGCATAAAACAAAAAGGGAGGAAAGGGAACCCCCATCATAGCCATAGCCGGGCGAATATACTGCTTATTATGGCAATCAACAATGAGTCTACCCAAAAACTCTTCAGCAAGACAAAAAAGGAGAGGGGAAAGCGGATCCCCCTGCCTAACACCACGTGAACATGCAAAGTAACCAACACGAGAACCATTGATCAGAATGGAAAGCCTGGCAGAGAGCAGAATAGAGGAGACACGATCCACAAACCAATCCGAAAAGCCCAAACATCTCAGAAAATGCAGAAGAAAATCCCAACGAACAGTATCAAAAGCTTTACGAATATCAATTTTGAAGGCCACATTACCACCCTCATTTTGCCTGTCCATACAATTAAAACACTCAGAAGCATAAGCAATACAATGATGGATGCGCCTACCTGGCACAAAGCCGAACTGATAGGGAGAAATGTGGGAGCCCAAGAAACTGCCCAGCCTAGAAGCAAGGATCTTGGTGAGGACCTTAAACAAAAAATTGCTAAGAACTATAGGTCGAAAGTCCTCCACCCGATTGGCCCCCTTCTTTTTAGGAATGAGGACCATAAAGCTCGAATTCAAACCAGTGGGAATGAAACCATGACGAAAAAAGTAACGCACTGCAGCAACAACATCGTTACGAACAATATCCCAATAAACCTGAAAAAAACAGCCTGAAAAACCATCCGCGCCTGGAGAGCTATCTGTCGAAAGAGAGAAAATCGCCGAATGAATTTCCTCAGGTGTGGGGCCTGCCATGAGAAGGGCATTCTCGTCATCAGAGATGGAGGGACTAACGATGTCCCCCACAACAGAAAGATCAATGGGAGAAGAAGCAGTAGGCTCCGTGAAAAGGTTGGTGAAGAACTGAACAATGTGATCTGCCAGAGTAGTCCGGTCTTCAACCAACACACCATCAATCTTGAGAGCCGAAAGGAGCTGCCTCACCTTAGAGGCAGCATGCAATTTGTGGAAAAAAGAGGAATTACGATCCCCATCCTTAAGCCAGCTAAGACGATTTTTCTGACAAATAAAGTCCTGTTGCTGGGCAAGTGTGCGATTAATGAGAACCTGCAAGTCCACCTCCTTCTCAAAGAGGGCATCAGAGTAACCCTGTTCATAGATCATCTCCTGAAGGGCAGCGAGATCCGCATAGTGCTCCGCCAAGGTGGTGTAAATATTCCGAAAAATGTTGACGTTCCAAACTTTGATCTCATCCTTTAATCTCTTCAACTTACGAACAACCCTAAAGAGGGGATCCGTATGGGCTAAGGGGCCAGCCCATGAATCATTGACCAAAGATCGAAAGCCAAGATGGACCGTCCACATCTTTTGAAACCGGAAAGGCCGAGGATAAGAAGGAGCAGACTCTGTGAAAGTGATCAGGAGAGGATGATGATCAGAGTTATTCCGGGGGAGTATTAACGCTTGAATAGAATTCCACTGAGCCACAAAATCACTGTTAACAAAACCCCGGTCCAACTTAGAAGCTTTCAAAGAGCCGATGGATCGACGAGAGCACCAGGTGTACGTGCATCCCTCATTCTCAATTTCCAACAGCTCAGCATCATCAATAGCCTGCCGAAACTCAGAACAAGCAATAGGGGGAGGGGAAGCCATACTCATGCGCTTATGCGCACCAAACACGGCATTAAAATCACCAATAATGCAACAAGGCAAAGAAACAACATGAATGAGATCAGACCATAAAGACCAACGCTCAATGTACTCGTTGCACGCATGAACAAAAGCAAGATGCACGGGAACATCCCGAATGACAGCATAAACCAAAAGCAATTGATTCGAAAAATAAATAACATGAGAAGACTCCACATAACTAGCACGACAAAGAATCCAAATATTAGGGAGCAAAGGGGGGCGGGAATTTTCACCAAGAAAATGAAGGTGGAGAGACCTCCAAAAACTATGTGGAATAGAAGACGATCTAACCTTCGGCTCAACAATGGCTAGCCAATCAGGGGAGTGTAGTAGACAGAAATCCCGGAGAGAGTTCCTAGATTGCTCATTCCCCAAACCACGAATATTCCATATCATCATCTTCATGTCCAACCTGTGTATGCGCCGTGCTCAGGCGGCGGATCCTCCAAATCTACTTCATCTGCCCAACTACCCAAAGCAGCCCGGTGCATGTCACGTAAGGCATTCGAGTTCGGCCTATTCAGAACTTGAAAATCCGATTTTGCAACCGAGTATAATTCCTGGATTAATTGTCCTCGCCGAGGAGGTATGGAGGCAGAACAGGAACGAGAAGAATTGGCACACCACCGACGAAAAGTATCCACATGAACCGGGTGTGCTGTAGAGAGCGGAACCACATCCATGATAACCTCCGAAATCTGAGCCGGGTGTACAACTAGCTCCATGGACGAGGGAGCAATATCTTTGTAAGGCAATGACGTCGCCACTTTGACACCATTAGGAGACTTAGATGGCATGAGGGGCAACGTGTCCACTGTTGGGACCATAGAAGGTGCTGTTGAGACCAAAGAAGGTATCCTGAATGAAGAAGGCATGGAATCTGACACGCTAGTGTTATGCATGTCATGCATGTGTCCTATAGCATGCACCAAGACGGATTCTGTACTGTTGCCACCACCAGAAAGTGAGTCGGAACTGGGTGTAAAGCTATGCTGCCTGGGCTCGGGTTGCATGGAGCCCGTCATGTGTGGGCCCGAAAAGAAGGGCCCGGTTTGCATGTTGCCCGAAATATGCATGGGGGCTGAAGTCTGCGTTGAGGTATAAAAATCACCATGCAAGGAGTGAGAATTACCATGCAAGGAGTGAGAAACACCATGCAAGGAGTGAGAATCACCATGCAAGGAGTGAGAAACACTAGAACCCGGAATCTGAGAGTTGGGAGACATTGCTGATATATTACCACAGGTGGAGGGAACAACTAAAGGGTCCGTCTGCTCCAAATCACGCAAGATAGAAAACGAGTTGGAAGTGAGTGGTACGTGCGTGGGCTGTACGGGAGCAGTGGCTTTCGGTCTGTAAACCTGACGGGGCGGAGCTTGTCGAGCCTGGGAACGGCCCCGTGACTTAGATCGTGGGCGAGACTTAGAACGCTGATGAGAGGCTGCTGCAGAACCAGAAACTGTAGACGGTTCCTTCCGGGCAGCATTCGTATTAGCATTCCTCTTCTTGCAGTTGGATGCCAAATGACCCACTATGTGGCAATGAGAACAAAAGTCCGGAAAATTCTCATAACCAAGAGACGCCGTGGTATAAGAGCCGTTGGCATCCACTGTAACAAACTCCGGGAAGCAAGAAGTTTTGGCAAAGTCAATTTCGAACAATACCCGAACAAAATGTCCAACTGAACCTTCCAAAGCTCGATCGTCTATGTGCAAAGGGGTTCCAACAGCCTTCGCGATACCCCAGAGAGTGAAGGAATCCCAATGCTCCATGCCTAGTTCAAATATTCTGATCCAAACTTGTGCAATAGAGGAGTTGAGCTTATATGGATTGAAGTTGGGGACCCAAGGAGAGAGACGAAGTGTTCCCGGCTTGAGAGACCAAACTGAGTGTGCAAAAGCTTTGGCTTTATCCTTAGTATCTTCAAACTGAAAATTGTAACAGCCTTTGCCTAACGGAACAATTTTCCACTGGTGCTCTATTTTCCAAATATCCGTCAATGTGGCCTTGAGAGATTGCACAGACCGAGGCTTATCATTTTTTACATAGAACAGACGTCCTATAAGTGTGTTCGAAAAGAATTGAACACGTTGCTGATAACGTTTCTCATCCACAGTAACCATATAAGTGTCCCCTCGGAGGAAAGGCTCGTAAGGCTTCGCCTTCGGAGGAGAATAAGGAAGCATGAATGGCTGTGCCGAGGGTGGGAGAACGCTAGAAACTGTGGTGGTAGCCGGAAAGGGAGCAGCGAAAGTCCCGAAACGGAGCGGAGGCGGTAGCTGACTGAAGGAACCATGCAGTCTGTTATCCGACGCCGATAACCCTGCGTCGGAGATGTGAGAAGGTCCTGCAGAGACACTCAAGACAGAAGCCACAGAGGTAGGCAAAGTAATAGGTATGATAACAGAAGTGTTATTAGCCATGTGAGGGGGAGTATACAATGGGGATTTGTTCAACAGTTCAGCAAAGAGATGTAGAGTTCATATCAGAAGAAGTTTTGAGCAAATTCAACAGATTAGAGATAGCCAAATTAGAGTCTGCATGAAATGAGTCAGATTGCTCATGTCCAGAAGTCACATTAGCCAACGAAGCAGCAGACACAGGATTCAAAACAGGAGCATTAAATGGCATGCATGTACTAGAAAGTACATTAAAAGCAGAATTATCATGCACAAAACCATCAGCATGAGTCATCCTATGCGATGAGATATCTAAGCAAGAACTAGGCAAAAAATGATCCCTATCCAAATCAGAACGAGGCAAAGCAGGAATCATAGATTCTGACGAAACATAAGAACGATCTCCCAGTAAAGGAGGAGACGAAACCGATGACGGCAAAGAATGAACAGGAAGACTTACCTGGGTGGCCGGAGGAACTGAGGTCGTCTGCTGCAGTAAGGACAGGAGCCATGGAGTCTTACGGCAAAGCTCTGACAGACGGAGCCCTAAGTCAAGGTCCGACGGCGTCGGAGAAGATCCCGACAAGGGCTGTATAACTGGAAGAGATTGCGAATCCCGTTCCTCAGAAACCCTAGAATTGATTGGAGGCGCCGTAACATGCGAAGCCCTAGAATTGATGAAAGGCAAAAGCCAAGGAAACTGAGTGCACAGCCCAACGAAGGCAACCCGCTCCTGTTCCGTCAACGGTGACGTGAGGGAAGTCTGTGTATGCACCGCCATTGGGGAGGTGGCGTGATGGGAAAGCCTAGGCGCAAATCTGTGCAGCCATGGGTGAATCTCGCATAGAGAGAGAAAATAAGGAAAATAGGTGGCATCAACGTCCGACATGTGATCAGACTTGGAGGATGGTAGAATGGCAGCGGCGGCAACAAGGGTTGACCGACGGCATGTGTGAGGAGAGAGAAGAGAGCGTTTTTCTTTTCCCTAATGATTCGAGAAGTCGAATCGAGTCAAATAGTTGGTGCTTGTTGATCCGAGAAGCCGAATTGGATCACATTGTGCGTACTTGGTGACTTGATAAAACAAACGGATCAAGTTATTGATACTTGTTGATCAAAGAAGTCGAATTAGGTCAAATGGAAGACTTGTTGATTTGAGAAGTTAATTGGGGTCAAATACAAGCCTTAATGATTCGAGAAGTCGAATCGAGTCAAATAGTTGGTGCTTGTTGATCCGAGAAGCCGAATAGGGTCACATTGTGCGTACTTGGTGACTTGATAAAACAAACGGATCAAGTTATGTATACTTATTGATCAGAGAAGCCGAACCAGGTCAAATGGAAGACTTGATGATCCGAGAAGTCAATTGGGGTCTAATACAAGCATTAATGATTCGAGAAGTCGAATCGAGTTAAATACTTGGTGCTTGTTGATCCGAGAAGCCGAATTGGGTCACATTGTGCGTACTTGGTGACTTGATAAAACAAACGGATCAAGTTATGGATACTTGATGATCAGAGAAGCCGAACCGGGTCAAATGGAAGACTTGATGATCCGAGAAGTCAATTGGGGTCTAATACAAGCATTAATGATTCGTGAAGTTGAATCGAGTCAAATAGTTGGTGCTTGTTGATCCGAGAAGCCGAATTGGGTGACTTTGTGCGTACTTGATGACTTGATAAAACAAACGAATCAAGTTAGGCATACTTCTTGATCAGAGAAGCCGAATTGTGTCAAATGCAAGACTTGTTGATTCGAGAAGCCTATTGGGGTCAAATACAAGCCTTAATAATTCGAGAAGTTGAATCGAGTCAAATAGTTGGTGCTTGTTGATCCGAGAAGCCGAATTGGGTGACTTTGTGCGTACTTGATGACTTGACAAAACAAACGAATCAAGTTAGGCATACTTCTTGATCAGAGAAGCCGAATTGTGTCAAATGGAAGACTTGTTGATTCGAGAAGCCAATTGGGGTCAAATACAAGCCTTAATAATTCGAGAAGTTGTATCGAATCAAATAGTTGGTGCTTGTTGATCCGAGAAGCCGAATTGGGTCACATTGTGCGTATTTGGTGACTTGATAAAACAAACGGATCAAGTTATTGATACTTGTTTATCAAAGAAGCCGAATTGGGTCAAATGGAAGACTTGTTGATTTTAGCAGTTAAATGGGGTCAAATACAAGCCTTAATGATTCGAGAAGTCGAATCGAGTCAAATAGTTGGTGCTTGTTGATCCGAGAAGCCGAATTGGGTCACATTGTGCGTACTTGGTGACTTGATAAAACAAACGGATCAAGTTATTGATACTTGTTGATCAAAGAAGCCGAATTGGGTCAAATGGAAGACTTGTTGATTTGAGAAGTTAATTGGGGTCAAATACAAGCCTTAATGATTCCAAAAGTCGAATCGAGTCAAATAGTTGGTGCTTGTTGATCCGAGAAGCCGAATTGGGTCACTTTGTGCGTACTTGATGACTTGATAAAATAATCGAATCAGGTTATGCATACTTCTTGATCAGAGAAGCCGAATTGGGACAAATGGAAGACTTGTTGATTCGAGAAGTCAATTGGGGTCAAATATAAGTCTTAATGATTCGAGAAGTCGAATCGAGTCAAAGAGTTGGTGTTTATTTATCCGAGA
Source organism: Ajuga chamaepitys (assembly GCA_958295605.1). NCBI lineage: Eukaryota > Viridiplantae > Streptophyta > Magnoliopsida > Lamiales > Lamiaceae > Ajuga > Ajuga chamaepitys. The sequence goes on from OY282495.1 coordinate 39,414,202, forward strand.
AGCCGAATTGGGTCACATTGTGCGTAGTTGGTAACTTAATAAAATAAATGGATCAAGTTATGGATACTTGTTGATCCGAGAAGCCGGATTGATTTAAATGGAATACTTATCCAAAAGAAAAGTCAATTGGGGTCAAATACAAGCCTTAATGATTTTAAAATCCAGTCAAATAGTCGGTGCTTGTTGATCCGAGAAGCCGAATTGGGTCACTTTGTGCGTGATTGATGACTTGATAAAACAATCGAATCAGGTTATGGGTACTTCTTGATCAGAGAAGCCGAATTGGGACAAATGGAAGACTTGTTGATTCGAGAAGTCAATTGGGGTCAAATACAAGCCTTAATGATTCGAGAAGTCGAATCGAGACAAAAAGTTGGTGCTTGTTGATCCGAGAAGCCGAATTGGATCACATTGTGCGTACTTGGTGACTTGATAAAACAAACGGATCGAGTTATTGATACTTGTTGATCAAAGAAGCCGAATTGGGTCAAATGGAAGACTTGTTGATTTGAGAAGTTAATTGGGGTCAAATACAAGTCTTAATGATTCCAGAAGTCGAAGTGAGTCAAATAGTTGGTGCTTGTTGATCCGAGAAGCCGAATTGGGTCACATTGTGCGTACTTGGGGACTTGATAAAACAAACGGATCAAGTTATTGATACTAGTTGATCAAACAAGGCGTATTGGGTCAAATGGAAGACTTGTTGATTTGAGAAGTTAATTGGGGTCAAATACAAGCCTTAAGGATTCCAAAAGTCGAATCGAGTCAAATAGTTGGTGCTTGTTGATCCGAGAAGCCGAATTGGGTCACTTCGTGCGTACTTGATGACTTGATAAAACAATCGAATCAGGTTATGCATACTTCTTGATCAGAGAAGCCGAATTGGGACAAATGGAAGACTTGTTGATTAGAGAAGTCAACTGGGGTCAAATACAAGCCTTAATGATTCGAGAAGTCGAATCGAGTCAAAGAGTTGGTGTTTATTTATCCGAGAAGCCGAATTGGGTCACATTGTGCGTAGTTGGTAACTTAATAAAATAAATGGATCAAGTTATGGATACTTGTTAATCCGAGAAGCCGGATTGATTTAAATGGAATACTTGTCCATATGAAAAGTCAATTGGGGTCAAATACAAGCCTTAATAATTTTCAAATCCAGTCAAATAGTTGGTGCTTGTTGATCCGAGAAGCCGAATTGGGTCACTTTGTGCGTGCTTGATGACTTGATAAAACAATCGAATCAGGTTATGGGTACTTATTGATCAGAGAAGCCGAATTGGGACAAATGGAAGACTTGTTGATTCGAGAAGTCAATTGGGGTCAAATACAAGCTTTAATGATTCGAGAAGTCGAATCGAGACAAAAAGTTGGTACTTGTTCATCCAAGAAGCCGAATTGGATCACATTGTGCGTACTTGGTAACTTGATAAAACAAACGGATCGAGTTATTGATACTTGTTGATCAAAGAAGCCGAATTGGGTCAAATGGAAGACTTGTTGATTTGAGAAGTTAATTGGGGTCAAATACAAGCCTTAATGATTCGAGAAGTCGAATCGAGTCAAATAGTTGGTGCTTGTTGATCCGAGAAGCCGAATTGGGTCACATTGTGCGTACTTGGTGACTTGATAAAACAAACGGATCAAGTTATTGATACTAGTTGATCAAACAAGGCGAATTGGGTCAAATGGAAGACTTGTTGATTTGAGAAGTTAATTGGGGTCAAATACAAGCCTTAATGATTCCAAAAGTCGAATCGAGTCAAATAGTTGGTGCTTGTTGATCCGAGAAGCCGAATTGGGTCACTTCGTGCGTACTTGATGACTTGATAAAACAATCGAATCAGGTTATGCATACTTCTTGATCAGAGAAGCCGAATTGGGACAAATGGAAGACTTGTTGATTCGAGAAGTCAATTTGGGGTCAAATACAAGCCTTAATGATTCGAGAAGTCGAATCGAGTCAAAGAGTTGGTGTTTATTTATCCGAGAAGCCGAATTGGGTCACATTGTGCGTAGTTGGTAACTTAATAAAATAAATGGATCAAGTTATGGATACTTGTTGATCCGAGAAGCCGGATTGAATTAAATGGAATACTTATCAAAAAGAAAAGTCAATTGGGGTCAAATACAAGCCTTAATGATTTTAAAATCCAGTCAAATAGTTGGTGCTTGTTGATCCGAGAAGCCGAATTGGGTCACTTTGTGCGTGCTTGATGACTTGATAAAACAATCGAATCAGGATATGGGTACATCTTGATCAGAGAAGCCGAATTGGGACAAATGGAAGACTTGTTGATTCGAGAAGTCAATTGGGGTCAAATACAAGCCTTAATGATTCGAGAAGTCGAATCGAGACAAAAAGTTGGTGCTTGTTGATCCGAGAAGCCGAATTGGATCACATTGTGCGTACTTGGTGACTTGATAAAACAAACGGATCGAGTTATTGATACTTGTTGATCAAAGAAGCCGAATTGGGTCAAATGGAAGACTTGTTGATTTGAGAAGTTAATTGGGGTCAAATACAAGTCTTAATGATTCCAGAAGTTGAAGTGAGTCAAATAGTTGGTGCTTGTTGATCCGAGAAGCCGAATTGGGTCACATTGTGCGTACTTGGGGACTTGATAAAACAAACGGATCAAGTTATGGATACTTGTTGATCCGAGAAGTCGAACTGGGTCAAATGGAAGACTTGATGATCCGAGAAGTCAATTTGGGTCTAATACAAGCATTAATGATTCGAGAAATTGAATCGAGTCCAATAGTTGGTGCTTGTAGATCCGAGAAGCCGAATTGGGTCACTTTGTGCGTACTTGATAACTTGATAAACCAAACGAATCAAGTTATGCATACTTCTTGATCAGAGAAGCCGAACTGTGTCTAATGGAAGACTTGTTGATTCGAGAAGCCAATTGGGGTTAAATACATGCCTTAATAATTCGAGAAGTTGAATCGAGTCAAATAGTTGGTGCTTGTTGATCCGAGAAGCCGAATTGGGCCACTTTGTGCGTGCTTGATGACTTGATAAAACAATCGAATCAGGTTATGCATACTTCTTGATCAGAGAAGCCAAATTGGGACAAATGGAAGACTTGTTGATTCAAGAAGTTAATTGGGGTCTAATACAAGCATTAATGATTCGATAAGTTGAATGGAGTCAAATAGTTGGTGCTTGTTGATCCGAGAAGCCGAATTGGGTCACTATGTGCGTACTTGATGACTTGATAAAATAAACGAATCAAGTTATGCATACTTCTTGATCAGAGAAGCCGAATTGCGTCAAATGGAAGACTTGTTGATTTGAGAAGTCAATTGCGGTCAAATACAAGCCTTAATAATTCGAGAAGTCGAATCGAGTCAAATAGTTGGTGCTTGTTGATCCGAGAAGCCGAATTGGGTCACATCGTGCGTACTTGGTGACTTGATAAAACAAACGGATCAAGTTATTGATACTTGTTTATGGAAGACTTGTTGATTCGAGAAGTTAATTGGGGTCAAATACAAGCCTTAATGACTCGAGAAGTCGAATCGAGTAAAAGAGTTGGTGTTTATTTATCCGAGAAACCGAATTGGGTCACATTGTGCATAGTTGGTAAATTGATAAAATAAATGGATCAAGTTATGGATACTTGTTGATCCGAGAAGCCGGATTTATTTAAATGGAATACTTGTCCTTACGAAAAGTCAATTGGGGTCAAATACAAGCCTTAATGATTTTGAAATCCAGTAAAATAGTTGGTGCTTGTTGATCCGAGAAGCCGAATTGGGTCACTTTGTGCGTGCTTGATGACTTGATAAAACAATCGAATCAGGTTATGGGTACTTCTTGATCAGAGAAGCCGAATTAGGACAAATGGAAGACTTGTTGATTTGAGAAGTCAATTGGGGTCAAATACAAGCCTTAATGATTCGAGAAGTCGAATCGAGATAAAAAGTTGGTGCTTGTTGATCCGAGAAGCCGAATTGGGTCACATTGTGCGTACTTGGTGACTTGATAAAACAAACGGATCAAGTTATTGATACTTGTTGACCAAAGAAGCCGAATTGGGCCTGACACGTCGGTTTCTAACCTAGTGTTCCGCAAGTGTACGGATGTAGGTGTAGTACTATTGTCAAGGTCGATCCCACAAGGAATAGTTTTAGGTAGTTTGATACCCTAATACTCTAGGAATGTCCTAACTAGATACTAAGTTTTAAAGGTTGATTTTACTAATTAAACTACTCAATTAAATATAACTCCAAACTTAGGAAACACGAAAACTAACAATCAAAGAGAAAAGGTATCCTAGGGCTTCGATTTCAGGATATTATTTCAATGTGGAATATGATTAACCTATTAATTTACCAATTCTAGTGTTTATTAGGCGGCACGACATTAATCTAATCCTTCTCTCGAAGCGATTAAATCATTGATTAATTAAGCTAATTACCCTCTCGAGTCAATTAAACCTAATAACTCCCAAACGATCTTAAGCCACGGCCTACACAGTCATAGACAACTGCGCTCTATGTTCTAAGTCTGATAACAATTCCCTCCTCTCGAAGCGGAATTGTTAAACTAAATTACTAAATCTAGGTGATCAAGCTAAATTCAGTTTTACGCACAAACATAGAGATAAAACACATAAAGAACGGAATTAATAGATTAAATCATAAATCAAAACATTGTTATAATAATCCCTACTTTCTAACCCTAGGACACAAATAGCTTAGCTACTCATGCCTAGTAATAATCCAATACAAAATTCTATGAAAAACATTGTAAGAATTAAAACTAAGAAAGAACAATTAAACCCGGATGACTCCGTCTCGATGATCTTCGTCTTCCTTGTCTTCCAAGATGATGTAATTTATGTTCTTGATGATTGATCCCCTTTTTCCTAGAGCTTGGGGTCCTTTTTATAGAGTTGGGGACGAATCTTGGAGAAGATAAGCTTAAAATCCTATTAAAACACGATTTCTCTTATCGGTGGACTTTTTGACACGGCCGTGTTGCTTAAATGACACGGCCGTGTTGCTTTGCAATTCTTCAATTTATGCGCAACATTTGACACGGCCGTGTTGCTTGAGTGACACGGCCGTGTTCTGTTCCAGAATCAACAGCACATTGTGGACCACTTTTGACACGGCCGTGTTGCTTTGTGACGCGGCCGTGTCGGTTCTTGCCCGGTTTTGCTCCTGGACCGGTTCAGACCGGTTCGGACCGGTTTGGACCGGTTCTTCGACGGTTCTCACTCTTTTGGGCCGGTTTTCACTCTTTTCCAACTTGTTTCCTCGTCCGGTAGCCTGAAAATGCTCAAACTACCTTAAAACAAGTCGAAACACGTCAAATGACCCAAATATTATTAATATAAATAAATGCCGGTCAAATATGCACGTAAATGATATAAAATATGATCCTAAATCGACCTAAATACATGCATAAATAACGTGTTATCAAACTCCCCCAAACTTAAACTGTTGTTCGTCCCGAACATCATAACAAAAGACACAAAGATGACAAGTGATTATGCATTTGTTTAGGGCGACTAGATGATGAATTCAGTTTCAGTCTGATTTTTCTTACAACAACTAGGCAACACAATTCACTTGAGCATATGTGATAACGCGTAAATCAACTAATCTCGAGACTTTGAACTTTTGAATTATTCAACCCTCACCGGGTAAGTGTTTCACTCATCTCTCAAGTGTTTAAGCTAGAATAATTTCCACTCATATTGAATTACATGCAAAGTCTACCATATGCTTGCCAATCATCTACACTAGACCTCGTACTTGATACGTGTGACAAAGGATCAAAAAGGTCTTTATTTTGGTTGTAATGTGGGCTTAAGGTAAGGTGGGATACATTTGGATTTAAGTGACTATTCATTGGACTAATCAAGTTACGTCTAACCCGACTACCCCTCAATACAATCACTCAACCTCACTCTTCAAATTTCAACAAATCACCTCACAAAGTGACTTCTTTACCTTTAAAAGTTCGTACAACTTAAGTGCTTTTCAATTCTGCGGGTACCACATTTTTTGGGACTACCCGAATGTTCTAAGCAAATTCATAATTTGAGCACTTTATTTTCTAGCCTCTCCTCTATAATACTAATAATAAAAACTTTTTTTTTTTTCCTCTTCTTTTTTTTTCTTTTTCTTTTTTTTTTCTTTTTCTTTTTTTTTTTCTTTTTCTTTTTTTTTTTTTCTAGGAGAGGCCATTCTTCGCTTTTCACCTATCACTTTTCTTTTATTCCCTTCATCTTTTGAAAATATCCCTATTTCTCATTCCTTCCCACAAATTGTTCACCCAAATTCCTTCCAATTCTCCTCCCTCTAACTTGATTAATCCAATTATGGCCAAAAGAGTTAAATCAAAAGGTTTCAGCTGACATTGTTAAGTTATGAATAAATAAGGCTATAAGGCTCAATTGGGCTAACTAGGGACAATTTTTTCATTATGGATCAAAGGCAATTTTCATGGTTTGAACAAATAGGCTTAAACAAAAATTTGCCTAAGATCATTTCCTACATCACAACATATACTTGACACATTCTTAGTAAAGAGTCAAGGCAAGTTCTAGAGACTAGTACACATATTCAATCAAATTCACACCGAAAGAAAGTATATTACTCCGAAAATTGGAGTATAATTAGGCTCAAATTCTCAAAAGGTAAATTTTGATTGAATATTCTCAGTTCAAGCTCAATTTCGTCTCAAAACACCTCTCATGCTCTATTATGTGCCATTTTTTCATCTAAACCATCTCATCATTAACTATTCATCATCCATCTTTCCCTATTATTCTCTTATTATTTTTTTCACTTGTTACCTATTTCCGGGTTTTATTATTCTTATTGACTCTAAAAACTGCACTACTAAGACTCTAAACTCTAACTCCTAAGACTCAACATGGAAACAATATGCAATCAAACTCGGGCTCACAGACCCAACAACACCGATAAATCAGATAACTGGGCTCACAGACCCGATAACACCAATTGAAACAATAAAAATCAGCACAATGGGCACACGGACCCACAATTAACAGCAAGAATCTCGAACGAAAAAAAGTAAATCAAAACTAGAAATCTAGCTGCCAAGACGTTCCACGGTCTACCCCCTCCCCCAAACTTGGCTGAAAGCCAATGTTTGGAGGAAAAAAACGTGGTACGCCTTGGTGCTAACTTACAAATCGTTTCGACGATGGCGGTGTTTTGAAATCCTCCAAAATCGTGCACGTTGAGATCCTGACGCGGCCGTGTTGAAGGTTGTTGACACGGCCGTGTCACTTTTTTCCAAAATTGATGTTTCTGGATCGTTTTTGACGCGGCCGTGTCATTTGTGTGACACGGCCGTGTTGCATTCCAGTGGTGATTCGCGTTTGAAGGATGATTTTGACACGGCCGTGTTATAAGGCCGACACGGCCGTGTTATCGTTGAACCAAAAATTGGTTTTCTGAGGCGTTTTTGACACGGCCGTGTTGCATTCCAGTGCTGAAAACACTTTCTAAGTGCTTTTTGACGCGGCCGTGTCCGTAGTGCGACACGGCCGTGTTGCATCTTCTGCTCCTTTTTACGCGATTTTTCCGTCTTTTCGACCCCCGTTTCTTGCAACACTCGTCCATGTTGATTCCTAAAAACATAAAACACTAAAACACACGTAAAACATAAAATTAACACAATAAAAAATATAAACATAAAACATTAAACATCGGGTTGCCTCCCGACAAGCGCTTTGTTTTACGTCTTCAGCCGGACGTCCTTTTCCTATCAACCTTCTTCTAGCCACCCCGAGTTGGAAGTTTTCTGGTCACTTAAAGAGCTATTTGGGGCACGAGGATTTTCTACAGCCGCTAGGGTAGTGTAAATAATGCTACAATTGTGCCTACCCCTTAGACCCGATTTATGTATGTTGAGTGTGATTATTTCGTTTTGAACCCGAAAAACCAACTCCCCTTTAGGTACATCTATTAGTGCTTGGCTAGTCGCCAAGAAGGGTCTTCCTAAGATAAAAGGGAATTCATCACTCCCTTTCATGTCAACAACTAAGAAATCACTAGGGAATTCAAAATTTAGCACTTTTACCACTACATCCTCTGCTACTCCCAACGGCGTTAATGAAGATCCATCCGCCAATTTGATAGTAGTAAAGGACCGTTTAATTTCCCTTAATCCTAATTGTCTATACTGCTTAAGAGACATCAAATTTATGCTAGACCCTAAGTCACACATGACATTATGAAATTCATGACTACCAATTGAGCAAGAAATAGTAAAACTCCCTGGATCTTTTGCTTTTGTTGCTCTTCTTGGTTTCATGCTTGTGTTTGCGTTCTTCTTGGGCCTGCTCGGTCTCTTCTTTGTCGCCTCTTTTCCATCCTCCCACTCCTTTGTTTTCTCTTTAACTTGGATTCTCTCCTTTAGTGGTTCCTGTTTCACAACAACAACTCTAGATTGCTCTAAAGGATCAAGGTTAGCAAAGAACGAATTTTTAAAACAAAAATCAAAAGACTCATCAAGAATAGGAGATGAAGTTTTCTTATCTATGATTGTATTGACCTCCTCCTTCTCAATGTTTTTGACTTCCTCGCTTGATTCCTTTGCTTCTTGGTCCTTCAAGCTCTCTTCATGCTCATCTAGCTCCACAATATTGCAGTGCTCCTTCGGATTAACCACTGTATCACTCGGGTATTGGCCTTGCTTGTGTTGAGCTCCTACTATCTTTATCAGCTGACTCATGTTTGATGTCAACTCTCCAATACTAGCTTGAGTCTGCACCAACGTGTTCTCGAGCCTCTTGATGTCTGCCCCTTGCCCAGTGATATGCTTGTTTAGCTCCATGAATTTTCCATCCAATTTCTTCTCCAACTGAGCTAACTTTTCATCATACTTTTTGAATTGTGACATCGCGATCTCTTCTTGTGATGGCTTATTACCGTCATGGATCATGCCATTTGTAACAGCAAATCCGGGTGGCGGATTAAGTGTATTTTGCGCGTTCCCATATGAAAAGTTCTGATGATTCTGAGGGTACTGATTGTACCGAGGCTGATTGTTCTGGAAGTTGTTGAAGTTTCGTTGATTCACAAATTTTACTTCTTCAACTTCTTCCGGAACCCCTGGCTGTTGTGCTAACGTTAGATTAGTTAGCAAATTCACCTGGCTCGTCAATGCTGTTACTTGTGCTGTGAGCTTTTCAATTGGCTCATTATTGACGGGCTCGACTTTTTGGACACTCGCTACCCTCCTTGGCATGTTTCTCTCGTTCGACCATTGGTAGCTTGTTCTGGCCATCGCGTCCAGGATTGAGAATGCCATCCTTACTGACTTCTCCATCAAACTTCCACCCGCAGCTGCATCCACTTGGTTTCTAGTCGGAGCAAGTAGACCATTGTAGAACTTGCATACTTGCTGCTTCTTGGTGAACCCATGTTGAGGGCAACTCCGGATAAGATCCCGGAATCGCTCCCAAGCCTCTCCGAATGGCTCTTGGTCCAATTGCTTGAACTGGTTGATCTGGTTCTGCAGGTCGAGCATTTTGCTTGGTGGAAAGTACTTCAACAGAAAAGAAGTACTTAAATCTTCCCAATCTCTGATGTCTTCTAGTGAATTGAACCACTGTAATGCTCTGTCCTTCAGTGAGAAAGGGAACAGTCTCATCTTGACTTGCTCGTGCGGCACATGATTGATCTTGATTGTGTCGACCAGTCTGCGAAACTTGATCAGATGCGCATTCGGATCCTCCAACGCACTTCCCCCATACTGGTTTTGCTGCACTATATTGATTAGTGCAGGCTTCAGCTCGAAATTGTTGGCATTGAGTGGTGGAGGTTGTACTCCTCCTGCCTGCTGATTTGGACTGGGCTTCAAGCAGTCGCTAATAGGCGTGTCATCTTCATCGCCTGCAGCTGGGTCTATCTGAATTGGGTCGTACTGCTGTTGTAGCTGTGGCCCTTGTGGAGGTAGCTGCTGCTGTATGTTCGTGACTCGATCATCCAACCGGGCCAGAGCTGTCAGTACTCTGTTAAGTGCGTCATCTTGATTCGGATGCTGTGGTGGGTTCTCCATCTCAGATGCGGCGTTTCTTCTAGTTCGGTGTCTGCGAGCTGTCGCTTCAATTTCCGGATCGAAAGGAAGAAGGGTTTCTTTCCCTTTTGATCTGGTGAGCATACGAAGCCTGAAAACACCAAAAACAAGAACTACCGCGTAACACTAAAATTAAATAAAAAAAAAATAATAATAAATAAAACGAAAATTAAAATTAAAAATACGAAAAAAATAAAATCTAGTCTAGTTTCCTCCTATTTTTCAAGATAAAAACTAAGCGCTAAATCCTATTCCCCGGCAACGGCGCCAAAAACTTGACACGTCGGTTTCTAACCTAGTGTTCCGCAAGTGTACGGATGTAGGTGTAGTACTATTGTCAAGGTCGATCCCACAAGGAATAGTTTTAGGTAGTTTGATACCCTAATACTCTAGGAATGTCCTAACTAGATACTAAGTTTTAAAGGTTGATTTTACTAATTAAACTACTCAATTAAATATAACTCCAAACTTAGGAAACACGAAAACTAACAATCAAAGAGAAAAGGTATCCTAGGGCTTCGATTTCAGGATATTATTTCAATGTGGAATATGATTAACCTATTAATTTACCAATTCTAGTGTTTATTAGGCGGCACGACAATAATCTAATCCTTCTCTCGAAGCGATTAAACCGTTGATTAATTAAGCTAATTACCCTCTCGAGTCAATTAAACCTAATAACTCCCAAACGATCTTAAGCCACGGCCTACACAGTCATAGACAACTGCGCTCTATGTTCTAAGTCTGATAACAATTCCCTCCTCTCGAAGCGGAATTGTTAAACTAAATTACTAAATCTAGGTGATCAAGCTAAATTCAGTTTTACGCACAAACATAGAGATAAAACACATAAAGAACGGAATTAATAGATTAAATCATAAATCAAAACATTGTTATAATAATCCCTACTTTCTAACCCTAGGACACGAATAGCTTAGCTACTCATGCCTAGTAATAATCCAATACAAAATTCTATGAAAAACATTGTAAGAATTAAAACTAAGAAAGAACAATTAAACCCGGATGACTCCGTCTCGATGATCTTCGTCTTCCTTGTCTTCTAAGATGATGTAATTTATGTTCTTGATGATTGATCCCCTTTTTCCTAGAGCTTGGGGTCCTTTTTATAGAGTTGGGGACGAATCTTGGAGAAGATAAGCTTAAAATCCTATTAAAACACGATTTCTCTTATCGGTGGACTTTTTGACACGGCCGTGTTGCTTAAATGACACGGCCGTGTTGCTTTGCAATTCTTCAATTTCTGCGCAACATTTGACACGGCCGTGTTGCTTGAGTGACACGGCCGTGTTCTGTTCCAGAATCAACAGCACATTGTGGACCACTTTTGACACGGCCGTGTTGCTTTGTGACGCGGCCGTGTCGGTTCTTGCCCGGTTTTGCTCCTGGACCGGTTCAGACCGGTTCGGACCGGTTTGGACCGGTTCTTCGACGGTTCTCACTCTTTTGGGCCGGTTTTCACTCTTTTCCAACTTGTTTCCTCGTCCGGTAGCCTGAAAATGCTCAAACTACCTTAAAACAAGTCGAAACACGTCAAATGACCCAAATATTATTAATATAAATAAATGCTGGTCAAATATGCACGTAAATGATATAAAATATGATCCTAAATCGACCTAAATACATGCATAAATAACGTGTTATCAAGGTCAAATGGAAGACTTGTTTATTTGAGAAGTTAATTGGGGTCAAATACAAGCCTTAATGATTCGAGAAGTCGAATCGAGTCAAATAGTTGGTGCTTGTTGATCCGAGAAGCCGAATTGGGTCACATTGTGCGTACTTGGTGACTTGATAAAACAAACGGATCAAGTTATTGATACTTGTTGATCAAAGAAGCCGAATTAGGTCAAATGGAAGACTTGTTGATTTGAGAAGTTAATTGGGGTCAAATACAAGCCTTAATGATTCCAAAAGTCGAATCGAGTCAAATAGTTGGTGCTTGTTGATCCGAGAAGCCGAATTGGGTCACTTCGTGCGTACTTGATGACTTGATAAAACAATCGAATCAGGTTATGTATACTTCTTGATCAGAGAAGCCGAATTTTGACAAATGGAAGACTTGTTGATTCGAGAAGTCAATTGGGGTCAAATACAAGCCTTAATGATTCCAGAAGTCGAATCGAGTCAAAGAGTTAGTGTTTATTTATCCGAGAAGCCGAATTGGGTCACATTGTGCGTAGTTGGTAACTTGATAAAATAAATGGATCAAGTTATGGATACTTGTTGATCCGAGAAGCCGGATTGATTTAAATGGAAGACTTGTCCATACGAAAAGTCAATTGGGGTCAAATACAAGCCTTAATGATTTTCAAATCCAGTCAAATAGTTGGTGCTTGTTGATCCGAGAAGCCGAATTGGGTCACTTTGTGCGTGCTTGATGACTTGATAAAACAATCGAATCAGGTTATGGGTACTTCTTGATCAGAGAAGCCGAATTGGGACAAATGGAAGACTTGTTGATTCGAGAAGTCAATTGGGGTCAAATACAAGCCTTAATGATTCGAGAAGTCGAATAGAGATAAAAAGTTGGTGCTTGTTGATCCGAGAAGCCGAATTGGGTCACATTGTGCGTACTTGGTGACTTGATAAAACAAACGGATCAAGTTATTGATACTTGTTGATCAAAGAAGCCGAATTAGGTCAAATGGAAGACTTGTTGATTTGAGAAGTTAATTGGGGTCAAATACAAGCCTTAATGATTCCAGAAGTCGGATCGAGTCAAATAGTTGGTGCTTGTTGATCCGAGAAGCCGAATTGGGTCACTTTGTCCGCACTTGATGACTTGATAAAACAAACGAATCAAGTTATGCATACTTCTTGATCAGAGAAGCCGAATTGTGTCAAATGGAAGACTTGTTGATTCGAGAAGCCAATTGGGGTCAAATACAAGCCTTAATAATTCGAGATGTCGAATCGAGACAAAAAGTCGGTGCTTGTTGATCCGAGAAGTCGAATTGGATCACATTGTGCGTACTCGGTGACTTGATAAATCAAACGGATCAAGTTATTGATAATTGTTCATCAAAGAAGCCGAATTGGGTCAAATGGAAGACTTGTTGATTTGAGAAGTTAATTGGGGTCAAATACAAGCCTAAATGATTCGAGAAGTCGAATCGAGTCAAATAGTTGGTACTCTTTGATCCGAGAAGCCGAATTGGGTCACATTGTGCGTACTTGGTGACTTGATAAAACAAACGGATCAAGTTATTGATACTTGTTGATCAAAGAAGCCGAATTGGGTCAAATGGAAGACTTGTTGATTTGAGAAGTTAATTGGGGTCAAATACAAGCCTTAATGATTCCAAAAGTCGAATCGAGTAAAATAGTTGGTGCTTGTTGATCCGAGAAGCCGAATTGGGTCACTTCGTGCGTACTTGATGACTTGATAAAACAATCTAATCAGGTTATGCATACTACTTGATCAGAGAAGCCGAATTGGGACAAATGGAAGACTTGTTGATTCGAGAAGTCAATTGGGGTCAAATACAAGCCTTAATGATTCCAGAAGTCGAATCGAGTCAAAGAGTTGGTGTTTATTTATCCGAGAAGCCGAATTGGGTCACATTGTGCGTAGTTGGTAACTTGATAAAATAAATGGATCAAGTTATGGATACTTGTTGATCCGAGAAGCCGGATTGATTTAAATGGAAGACTTGTCCATACGAAAAGTCAATTGGGGTCAAATACAAGCCTTAATGATTTTCAAATCCAGTCAAATAGTTGGTGCTTGTTGATCCGAGAAGCCGAATTGGGTCACTTTGTGCGTGCTTGATGACTTGATAAAACAATCGAATCAGGTTATGGGTACTACTTCTTGATCAGAGAAGCCGAATTGTGACAAATGGAAGACTTGTTGATTCGAGAAGTCAATTGGGGTCAAATACAAGCCTTAATGATTCGAGAAGTCAAATAGAGATAAAAAGTTGGTGCTTGTTGATCCGAGAAGCCGAATTGGGTCACATTGTGCGTACTTGGTGACTTGATAAAACAAACGGATCAAGTTATTGATACTTGTTGATCAAAGAAGCCGAATTAGGTCAAGTGGAAGACTTGTTGATTTGAGAAGTTAATTGGGGTCAAATACAAGCCTTAATGATTCCAGAAGTCGGATCGAGTCAAATAGTTGGTGCTTGTTGATCCGAGAAGCCGAATTGGGTCACTTTGTCCGCACTTGATGACTTGATAAAACAAACGAATCAAGTTATGCATACTTCTTGATCAGAGAAGCCGAATTGTGTCAAATGGAAGACTTGTTGATTCGAGAAGCCAATTGGGGTCAAATACAAGCCTTAATAATTCGAGATGTCGAATCGAGACAAAAAGTCGGTGCTTGTTGATCCGAGAAGCCGAATTGGATCACATTGTGCGTACTCGGTGACTTGATAAATCAAACGGATCAAGTTATTGATAATTGTTCATCAAAGAAGCCGAATTGGGTCAAATGGAAGACTTGTTGATTTGAGAAGTTAATTGGGGTCAAATACAAGCCTAAATGATTCGAGAAGTCGAATCGAGTCAAATAGTTGGTACTTGTTGATCCGAGAAGCCGAATTGGGTAACATTGTGCGTACTTGGTGACTTGATAAAACAAACGGATCAAGTTATTGATACTTGTTGATCAAAGAAGCCGAATTGGGTCAAATGGAAGACTTGTTGATTTGAGAAGTTAATTGGGGTCAAATACAAGCCTTAATGATTCCAAAAGTCGAATCGAGTAAAATAGTTGGTGCTTGTTGATCCGAGAAGCCGAATTGGGTCACTTCGTGCGTACTTGATGACTTGATAAAACAATCGAATCAAGTTATGCATACTACTTGATCAGAGAAGCCGAATTGGGACAAATGGAAGACTTGTTGATTCGAGAAGTCAATTGGGGTCAAATACAAGCCTTAATGATTCCAGAAGTCGAATCGAGTCAAAGAGTTGGTGTTTATTTATCCGAGAAGCCGAATTGGGTCACATTGTGCGTAGTTGGTAACTTGATAAAATAAATGGATCAAGTTATGGATACTTGTTGATCCGAGAAGCCGGATTGATTTAAATGGAAGACTTGTCCATACGAAAAGTCAATTGGGGTCAAATACAAGCCTTAATGATTTTCAAATCCAGTCAAATAGTTGGTACTTGTTGATCCGAGAAGCCGAATTGGGTCACTTTGTGCGTGCTTGATGACTTGATAAAACAATCGAATCAGGTTATGGGTACTTCTTGATCAGAGAAGCCGAATTGGGACAAATGGAAGACTTGTTGATTCGAGAAGTCAATTGGGGTCCAATACAAGCCTTAATGATTCGAGAAGTCGAATAGAGATAAAAAGTTGGTGCTTGTTGATCCGAGAAGCCGAATTGGGTCACATTGTGCGTACTTGGTGACTTGATAAAACAAACGGATCAAGTTATTGATACTTGTTGATCAAAGAAGCCGAATTAGGTCAAATGGTAGACTTGTTGATTTGAGAAGTTAATTGGGGTCAAATACAAGCCTTAATGATTCCAGAAGTCGGATCGAGTCAAATAGTTGGTGCTTGTTGATCCGAGCAGCCGAATTGGGTTACTTTGTCCGTACTTGATGACTTGATAAAATAAACGAATCAAGTTATGCATACTTCTTGATCAGAGAAGCCGAATTGTGTCAAATGGAAGACTTGTTGATTCGAGAAGCCAATTGGGGTCAAATACAAGCCTTAATAATTCGAGATGTCGAATCGAGACAAAAAGTCGGTGCTTGTTGATCCGAGAAGCCGAATTGGATCACATTGTGCGTACTTGGTGACTTGATAAAACAAACGGATCAAGTTATTGATACTTGTTGATCAAAGAAGCCGAATTGGGTCAAATGTGAGACTTGTTGATTTGAGAAGTTAATTGGGATCAAATACAAGCCTTAATGATTCCAGAAGTCGAATCGAGTCAAATAGTTGGTGCTTGTTGATCCGAGAAGTCGAATTGGGTCACATTGTGCGTACTTGGTGACTTGATAAAACAAACGGATCAAGTTGTTGATACTTGTTGATCAAAGAAGCCGAATTGGGTCAAATGGAAGTCTTGTTGATTCGAGAAGTCAATTGGGGTCAAAACAAGCCTTAATGATTCGAGAAGTCGAATCGAGTCAAAGAGTTGGTGTTTATTTATCCGAGAAGCCGAATTGGGTCACATTGTGCATAATTGGTAACTTGATAAAATAAATGGATCAAGTTATGGATACTTGTTGATCCGAGAAGCCGGATTGATTTAAATAGAAGACTTGTCCATACGAAAAGTCAATTGGGGTCAAATACAAGCCTTAATGATTTTCAAATCCAGTCAAATAGTTGGTGCTTGTTGATCCGAGAAGCCGAATTGGGTCACTTTGTGCGTGCTTGATGACTTGATAAAACAATCGAATTAGGTTATGGGTACTTCTTGATCAGAGAAGCCGAATTGGGACAAATGGAAGACTTGTTGATTCGAGAAGTCAATTGGGGTCAAATACAAGCCTTAATGATTCGAGAAGTCGAATAGAGATAAAAAGTTGGTGCTTATTGATCCGAGAAGCCGAATTGGGTCACATTGTGCGTACTTGGTGACTTGATAAAACAAATGGATCAAGTTCTTGATACTTGTTGATCAAAGAAGCCGAATTGGGTCAAATGGAAGACTTGTTGATTTGAGAAGTTAATTGGGGTCAAATACAAGCCTTAATGATTCCAGAAGTCGAATCGAGTCAAATAGTTGGTGCTTGTTGATCCGAGAAGCCGAATTGGGTCACATTGTGCGTACTTGGTGACTTGATAAAACAAACGGATCAAGTTGTTGATACTTGTTGATCAAAGAAGCCGAATTGGGTCAAATGGAAGACTTGTTGGTTTGAGAAGTTAATTGGGGTCAAATACAAGCCTTAATGATTCGAGAAGTCGAATCGAGTCAAATAGTTGGTGCTTGTTGATCCGAGAAGCCGAATTGGGTCACATTGTGCATACTTGGTGACTTGATAAAACAAACGGATCAAGTTGTTGATACTTGTTGATCAAAGAAGCCGAATAGGGTCAAATGGAAGACTTGTTGATTTGAGAAGTTAATTGGGGTTAAATACAAGCCTTAATGATTCCAAAAGTCGAATCGAGTCAAATAGTTGGTGCTTGTTGATCCGAGAAGCCGAATTGGGTCACTTCGTGCGTACTTGATGACTTGATAAAACAATCGAATCAGGTTATGCATACTTTTTGATCAGAGAAGCCGAATTGGGACAAATGGAAGACTTGTTGATTCGAGAAGTCAATTGGGGTCAAATACAAGCCTTAATGATTCGGGAAGTCGAATAGAGTCAAAGAGTTGGTGTTTATTTATCCGAGAAGCCGAATTGGGTCAAATTGTGCGTAGTTGGTAACTTGCTAAAATAAATGGATCAAGTTATGGATACTTGTTGATCCGAGAAGCCGGATTGATTTAAATGGAAGACTTGTCCATACGAAAAGTCAATTGGGGTCAAATACAAGCCTTAATGATTTTCAAATCCAGTCAAATAGTTGGTGCTTGTTGATCCGAGAAGCCGAATTGGGTCACTTTGTGCGTGCTTGATGACTTGATAAAACAATCGAATCAGGTTATGGGTACTTCTTGATCAGAGAAGCCGAATTGGGACAAATGGAAGACTTGTTGATTCGAGAAGTCAATTGGGGTCAAATACAAGCCTTAATGATTCGAGAAGTCGAATTGAGATAAAAAGTTGGTGCTTGTTGATCCGAGAAGCCGAATTGGGTCACATTGTGCGTACTTGGTGACTTGATAAAACAAACGGATCAAGTTATTAATACTTGTTGATCAAAGAAGCCGAGTTAGGTCAAATGGAAGACTTGTTGATTTGAGAAGTTAATTGGGGTCAAATACAAGCCTTAATGATTCCAGAAGTCGGATCGAGTCAAATAGTTGGTGCTTGTTGATCCGAGAAGCCGAATTGGGTCACTTTGTCCGTACTTGATGACTTGATAAAACAAACGAATCAAGTTATGCATACTTCTTGATCAGAGAAGCCGAATTGTGTCAAATGGAAGACTTGTTGATTCGAGAAGCCAATTGGGGTCAAATACAAGCCTTAATAATTCGAGATGTCGAATCGAGACAAAAAGTCGGTGCTTGTTGATCCGAGAAGCCGAATTGGATCACATTGTGCGTGCTCGGTGACTTGATAAATCAAACGGATCAAGTTATTGATAATTGTTCATCAAAGAAGCCGAATTGGGTCAAATGGAAGACTTGTTGATTTGAGAAGTTAATTGGGGTCAAATACAAGCCTTAATGATTCGAGAAGACAAATCGAGTCAAATGGTTGGTACTTGTTGATCCGAGAAGCCGAATTGGGTCACATTGTGCGTACTTGGTGACTTGATAAAACAAACGGATCAAGTTATTGATACTTGTTGATCAAAGAAGCCGAATTGGGTCAAATGGAAGACTTGTTGATTTGAGAAGTTAATTGGGATCAAATACAAGACTTAATGATTCCAGAAGTCGAATCGAGTCAAATAATTGGTGCTTGTTGATCCGAGAAGCCGAATTGGGTCACATTGTGCGTACTTGGTGACTTGATAAAACAAACGGATCCAGTTGTTGATACTTGTTGATCAAAGAAGCCGAATTCGGTCAAATGGAAGACTTGTTGGTTTGAGAAGTTAATTGGGGTTCAAATACAAGCCTTAATGATTCGAGAAGTCGAATCGAGTCAAATAGTTGGTGCTTGTTGAGCTGAGAAGCCGAATTGGGTCACATTGTGCATACTTGGTGACTTGATAAAACAAACGGATCAAGTTGTTGATACTTGTTGATCAGAGCAGCCGAATTGGGTCAATGGAAGACTTGTTGATTTGAGAAGTTAATTGGGGTCAAATACAAGCCTTAATGATTCCAAAAGTCGAATCGAGTCAAATAGTTGGTGCTTGTTGATCCGAGAAGCCGAATTGGGTCACTTCGTGCGTACTTGATGACTTGATAAAACAATCGAATCAGGTTATGCATACTTCTTGATCAGAGAAGCCGAATTGGGACAAATGGAAGACTTGTTGATTCGAGAAGTCAATTGGGGTCAAAACAAGCCTTAATGATTCGAGAAGTCGAATCGAGTCAAAGAGTTGGTGTTTATTTATCCGAGAAGCCGAATTGGGTCACATTGTGCATAATTGGTAACTTGATAAAATAAATGGATCAAGTTATGGATACTTGTTGATCCGAGAAGCCGGATTGATTTAAATAGAAGACTTGTCCATACGAAAAGTCAATTGGGGTCAAATACAAGCCTTAATGATTTTCAAATCCAGTCAAATAGTTGGTACTTGTTGATCCGAGAAGCCGAATTGGGTCACTTTGTGCGTGCTTGATGACTTGATAAAACAATCGAATTAGGTTATGGGTACTTCTTGATCAGAGAAGCCGAATTGGGACAAATGGAAGACTTGTTGATTCGAGAAGTCAATTGGGGTCAAATACAAGCCTTAATGATTCGAGAAGTCGAATAGAGATAAAAAGTTGGTGCTTGTTGATCCGAGAAGCCGAATTGGGTCACATTGTGCGTACTTGGTGACTTGATAAAACAAACGGATCAAGTTGTTGATACTTGTTGATCAAAGAAGCCGAATTAGGTCAAATGGAAGACTTGTTGATTTGAGAAGTTAATTGGGGTCAAATACAAGCCTTAATGATTCCAGAAGTCGGATCGAGTCAAATAGTTGGTGCTTGTTGATCCGAGAAGCCGAATTGGGTTACTTTGTCCGTACTTGATGACTTGATAAAACAAACGAATCAAGTTATGCATACTTCTTGATCAGAGAAGCCGAATTGTGTCAAATGGAAGACTTGTTGATTCGAGAAGCCAATTGGGGTCAAATACAAGCCTTAATAATTCGAGATGTCGAATCGAGACAAAAAGTCGGTGCTTGTTGATCCGAGAAGCCGAATTGGATCACATTGTGCGTACTCGGTGACTTGATAAATCAAACGGATCAAGTTATTGATAATTGTTCATCAAAGAAGCCGAATTGGGTCAAATGGAAGACTTGTTGATTTGAGAAGTTAATTGGGGTCAAATACAAGCCTTAATGATTCGAGAAGACAAATCGAGTCAAATGGTTGGTACTTGTTGATCCGAGAAGCCGAATTGGGTCACATTGTGCGTACTTGGTGACTTGATAAAACAAACGGATCAAGTTATTGATACTTGTTGATCAAAGAAGCCGAATTGGGTCAAATGGAAGACTTGTTGATTTGAGAAGTTAATTGGGATCAAATACAAGACTTAATGATTCCAGAAGTCGAATCGAGTCAAATAATTGGTGCTTGTTGATCCGAGAAGCCGAATTGGGTCACATTGTGCGTACTTGGTGACTTGATAAAACAAACGGATCCAGTTGTTGATACTTGTTGATCAAAGAAGCCGAATTCGGTCAAATGGAAGACTTGTTGGTTTGAGAAGTTAATTGGGGTTCAAATACAAGCCTTAATGATTCGAGAAGTCGAATCGAGTCAAATAGTTGGTGCTTGTTGAGCTGAGAAGCCGAATTGGGTCACATTGTGCATACTTGGTGACTTGATAAAACAAACGGATCAAGTTGTTGATACTTGTTGATCAGAGCAGCCGAATTGGGTCAATGGAAGACTTGTTGATTTGAGAAGTTAATTGGGGTCAAATACAAGCCTTAATGATTCCAAAAGTCGAATCGAGTCAAATAGTTGGTGCTTGTTGATCCGAGAAGCCGAATTGGGTCACTTCGTGCGTACTTGATGACTTGATAAAACAATCGAATCAGGTTATGCATACTTCTTGATCAGAAAAGCCGAATTGGGACAAATGGAAGACTTGTTGATTCGAGAAGTCAATTGGGGTCAAAACAAGCCTTAATGATTCGAGAAGTCGAATCGAGTCAAAGAGTTGGTGTTTATTTATCCGAGAAGCCGAATTGGGTCACATTGTGCATAATTGGTAACTTGATAAAATAAATGGATCAAGTTATGGATACTTGTTGATCCGAGAAGCCGGATTGATTTAAATAGAAGACTTGTCCATACGAAAAGTCAATTGGGGTCAAATACAAGCCTTAATGATTTTCAAATCCAGTCAAATAGTTGGTGCTTGTTGATCCGAGAAGCCGAATTGGGTCACTTTGTGCATGCTTGATGACTTGATAAAACAATCGAATTAGGTTATGGGTACTTCTTGATCAGAGATGCCGAATTGGGACAAATGGAAGACTTGTTGATTCGAGAAGTCAATTGGGGTCAAATACAAGCCTTAATGATTCGAGAAGTCGAATAGAGATAAAAAGTTGGTGCTTGTTGATCCGAGAAGCCGAATTGGGTCACATTGTGCGTACTTGGTGACTTGATAAAACAAACGGATCAAGTTGTTGATACTTGTTGATCAAAGAAGCCGAATTAGGTCAAATGGAAGACTTGTTGATTTGAGAAGTTAATTGGGGTCAAATACAAGCCTTAATGATTCCAGAAGTCGGATCGAGTCAAATAGTTGGTGCTTGTTGATCCGAGAAGCCGAATTGGGTTACTTTGTCCGTACTTGATGACTTGATAAAACAAACGAATCAAGTTATGCATACTTCTTGATCAGAGAAGCCGAATTGTGTCAAATGGAAGACTTGTTGATTCGAGAAGCCAATTGGGGTCAAATACAAGCCTTAATAATTCGAGATGTCGAATCGAGACAAAAAGTCGGTGCTTGTTGATCCGAGAAGCCGAATTGGATCACATTGTGCGTACTCGGTGACTTGATAAATCAAACGGATCAAGTTATTGATAATTGTTCATCAAAGAAGCCGAATTGGGTCAAATGGAAGACTTGTTGATTTGAGAAGTTAATTGGGGTCAAATACAAGCCTTAATGATTCGAGAAGACAAATCGAGTCAAATGGTTGGTACTTGTTGATCCGAGAAGCCGAATTGGGTCACATTGTGCGTACTTGGTGACTTGATAAAACAAACGGATCAAGTTATTGATACTTGTTGATCAAAGAAGCCGAATTGGGTCAAATGGAAGACTTGTTGATTTGAGAAGTTAATTGGGATCAAATACAAGACTTAATGATTCCAGAAGTCGAATCGAGTCAAATAATTGGTGCTTGTTGATCCGAGAAGCCGAATTGGGTCACATTGTGCGTACTTGGTGACTTGATAAAACAAACGGATCCAGTTGTTGATACTTGTTGATCAAAGAAGCCGAATTCGGTCAAATGGAAGACTTGTTGGTTTGAGAAGTTAATTGGGGTTCAAATACAAGCCTTAATGATTCGAGAAGTCGAATCGAGTCAAATAGTTGGTGCTTGTTGAGCTGAGAAGCCGAATTGGGTCACATTGTGCATACTTGGTGACTTGATAAAACAAACGGATCAAGTTGTTGATACTTGTTGATCAGAGCAGCCGAATTGGGTCAATGGAAGACTTGTTGATTTGAGAAGTTAATTGGGGTCAAATACAAGCCTTAATGATTCCAAAAGTCGAATCGAGTCAAATAGTTGGTGCTTGTTGATCCGAGAAGCCGAATTGGGTCACTTCGTGCGTACTTGATGACTTGATAAAACAATCGAATCAGGTTATGCATACTTCTTGATCAGAGAAGCCGAATTGGGACAAATGGAAGACTTGTTGATTCGAGAAGTCAATTGGGGTCAACACAAGCCTTAATGATTCGAGAAGTCGAATCGAGTCAAAGAGTTGGTGTTTATTTATCCGAGAAGCCGAATTGGGTCACATTGTGCATAATTGGTAACTTGATAAAATAAATGGATCAAGTTATGGATACTTGTTGATCCGAGAAGCCGGATTGATTTAAATAGAAGACTTGTCCATACGAAAAGTCAATTGGGGTCAAATACAAGCCTTAATGATTTTCAAATCCAGTCAAATAGTTGGTGCTTGTTGATCCGAGAAGCCGAATTGGGTCACTTTGTGCATGCTTGATGACTTGATAAAACAATCGAATTAGGTTATGGGTACTTCTTGATCAGAGAAGCCGAATTGGGACAAATGGAAGACTTGTTGATTCGAGAAGTCAATTGGGGTCAAATACAAGCCTTAATGATTCGAGAAGTCGAATAGAGATAAAAAGTTGGTGCTTGTTGATCCGAGAAGCCGAATTGGGTCACATTGTGCGTACTTGGTGACTTGATAAAACAAATGGATCAAGTTATTGATACTTGTTGATCAAAGAAGCCGAATTGGTTCAAATGGAAGACTTGTTGATTTGAGAAGTTAATTGGGGTCAAATATAAGCCTTAATGATTCCAGAAGTCGAATCGAGTCAAATAGTTGGTGCTTGTTGATCCGAGAAGCCGAATTGGGTCACATTGTGCGTACTTGGTGACTTGATAAAACAAACGGATCAAGTTGTTGATACTTGTTGATCAAAGAAGCCGAATTGGGTCAAATGGAAGACTTGTTGGTTTGAGAAGTTAATTGGGGTCAAATACAAGCCTTAACGATTCGAGAAGTCGAATCGAGTCAAATAGTTGGTGCTTGTTGATCCGAGAAGCCGAATTGGGTCACATTGTGCATACTTGGTGACTTGATAAAACAAACGGATCAAGTTGTTGATACTTGTTGATCAAAGAAGCCGAATTGGGTCAAATGGAAGACTTGTTGATTTGAGAAGTTAATTGGGGTCAAATACAAGCCTTAATGATTCCAAAAGTCGAATCGAGTCAAATAGTTGGTGCTTGTTGATCCGAGAAGCCGAATTGGGTCACTTCGTGCGTACTTGATGACTTGATAAAACAATCGAATCAGGTTATGCATACTTCTTGATCAGAGAAGCCGAATTGGGACAAATGGAAGACTTGTTGATTAGAGAAGTCAATTAGGGTCAAATACAAGCCTTAATGATCGAGAAGTCGAATCGAGTCAAAGAGTTGGTGTTTATTTATCCGAGAAGCCGAATTGGGTCACATTGTGCGTAGTTGGTAACTTGCTAAAATAAATGGATCAAGTTATGGATACTTGTTGATCCGAGAAGCTGGATTGATTTAAATGGAAGACTTATCCATACGAAAAGTCAATTGGGGTCAAATACAAGCCTTAATGATTTTCAAATCCAGTCAAATAGTTGGTGCTTGTTGATCCGAGAAGCCGAATTGGGTCACTTTGTGCGTGCTTGATGACTTGATAAAACAATCGAATCAGGTTATGGGTACTTCTTGATCAGAGAAGCCGAATTGGGACAAATGGAAGACTTGTTGATTCGAGAAGTCAATTGGGGTCAAATACAAGCCTTAATGATTCGAGAAGTCGAATAGAGATAAAAAGTTGGTGCTTGTTGATCCGAGAAGCCGAATTGGGTCACATTGTGCGTACTTGGTGACTTGATAAAACAAACGGATCAAGTTATTGATACTTGTTGATCAAAGAAGCCGAATTAGGTCAAATGGAAGACTTGTTGATTTGAGAAGTTAATTGGGGTCAAATACAAGCCTTAATGATTCCAAAAGTCGAATCGAGTCAAATAGTTGGTGCTTGTTGATCCGAGAAGCCGAATTGGGTCACTTCGTGCGTACTTGATGACTTGATAAAACAATCGAATCAGGTTATGCATACTTCTTGATCAGAGAAGCCGAATTGGGACAAATGGAAGACTTGTTGATTCGAGAAGTAAATTGGGGTCAAAACAAGCCTTAATGATTCGAGAAGTCGAATCGAGTCAAAGAGTTGGTGTTTATTTATCCGAGAAGCCGAATTGGGTCACATTGTGCATAATTGGTAACTTGATAAAATAAATGGATCAAGTTATGGATACTTGTTGATCCGAGAAGCCGGATTGATTTAAATAGAAGACTTGTCCATACGAAAAGTCAATTGGGGTCAAATACAAGCCTTAATGATTTTCAAATCCAGTCAAATAGTTGGTGCTTGTTGATCCGAGAAGCCGAATTGGGTCACTTTGTGCATGCTTGATGACTTGATAAAACAATCGAATTAGGTTATGGGTACTTCTTGATCAGAGAAGCCGAATTGGGACAAATGGAAGACTTGTTGATTCGAGAAGTCAATTGGGGTCAAATACAAGCCTTAATGATTCGAGAAGTCGAATAGAGATAAAAAGTTGGTGCTTGTTGATCCGAGAAGCCGAATTGGGTCACATTGTGCGTACTTGGTGACTTGATAAAACAAATGGATCAAGTTATTGATACTTGTTGATCAAAGAAGCCGAATTGGGTCAAATGGAAGACTTGTTGATTTGAGAAGTTAATTGGGGTCAAATATAAGCCTTAATGATTCCAGAAGTCGAATCGAGTCAAATAGTTGGTGCTTGTTGATCCGAGAAGCCGAATTGGGTCACATTGTGCGTACTTGGTGACTTGATAAAACAAACGGATCAAGTTGTTGATACTTGTTGATCAAAGAAGCCGAATTGGGTCAAATGGAAGACTTGTTAGTTTGAGAAGTTAATTGGGGTCAAATACAAGCCTTAACGATTCGAGAAGTCGAATCGAGTCAAATAGTTGGTGCTTGTTGATCCGAGAAGCCGAATTGGGTCACTTCGTGCGTACTTGATGACTTGATAAAACAATCGAATCAGGTTATGCATACTTCTTGATCAGAGAAGCCGAATTGGGACAAATGGAAGACTTGTTGATTAGAGAAGTCAATTAGGGTCAAATACAAGCCTTAATGATCGAGAAGTCGAATCGAGTCAAAGAGTTGGTGTTTATTTATCCGAGAAGCCGAATTGGGTCACATTGTGCGTAGTTGGTAACTTGCTAAAATAAATGGATCAAGTTATGGATACTTGTTGATCCGAGAAGCTGGATTGATTTAAATGGAAGACTTATCCATACGAAAAGTCAATTGGGGTCAAATACAAGCCTTAATGATTTTCAAATCCAGTCAAATAGTTGGTGCTTGTTGATCCGAGAAGCCGAATTGGGTCACTTTGTGCGTGGTTGATGACTTGATAAAACAATCGAATCAGGTTATGGGTACTTCTTGATCAGAGAAGCCGAATTGGGACAAATGGAAGACTTGTTGATTCGAGAAGTCAATTGGGGTCAAATACAAGCCTTAATTATTCGAGAAGTCGAATAGAGATAAAAAGTTGGTGCTTGTTGATCCGAGAAGCCGAATTGGGTCACATTGTGCGTACTTGGTGACTTGATAAAACAAACGGATCAAGTTATTGATACTTGTTGATCAAAGAAGCCGAATTAGGTCAAATGGAAGACTTGTTGATTTGAGAAGTTAATTGGGGTCAAATACAAGCCTTAATGATTCCAGAAGTCGGATCGAGTCAAATAGTTGGTGCTTGTTGATCCGAGAAGCCGAATTGGGTCAATTTGTCCGTACTTGATGACTTGATAAAACAAACGAATCAAGTTATGCATACTTCTTGATCAGAGAAGCCGAATCGTGTCAAATGGAAGACTTGTTGATTCGAGAAGCCAATTGGGGTCAAATACAAGCCTTACTATTTCGAGATGTCGAATCGAGACAAAAAGTCGGTGCTTGTTGATCCGAGAAGCCGAATTGGATCACATTGTGCGTACTCGGTGACTTGATAAATCAAAGGGATCAAGTTATTGATAATTGTTCATCAAAGAAGCCGAATTGGGTCAAATGGAAGACTTGTTGATTTGAGAAGTTAATTGGGGTCAAATACAAGCCTAAATGATTCGAGAAGTCGAATCGAGTCAAATAGTTGGTACTTGTTGATCCGAGAAGCCGAATTGGGTCACATTGTGCGTACTTGGTGACTTGATAAAACAAACGGATCAAGTTATTGATACTCGTTGATCAAAGAAGCCGAATTGGGTCAAATGGAAGACTTGTTGATTTGAGAAGTTAATTGGGATCAAATACAAGCCTTAATGATTCCAGAAGTCGAATAGAGTCAAATAGTTGGTGCTTGTTGAGCCGAGAAGCCGAATTGGGTCACATTGTGCGTACTTGGTGACTTGATAAAACAAACGGATCAAGTTGTTGATACTTGTTGATCAAAGAAGCCGAATTGGGTCAAATGGAAGACTTGTTGGTTTGAGAAGTTAATTGGGGTTCAAATACAAGCCTTAATGATTCGAGAAGTCGAATCGAGTTAAATAGTTGGTGCTTGTTGATCCGAGAAGTCGAATTGGGTCACATTGTGCGTACTTGGTGACTTGATAAAACAAACGGATCAAGTTGTTGATACTTGTTGATCAAAGCAGCCGAATTGGGTCAATGGAAGACTTGTTGATTTGAGAAGTTAATTGGGGTCAAATACAAGCCTTAATGATTCCAAAAGTCGAATCGAGTCAAATAGTTGGTGCTTGTTGATCCGAGAAGCCGAAATGGGTCACTTCGTGCGTACTTGATGACTTGATAAAACAATCGAATCAGGTTATGCATACTTCTTGATCAGAGAAGCCGAATTGGGACAAATGGAAGACTTGTTGATTCGAGAAGTCAATTGGGGTCAAATACAAGCCTTAATAATTCGAGAAGTCGAATCGAGTCAAAGAGTTGGTGTTTATTTATCCGAGAAGCCGAATTGGGTCACATTGTGCATAATTGGTAACTTGATAAAATAAATGGATCAAGTTATGGATACTTGTTGATCCGACAAGCCGGATTGATTTAAATAGAAGACTTGTCCATACGAAAAGTCAATTGGGGTCAAATACAAGCCTTAATGATTTTCAAATCCAGTCAAATAGTTGGTGCTTGTTGATCCGAGAAGCCGAATTGGGTCACTTTGTGCGTGCTTGATGACTTGATAAAACAATCGAATTAGGTTATGGGTACTTCTTGATCAGAGAAGCCGAATTGGGACAAATGGAAGACTTGTTGATTCGAGAAGTCAATTGGGGTCAAATACAAGCCTTAATGATTCGAGAAGTCGAATAGAGATAAAAAGTTGGTGCTAGTTGATCCGAGAAGCCGAATTGGGTCACATTGTGCGTACTTGGTGAATTGATAAAACAAATGGATCAAGTTATTGATACTTGTTGATCAAAGAAGCCGAATTAGGTCAAATGGAAGACTTGTTGATTTGAGAAGTTAATTGGGGTCAAATACAAGCCTTAATGATTCCAGAAGTCGAATCGAGTCAAATAGTTGGTGCTTGTTGATCCGAGAAGCCGAATTGGGTCACATTGTGCGTACTTGGTGACTTGATAAAACAAACGGATCAAGTTGTTGATACTTGTTGATCAAAGAAGCCGAATTGGGTCAAATGGAAGACTTGTTGGTTTGAGAAGTTAATTGGGGTCAAATACAAGCCTTAATGATTCGAGAAGTCGAATCGAGTCAAATAGTTGGTGCTTGTTGATCCGAGAAGCCGAATTGGGTCACATTGTGCGTACTTGGTGACTTGATAAAACAAACGGATCAAGTTGTTGATACTTGTTGATCAAAGAAGCCGAATTGGGTCAAATGGAAGACTTGTTGATTTGAGAAGTTAATTGGGGTCAAATACAAGCCTTAATGATTCCAAAAGTCGAATCGAGTCAAATAGTTGGTGCTTGTTGATCCGAGAAGCCGAATTGGGTCACTTCGTGCGTACTTGATGACTTGATAAAACAATCGAATCAGGTTATGCATACTTCTTGATTAGAGAAGCCGAATTGGGACAAATGAAAGACTTGTTGATTCGAGAAGTCAATTGGGGTCAAATACAAGCCTTAATGATTCGAGAAGTCGAATCGAGTCAAAGAGTTGGTGTTTATTTATCCGAGAAGCCGAATTGGGTCACATTGTGCGTAGTTGGTAACTTGCTAAAATAAATGGATCAAGTTATGGATACTTGTCGATCCGAGAAGCCGGATTGATTTAAATGGAAGACTTGTCCATACGAAAAGTCAATTGGGGTCAAATACAAGCCTTAATGATTTTCAAATCCAGTCAAATAGTTGGTGCTTGTTGATCCGAGAAGCCGAATTGGGTCACTTTGTACGTGCTTGATGACTTGATAAAACAATCGAATTAGGTTATGGGTACTTCTTGATCAGAGAAGCCGAATTGGGACAAATGGAAGACTTGTTGATTCGAGAAGTCAATTGGGGTCAAATACAAGCCTTAGTGATTCGAGAAGTCGAATAGAGATAAAAAGTTGGTGCTAGTTGATTCGAGAAGCCGAATTGGGTCACATTGTGCGTACTTGGTGACTTGATAAAATAAATGGATCAAGTTATTGATACTTGTTGATCAAAGAAGTCGAATTGGGTCAAATGGAAGACTTGTTGATTTGAGAAGTTAATTGGGGTCAAATACAAGCCTTAATGATTCCAGAAGTCGAATCGAGTCAAATAGTTGGTGCTTGTTGATCCGAGAAGCCGAATTGGGTCACATTTTGCGTACTTGGTGACTTGATAAAACAAACGGATCAAGTTGTTGATACTTGTTGATCAAAGAAGCCGAATTGGGTCAAATGGAAGACTTGTTGGTTTGAGAAGTTAATTGGGGTCATATACAAGCCTTAATGATTCGAGAAGTCGAATCGAGTCAAATAGTTGGTGCTTGTTGATCCGAGAAGCCGAATTGGGTCACATTGTGCGTACTTGGTGACTTGATAAAACAAACGGATCAAGTTGTTGATACTTGTTGATCAAAGAAGGCGAATTGGGTCAAATGGAAGACTTGTTGATTTGAGAAGTTAATTGGGGTCAAATACAAGCCTTAATGATTCCAAAAGTCGAATCGAGTCAAATAGTTGGTGCTTGTTGATCCGAGAAGCCGAATTGGGTCACTTCGTGCGTACTTGATGACTTGAGAAAACAGTCGAATCAGGTTATGCATACTTCTTGATCAGAGAAGCCGAATTGGGACAAATGGAAGAATTGTTGATTCGAGAAGTCAATTGGGGTCAAATACAACCCTTAATGATTCGAGAAGTCGAATCGAGTCAAAGAGTTGGTATTTATTTATCCGAGAAGCCGAATTGGGTCACATTGTGCGTAGTTGGTAACTTGCTAAAATAAATGGATCAAGTTATGGATACTTGTTGATCCGAGAAGCCGGATTGATTTAAATGGAAGACTTGTCCATACGAAATGTCAATTGGGGTCAAATACAAGCCTTAATGATTTTCAAATCCAGTCAAATAGTTGGTGCTTGTTGATCCGAGAAGCCGAATTGGGTCACTTTTTGCGTGGTTGATGACTTGATAAAACAATCGAATCAGGTTATGGGTACTTCTTGATCAGAGAAGCCGAATTGGGACAAATGGAAGACTTGTTGATTCGAGAAGTCAATGGGGTCAAATACAAGCCTTAATGATTCGAGAAGTCGAATAGAGATAAAAAGTTGGTGCTTGTTGATCCGAGAAGCCGAATTGGGTCACATTGTGCGTACTTGGTGACTTGATAAAACAAACGGATCAAGTTGTTGATACTTGTTGATCAAAGAAGCCGAATTGGGTCAAATGGAAGACTTGTTGATTTGAGAAGTTAATTGGGGTCAAATACAAGCCTTAATGATTCCAAAAGACGAATCTAGTCAAATAGTTGGTGCTTGTTGATCCGAGAAGCCGAATTTGGTCACTTTGTGCGTACTTGATGACTTGATAAAACAATCGAATTAGGTTATGGGTACTTCTTGATCAGAGAAGCCGAATTGGGACAAATGGAAGACTTGTTGATTCGAGAAGTCAATTGGGGTCAAATACAAGCCTGAATGATTCGAGAAGTCGAATCGAGTCAAAGAGTTGGTGTTTATTTATCCGAGAAGCCGAATTGGGTCACATTGTGCGTAGTTGGTAACTTGCTAAAATAAATGGATCAAGTTATGGATACTTGTTGATCCGAGAAGCCAGATTGATTTAAATGGAAGACTTGTCCATACGAAAAGTCAATTGGGGTCAAATACAAGCCTTAATGATTTTCAAATCCAGTCAAATAGTTGGTGCTTGTTGATCCGAGAAGCCGAATTGGGTCACTTTGTGCGTGCTTGATGACTTGATAAAACAATCGAATCAGGTTATGGGTACTTCTTGATCATAGAAGCCGAATTGGGACAAATGGAAGACTTGTTGATTCGAGAAGTCAATTGGGGTCAAATACAAGCCTTAATGATTCGAGAAGTCGAATAGAGATAAAAAGTTGGTGCTTGTTGATCCGAGAAGCCGAATTGGGTCACATTGTGCGTACTTGGTGACTTGATAAAACAAACGGATCAAGTTATTGATACTTGTTGATCAAAGAAGCCGAATTAGGTCAAATGGAAGACTTGTTGATTTGAGAAGTTAATTGGGGTCAAAGACAAGCCTTAATGATTCCAGAAGTCGGATCGAGTCAAATAGTTGGTGCTTGTTGATCCGAGAAGCCGAATTGGGTCACTTTGTCCGTACTTGATGACTTGATAAAATAAACGAATCAAGTTATGCATACTTCTTGATCAGAGAAGCCGAATTGTGTCAAATGGAAGACTTGTTGATTCGAGAAGCCAATTGGGGTCAAATACAAGCCTTAATAATTCGAGATGTCGAATCGAGACAAAAAGTCGGTGCTTGTTGATCCGAGAAGCCGAATTGGATCACATTGTGCGTACTCGGTGACTTGATAAATCAAACGGATCAAGTTATTGATAATTGTTCATCAAAGAAGCCGAATTGGGTCAAATGGAAGACTTGTTGATTTGAGAAGTTAATTGGGGTCAAATACAAGCCTAAATGATTCGAGAAGTCGAATCGAGTCAAATAGTTGGTACTTGTTGATCCGAGAAGCCGAATTGGGTAACATTGTGCGTACTTGGTGACTTGATAAAACAAACGGATCAAGTTATTGATACTTGTTGATCAAAGAAGCCGAATTGGGTCAAATGGAAGACTTGTTGATTTGAGAAGTTAATTGGGGTCAAATACAAGCCTTAATGATTCCAAAAGTCGAATCGAGTAAAATAGTTGGTGCTTGTTGATCCGAGAAGCCGAATTGGGTCACTTCGTGCGTACTTGATGACTTGATAAAACAATCGAATCAGGTTATGCATACTACTTGATCAGAGAAGCCAAATTGGGACAAATGGAAGACTTGTTGATTCGAGAAGTCAATTGGGGTCAAATACAAGCCTTAATGATTCCAGAAGTCGAATCGAGTCAAAGAGTTGGTGTTTATTTATCCGAGAAGCCGAATTGGGTCACATTGTGCGTAGTTGGTAACTTGATAAAATAAATGGATCAAGTTATGGATACTTGTTGATCCGAGAAGCCGGATTGATTTAAATGGAAGACTTGTCAATACGAAAAGTCAATTGGGGTCAAATACAAGCCTTAATGATTTTCAAATCCAGTCAAATAGTTGGTGCTTGTTGATCCGAGAAGCCGAATTGGGTCACTTTGTGCGTGCTTGATGACTTGATAAAACAATCGAATCAGGTTATGGGTACTTCTTGATCAGAGAAGCCGAATTGGGACAAATGGAAGACTTGTTGATTCGAGAAGTCAATTGGGGTCCAATACAAGCCTTAATGATTCGAGAAGTCGAATAGAGATAAAAAGTTGGTGCTTGTTGATCCGAGAAGCCGAATTGGGTCACATTGTGCGTACTTGGTGACTTGATAAAACAAACGGATCAAGTTATTGATACTTGTTGATCAAAGAAGCCGAATTAGGTCAAATGGTAGACTTGTTGATTTGAGAAGTTAATTGGGGTCAAATACAAGCCTTAATGATTCCAGAAGTCGGATCGAGTCAAATAGTTGGTGCTTGTTGATCCGAGCAGCCGAATTGGGTTACTTTGTCCGTACTTGATGACTTGATAAAATAAACGAATCAAGTTATGCATACTTCTTGATCAGAGAAGCCGAATTGTGTCAAATGGAAGACTTGTTGATTCGAGAAGCCAATTGGGGTCAAATACAAGCCTTAATAATTCGAGATGTCGAATCGAGACAAAAAGTCGGTGCTTGTTGATCCGAGAAGCCGAATTGGATCACATTGTGCGTACTTGGTGACTTGATAAAACAAACGGATCAAGTTATTGATACTGGTTGATCAAAGAAGCCGAATTGGGTCAAATGTGAGACTTGTTGATTTGAGAAGTTAATTGGGATCAAATACAAGCCTTAATGATTCCAGAAGTCGAATCGAGTCAAATAGTTGGTGCTTGTTGATCCGAGAAGTCGAATTGGGTCACATTGTGCGTACTTGGTGACTTGATAAAACAAACGGATCAAGTTGTTGATACTTGTTGATCAAAGAAGCCGAATTGGGTCAAATGGAAGTCTTGTTGATTCGAGAAGTCAATTGGGGTCAAAACAAGCCTTAATGATTCGAGAAGTCGAATCGAGTCAAAGAGTTGGTGTTTATTTATCCGAGAAGCCGAATTCGGTCACATTGTGCATAAATGGTAACTTGATAAAATAAATGGATCAAGTTATGGATACTTGTTGATCCGAGAAGCCGGATTGGGTCAAATAAAAGTCAATTCGAGAAGTCAATTGGGGTCAAATACAAGCCTTAATGATTCCAGAAGTCGAATCGAGTCAAAGAGTTGGTGTTTATTTATCCGAGAAGCCGAATTGGGTCACATTGTGCGTAGTTGGTAACTTGATAAAATAAATGGATCAAGTTATGGATACTTGTTGATCCGAGAAGCCGGATTGATTTAAATGGAAGACTTGTCAATACGAAAAGTCAATTGGGGTCAAATACAAGCCTTAATGATTTTCAAATCCAGTCAAATAGTTGGTGCTTGTTGATCCGAGAAGCCGAATTGGGTCACTTTGTGCGTGCTTGATGACTTGATAAAACAATCGAATCAGGTTATGGGTACTTCTTGATCAGAGAAGCCGAATTGGGACAAATGGAAGACTTGTTGATTCGAGAAGTCAATTGGGGTCCAATACAAGCCTTAATGATTCGAGAAGTCGAATAGAGATAAAAAGTTGGTGCTTGTTGATCCGAGAAGCCGAATTGGGTCACATTGTGCGTACTTGGTGACTTGATAAAACAAACGGATCAAGTTATTGATACTTGTTGATCAAAGAAGCCGAATTAGGTCAAATGGTAGACTTGTTGATTTGAGAAGTTAATTGGGGTCAAATACAAGCCTTAATGATTCCAGAAGTCGGATCGAGTCAAATAGTTGGTGCTTGTTGATCCGAGCAGCCGAATTGGGTTACTTTGTCCGTACTTGATGACTTGATAAAATAAACGAATCAAGTTATGCATACTTCTTGATCAGAGAAGCCGAATTGTGTCAAATGGAAGACTTGTTGATTCGAGAAGCCAATTGGGGTCAAATACAAGCCTTAATAATTCGAGATGTCGAATCGAGACAAAAAGTCGGTGCTTGTTGATCCGAGAAGCCGAATTGGATCACATTGTGCGTACTTGGTGACTTGATAAAACAAACGGATCAAGTTATTGATACTGGTTGATCAAAGAAGCCGAATTGGGTCAAATGTGAGACTTGTTGATTTGAGAAGTTAATTGGGATCAAATACAAGCCTTAATGATTCCAGAAGTCGAATCGAGTCAAATAGTTGGTGCTTGTTGATCCGAGAAGTCGAATTGGGTCACATTGTGCGTACTTGGTGACTTGATAAAACAAACGGATCAAGTTGTTGATACTTGTTGATCAAAGAAGCCGAATTGGGTCAAATGGAAGTCTTGTTGATTCGAGAAGTCAATTGGGGTCAAAACAAGCCTTAATGATTCGAGAAGTCGAATCGAGTCAAAGAGTTGGTGTTTATTTATCCGAGAAGCCGAATTCGGTCACATTGTGCATAAATGGTAACTTGATAAAATAAATGGATCAAGTTATGGATACTTGTTGATCCGAGAAGCCGGATTGGGTCACATTGTGCATAATTGGTAACTTGATAAAATAAATGGATCAAGTTATGGATACTTGTTGATCCGACAAGCCGGATTGATTTAAATAGAAGACTTGTCCATACGAAAAGTCAATTGGGGTCAAATACAAGCCTTAATGATTTTCAAATCCAGTCAAATAGTTGGTGCTTGTTGATCCGAGAAGCCGAATTGGGTCACTTTGTGCGTGCTTGATGACTTGATAAAACAATCGAATCAGGTTATGCATACTACTTGATCAGAGAAGCCAAATTGGGACAAATGGAAGACTTGTTGATTCGAGAAGTCAATTGGGGTCAAATACAAGCCTTAATGATTCCAGAAGTCGAATCGAGTCAAAGAGTTGGTGTTTATTTATCCGAGAAGCCGAATTGGGTCACATTGTGCGTAGTTGGTAACTTGATAAAATAAATGGATCAAGTTATGGATACTTGTTGATCCGAGAAGCCGGATTGATTTAAATGGAAGACTTGTCAATACGAAAAGTCAATTGGGGTCAAATACAAGCCTTAATGATTTTCAAATCCAGTCAAATAGTTGGTGCTTGTTGATCCGAGAAGCCGAATTGGGTCACTTTGTGCGTGCTTGATGACTTGATAAAACAATCGAATCAGGTTATGGGTACTTCTTGATCAGAGAAGCCGAATTGGGACAAATGGAAGACTTGTTGATTCGAGAAGTCAATTGGGGTCCAATACAAGCCTTAATGATTCGAGAAGTCGAATAGAGATAAAAAGTTGGTGCTTGTTGATCCGAGAAGCCGAATTGGGTCACATTGTGCGTACTTGGTGACTTGATAAAACAAACGGATCAAGTTATTGATACTTGTTGATCAAAGAAGCCGAATTAGGTCAAATGGTAGACTTGTTGATTTGAGAAGTTAATTGGGGTCAAATACAAGCCTTAATGATTCCAGAAGTCGGATCGAGTCAAATAGTTGGTGCTTGTTGATCCGAGCAGCCGAATTGGGTTACTTTGTCCGTACTTGATGACTTGATAAAATAAACGAATCAAGTTATGCATACTTCTTGATCAGAGAAGCCAAATTGTGTCAAATGGAAGACTTGTTGATTCGAGAAGCCAATTGGGGTCAAATACAAGCCTTAATAATTCGAGATGTCGAATCGAGACAAAAAGTCGGTGCTTGTTGATCCGA
This sequence comes from Ajuga chamaepitys, assembly GCA_958295605.1. NCBI lineage: Eukaryota > Viridiplantae > Streptophyta > Magnoliopsida > Lamiales > Lamiaceae > Ajuga > Ajuga chamaepitys. The sequence continues at coordinate 39,450,204 of OY282495.1, forward strand.
GAAGCCGAATTGGATCACATTGTGCGTACTTGGTGACTTGATAAAACAAACGGATCAAGTTATTGATACTTGTTGATCAAAGAAGCCGAATTGGGTCAAATGTGAGACTTGTTGATTTGAGAAGTTAATTGGGATCAAATACAAGCCTTAATGATTCCAGAAGTCGAATCGAGTCAAATAGTTGGTGCTTGTTGATCCGAGAAGTCGAATTGGGTCACATTGTGCGTACTTGGTGACTTGATAAAACAAACGGATCAAGTTGTTGATACTTGTTGATCAAAGAAGCCGAATTGGGTCAAATGGAAGTCTTGTTGATTCGAGAAGTCAATTGGGGTCAAAACAAGCCTTAATGATTCGAGAAGTCGAATCGAGTCAAAGAGTTGGTGTTTATTTATCCGAGAAGCCGAATTCGGTCACATTGTGCATAAATGGTAACTTGATAAAATAAATGGATCAAGTTATGGATACTTGTTGATCCGAGAAGCCGGATTGGGTCACATTGTGCATAATTGGTAACTTGATAAAATAAATGGATCAAGTTATGGATACTTGTTGATCCGACAAGCCGGATTGATTTAAATAGAAGACTTGTCCATACGAAAAGTCAATTGGGGTCAAATACAAGCCTTAATGATTTTCAAATCCAGTCAAATAGTTGGTGCTTGTTGATCCGAGAAGCCGAATTGGGTCACTTTGTGCGTGCTTGATGACTTGATAAAACAATCGAATCAGGTTATGCATACTACTTGATCAGAGAAGCCAAATTGGGACAAATGGAAGACTTGTTGATTCGAGAAGTCAATTGGGGTCAAATACAAGCCTTAATGATTCCAGAAGTCGAATCGAGTGAAAGAGTTGGTGTTTATTTATCCGAGAAGCCGAATTGGGTCACATTGTGCGTAGTTGGTAACTTGATAAAATAAATGGATCAAGTTATGGATACTTGTTGATCCGAGAAGCCGGATTGATTTAAATGGAAGACTTGTCAATACGAAAAGTCAATTGGGGTCAAATACAAGCCTTAATGATTTTCAAATCCAGTCAAATAGTTGGTGCTTGTTGATCCGAGAAGCCGAATTGGGTCACTTTGTGCGTGCTTGATGACTTGATAAAACAATCGAATCAGGTTATGGGTACTTCTTGATCAGAGAAGCCGAATTGGGACAAATGGAAGACTTGTTGATTCGAGAAGTCAATTGGGGTCCAATACAAGCCTTAATGATTCGAGAAGTCGAATAGAGATAAAAAGTTGGTGCTTGTTGATCCGAGAAGCCGAATTGGGTCACATTGTGCGTACTTGGTGACTTGATAAAACAAACGGATCAAGTTATTGATACTTGTTGATCAAAGAAGCCGAATTAGGTCAAATGGTAGACTTGTTGATTTGAGAAGTTAATTGGGGTCAAATACAAGCCTTAATGATTCCAGAAGTCGGATCGAGTCAAATAGTTGGTGCTTGTTGATCCGAGCAGCCGAATTGGGTTACTTTGTCCGTACTTGATGACTTGATAAAATAAACGAATCAAGTTATGCATACTTCTTGATCAGAGAAGCCAAATTGTGTCAAATGGAAGACTTGTTGATTCGAGAAGCCAATTGGGGTCAAATACAAGCCTTAATAATTCGAGATGTCGAATCGAGACAAAAAGTCGGTGCTTGTTGATCCGAGAAGCCGAATTGGATCACATTGTGCGTACTTGGTGACTTGATAAAACAAACGGATCAAGTTATTGATACTTGTTGATCAAAGAAGCCGAATTGGGTCAAATGTGAGACTTGTTGATTTGAGAAGTTAATTGGGATCAAATACAAGCCTTAATGATTCCAGAAGTCGAATCGAGTCAAATAGTTGGTGCTTGTTGATCCGAGAAGTCGAATTGGGTCACATTGTGCGTACTTGGTGACTTGATAAAACAAACGGATCAAGTTGTTGATACTTGTTGATCAAAGAAGCCGAATTGGGTCAAATGGAAGTCTTGTTGATTCGAGAAGTCAATTGGGGTCAAAACAAGCCTTAATGATTCGAGAAGTCGAATCGAGTCAAAGAGTTGGTGTTTATTTATCCGAGAAGCCGAATTCGGTCACATTGTGCATAAATGGTAACTTGATAAAATAAATGGATCAAGTTATGGATACTTGTTGATCCGAGAAGCCGGATTGGGTCACATTGTGCATAATTGGTAACTTGATAAAATAAATGGATCAAGTTATGGATACTTGTTGATCCGACAAGCCGGATTGATTTAAATAGAAGACTTGTCCATACGAAAAGTCAATTGGGGTCAAATACAAGCCTTAATGATTTTCAAATCCAGTCAAATAGTTGGTGCTTGTTGATCCGAGAAGCCGAATTGGGTCACTTTGTGCGTGCTTGATGACTTGATAAAACAATCGAATCAGGTTATGCATACTACTTGATCAGAGAAGCCAAATTGGGACAAATGGAAGACTTGTTGATTCGAGAAGTCAATTGGGGTCAAATACAAGCCTTAATGATTCCAGAAGTCGAATCGAGTCAAAGAGTTGGTGTTTATTTATCCGAGAAGCCGAATTGGGTCACATTGTGCGTAGTTGGTAACTTGATAAAATAAATGGATCAAGTTATGGATACTTGTTGATCCGAGAAGCCGGATTGATTTAAATGGAAGACTTGTCAATACGAAAAGTCAATTGGGGTCAAATACAAGCCTTAATGATTTTCAAATCCAGTCAAATAGTTGGTGCTTGTTGATCCGAGAAGCCGAATTGGGTCACTTTGTGCGTGCTTGATGACTTGATAAAACAATCGAATCAGGTTATGGGTACTTCTTGATCAGAGAAGCCGAATTGGGACAAATGGAAGACTTGTTGATTCGAGAAGTCAATTGGGGTCCAATACAAGCCTTAATGATTCGAGAAGTCGAATAGAGATAAAAAGTTGGTGCTTGTTGATCCGAGAAGCCGAATTGGGTCACATTGTGCGTACTTGGTGACTTGATAAAACAAACGGATCAAGTTATTGATACTTGTTGATCAAAGAAGCCGAATTAGGTCAAATGGTAGACTTGTTGATTTGAGAAGTTAATTGGGGTCAAATACAAGCCTTAATGATTCCAGAAGTCGGATCGAGTCAAATAGTTGGTGCTTGTTGATCCGAGCAGCCGAATTGGGTTACTTTGTCCGTACTTGATGACTTGATAAAATAAACGAATCAAGTTATGCATACTTCTTGATCAGAGAAGCCGAATTGTGTCAAATGGAAGACTTGTTGATTCGAGAAGCCAATTGGGGTCAAATACAAGCCTTAATAATTCGAGATGTCGAATCGAGACAAAAAGTCGGTGCTTGTTGATCCGAGAAGCCGAATTGGATCACATTATGCGTACTTGGTGACTTGATAAAACAAACGGATCAAGTTATTGATACTTGTTGATCAAAGAAGCCGAATTGGGTCAAATGTGAGACTTGTTGATTTGAGAAGTTAATTGGGATCAAATACAAGCCTTAATGATTCCAGAAGTCGAATCGAGTCAAATAGTTGGTGCTTGTTGATCCGAGAAGTCGAATTGGGTCACATTGTGCGTACTTGGTGACTTGATAAAACAAACGGATCAAGTTGTTGATACTTGTTGATCAAAGAAGCCGAATTGGGTCAAATGGAAGTCTTGTTGATTCGAGAAGTCAATTGGGGTCAAAACAAGCCTTAATGATTCGAGAAGTCGAATCGAGTCAAAGAGTTGGTGTTTATTTATCCGAGAAGCCGAATTCGGTCACATTGTGCATAAATGGTAACTTGATAAAATAAATGGATCAAGTTATGGATACTTGTTGATCCGAGAAGCCGGATTGGGTCACATTGTGCATAATTGGTAACTTGATAAAATAAATGGATCAAGTTATGGATACTTGTTGATCCGACAAGCCGGATTGATTTAAATAGAAGACTTGTCCATACGAAAAGTCAATTGGGGTCAAATACAAGCCTTAATGATTTTCAAATCCAGTCAAATAGTTGGTGCTTGTTGATCCGAGAAGCCGAATTGGGTCACTTTGTGCGTGCTTGATGACTTGATAAAACAATCGAATCAGGTTATGCATACTACTTGATCAGAGAAGCCAAATTGGGACAAATGGAAGACTTGTTGATTCGAGAAGTCAATTGGGGTCAAATACAAGCCTTAATGATTCCAGAAGTCGAATCGAGTCAAAGAGTTGGTGTTTATTTATCCGAGAAGCCGAATTGGGTCACATTGTGCGTAGTTGGTAACTTGATAAAATAAATGGATCAAGTTATGGATACTTGTTGATCCGAGAAGCCGGATTGATTTAAATGGAAGACTTGTCAATACGAAAAGTCAATTGGGGTCAAATACAAGCCTTAATGATTTTCAAATCCAGTCAAATAGTTGGTGCTTGTTGATCCGAGAAGCCGAATTGGGTCACTTTGTGCGTGCTTGATGACTTGATAAAACAATCGAATCAGGTTATGGGTACTTCTTGATCAGAGAAGCCGAATTGGGACAAATGGAAGACTTGTTGATTCGAGAAGTCAATTGGGGTCCAATACAAGCCTTAATGATTCGAGAAGTCGAATAGAGATAAAAAGTTGGTGCTTGTTGATCCGAGAAGCCGAATTGGGTCACATTGTGCGTACTTGGTGACTTGATAAAACAAACGGATCAAGTTATTGATACTTGTTGATCAAAGAAGCCGAATTAGGTCAAATGGTAGACTTGTTGATTTGAGAAGTTAATTGGGGTCAAATACAAGCCTTAATGATTCCAGAAGTCGGATCGAGTCAAATAGTTGGTGCTTGTTGATCCGAGCAGCCGAATTGGGTTACTTTGTCCATACTTGATGACTTGATAAAATAAACGAATCAAGTTATGCATACTTCTTGATCAGAGAAGCCAAATTGTGTCAAATGGAAGACTTGTTGATTCGAGAAGCCAATTGGGGTCAAATACAAGCCTTAATAATTCGAGATGTCGAATCGAGACAAAAAGTCGGTGCTTGTTGATCCGAGAAGCCGAATTGGATCACATTGTGCGTACTTGGTGACTTGATAAAACAAACGGATCAAGTTATTGATACTTGTTGATCAAAGAAGCCGAATTGGGTCAAATGTGAGACTTGTTGATTTGAGAAGTTAATTGGGATCAAATACAAGCCTTAATGATTCCAGAAGTCGAATCGAGTCAAATAGTTGGTGCTTGTTGATCCGAGAAGTCGAATTGGGTCACATTGTGCGTACTTGGTGACTTGATAAAACAAACGGATCAAGTTGTTGATACTTGTTGATCAAAGAAGCCGAATTGGGTCAAATGGAAGTCTTGTTGATTCGAGAAGTCAATTGGGGTCAAAACAAGCCTTAATGATTCGAGAAGTCGAATCGAGTCAAAGAGTTGGTGTTTATTTATCCGAGAAGCCGAATTCGGTCACATTGTGCATAAATGGTAACTTGATAAAATAAATGGATCAAGTTATGGATACTTGTTGATCCGAGAAGCCGGATTGGGTCACATTGTGCATAATTGGTAACTTGATAAAATAAATGGATCAAGTTATGGATACTTGTTGATCCGACAAGCCGGATTGATTTAAATAGAAGACTTGTCCATACGAAAAGTCAATTGGGGTCAAATACAAGCCTTAATGATTTTCAAATCCAGTCAAATAGTTGGTGCTTGTTGATCCGAGAAGCCGAATTGGGTCACTTTGTGCGTGCTTGATGACTTGATAAAACAATCGAATCAGGTTATGCATACTACTTGATCAGAGAAGCCAAATTGGGACAAATGGAAGACTTGTTGATTCGAGAAGTCAATTGGGGTCAAATACAAGCCTTAATGATTCCAGAAGTCGAATCGAGTCAAAGAGTTGGTGTTTATTTATCCGAGAAGCCGAATTGGGTCACATTGTGCGTAGTTGGTAACTTGATAAAATAAATGGATCAAGTTATGGATACTTGTTGATCCGAGAAGCCGGATTGATTTAAATGGAAGACTTGTCAATACGAAAAGTCAATTGGGGTCAAATACAAGCCTTAATGATTTTCAAATCCAGTCAAATAGTTGGTGCTTGTTGATCCGAGAAGCCGAATTGGGTCACTTTGTGCGTGCTTGATGACTTGATAAAACAATCGAATCAGGTTATGGGTACTTCTTGATCAGAGAAGCCGAATTGGGACAAATGGAAGACTTGTTGATTCGAGAAGTCAATTGGGGTCCAATACAAGCCTTAATGATTCGAGAAGTCGAATAGAGATAAAAAGTTGGTGCTTGTTGATCCGAGAAGCCGAATTGGGTCACATTGTGCGTACTTGGTGACTTGATAAAACAAACGGATCAAGTTATTGATACTTGTTGATCAAAGAAGCCGAATTAGGTCAAATGGTAGACTTGTTGATTTGAGAAGTTAATTGGGGTCAAATACAAGCCTTAATGATTCCAGAAGTCGGATCGAGTCAAATAGTTGGTGCTTGTTGATCCGAGCAGCCGAATTGGGTTACTTTGTCCGTACTTGATGACTTGATAAAATAAACGAATCAAGTTATGCATACTTCTTGATCAGAGAAGCCAAATTGTGTCAAATGGAAGACTTGTTGATTCGAGAAGCCAATTGGGGTCAAATACAAGCCTTAATAATTCGAGATGTCGAATCGAGACAAAAAGTCGGTGCTTGTTGATCCGAGAAGCCGAATTGGATCACATTGTGCGTACTTGGTGACTTGATAAAACAAACGGATCAAGTTATTGATACTTGTTGATCAAAGAAGCCGAATTGGGTCAAATGTGAGACTTGTTGATTTGAGAAGTTAATTGGGATCAAATACAAGCCTTAATGATTCCAGAAGTCGAATCGAGTCAAATAGTTGGTGCTTGTTGATCCGAGAAGTCGAATTGGGTCACATTGTGCGTACTTGGTGACTTGATAAAACAAACGGATCAAGTTGTTGATACTTGTTGATCAAAGAAGCCGAATTGGGTCAAATGGAAGTCTTGTTGATTCGAGAAGTCAATTGGGGTCAAAACAAGCCTTAATGATTCGAGAAGTCGAATCGAGTCAAAGAGTTGGTGTTTATTTATCCGAGAAGCCGAATTCGGTCACATTGTGCATAAATGGTAACTTGATAAAATAAATGGATCAAGTTATGGATACTTGTTGATCCGAGAAGCCGGATTGGGTCACATTGTGCATAATTGGTAACTTGATAAAATAAATGGATCAAGTTATGGATACTTGTTGATCCGACAAGCCGGATTGATTTAAATAGAAGACTTGTCCATACGAAAAGTCAATTGGGGTCAAATACAAGCCTTAATGATTTTCAAATCCAGTCAAATAGTTGGTGCTTGTTGATCCGAGAAGCCGAATTGGGTCACTTCGTGCGTACTTGATGACTTGATAAAACAATCGAATCAGGTTATGCATACTTCTTGATCAGAGAAGCCAAATTGGGACAAATGGAAGACTTGTTGATTCGAGAAGTCAATTGGGGTCAAATACAAGCCTTAATGATTCCAGAAGTCGAATCGAGTCAAAGAGTTGGTGTTTATTTATCCGAGAAGCCGAATTGGGTCACATTGTGCGTAGTTGGTAACTTGATAAAATAAATGGATCAAGTTATGGATACTTGTTGATCCGAGAAGCCGGATTGATTTAAATGGAAGACTTGTCAATACGAAAAGTCAATTGGGGTCAAATACAAGCCTTAATGATTTTCAAATCCAGTCAAATAGTTGGTGCTTGTTGATCCGAGAAGCCGAATTGGGTCACTTTGTGCGTGCTTGATGACTTGATAAAACAATCGAATCAGGTTATGGGTACTTCTTGATCAGAGAAGCCGAATTGGGACAAATGGAAGACTTGTTGATTCGAGAAGTCAATTGGGGTCCAATACAAGCCTTAATGATTCGAGAAGTCGAATAGAGATAAAAAGTTGGTGCTTGTTGATCCGAGAAGCCGAATTGGGTCACATTGTGCGTACTTGGTGACTTGATCAAACAAACGGATCAAGTTATTGATACTTGTTGATCAAAGAAGCCGAATTAGGTCAAATGGTAGACTTGTTGATTTGAGAAGTTAATTGGGGTCAAATACAAGCCTTAATGATTCCAGAAGTCGGATCGAGTCAAATAGTTGGTGCTTGTTGATCCGAGCAGCCGAATTGGGTTACTTTGTCCGTACTTGATGACTTGATAAAATAAACGAATCAAGTTATGCATACTTCTTGATCAGAGAAGCCAAATTGTGTCAAATGGAAGACTTGTTGATTCGAGAAGCCAATTGGGGTCAAATACAAGCCTTAATAATTCGAGATGTCGAATCGAGACAAAAAGTCGGTGCTTGTTGATCCGAGAAGCCGAATTGGATCACATTGTGCGTACTTGGTGACTTGATAAAACAAACGGATCAAGTTATTGATACTTGTTGATCAAAGAAGCCGAATTGGGTCAAATGTGAGACTTGTTGATTTGAGAAGTTAATTGGGATCAAATACAAGCCTTAATGATTCCAGAAGTCGAATCGAGTCAAATAGTTGGTGCTTGTTGATCCGAGAAGTCGAATTGGGTCACATTGTGCGTACTTGGTGACTTGATAAAACAAACGGATCAAGTTGTTGATACTTGTTGATCAAAGAAGCCGAATTGGGTCAAATGGAAGTCTTGTTGATTCGAGAAGTCAATTGGGGTCAAAACAAGCCTTAATGATTCGAGAAGTCGAATCGAGTCAAAGAGTTGGTGTTTATTTATCCGAGAAGCCGAATTCGGTCACATTGTGCATAAATGGTAACTTGATAAAATAAATGGATCAAGTTATGGATACTTGTTGATCCGAGAAGCCGGATTGGGTCACATTGTGCATAATTGGTAACTTGATAAAATAAATGGATCAAGTTATGGATACTTGTTGATCCGACAAGCCGGATTGATTTAAATAGAAGACTTGTCCATACGAAAAGTCAATTGGGGTCAAATACAAGCCTTAATGATTTTCAAATCCAGTCAAATAGTTGGTGCTTGTTGATCCGAGAAGCCGAATTGGGTCACTTTGTGCGTGCTTGATGACTTGATAAAACAATCGAATTAGGTTATGGGTACTTCTTGATCAGAGAAGCCGAATTGGGACAAATGGAAGACTTGTTGATTCGAGAAGTCAATTGGGGTCAAATACAAGCCTTAATGATTCGAGAAGTCGAATAGAGATAAAAAGTTGGTGCTAGTTGATCCGAGAAGCCGAATTGGGTCACATTGTGCGTACTTGGTGACTTGATAAAACAAATGGATCAAGTTATTGATACTTGTTGATCAAAGAAGCCGAATTAGGTCAAATGGAAGACTTGTTGATTTGAGAAGTTAATTGGGGTCAAATACAAGCCTTAATGATTCCAGAAGTCGAATCGAGTCAAATAGTTGGTGCTTGTTGATCCGAGAAGCCGAATTGGGTCACATTGTGCGTACTTGGTGACTTGATAAAACAAACGGATCAAGTTGTTGATACTTGTTGATCAAAGAAGCCGAATTGGGTCAAATGGAAGACTTGTTGGTTTGAGAAGTTAATTGGGGTCAAATACAAGCCTTAATGATTCGAGAAGTCGAATCGAGTCAAATAGTTGGTGCTTGTTGATCCGAGAAGCCGAATTGGGTCACATTGTGCGTACTTGGTGACTTGATAAAACAAACGGATCAAGTTGTTGATACTTGTTGATCAAAGAAGCCGAATTGGGTCAAATGGAAGACTTGTTGATTTGAGAAGTTAATTGGGGTCAAATACAAGCCTTAATGATTCCAAAAGTCGAATCGAGTCAAATAGTTGGTGCTTGTTGATCCGAGAAGCCGAATTGGGTCACTTCGTGCGTACTTGATGACTTGATAAAACAATCGAATTAGGTTATGCATACTTCTTGATTAGAGAAGCCGAATTGGGACAAATGAAAGACTTGTTGATTCGAGAAGTCAATTGGGGTCAAATACAAGCCTTAATGATTCGAGAAGTCGAATCGAGTCAAAGAGTTGGTGTTTATTTATCCGAGAAGCCGAATTGGGTCACATTGTGCGTAGTTGGTAACTTGCTAAAATAAATGGATCAAGTTATGGATACTTGTTGATCCGAGAAGCCGGATTGATTTAAATGGAAGACTTGTCCATACGAAAAGTCAATTGGGGTCAAATACAAGCCTTAATGATTTTCAAATCCAGTCAAATAGTTGGTGCTTGTTGATCCGAGAAGCCGAATTGGGTCACTTTGTACGTGCTTGATGACTTGATAAAACAATCGAATTAGGTTATGGGTACTTCTTGATCAGAGAAGCCGAATTGGGACAAATGGAAGACTTGTTGATTCGAGAAGTCAATTGGGGTCAAATACAAGCCTTAATGATTCGAGAAGTCGAATAGAGATAAAAAGTTGGTGCTAGTTGATTCGAGAAGCCGAATTGGGTCACATTGTGCGTACTTGGTGACTTGATAAAATAAATGGATCAAGTTATTGATACTTGTTGATCAAAGAAGTCGAATTGGGTCAAATGGAAGACTTGTTGATTTGAGAAGTTAATTGGGGTCAAATACAAGCCTTAATGATTCCAGAAGTCGAATCGAGTCAAATAGTTGGTGCTTGTTGATCCGAGAAGCCGAATTGGGTCACATTTTGCGTACTTGGTGACTTGATAAAACAAACGGATCAAGTTGTTGATACTTGTTGATCAAAGAAGCCGAATTGGGTCAAATGGAAGACTTGTTGGTTTGAGAAGTTAATTGGGGTCATATACAAGCCTTAATGATTCGAGAAGTCGAATCGAGTCAAATAGTTGGTGCTTGTTGATCCGAGAAGCCGAATTGGGTCACATTGTGCGTACTTGGTGACTTGATAAAACAAACGGATCAAGATGTTGATACTTGTTGATCAAAGAAGGCGAATTGGGTCAAATGGAAGGCTTGTTGATTTGAGAAGTTAATTGGGGTCAAATACAAGCCTTAATGATTCTAAAAGTCGAATCGAGTCAAATAGTTGGTGCTTGTTGATCCGAGAAGCCGAATTGGGTCACTTCGTGCGTACTTGATGACTTGATAAAACAGTCGAATCAGGTTATGCATACTTCTTGATCAGAGAAGCCGAATTGGGACAAATGGAAGAATTGTTGATTCGAGAAGTCAATTGGGGTCAAATACAACCCTTAATGATTCGAGAAGTCGAATCGAGTCAAAGAGTTGGTATTTATTTATCCGAGAAGCCGAATTGGGTCACATTGTGCGTAGTTGGTAACTTGCTAAAATAAATGGATCAAGTTATGGATACTTGTTGATCCGAGAAGCCGGATTGATTTAAATGGAAGACTTGTCCATACGAAATGTCAATTGGGGTCAAATACAAGCCTTAATGATTTTCAAATCCAGTCAAATAGTTGGTGCTTGTTGATCCGAGAAGCCGAATTGGGTCACTTTTTGCGTGGTTGATGACTTGATAAAACAATCGAATCAGGTTATGGGTACTTCTTGATCAGAGAAGCCGAATTGGGACAAATGGAAGACTTGTTGATTCGAGAAGCCAATGGGGTCAAATACAAGCCTTAATGATTCGAGAAGTCGAATAGAGATAAAAAGTTGGTGCTTGTTGATCCGAGAAGCCGAATTGGGTCACATTGTGCGTACTTGGTGACTTGATAAAACAAACGGATCAAGTTGTTGATACTTGTTGATCAAAGAAGCCGAATTGGGTCAAATGGAAGACTTGTTGATTTGAGAAGTTAATTGGGGTCAAATACAAGCCTTAACGATTCCAAAAGTCGAATCGAGTAAAATAGTTGGTGCTTGTTGATCCGAGAAGCCGAATTGGGTCACTTCGTGCGTACTTGATGACTTGATAAAACAATCGAATCAGGTTATGCATACTACTTGATCAGAGAAGCCAAATTGGGACAAATGGAAGACTTGTTGATTCGAGAAGTCAATTGGGGTCAAATACAAGCCTTAATGATTCCAGAAGTCGAATCGAGTCAAAGAGTTGGTGTTTATTTATCCGAGAAGCCGAATTGGGTCACATTGTGCGTAGTTGGTAACTTGATAAAATAAATGGATCAAGTTATGGATACTTGTTGATCCGAGAAGCCGGATTGATTTAAATGGAAGACTTGTCCATACGAAATGTCAATTGGGGTCAAATACAAGCCTTAATGATTTTCAAATCCAGTCAAATAGTTGGTGCTTGTTGATCCGAGAAGCCGAATTGGGTCACTTTTTGCGTGGTTGATGACTTGATAAAACAATCGAATCAGGTTATGGGTACTTCTTGATCAGAGAAGCCGAATTGGGACAAATGGAAGACTTGTTGATTCGAGAAGTCAATGGGGTCAAATACAAGCCTTAATGATTCGAGAAGTCGAATAGAGATAAAAAGTTGGTGCTTGTTGATCCGAGAAGCCGAATTGGGTCACATTGTGCGTACTTGGTGACTTGATAAAACAAACGGATCAAGTTGTTGATACTTGTTGATCAAAGAAGCCGAATTGGGTCAAATGGAAGACTTGTTGATTTGAGAAGTTAATTGGGGTCAAATACAAGCCTTAACGATTCCAAAAGTCGAATCGAGTAAAATAGTTGGTGCTTGTTGATCCGAGAAGCCGAATTGGGTCACTTCGTGCGTACTTGATGACTTGATAAAACAATCGAATCAGGTTATGCATACTACTTGATCAGAGAAGCCAAATTGGGACAAATGGAAGACTTGTTGATTCGAGAAGTCAATTGGGGTCAAATACAAGCCTTAATGATTCCAGAAGTCGAATCGAGTCAAAGAGTTGGTGTTTATTTATCCGAGAAGCCGAATTGGGTCACATTGTGCGTAGTTGGTAACTTGATAAAATAAATGGATCAAGTTATGGATACTTGTTGATCCGAGAAGCCGGATTGATTTAAATGGAAGACTTGTCCATACGAAAAGTCAATTGGGGTCAAATACAAGCCTTAATGATTTTCAAATCCAGTCAAATAGTTGGTGCTTGTTGATCCGAGAAGCCGAATTGGGTCACTTCGTGCGTACTTGATGACTTGATAAAACAGTCGAATCAGGTTATGCATACTTCTTGATCAGAGAAGCCGAATTGGGACAAATGGAAGAATTGTTGATTCGAGAAGTCAATTGGGGTCAAATACAACCCTTAATGATTCGAGAAGTCGAATCGAGTCAAAGAGTTGGTATTTATTTATCCGAGAAGCCGAATTGGGTCACATTGTGCGTAGTTGGTAACTTGCTAAAATAAATGGATCAAGTTATGGATACTTGTTGATCCGAGAAGCCGGATTGATTTAAATGGAAGACTTGTCCATACGAAATGTCAATTGGGGTCAAATACAAGCCTTAATGATTTTCAAATCCAGTCAAATAGTTGGTGCTTGTTGATCCGAGAAGCCGAATTGGGTCACTTTTTGCGTGGTTGATGACTTGATAAAACAATCGAATCAGGTTATGGGTACTTCTTGATCAGAGAAGCCGAATTGGGACAAATGGAAGACTTGTTGATTCGAGAAGTCAATGGGGTCAAATACAAGCCTTAATGATTCGAGAAGTCGAATAGAGATAAAAAGTTGGTGCTTGTTGATCCGAGAAGCCGAATTGGGTCACATTGTGCGTACTTGGTGACTTGATAAAACAAACGGATCAAGTTGTTGATACTTGTTGATCAAAGAAGCCGAATTGGGTCAAATGGAAGACTTGTTGATTTGAGAAGTTAATTGGGGTCAAATACAAGCCTTAACGATTCCAAAAGTCGAATCGAGTAAAATAGTTGGTGCTTGTTGATCCGAGAAGCCGAATTGGGTCACTTCGTGCGTACTTGATGACTTGATAAAACAATCGAATCAGGTTATGCATACTACTTGATCAGAGAAGCCAAATTGGGACAAATGGAAGACTTGTTGATTCGAGAAGTCAATTGGGGTCAAATACAAGCCTTAATGATTCCAGAAGTCGAATCGAGTCAAAGAGTTGGTGTTTATTTATCCGAGAAGCCGAATTGGGTCACATTGTGCGTAGTTGGTAACTTGATAAAATAAATGGATCAAGTTATGGATACTTGTTGATCCGAGAAGCCGGATTGATTTAAATGGAAGACTTGTCCATACGAAAAGTCAATTGGGGTCAAATACAAGCCTTAATGATTTTCAAATCCAGTCAAATAGTTGGTGCTTGTTGATCCGAGAAGCCGAATTGGGTCACTTTGTGCGTGCTTGATGACTTGATAAAACAATCGAATCAGGTTATGGGTACTTCTTGATCAGAGAAGCCGAATTGGGACAAATGGAAGACTTGTTGATTCGAGAAGTCAATTGGGGTCCAATACAAGCCTTAATGATTCGAGAAGTCGAATAGAGATAAAAAGTTGGTGCTTGTTGATCCGAGAAGCCGAATTGGGTCACATTGTGCGTACTTGGTGACTTGATAAAACAAACGGATCAAGTTATTGATACTTGTTGATCAAAGAAGCCGAATTAGGTCAAATGGTAGACTTGTTGATTTGAGAAGTTAATTGGGGCCAAATACAAGCCTTAATGATTCCAGAAGTCGGATCGAGTCAAATAGTTGGTGCTTGTTGATCCGAGCAGCCGAATTGGGTTACTTTGTCCGTACTTGATGACTTGATAAAATAAACGAATCAAGTTATGCATACTTCTTGATCAGAGAAGCCGAATTGTGTCAAATGGAAGACTTGTTGATTCGAGAAGCCAATTGGGGTCAAATACAAGCCTTAATAATTCGAGATGTCGAATCGAGACAAAAAGTCGGTGCTTGTTGATCCGAGAAGCCGAATTGGATCACATTGTGCGTACTTGGTGACTTGATAAAACAAACGGATCAAGTTATTGATACTTGTTGATCAAAGAAGCCGAATTGGGTCAAATGTGAGACTTGTTGATTTGAGAAGTTAATTGGGATCAAATACAAGCCTTAATGATTCCAGAAGTCGAATCGAGTCAAATAGTTGGTGCTTGTTGATCCGAGAAGTCGAATTGGGTCACATTGTGCGTACTTGGTGACTTGATAAAACAAACGGATCAAGTTGTTGATACTTGTTGATCAAAGAAGCCGAATTGGGTCAAATGGAAGTCTTGTTGATTCGAGAAGTCAATTGGGGTCAAAACAAGCCTTAATGATTCGAGAAGTCGAATCGAGTCAAAGAGTTGGTGTTTATTTATCCGAGAAGCCGAATTCGGTCACATTGTGCATACTTGGTGACTTGATAAAACAAACGGATCAAGTTGTTGATACTTGTTGATCAAAGAAGCCGAATTGGGTCAAATGGAAGACTTGTTGATTTGAGAAGTTAATTGGGGTTAAATACAAGCCTTAATGATTCCAAAAGTCGAATCGAGTCAAATAGTTGGTGCTTGTTGATCCGAGAAGCCGAATTGGGTCACTTCGTGCGTACTTGATGACTTGATAAAACAATCGAATCAGGTTATGCATACTTTTTGATCAGAGAAGCCGAATTGGGACAAATGGAAGAATTGTTGATTCGAGAAGTCAATTGGGGTCAAATACAACCCTTAATGATTCGAGAAGTCGAATCGAGATAAAAAGTTGGTGCTTGTTGATCCGAGAAGCCGAATTGGGTCACATTGTGCGTACTTGGTGACTTGATAAAACAAACGGATCAAGTTATTGATACTTGTTGATCAAAGAAGCCGAATTAGGTCAAATGGTAGACTTGTTGATTTGAGAAGTTAATTGGGGCCAAATACAAGCCTTAATGATTCCAGAAGTCGGATCGAGTCAAATAGTTGGTGCTTGTTGATCCGAGCAGCCGAATTGGGTTACTTTGTCCGTACTTGATGACTTGATAAAATAAACGAATCAAGTTATGCATACTTCTTGATCAGAGAAGCCGAATTGTGTCAAATGGAAGACTTGTTGATTCGAGAAGCCAATTGGGGTCAAATACAAGCCTTAATAATTCGAGATGTCGAATCGAGACAAAAAGTCGGTGCTTGTTGATCCGAGAAGCCGAATTGGATCACATTGTGCGTACTTGGTGACTTGATATAACAAACGGATCAAGTTATTGATACTTGTTGATCAAAGAAGCCGAATTGGGTCAAATGTGAGACTTGTTGATTTGAGAAGTTAATTGGGATCAAATACAAGCCTTAATGATTCCAGAAGTCGAATCGAGTCAAATAGTTGGTGCTTGTTGATCCGAGAAGTCGAATTGGGTCACATTGTGCGTACTTGGTGACTTGATAAAACAAACGGATCAAGTTGTTGATACTTGTTGATCAAAGAAGCCGAATTGGGTCAAATGGAAGTCTTGTTGATTCGAGAAGTCAATTGGGGTCAAAACAAGCCTTAATGATTCGAGAAGTCGAATCGAGTCAAAGAGTTGGTGTTTATTTATCCGAGAAGCCGAATTCGGTCACATTGTGCATAATTGGTAACTTGATAAAATAAATGGATCAAGTTATGGATACTTGTTGATCCGAGAAGCCGGATTGATTTAAATAGAAGACTTGTCCATACGAAAAGTCAATTGGGTCAAATACAAGCCTTAATGATTTTCAAATCCAGTCAAATAGTTGGTGCTTGTTGATCCGAGAAGCCGAATTGGGTCACTTTGTGCGTGCTTGATGACTTGATAAAACAATCGAATTAGGTTATGGGTACTTCTTGATCAGAGAAGCCGAATTGGGACAAATGGAAGACTTGTTGATTCGAGAAGTCAATTGGGGTCAAATACAAGCCTTAATGATTCGAGAAGTCGAATAGAGATAAAAAGTTGGTGCTTGTTGATCCGAGAAGCCGAATTGGGTCACATTGTGCGTACTTGGTGACTTGATAAAACAAATGGATCAAGTTATTGATACTTGTTGATCAAAGAAGCCGAATTGGGTCAAATGGAAGACTTGTTGATTTGAGAAGTTAATTGGGGTCAAATACAAGCCTTAATGATTCCGGAAGTCGAATCGAGTCAAATAGTTGGTGCTTGTTGATCCGAGAAGCCGAATTGGGTCACATTGTGCGTACTTGGTGACTTGATAAAACAAACGGATCAAGTTGTTGATACTTGTTGATCAAAGAAGCCGAATTGGGTCAAATGGAAGACTTGTTGGTTTGAGAAGTTAATTGGGGTCAAATACAAGCCTTAATGATTCGAGAAGTCGAATCGAGTCAAATAGTTGGTGCTTGTTGATCCGAGAAGCCGAATTGGGTCACATTGTGCATACTTGGTGACTTGATAAAACAAACGGATCAAGTTGTTGATACTTGTTGATCAAAGAAGCCGAATTGGGTCAAATGGAAGACTTGTTGATTTGAGAAGTTAATTGGGGTTAAATACAAGCCTTAATGATTCCAAAAGTCGAATCGAGTCAAATAGTTGGTGCTTGTTGATCCGAGAAGCCGAATTGGGTCACTTCGTGCGTACTTGATGACTTGATAAAACAATCGAATCAGGTTATGCATACTTTTTGATCAGAGAAGCCGAATTGGGACAAATGGAAGACTTGTTGATTCGAGAAGTCAATTGGGGTCAAATACAAGCCTTAATGATTCGAGAAGTCGAATAGAGTCAAAGAGTTGGTGTTTATTTATCCGAGAAGCCGAATTGGGTCAAATTGTGCGTAGTTGGTAACTTGCTAAAATAAATGGATCAAGTTATGGATACTTGTTGACCCGAGAAGCCGGATTGATTTAAATGGAAGACTTGTCCATACGAAAAGTCAATTGGGGTCAAATACAAGCCTTAATGATTTTCAAATCCAGTCAAATAGTTGGTGCTTGTTGATCCGAGAAGCCGAATTGGGTCACTTTGTGCGTGCTTGATGACTTGATAAAACAATCGAATCAGGTTATGGGTACTTCTTGATCAGAGAAGCCGAATTGGGACAAATGGAAGACTTGTTGATTCGAGAAGTCAATTGGGGTCAAATACAAGCCTTAATGATTCGAGAAGTCGAATTGAGATAAAAAGTTGGTGCTTGTTGATCCGAGAAGCCGAATTGGGTCACATTGTGCGTACTTGGTGACTTGATAAAACAAACGGATCAAGTTATTGATACTTGTTGATCAAAGAAGCCGAGTTAGGTCAAATGGAAGACTTGTTGATTTGAGAAGTTAATTGGGGTCAAATACAAGCCTTAATGATTCCAGAAGTCGGATCGAGTCAAATAGTTGGTGCTTGTTGATCCGAGAAGCCGAATTGGGTCACTTTGTCCGTACTTGATGACTTGATAAAACAAACGAATCAAGTTATGCATACTTCTTGATCAGAGAAGCCGAATTGTGTCAAATGGAAGACTTGTTGATTCGAGAAGCCAATTGGGGACAAATACAAGCCTTAATAATTCGAGATGTCGAATCGAGACAAAAAGTCGGTGCTTGTTGATCCGAGAAGCCGAATTGGATCACATTGTGCGTACTCGGTGACTTGATTAATCAAACGGATCAAGTTATTGATAATTGTTCATCAAAGAAGCCGAATTGGGTCAAATGGAAAACTTGTTGATTGGAGAAGTTAATTGGGGTCAAATACAAGCCTAAATGATTCGAGAAGTCGAATCGAGTCAAATAGTTGGTACTTGTTGATCCGAGAAGCCGAATTGGGTAACATTGTGCGTACTTGGTGACTTGATAAAACAAACGGATCAAGTTATGGATACTTGTTGATCCGAGAAGCCGGATTGATTTAAATGGAAGACTTGTCCATACGAAAAGTCAATTGGGTTCAAATACAAGCCTTAATGATTTTCAAATCCAGTCAAATAGTTGGTGCTTGTTGATCCGAGAAGCCGAATTGGGTCACTTTGTGCGTGCTTGATGACTTGATAAAACAATCGAATCAGGTTATGGGTACTTCTTGATCAGAGAAGCCGAATTGGGACAAATGGAAGACTTGTTGATTCGAGAAGTCAATTGGGGTCAAATACAAGCCTTAATGATTCGAGAAGTCGAATTGAGATAAAAAGTTGGTGCTTGTTGATCCGAGAAGCCGAATTGGGTCACATTGTGCGTACTTGGTGACTTGATAAAACAAACGGATCAAGTTATTGATACTTGTTGATCAAAGAAGCCGAGTTAGGTCAAATGGAAGACTTGTTGATTTGAGAAGTTAATTGGGGTCAAATACAAGCCTTAATGATTCCAGAAGTCGGATCGAGTCTAATAGTTGGTGCTTGTTGATCCGAGAAGCCGAATTGGGTCACTTTGTCCGTACTTGATGACTTGATAAAACAAACGAATCAAGTTATGCATACTTCTTGATCAGAGAAGCCGAATTGTGTCAAATGGAAGACTTGTTGATTCGAGAAGCCAATTGGGGTCAAATACAAACCTTAATAATTCGAGATATCGAATCGAGACAAAAAGTCGGTGCTTGTTGATCCGAGAAGCCGAATTGGATCACATTGTGCGTACTCGGTGACTTGATTAATCAAACGGATCAAGTTATTGATAATTGTTCATCAAAGAAGCCGAATTGGGTCAAATGGAAGACTTGTTGATTTGAGAAGTTAATTGGGGTCAAATACAAGCCTAAATGATTCGAGAAGTCGAATCGAGTCAAATAGTTGGTACTTGTTGATCCGAGAAGCCGAATTGGGTAACATTGTGCGTACTTGGTGACTTGATAAAACAAACGGATCAAGTTATTGATACTTGTTGATCAAAGAAGCCGAATTGGGTCAAATGGAAGACTTGTTGATTTGAGAAGTTAATTGGGGTCAAATACAAGCCTTAATGATTCCAAAAGTCGAATCGAGTAAAATAGTTGGTGCTTGTTGATCCGAGAAGCCGAATTGGGTCACTTCATGCGTACTTGATGACTTGATAAAACAATCGAATCAGGTTATGCATACTACTTGATCAGAGAAGCCGAATTGGGACAAATGGAAGACTTGTTGATTCGAGAAGTCAATTGGGGTCAAATACAAGCCTTAATGATTCCAGAAGTCGAATCGAGTCAAAGAGTTGGTGTTTATTTATCCGAGAAGTCGAATTGGGTCACATTGTGCGTAGTTGGTAACTTGATAAAATAAATGGATCAAGTTATGGATACTTGTTGATCCGAGAAGCCGGATTGATTTAAATGGAAGACTTGTCCATACGAAAAGTCAATTGGGGTCAAATACAAGCCTTAATGATTTTCGAATCCAGTCAAATAGTTGGTGCTTGTTGATCCGAGAAGCCGAATTGGGTCACTTTGTGCGTGCTTGATGACTTGATAAAACAATCGAATCAGGTTATGGGTACTTCTTGATCAGAGAAGCCGAATTGGGACAAATGGAAGACTTGTTGATTCGAGAAGTCAATTGGGGTCCAATACAAGCCTTAATGATTCGAGAAGTCGAATAGAGATAAAAAGTTGGTGCTTGTTGATCCGAGAAGCCGAATTGGGTCACATTGTGCGTACTTGGTGACTTGATCAAACAAACGGATCAAGTTATTGATACTTGTTGATCAAAGAAGCCGAATTAGGTCAAATGGAAGACTTGTTGATTTGAGAAGTTAATTGGGGTCAAATACAAGCCTTAATGATTCCAGAAGTCGGATCGAGTCAAATAGTTGGTGCTTGTTGATCCGAGAAGCCGAATTGGCTTACTTTGTCAGTACTTGATGACTTGATAAAACAAACGAATCAAGTTATGCATACTTCTTGATCAGAGAAGCCGAATTGTGTTAAATGGAAGACTTGTTGATTCGAGAAGCCAATTGGGGTCAAGTACAAGCCTTAATAATTCGAGATGTCGAATCGAGACAAAAAGTCGGTGCTTGTTGATCCGAGAAGCCGAATTGGATCACATTGTGCGTACTCGGTGACTTGATAAATCAAACGGATCAAGTTATTGATAATTGTTCATCAAAGAAGCCGAATTGGGTCAAATGGAAGACTTGTTGATTTGAGAAGTTAATTGGGGTCAAATACAAGCCTTAATGATTCGAGAAGACAAATCGAGTCAAATGGTTGGTACTTGTTGATCCGAGAAGCCGAATTGGGTCACATTGTGCGTACTTGGTGACTTGATAAAACAAACGGATCAAGTTATTGATACTTGTTGATCAAAGAAGCCGAATTGGGTCAAATGGAAGACTTGTTGATTTGAGAAGTTAATTGGGATCAAATACAAGACTTAATGATTACAGAAGTCGAATCGAGTCAAATAATTGGTGCTTGTTGATCCGAGAAGCCGAATTGGGTCACATTGTGCGTAATTGGTGACTTGATAAAACAAACGGATCAAGTTGTTGATACTTGTTGATCAAAGAAGCCGAATTCGGTCAAATGGAAGACTTGTTGGTTTGAGAAGTTAATTGGGGTTCAAATACAAGCCTTAATGATTCGAGAAGTCGAATCGAGTCAAATAGTTGGTGCTTGTTGATCTGAGAAGCCGAATTGGGTCACATTGTGCGTACTTGGTGACTTGATAAAACAAACGGATCAAGTTGTTGATACTTGTTGATCAGAGCAGCCGAATTGGGTCAATGGAAGACTTGTTGATTTTTGAGAAGTTAATTGGGGTCAAATACAAGCCTTAATGATTCCAAAAGTCGAATCGAGTCAAATAGTTGGTGCTTGTTGATCCGAGAAGCCGAATTGGGTCACTTCGTGCGTACTTGATGACTTGATAAAACAATCGAATCAGGTTATGCATACTTCTTGATCAGAGAAGCCGAATTGGGACAAATGGAAGACTTGTTGATTCGAGAAGTCAATTGGGGTCAAAACAAGCCTTAATGATTCGAGAAGTCGAATCGAGTCAAAGAGTTGGTGTTTATTTATCCGAGAAGCCGAATTGGGTCACATTGTGCATAATTGGTAACTTGATAAAATAAATGGATGAAGTTATGGATACTTGTTGATCCGAGAAGCCGGATTGATTTAAATAGAAGACTTGTCCATACGAAAAGTCAATTGGGGTCAAATACAAGCCTTAATGATTTTCAAATCTAGTCAAATAGTTTGTGCTTGTTGATCCGAGAAGCCGAATTGGGTCACTTTGTGCATGCTTGATGACTTGATAAAACAATCGAATTAGGTTATGGGTACTTCTTGATCAGAGAAGCCGAATTGGGACAAATGGAAGACTTGTTGATTCGAGAAGTCAATTGGGGTCAAATACAAGCCTTAATGATTCGAGAAGTCGAATAGAGATAAAAAGTTGGTGCTTGTTGATCCGAGAAGCCGAATTGGGTCACATTGTGCGTACTTGGTGACTTGATAAAACAAATGGATCAAGTTATTGATACTTGTTGATCAAAGAAGCCGAATTGGGTCAAATGGAAGACTTGTTGATTTGAGAAGTTAATTGGGGTCAAATATAAGCCTTAATGATTCCAGAAGTCGAATCGAGTCAAATAGTTGGTGCTTGTTGATCCGAGAAGCCGAATTGGGTCACATTGTGCGTACTTGGTGACTTGATAAAACAAACGGATCAAGTTGTTGATACTTGTTGATCAAAGAAGCCGAATTGGGTCAAATGGAAGACTTGTTAGTTTGAGAAGTTAATTGGGGTCAAATACAAGCCTTAACGATTCGAGAAGTCGAATCGAGTCAAATAGTTGGTGCTTGTTGATCCGAGAAGCCGAATTGGGTCACATTGTGCATACATGGTGACTTGATAAAACAAACGGATCAAGTTGTTGATACTTGTTGATCAAAGAAGCCGAATTGGGTCAAATGGAAGACTTGTTGATTTGAGAAGTTAATTGGGGTCAAATACAAGCCTTAATGATTCCAAAAGTCGAATCGAGTCAAATAGTTGGTGCTTGTTGATCCGAGAAGCCGAATTGGGTCACTTCGTGCGTACTTGGTGACTTGATAAAACAATCGAATCAGGTTATGCATACTTCTTGATCAGAGAAGCCGAATTGGGACAAATGGAAGACTTGTTGATTAGAGAAGTCAATTAGGGTCAAATACAAGCCTTAATGATCGAGAAGTCGAATCGAGTCAAAGAGTTGGTGTTTATTTATCCGAGAAGCCGAATTGGGTCACATTGTGCGTAGTTGGTAACTTGCTAAAATAAATGGATCAAGTTATGGATACTTGTTGATCCGAGAAGCTGGATTGATTTAAATGGAAGACTTATCCATACGAAAAGTCAATTGGGGTCAAATACAAGCCTTAATGATTTTCAAATCCAGTCAAATAGTTGGTGCTTGTTGATCCGAGAAGCCGAATTGGGTCACTTTGTGCGTGCTTGATGACGTGATAAAACAATCGAATCAGGTTATGGGTACTTCTTGATCAGAGAAGCCGAATTGGGACAAATGGAAGACTTGTTGATTCGAGAAGTCAATTGGGGTCAAATACAAGCCTTAATGATTCGAGAAGTCGAATAGAGATAAAAAGTTGGTGCTTGTTGATCCGAGAAGCCGAATTGGGTCACATTGTGCGTACTTGGTGACTTGATAAAACAAACGGATCCAGTTATTGATACTTGTTGATCAAAGAAGCCGAATTAGGTCAAATGGAAGACTTGTTGATTTGAGAAGTTAATTGGGGTCAAATACAAGCCTTAATGATTCCAGAAGTCGGATCGAGTCAAATAGTTGGTGCTTGTTGATCCGAGAAGCCGAATTGGGTCAATTTGTCCGTACTTGATGACTTGATAAAACAAACGAATCAAGTTATGCATACTTCTTGATCAGAGAAGCCGAATCGTGTCAAATGGAAGACTTGTTGATTCGAGAAGCCAATTGGGGTCAAATACAAGCCTTACTATTTCGAGATGTCGAATCGAGACAAAAAGTCGGTGCTTGTTGATCCGAGAAGCCGAATTGGATCACATTGTGCGTACTCGGTGACTTGATAAATCAAACGGATCAAGTTATTGATAATTGTTCATCAAAGAAGCCGAATTGGGTCAAATGGAAGACTTGTTGATTTGAGAAGTTAATTGGGGTCAAATACAAGCCTTAATGATTCGAGAAGACAAATCGAGTCAAATGGTTGGTACTTGTTGATCCGAGAAGCCGAATTGGGTCACATTGTGCGTACTTGGTGACTTGATAAAACAAACGGATCATGTTATTGATACTTGTTGATCAAAGAAGCCGAATTGGGTCAAATAGAAGACTTGTTGATTTGAGAAGTTAATTGGGATCAAATACAAGACTTAATGATTACAGAAGTCGAATCGAGTCAAATAATTGGTGCTTGTTGATCCGAGAAGCCGAATTGGGTCACATTGTGCGTAATTGGTGACTTGATAAAACAAACGGATCAAGTTGTTGATACTTGTTGATCAAAGAAGCCGAATTCGGTCAAATGGAAGACTTGTTGGTTTGAGAAGTTAATTGGGGTTCAAATACAAGCCTTAATGATTCGAGAAGTCGAATCGAGTCAAATAGTTGGTGCTTGTTGATCTGAGAAGCCGAATTGGGTCACATTGTGCGTACTTGGTGACTTGATAAAACAAACGGATCAAGTTGTTGATACTTGTTGATCAGAGCAGCCGAATTGGGTCAATGGAAGACTTGTTGATTTTTGAGAAGTTAATTGGGGTCAAATACAAGCCTTAATGATTCCAAAAGTCGAATCGAGTCAAATAGTTGGTGCTTGTTGATCCGAGAAGCCGAATTGGGTCACTTCGTGCGTACTTGATGACTTGATAAAACAATCGAATCAGGTTATGCATACTTCTTGATCAGAGAAGCCGAATTGGGACAAATGGAAGACTTGTTGATTCGAGAAGTCAATTGGGGTCAAAACAAGCCTTAATGATTCGAGAAGTCGAATCGAGTCAAAGAGTTGGTGTTTATTTATCCGAGAAGCCGAATTGGGTCACATTGTGCATAATTGGTAACTTGATAAAATAAATGGATGAAGTTATGGATACTTGTTGATCCGAGAAGCCGGATTGATTTAAATAGAAGACTTGTCCATACGAAAAGTCAATTGGGGTCAAATACAAGCCTTAATGATTTTCAAATCTAGTCAAATAGTTTGTGCTTGTTGATCCGAGAAGCCGAATTGGGTCACTTTGTGCATGCTTGATGACTTGATAAAACAATCGAATTAGGTTATGGGTACTTCTTGATCAGAGAAGCCGAATTGGGACAAATGGAAGACTTGTTGATTCGAGAAGTCAATTGGGGTCAAATACAAGCCTTAATGATTCGAGAAGTCGAATAGAGATAAAAAGTTGGTGCTTGTTGATCCGAGAAGCCGAATTGGGTCACATTGTGCGTACTTGGTGACTTGATAAAACAAATGGATCAAGTTATTGATACTTGTTGATCAAAGAAGCCGAATTGGGTCAAATGGAAGACTTGTTGATTTGAGAAGTTAATTGGGGTCAAATATAAGCCTTAATGATTCCAGAAGTCGAATCGAGTCAAATAGTTGGTGCTTGTTGATCCGAGAAGCCGAATTGGGTCACATTGTGCGTACTTGGTGACTTGATAAAACAAACGGATCAAGTTGTTGATACTTGTTGATCAAAGAAGCCGAATTGGGTCAAATGGAAGACTTGTTAGTTTGAGAAGTTAATTGGGGTCAAATACAAGCCTTAACGATTCGAGAAGTCGAATCGAGTCAAATAGTTGGTGCTTGTTGATCCGAGAAGCCGAATTGGGTCACATTGTGCATACTTGGTGACTTGATAAAACAAACGGATCAAGTTGTTGATACTTGTTGATCAAAGAAGCCGAATTGGGTCAAATGGAAGACTTGTTGATTTGAGAAGTTAATTGGGGTCAAATACAAGCCTTAATGATTCCAAAAGTCGAATCGAGTCAAATAGTTGGTGCTTGTTGATCCGAGAAGCCGAATTGGGTCACTTCGTGCGTACTTGGTGACTTGATAAAACAATCGAATCAGGTTATGCATACTTCTTGATCAGAGAAGCCGAATTGGGACAAATGGAAGACTTGTTGATTAGAGAAGTCAATTAGGGTCAAATACAAGCCTTAATGATCGAGAAGTCGAATCGAGTCAAAGAGTTGGTGTTTATTTATCCGAGAAGCCGAATTGGGTCACATTGTGCGTAGTTGGTAACTTGCTAAAATAAATGGATCAAGTTATGGATACTTGTTGATCCGAGAAGCTGGATTGATTTAAATGGAAGACTTATCCATACGAAAAGTCAATTGGGGTCAAATACAAGCCTTAATGATTTTCAAATCCAGTCAAATAGTTGGTGCTTGTTGATCCGAGAAGCCGAATTGGGTCACTTTGTGCGTGCTTGATGACGTGATAAAACAATCGAATCAGGTTATGGGTACTTCTTGATCAGAGAAGCCGAATTGGGACAAATGGAAGACTTGTTGATTCGAGAAGTCAATTGGGGTCAAATACAAGCCTTAATGATTCGAGAAGTCGAATAGAGATAAAAAGTTGGTGCTTGTTGATCCGAGAAGCCGAATTGGGTCACATTGTGCGTACTTGGTGACTTGATAAAACAAACGGATCGAGTTATTGATACTTGTTGATCAAAGAAGCCGAATTAGGTCAAATGGAAGACTTGTTGATTTGAGAAGTTAATTGGGGTCAAATACAAGCCTTAATGATTCCAGAAGTCGGATCGAGTCAAATAGTTGGTGCTTGTTGATCCGAGAAGCCGAATTGGGTCAATTTGTCCGTACTTGATGACTTGATAAAACAAACGAATCAAGTTATGCATACTTCTTGATCAGAGAAGCCGAATCGTATCAAATGGAAGACTTGTTGATTCGAGAAGCCAATTGGGGTCAAATACAAGCCTTACTATTTCGAGATGTCGAATCGAGACAAAAAGTCGGTGCTTGTTGATCCGAGAAGCCGAATTGGATCACATTGTGCGTACTCGGTGACTTGATAAATCAAACGGATCAAGTTATTGATAATTGTTCATCAAAGAAGCCGAATTGGGTCAAATGGAAGACTTGTTGATTTGAGAAGTTAATTGGGGTCAAATACAAGCCTTAATGATTCGAGAAGACAAATCGAGTCAAATGGTTGGTACTTGTTGATCCGAGAAGCCGAATTGGGTCACATTGTGCGTACTTGGTGACTTGATAAAACAAACGGATCAAGTTATTGATACTTGTTGATCAAAGAAGCCGAATTGGGTCAAATGGAAGACTTGTTGATTTGAGAAGTTAATTGGGATCAAATACAAGACTTAATGATTACAGAAGTCGAATCGAGTCAAATAATTGGTGCTTGTTGATCCGAGAAGCCGAATTGGGTCACATTGTGCGTACTTGGTGACTTGATAAAACAAACGGATCAAGTTGTTGATACTTGTTGATCAAAGAAGCCGAATTCGGTCAAATGGAAGACTTGTTGGTTTGAGAAGTTAATTGGGGTTCAAATACAAACCTTAATGATTCGAGAAGTCGAATCGAGTCAAATAGTTGGTGCTTGTTGATCTGAGAAGCCGAATTGGGTCACATTGTGCGTACTTGGTGACTTGATAAAACAAACGGATCAAGTTGTTGATACTTGTTGATCAGAGCAGCCGAATTGGGTCAATGGAAGACTTGTTGATTTTTGAGAAGTTAATTGGGGTCAAATACAAGCCTTAATGATTCCAAAAGTCGAATCGAGTCAAATAGTTGGTGCTTGTTGATCCGAGAAGCCGAATTGGGTCACTTCGTGCGTACTTGATGACTTGATAAAACAATCGAATCAGGTTATGGGTACTTCTTGATCAGAGAAGCCGAATTGGGACAAATGGAAGACTTGTTGATTCGAGAAGTCACTTGGGGTCAAATACAAGCCTTAATGATTCGAGAAGTCGAATCGAGTCAAAGAGTTGGTGTTTATTTATCCGAGAAGTCGAATTGGGTCACATTGTGCATAATTGGTAACTTGATAAAATAAATGGATCAAGTTATGGATACTTGTTGATCCGACAAGCCGGATTGATTTAAATAGAAGACTTGTCCATACGAAAAGTCAATTGGGGTCAAATACAAGCCTTAATGATTTTCAAATCCAGTCAAATAGTTGGTGCTTGTTGATCCGAGAAGCCGAATTGGGTCACTTTGTGCGTGTTTGATGACTTGATAAAACAATCGAATTAGGTTACGGGTACTTCTTGATCAGAGAAGCCGAATTGGGACAAATGGAAGACTTGTTGATTCGAGAAGTCAATTGGGGTCAAATACAAGCCTTAATGATTCGAGAAGTCGAATAGAGATAAAAAGTTGGTGCTAGTTGATCCGAGAAGCCGAATTGGGTCACATTGTGCGTACTTGGTGACTTGATAAAACAAATGGATCAAGTTATTGATACTTGTTGATCAAAGAAGCCGAATTAGGTCAAATGGAAGACTTGTTGATTTGAGAAGTTAATTGGGGTCAAATACAAGCCTTAATGATTCCAGAAGTCGAATCGAGTCAAATAGTTGGTGCTTGTTGATCCGAGAAGCCGAATTGGGTCACATTGTGCGTACTTGGTGACTTGATAAAACAAACGGATCAAGTTGTTGATACTTGTTGATCAAAGAAGCCGAATTGGGTCAAATGGAAGACTTGTTGGTTTGAGAAGTTAATTGGGGTCAAATACAAGCCTTAATGATTCGAGAAGTCGAATCGAGTCAAATAGTTGGTGCTTGTTGATCCGAGAAGCCGAATTGGGTCACATTGTGCGTACTTGGTGACTTGATAAAACAAACGGATCAAGTTGTTGATACTTGTTGATCAAAGAAGCCGAATTGGGTCAAATGGAAGACTTGTTGATTTGAGAAGTTAATTGGGGTCAAATACAAGCCTTAATGATTCCAAAAGTCGAATCGAGTCAAATAGTTGGTGCTTGTTGATCCGAGAAGCCGAATTGGGTCACTTCGTGCGTACTTGATGACTTGATAAAACAATCGAATCAGGTTATGCATACTTCTTGATTAGAGAAGCCGAATTGGGACAAATGAAAGACTTGTTGATTCGAGAAGTCAATTGGGGTCAAATACAAGCCTTAATGATTCGAGAAGTCGAATCGAGTCACAGAGTTGGTGTTTATTTATCCGAGAAGCCGAATTGGGTCACATTGTGCGTAGTTGGTAACTTGCTAAAATAAATGGATCAAGTTATGGATACTTGTTGATCCGAGAAGCCGGATTGATTTAAATGGAAGACTTGTCCATACGAAAAGTCAATTGGGGTCAAATACAAGCCTTAATGATTTTCAAATCCAGTCAAATAGTTGGTGCTTGTTGATCCGAGAAGCCGAATTGGGTCACTTTGTGCGTGCTTGATGACTTGATAAAACAATCGAATTAGGTTATGGGTACTTCTTGATCAGAGAAGCCGAATTGGGACAAATGGAAGACTTGTTGATTCGAGAAGTCAATTGGGGTCAAATACAAGCCTTAATGATTCGAGAAGTCGAATAGAGATAAAAAGTTGGTGCTAGTTGATTCGAGAAGCCGAATTGGGTCACATTGTGCGTACTTGGTGACTTGATAAAATAAATGGATCAAGTTATTGATACTTGTTGATCAAAGAAGTCGAATTGGGTCAAATGGAAGACTTGTTGATTTGAGAAGTTAATTGGGGTCAAATACAAGCTTTAATGATTCCAGAAGTCGAATCGAGTCAAATAGTTGGTGCTTGTTGATCCGAGAAGCCGAATTGGGTCACATTTTGCGCACTTGGTGACTTGATAAAACAAACGGATCAAGTTGTTGATACTTGTTGATCAAAGAAGCCGAATTGGGTCAAATGGAAGACTTGTTGGTTTGAGAAGTTAATTGGGGTCATATACAAGCCTTAATGATTCGAGAAGTCGAATCGAGTCAAATAGTTGGTGCTTGTTGATCCGAGAAGCCGAATTGGGTCACATTGTGCGTACTTGGTGACTTGATAAAACAAACGGATCAAGTTGTTGATACTTGTTGATCAAAGAAGGCGAATTGGGTCAAATGGAAGACTTGTTGATTTGAGAAGTTAATTGGGGTCAAATACAAGCCTTAATGATTCCAAAAGTCGAATCGAGTCAAATAGTTGGTGCTTGTTGATCCGAGAAGCCGAATTGGGTCACTTCGTGCGTACTTGATGACTTGATAAAACAGTCGAATCAGGTTATGCATACTTCTTGATCAGAGAAGCCGAATTGGGACAAATGGAAGAATTGTTGATTCGAGAAGTCAATTGGGGTCAAATACAACCCTTAATGATTCGAAAAGTCGAATCGAGTCAAAGGGTTGGTATTTATTTATCCGAGAAGCCGAATTGGGTCACATTGTGCGTAGTTGGTAACTTGCTAAAATAAATAGATCAAGTTATGGATACTTGTTGATCCGAGAAGCCGGATTGATTTAAATGGAAGACTTGTCCATACGAAATGTCAATTGGGGTCAAATACAAGCCTTAATGATTTTCAAATCCAGTCAAATAGTTGGTGCTTGTTGATCCGAGAAGCCGAATTGGGTCACTTTGTGCGTGCTTGATGACTTGATAAAACAATCGAATTAGGTTATGGGTACTTCTTGATCAGAGAAGCCGAATTGGGACAAATGGAAGACTTGTTGATTCGAGAAGTCAATTGGGGTCAAATACAAGCCTTAATGATTCGAGAAGTCGAATAGAGATAAAAAGTTGGTGCTAGTTGATTCGAGAAGCCGAATTGGGTCACATTGTGCGTACTTGGTGACTTGATAAAATAAATGGATCAAGTTATTGATACTTGTTGATCAAAGAAGTCGAATTGGGTCAAATGGAAGACTTGTTGATTTGAGAAGTTAATTGGGGTCAAATACAAGCCTTAATGATTCCAGAAGTCGAATCCAGTCAAATAGTTGGTGCTTGTTGATCCGAGAAGCCGAATTGGGTCACATTTTGCGTACTTGGTGACTTGATAAAACAAACGGATCAAGTTGTTGATACTTGTTGATCAAAGAAGCCGAATTGGGTCAAATGGAAGACTTGTTGGTTTGAGAAGTTAATTGGGGTCATATACAAGCCTTAATGATTCGAGAAGTCGAATCGAGTCAAATAGTTGGTGCTTGTTGATCCGAGAAGCCGAATTGGGTCACATTGTGCGTACTTGGTGACTTGATAAAACAAACGGATCAAGTTGTTGATACTTGTTGATCAAAGAAGGCGAATTGGGTCAAATGGAAGACTTGTTGATTTGAGAAGTTAATTGGGGTCAAGTGCCTTAATGATTCCAAAAGTCGAATCGAGTCAAATAGTTGGTGCTTGTTGATCCGAGAAGCCGAATTGGGTCACTTCGTGCGTACTTGATGACTTGATAAAACAGTCGAATCAGGTTATGCATACTTCTTGATCAGAGAAGCCGAATTGGGACAAATGGAAGAATTGTTGATTCGAGAAGTCAATTGGGGTCAAATACAACCCTTAATGATTCGAGAAGTCGAATCGAGTCAAAGAGTTGGTATTTATTTATCCGAGAAGCCGAATTGGGTCACATTGTGCGTAGTTGGTAACTTGCTAAAATAAATGGATCAAGTTATGGATACTTGTTGATCCGAGAAGCCGGATTGATTTAAATGGAAGACTTGTCCATACGAAATGTCAATTGGGGTCAAATACAAGCCTTAATGATTTTCAAATCCAGTCAAATAGTTGGTGCTTGTTGATCCGAGAAGCCGAATTGGGTCACTTTTTGCGTGGTTGATGACTTGATAAAACAATCGAATCAGGTTATGGGTACTTCTTGATCAGAGAAGCCGAATTGGGACAAATGGAAGACTTGTTGATTCGAGAAGTCAATAGGGTCAAATACAAGCCTTAATGATTCGAGAAGTCGAATAGAGATAAAAAGTTGGTGCTTGTTGATTCGAGAAGCCGAATTGGGTCACATTGTGCGTACTTGGTGACTTGATAAAACAAACGGATCAAGTTGTTGATACTTGTTGATCAAAGAAGCCGAATTGGGTCAAATGGAAGACTTGTTGATTTGAGAAGTTAATTGGGTTCAAATACAAGCCTTAATGATTCCAAAAGTCGAATCTAGTCAAATAGTTGGTGCTTGTTGATCCGAGAAGCCGAATTTGGTCACTTTGTGCGTACTTGATGACTTGATAAAACAATCGAATTAGGTTATGGGTACTTCTTGATCAGAGAAGCCGAATTGGAACAAATGGAAGACTTGTTGATTCGAGAAGTCAATTGGGGTCAAATACAAGCCTGAATGATTCGAGAAGTCGAATCGAGTCAAAGAGTTGGTGTTTATTTATCCGAGAAGCCGAATTGGGTCACATTGTGCGTAGTTGGTAACTTGCTAAAATAAATGGATCAAGTTATGGATACTTGTTGATCCGAGAAGCCGGATTGATTTAAATGGAAGACTTGTCCATACGAAAAGTCAATTGGGGTCAAATACAAGCCTTAATGATTTTCAAATCCAGTCAAATAGTTGGTGCTTGTTGATCCGAAAAGCCGAATTGGGTCACTTTGTGCGTGCTTGATGACTTGATAAAACAATCGAATCAGGTTATGGGTACTTCTTGATCATAGAAGCCGAATTGGGACAAATGGAAGACTTGTTGATTCGAGAAGTCAATTGGGGTCAAATACAAGCCTTAATGATTCGAGAAGTCGAATAGAGATAAAAAGTTGGTGCTTGTTGATCCGAGAAGCCGAATTGGGTCACATTGTGCGTACTTGGTGACTTGATAAAACAAACGGATCAAGTTATTGATACTTGTTGATCAAAGAAGCCGAATTAGGTCAAATGGAAGACTTGTTGATTTGAGAAGTTAATTGGGGTCAAATACAAGCCTTAATGATTCCAGAGGTCGGATCGAGTCAAATAGTTGGTGCTTGTTGATCCGAGAAGCCGAATTGGGTCACTTTGTCCATCCTTGATGACTTGATAAAACAAACGAATCAAGTTATGCATACTTCTTGATCAGAGAAGCGGAATTGTGTCAAATGGAAGACTTGTTGATTCGAGAAGCCAATTGGGGTCAAATACAAGCCTTAATAATTCGAGATGTCGAATCGAGACAAAAAGTTGGTGCTTGTTGGTCCGAGAAGCCGAATTGGATCACATTGTGCGTACTCGGTGACTTGATAAATCAAACGGATCAAGTTATTGATAATTGTTCATCAAAGAAGCCGAATTGGGTCAAATGGAAGACTTGTTGATTTGAGAAGTAAATTGGGGTAAAATACAAGCCTTGATGATTCGAGTCCAATAGTTGGTACTTGTTGATCCGAGAAGCCGAATTGGGTCACATTGTGCGTATTTGGTGACTTGATAAAACAAACGGATCAAGTTATTGATACTTGTTGATCAAAGAAGCCGAATTGGGTCAAATGGAAGACTTGTTGATTTGAGAAGTTAATTGGGGTCAAATACAAGCCTTAATAATTCCAGAAGTCGAATCGAGTCAAATAGTTGGTGCTTGTTGATCCGAGAAGCCGAATTGGGTCACATTGTGCGTACATGGTGACTTGATAAAACAAACGGATCAAGTTGTTGATACTTGTTGATCAAAGAAGCCGAATTGGGTCAAATGGAAGACTTGTTGGTTTGAGAAGTTAATTGGGGTTCAAATACAAGCCTTAATGATTCGAGAAGTCGAATCGAGTCAAATAGTTGGTGCTTGTTGATCTGAGAAGCCGAATTGGGTCACATTGTGCGTACTTGGTGACTTGATAAAACAAACGGATCAAGTTGTTGATACTTGTTGATCAATGAAGCCGAATTAGGTCAATGGAAGACTTGTTGATTTGAGAAGTTAATTGGGGTCAAATACAAGCCTTAATGATTCCAAAAGTCGAATCGAGTCAAATAGTTGGTGCTTGTTGATCCGAGAAGCCGAATTGGGTCACTTCGTGCGTACTTGATGACTTGATAAAACAGTCGAATCAGGTTATGCATACTTCTTGATCAGAGAAGCCGAATTGGGACAAATGGAAGAATTGTTGATTCGAGAAGTCAATTGGGGTCAAATACAACCCTTAATGATTCGAGAAGTCGAATCGAGTCAAAGAGTTGGTATTTATTTATCCGAGAAGCCGAATTGGGTCACATTGTGCGTAGTTGGTAACTTGCTAAAATAAATGGATCAAGTTATGGATACTTGTTGATCCGAGAAGCCGGATTGATTTAAATGGAAGACTTGTCCATACGAAATGTCAATTGGGGTCAAATACAAGCCTTAATGATTTTCAAATCCAGTCAAATAGTTGGTGCTTGTTGATCCGAGAAGCCGAATTGGGTCACTTTGTGCGTGCTTGATGACTTGATAAAACAATCGAATTAGGTTATGGGTACTTCTTGATCAGAGAAGCCGAATTGGGACAAATGGAAGACTTGTTGATTCGAGAAGTCAATTGGGGTCAAATACAAGCCTTAATGATTCGAGAAGTCGAATAGAGATAAAAAGTTGGTGCTAGTTGATTCGAGAAGCCGAATTGGGTCACATTGTGCGTACTTGGTGACTTGATAAAATAAATGGATCAAGTTATTGATACTTGTTGATCAAAGAAGTCGAATTGGGTCAAATGGAAGACTTGTTGATTTGAGAAGTTAATTGGGGTCAAATACAAGCCTTAATGATTCCAGAAGTCGAATCCAGTCAAATAGTTGGTGCTTGTTGATCCGAGAAGCCGAATTGGGTCACATTTTGCGTACTTGGTGACTTGATAAAACAAACGGATCAAGTTGTTGATACTTGTTGATCAAAGAAGCCGAATTGGGTCAAATGGAAGACTTGTTGGTTTGAGAAGTTAATTGGGGTCATATACAAGCCTTAATGATTCGAGAAGTCGAATCGAGTCAAATAGTTGGTGCTTGTTGATCCGAGAAGCCGAATTGGGTCACATTGTGCGTACTTGGTGACTTGATAAAACAAACGGATCAAGTTGTTGATACTTGTTGATCAAAGAAGGCGAATTGGGTCAAATGGAAGACTTGTTGATTTGAGAAGTTAATTGGGGTCAAGTGCCTTAATGATTCCAAAAGTCGAATCGAGTCAAATAGTTGGTGCTTGTTGATCCGAGAAGCCGAATTGGGTCACTTCGTGCGTACTTGATGACTTGATAAAACAGTCGAATCAGGTTATGCATACTTCTTGATCAGAGAAGCCGAATTGGGACAAATGGAAGAATTGTTGATTCGAGAAGTCAATTGGGGTCAAATACAACCCTTAATGATTCGAGAAGTCGAATCGAGTCAAAGAGTTGGTATTTATTTATCCGAGAAGCCGAATTGGGTCACATTGTGCGTAGTTGGTAACTTGCTAAAATAAATGGATCAAGTTATGGATACTTGTTGATCCGAGAAGCCGGATTGATTTAAATGGAAGACTTGTCCATACGAAATGTCAATTGGGGTCAAATACAAGCCTTAATGATTTTCAAATCCAGTCAAATAGTTGGTGCTTGTTGATCCGAGAAGCCGAATTGGGTCACTTTTTGCGTGGTTGATGACTTGATAAAACAATCGAATCAGGTTATGGGTACTTCTTGATCAGAGAAGCCGAATTGGGACAAATGGAAGACTTGTTGATTCGAGAAGTCAATGGGGTCAAATACAAGCCTTAATGATTCGAGAAGTCGAATAGAGATAAAAAGTTGGTGCTTGTTGATTCGAGAAGCCGAATTGGGTCACATTGTGCGTACTTGGTGACTTGATAAAACAAACGGATCAAGTTGTTGATACTTGTTGATCAAAGAAGCCGAATTGGGTCAAATGGAAGACTTGTTGATTTGAGAAGTTAATTGGGGTCAAATACAAGCCTTAATGATTCCAAAAGTCGAATCTAGTCAAATAGTTGGTGCTTGTTGATCCGAGAAGCCGAATTTGGTCACTTTGTGCGTACTTGATGACTTGATAAAACAATCGAATTAGGTTATGGGTACTTCTTGATCAGAGAAGCCGAATTGGAACAAATGGAAGACTTGTTGATTCGAGAAGTCAATTGGGGTCAAATACAAGCCTGAATGATTCGAGAAGTCGAATCGAGTCAAAGAGTTGGTGTTTATTTATCCGAGAAGCCGAATTGGGTCACATTGTGCGTAGTTGGTAACTTGCTAAAATAAATGGATCAAGTTATGGATACTTGTTGATCCGAGAAGCCGGATTGATTTAAATGGAAGACTTGTCCATACGAAAAGTCAATTGGGGTCAAATACAAGCCTTAATGATTTTCAAATCCAGTCAAATAGTTGGTGCTTGTTGATCCGAGAAGCCGAATTGGGTCACTTTGTGCGTGCTTGATGACTTGATAAAACAATCGAATCAGGTTATGGGTACTTCTTGATCATAGAAGCCGAATTGGGACAAATGGAAGACTTGTTGATTCGAGAAGTCAATTGGGGTCAAATACAAGCCTTAATGATTCGAGAAGTCGAATAGAGATAAAAAGTTGGTGCTTGTTGATCCGAGAAGCCGAATTGGGTCACATTGTGCGTACTTGGTGACTTGATAAAACAAACGGATCAAGTTATTGATACTTGTTGATCAAAGAAGCCGAATTAGGTCAAATGGAAGACTTGTTGATTTGAGAAGTTAATTGGGGTCAAATACAAGCCTTAATGATTCCAGAGGTCGGATCGAGTCAAATAGTTGGTGCTTGTTGATCCGAGAAGCCGAATTGGGTCACTTTGTCCATCCTTGATGACTTGATAAAACAAACGAATCAAGTTATGCATACTTCTTGATCAGAGAAGCGGAATTGTGTCAAATGGAAGACTTGTTGATTCGAGAAGCCAATTGGGGTCAAATACAAGCCTTAATAATTCGAGATGTCGAATCGAGACAAAAAGTTGGTGCTTGTTGGTCCGAGAAGCCGAATTGGATCACATTGTGCGTACTCGGTGACTTGATAAATCAAACGGATCAAGTTATTGATAATTGTTCATCAAAGAAGCCGAATTGGGTCAAATGGAAGACTTGTTGATTTGAGAAGTAAATTGGGGTAAAATACAAGCCTTGATGATTCGAGTCCAATAGTTGGTACTTGTTGATCCGAGAAGCCGAATTGGGTCACATTGTGCGTACTTGGTGACTTGATAAAACAAACGGATCAAGTTATTGATACTTGTTGATCAAAGAAGCCGAATTGGGTCAAATGGAAGACTTGTTGATTTGAGAAGTTAATTGGGGTCAAATACAAGCCTTAATAATTCCAGAAGTCGAATCGAGTCAAATAGTTGGTGCTTGTTGATCCGAGAAGCCGAATTGGGTCACATTGTGCGTACATGGTGACTTGATAAAACAAACGGATCAAGTTGTTGATACTTGTTGATCAAAGAAGCCGAATTGGGTCAAATGGAAGACTTGTTGGTTTGAGAAGTTAATTGGGGTTCAAATACAAGCCTTAATGATTCGAGAAGTCGAATCGAGTCAAATAGTTGGTGCTTGTTGATCTGAGAAGCCGAATTGGGTCACATTGTGCGTACTTGGTGACTTGATAAAACAAACGGATCAAGTTGTTGATACTTGTTGATCAATGAAGCCGAATTAGGTCAATGGAAGACTTGTTGATTTGAGAAGTTAATTGGGGTCAAATACAAGCCTTAATGATTCCAAAAGTCGAATCGAGTCAAATAGTTGGTGCTTGTTGATCCGAGAAGCCGAATTGGGTCACATTGTGCGTACTTGGTGACTTGATAAAACAAACGGATCAAGTTGTTGATACTTGTTGATCAAAGAAGCCGAATTGGGTCAAATGGAAGACTTGTTGGTTTGAGAAGTTAATTGGGGTCAAATACAAGCCTTAATGATTCGAGAAGTCGAATCGAGTCAAATAGTTGGTGCTTGTTGATCCGAGAAGCCGAATTGGGTCACTTTGTCCATCCTTGATGACTTGATAAAACAAACGAATCAAGTTATGCATACTTCTTGATCAGAGAAGCGGAATTGTGTCAAATGGAAGACTTGTTGATTCGAGAAGCCAATTGGGGTCAAATACAAGCCTTAATAATTCGAGATGTCGAATCGAGACAAAAAGTTGGTGCTTGTTGGTCCGAGAAGCCGAATTGGATCACATTGTGCGTACTCGGTGACTTGATAAATCAAACGGATCAAGTTATTGATAATTGTTCATCAAAGAAGCCGAATTGGGTCAAATGGAAGACTTGTTGATTTGAGAAGTAAATTGGGGTAAAATACAAGCCTTGATGATTCGAGTCCAATAGTTGGTACTTGTTGATCCGAGAAGCCGAATTGGGTCACATTGTGCGTACTTGGTGACTTGATAAAACAAACGGATCAAGTTATTGATACTTGTTGATCAAAGAAGCCGAATTGGGTCAAATGGAAGACTTGTTGATTTGAGAAGTTAATTGGGGTCAAATACAAGCCTTAATAATTCCAGAAGTCGAATCGAGTCAAATAGTTGGTGCTTGTTGATCCGAGAAGCCGAATTGGGTCACATTGTGCGTACATGGTGACTTGATAAAACAAACGGATCAAGTTGTTGATACTTGTTGATCAAAGAAGCCGAATTGGGTCAAATGGAAGACTTGTTGGTTTGAGAAGTTAATTGGGGTTCAAATACAAGCCTTAATGATTCGAGAAGTCGAATCGAGTCAAATAGTTGGTGCTTGTTGATCTGAGAAGCCGAATTGGGTCACATTGTGCGTACTTGGTGACTTGATAAAACAAACGGATCAAGTTGTTGATACTTGTTGATCAATGAAGCCGAATTAGGTCAATGGAAGACTTGTTGATTTGAGAAGTTAATTGGGGTCAAATACAAGCCTTAATGATTCCAAAAGTCGAATCGAGTCAAATAGTTGGTGCTTGTTGATCCGAGAAGCCGAATTGGGTCACATTGTGCGTACTTGGTGACTTGATAAAACAAACGGATCAAGTTGTTGATACTTGTTGATCAAAGAAGCCGAATTGGGTCAAATGGAAGACTTGTTGGTTTGAGAAGTTAATTGGGGTCAAATACAAGCCTTAATGATTCGAGAAGTCGAATCGAGTCAAATAGTTGGTGCTTGTTGATCCGAGAAGCCGAATTGGGTCACATTGTGCGTACTTGGTGACTTGATAAAACAAACGGATCAAGTTGTTGATACTTGTTGATCAAAGAAGCCGAATTGGGTCAAATGGAAGACTTGTTGATTTGAGAAGTTAATTGGGGTCAAATACAAGCCTTAATGATTCCAAAAGTCAAATCGAGTCAAATAGTTGGTGCTTGTTGATCCGAGAAGCCGAATTGGGTCACTTCGTGCGTACTTGATGACTTGATAAAACAATCGAATCAGGTTATGCATACTTCTTGATTAGAGAAGCCGAATTGGGACAAATAGAAGACTTGTTGATTCGAGAAGTCAATTGGGGTCAAATACAAGCCTTAATGATTCGAGAAGTCGAATCGAGTCAAAGAGTTGGTGTTTATTTATCCGAGAAGCCGAATTGGGTCACATTGTGCATAGTTGGTAACTTGCTAAAATAAATGGATCAAGTTATGGATACTTGTTGATCCGAGAAGCCGGATTGATTTAAATGGAAGACTTGTCCATACGAAAAGTCAATTGGGGTCAAATATAAGCCTTAATGATTTTCAAATCCAGTCAAATAGTTGGTGCTTGTTGATCCGAGAAGCCGAATTGGGTCACTTTGTGCGTGCTTGATGACTTGATAAAACAATCGAATTAGGTTATGGGTACTTCTTGATCAGAGAAGCCGAATTGGGACAAATGGAAGACTTGTTGATTCGAGAAGTCAATTGGGGTCAAATAGAAGCCTTAATGATTCGAGAAGTCGAATAGAGATAAAACGTTGGTGCTAGTTGATTCGAGAAGCTGAATTGGGTCACATTGTGCGTACTTGGTGACTTGATAAAATAAATGGATCAAGTTATTGATACTTGTTGATCAAAGAAGCCGAATTGGGTCAAATGGAAGACTTATTGATTTGAGAAGTTAATTAGGGTCAAATACAAGCCTTAATGATTCCAGAAGTCGAATCGAGTCAAATAGTTGGTGCTTGTTGATCCGAGAAGCCGAATTGGGTCACATTGTGCGTACTTGGTGACTTGATAAAACAAACGGATCAAGTTGTTGATACTTGTTGATCAAAGAAGCCGAATTGGGTCAAATGGAAGACTTGTTGGTTTGAGAAGTTAATTGGGGTCATATACAAGCCTTAATGATTCGAGAAGTCGAATCGAGTCAAATAGTTGGTGCTTGTTGATCCGAGAAGCCGAATTGGTTCACATTGTGCGTACTTGGTGACTTGATAAAACAAACGGATCAAGTTGTTGATACTTGTTGATCAAAGAAGGCGAATTGGGTCAAATGGAAGACTTGTTGATTTGAGAAGTTAATTGGGGTCAAATACAAGCCTTAATGATTCCAAAAGTCGAATCGAGTCAAATAGTTGGTGCTTGTTGATCCGAGAAGCCGAATTGGGTCACTTCGTGCGTACTTGATGACTTGATAAAACAGTCGAATCAGGTTATGCATACTTCTTGATCAGAGAAGCCGAATTGGGACAAATGGAAGAATTGTTGATTCGAGAAGTCAATTGGGGTCAAATACAACCCTTAATGATTCGAGAAGTCGAATCGAGTCAAAGAGTTGGTATTTATTTATCCGAGAAGCCGAATTGGGTCACATTGTGCGTAGTTGGTAACTTGCTAAAATAAATGGATCAAGTTATGGATACTTGTTGATCCGAGAAGCCGGATTGATTTTAATGGAAGACTTGTCCATACGAAATGTCAATTGGGGTCAAATACAAGCCTTAATGATTTTCAAATCCAGTCAAATAGTTGGTGCTTGTTGATCCGAGAAGCCGAATTGGGTCACTTTTTGCGTGGTTGATGACTTGATAAAACAATCGAATCAGGTTATGGGTACTTCTTGATCAGAGAAGCCGAATTGGGACAAATGGCAGACTTGTTGATTCGAGAAGTCAATGGGGACAAATACAAGCCTTAATGATTCGAGAAGTCGAATAGAGATAAAAAGTTGGTGCTTGTTGATCCGAGAAGCCGAATTGGGTCACATTGTGCGTACTTGGTGACTTGATAAAACAAACGGATCAAGTTGTTGATACTTGTTGATCAAAGAAGCCGAATTGGGTCAAATGGAAGACTTGTTGATTTGAGAAGTTAATTGGGGTCAAATACAAGCCTTAATGATTCCAAAAGTCGAATCGAGTCAAATAGTTGGTGCTTGTTGATCCGAGAAGCCGAATTTGGTCACTTTGTGCGTACTTGATGACTTGATAAAACAATCGAATCAGGTTATGCATACTTCTTTATCAGAGAAGCCGAATTGGGACAAATGGAAGACTTGTTGATTCGAGAAGTCAATTGGGGTCAAATACAAGCCTGAATGATTCGAGAAGTCGAATCGAGTCAAAGAGTTGGTGTTTATTTATCCGAGAAGCCGAATTGGGTCACATTGTGCGTAGTTGGTAACTTGATAAAATAAATAGATCAAGTTATGGATACTTGTTGATCCGAGAAGCCGGATTGATTTAAATGGAAGACTTGTCCATACGAAAAGTCAATTGGGGTCAAATACAAGCCTTAATGATTTTCAAATCCAGTCAAATAGTTGGTGCTTGTTGATCCGAGAAGCCGAATTGGGTCACTTTGTGCGTGCTTGATGACTTGATAAAACAATCGAATCAGGTTATGGGTACTTCTTGATCATAGAAGCCGAATTGGGACAAATGGAAGACTTGTTGATTCGAGAAGTCAATTGGGGTCAAATACAAGCCTTAATGATTCGAGAAGTCGAATAGAGATAAAAAGTTGGTGCTTGTTGATCCGAGAAGCCGAATTGGGTCACATTGTGCGTACTTGGTGACTTGATAAAACAAACGGATCAAGTTATTGATACTTGTTGATCAAAGAAGCCGAATTAGGTCAAATGGAAGACTTGTTGATTTGAGAAGTTAATTGGGGTCAAATACAAGCCTTAATGATTCCAGAGGTCGGATCGAGTCAAATAGTTGGTGCTTGTTGATCCGAGAAGCCGAATTGGGTCACTTTGTCCATCCTTGATGACTTGATAAAACAAACGAATCAAGTTATGCATACTTCTTGATCAGAGAAGCGGAATTGTGTCAAATGGAAGACTTGTTGATTCGAGAAGCCAATTGGGGTCAAATACAAGCCTTAATAATTCGAGATGTCGAATCGAGACAAAAAGTTGGTGCTTGTTGGTCCAAGAAGACGAATTGGATCACATTGTGCGTACTCGGTGACTTGATAAATCAAACGGATCAAGTTATTGATAATTGTTCATCAAAGAAGCCGAATTGGGTCAAATGGAAGACTTGTTGATTTGAGAAGTAAATTGGGGTAAAATACAAGCCTTGATGATTCGAGTCAAATAGTTGGTACTTATTGATCCGAGAAGCCGAATTGGGTCACATTGTGCGTACTTGGTGACTTGATAAAACAAACGGATCAAGTTATTGATACTTGTTGATCAAAGAAGCCGAATTGGGTCAAATGGAAGACTTGTTGATTTGAGAAGTTAATTGGGGTCAAATACAAGCCTTAATAATTCCAGAAGTCGAATCGAGTCAAATAGTTGGTGCTTGTTGATCCGAGAAGCCGAATTGGGTCACATTGTGCGTACATGGTGACTTGATAAAACAAACGGATCAAGTTGTTGATACTTGTTGATCAAAGAAGCCGAATTGGGTCAAATGGAAGACTTGTTGGTTTGAGAAGTTAATTGGGGTTCAAATACAAGCATTAATGATTCGAGAAGTCGAATCGAGTCAAATAGTTGGTGCTTGTTGATCCGAGAAGCCGAATTGGGTCACATTGTGCGTACTTGGTGACTTGATAAAACAAACGGATCAAGTTGTTGATACTTGTTGATCAATGAAGCCGAATTAGGTCAATGGAAGACTTGTTGATTTGAGAAGTTAATTGGGGTCAAATACAAGCCTTAATGATTCCAAAAGTCGAATCGAGTCAAATAGTTGGTGCTTGTTGATCCGAGAAGCCGAATTGGGTCACATTGTGCGTACTTGGTGACTTGATAAAACAAACGGATCAAGTTGTTGATACTTGTTGATCAAAGAAGGCGAATAGGGTCAAATGGAAGACTTGTTGGTTTGAGAAGTTAATTGGGGTCAAATACAAGCCTTAATGATTCGAGAAGTCGAATCGAGTCAAATAGTTGGTGCTTGTTGATCCGAGAAGCCGAATTGGGTCACATTGTGCGTACTTGGTGACTTGATAAAACAAACGGATCAAGTTGTTGATACTTGTTGATCAAAGAAGCCGAATTGGGTCAAATGGAAGACTTGTTGATTTGAGAAGTTAATTGGGGTCAAAT
Source organism: Ajuga chamaepitys (assembly GCA_958295605.1). Taxonomy (NCBI): domain Eukaryota; kingdom Viridiplantae; phylum Streptophyta; class Magnoliopsida; order Lamiales; family Lamiaceae; genus Ajuga; species Ajuga chamaepitys. Next base: position 39,493,341 of record OY282495.1, read on the forward strand.
ACAAGCCTTAATGATTCCAAAAGTCGAATCGAGTCAAATAGTTGGTGCTTGTTGATCCGAGAAGCCGAATTGGGTCACTTCGTGCGTACTTGATGACTTGATAAAACAATCGAATCAGGTTATGCATACTTCTTGATTAGAGAAGCCGAATTGGGACAAATAGAAGACTTGTTGATTCGAGAAGTCAATTGGGGTCAAATACAAGCCTTAATGATTCGAGAAGTCGAATCGAGTCAAAGAGTTGGTGTTTATTTATCCGAGAAGCCGAATTGGGTCACATTGTGCGTAGTTGGTAACTTGCTAAAATAAATGGATCAAGTTATGGATACTTGTTGATCCGAGAAGCCAGATTGATTTAAATGGAAGACTTGTCCATACGAAAAGTCAATTGGGGTCAAATACAAGCCTTAATGATTTTCAAATCCAGTCAAATAGTTGGTGCTTGTTGATCCGAGAAGCCGAATTGGGTCACTTTGTGCGTGCTTGATGACTTGATAAAACAATCGAATTAGGTTATGGGTACTTCTTGATCAGAGAAGCCGAATTGGGACAAATGGAAGACTTGTTGATTCGAGAAGTCAATTGGGGTCAAATACAAGCCTTAATGATTCGAGAAGTCGAATAGAGATAAAAAGTTGGTGCTAGTTGATTCGAGAAGCTGAATTGGGTCACATTGTGCGTACTTGGTGACTTGATAAAATAAATGGATCAAGTTATTGATACTTGTTGATCAAAGAAGCCGAATTGGGTCAAATGGAAGACTTGTTGATTTGAGAAGTTAATTAGGGTCAAATACAAGCCTTAATGATTCCAGAAGTCGAATCGAGTCAAATAGTTGGTGCTTGTTGATCCGAGAAGCCGAATTGGGTCACATTGTGCGTACTTGGTGACTTGATAAAACAAACGGATCAAGTTGTTGATACTTGTTGATCAAAGAAGCCGAATTGGGTCAAATGGAAGACTTGTTGGTTTGAGAAGTTAATTGGGGTCATATACAAGCCTTAATGATTCGAGAAGTCGAATCGAGTCAAATAGTTGGTGCTTGTTGATCCGAGAAGCCGAATTGGGTCACATTGTGCGTACTTGGTGACTTGATAAAACAAACGGATCAAGTTGTTGATACTTGTTGATCAAAGAAGGCGAATTGGGTCAAATGGAAGACTTGTTGATTTGAGAAGTTAATTGGGGTCAAATACAAGCCTTAATGATTCCAAAAGTCGAATCGAGTCAAATAGTTGGTGCTTGTTGATCCGAGAAGCCGAATTGGGTCACATTGTGCGTACTTGGTGACTTGATAAAACAAACGGATCAAGTTGTTGATACTTGTTGATCAAAGAAGGCGAATTGGGTCAAATGGAAGACTTGTTGATTTGAGAAGTTAATTGGGGTCAAATACAAGCCTTAATGATTCCAAAAGTGGAATCGAGTCAAATAGTTGGTGCTTGTTGATCCGAGAAGCCGAATTGGGTCACTTCGTGCGTACTTGATGACTTGATAAAACAGTCGAATCAGGTTATGCATACTTCTTGATCAGAGAAGCCGAATTGGGACAAATGGAAGCATTGTTGATTCGAGAAGTCAATTGGGGTCAAATACAACCCTTAATGATTCGAGAAGTCGAATCGAGTCAAAGAGTTGGTATTTATTTATCCGAGAAGCCGAATTGGGTCACATTGTGCGTAGTTGGTAACTTGCTAAAATAAATGGATCAAGTTATGGATACTTGTTGATCCGAGAAGCCGGATTGATTTAAATGGAAGACTTGTCCATACGAAATGTCAATTGGGATCAAATACAAGCCTTAATGATTTTCAAATCCAGTCAAATAGTTGGTGCTTGTTGATCCGAGAAGCCGAATTGGGTCACTTTTTGCGTGGTTGATGACTTGATAAAACAATCGAATCAGGTTATGGGTACTTCTTGATCAGAGAAGCCGAATTGGGACAAATGGAAGACTTGTTGATTCGAGAAGTCAATTGGGGTCAAATACAAGCCTTAATGATTCGAGAAGTCGAATAGAGATAAAAAGTTGGTGCTTGTTGATCCGAGAAGCCGAATTGGGTCACATTGTGCGTACTTGGTGACTTGATAAAACAAACGGATCAAGTTGTTGATACTTGTTGATCAAAGAAGCCGAATTGGGTCAAATGGAAGACTTGTTGATTTGAGAAGTTAATTGGGGTCAAATACAAGCCTTAATGATTCCAAAAGTCGAATCGAGTCAAATAGTTGGTGCTTGTTGATCCGAGAAGCCGAATTGGGTCACTTTGTCCATCCTTGATGACTTGATAAAACAAACGAATCAAGTTATGCATACTTCTTGATCAGAGAAGCGGAATTGTGTCAAATGGAAGACTTGTTGATTCGAGAAGCCAATTGGGGTCAAATACAAGCCTTAAAAATTCGAGATGTCGAATCGAGACAAAAAGTTGGTGCTTGTTGGTCCGAGAAGCCGAATTGGGTCACATTGTGCGTAGTTGGTAACTTGATAAAATAAATAGATCAAGTTATGGATACTTGTTGATCCGAGAAGCCGGATTGATTTAAATGGAAGACTTGTCCATACGAAAAGTCAATTGGGGTCAAATACAAGCCTTAATGATTTTCAAATCCAGTCAAATAGTTGGTGCTTGTTGATCCGAGAAGCCGAATTGGGTCACTTTGTGCGTGCTTGATGACTTGATAAAACAATCGAATCAGGTTATGGGTACTTCTTGATCATAGAAGCCGAATTGGGACAAATGGAAGACTTGTTGATTCGAGAAGTCAATTGGGGTCAAATACAAGCCTTAATGATTCGAGAAGTCGAATAGAGATAAAAAGTTGGTGCTTGTTGATCCGAGAAGCCGAATTGGGTCACATTGTGCGTACTTGGTGACTTGATAAAACAAACGGATCAAGTTATTGATACTTGTTGATCAAAGAAGCCGAATTAGGTCAAATGGAAGACTTGTTGATTTGAGAAGTTAATTGGGGTCAAATACAAGCCTTAATGATTCCAGAGGTCGGATCGAGTCAAATAGTTGGTGCTTGTTGATCCGAGAAGCCGAATTGGGTCACTTTGTCCATCCTTGATGACTTGATAAAACAAACGAATCAAGTTATGCATACTTCTTGATCAGAGAAGCGGAATTGTGTCAAATGGAAGACTTGTTGATTCGAGAAGCCAATTGGGGTCAAATACAAGCCTTAATAATTCGAGATGTCGAATCGAGACAAAAAGTTGGTGCTTGTTGGTCCGAGAAGCCGAATTGGCTCACATTGTGCGTACTCGGTGACTTGATAAATCAAACGGATCAAGTTATTGATAATTGTTCATCAAAGAAGCCGAATTGGGTCAAATGGAAGACTTGTTGATTTGAGAAGTAAATTGGGGTAAAATACAAGCCTTGATGATTCGAGTCAAATAGTTGGTACTTGTTGATCCGAGAAGTCGAATTGGGTCACATTGTGCGTACTTGGTGACTTGATAAAACAAACGGATCAAGTTATTGATACTTGTTGATCAAAGAAGCCGAATTGGGTCAAATGGAAGACTTGTTGATTTGAGAAGTTAATTGGGGTCAAATACAAGCCTTAATAATTCCAGAAGTCGAATCGAGTCAAATAGTTGGTGCTTGTTGATCCGAGAAGCCGAATTGGGTCACATTGTGCGTACATGGTGACTTGATAAAACAAACGGATCAAGTTGTTGATACTTGTTGATCAAAGAAGCCGAATTGGGTCAAATGGAAGACTTGTTGGTTTGAGAAGTTAATTGGGGTTCAAATACAAGCCTTAATGATTCGAGAAGTCGAATCGAGTCAAATAGTTGGTGCTTGTTGATCCGAGAAGCCGAATTGGGCCACATTGTGCGTACTTGGTGACTTGATAAAACAAACGGATCAAGTTGTTGATACTTGTTGATCAATGAAGCCGAATTAGGTCAATGGAAGACTTGTTGATTTGAGAAGTTAATTGGGGTCAAATACAAGCCTTAATGATTCCAAAAGTCGAATCGAGTCAAATAGTTGGTGCTTGTTGATCCGAGAAGCCGAATTGGGTGACATTGTGCGTACTTGGTGACTTGATAAAACAAACAGATCAAGTTGTTGATACTTGTTGATCAAAGAAGCCGAATTGGGTCAAATGGAAGACTTGTTGGTTTGAGAAGTTAATTGGGGTCAAATACAAGCCTTAATGATTCGAGAAGTCGAATCGAGTCAAATAGTTGGTGCTTGTTGATCCGAGAAGCCGAATTGGGTCACATTGTGCATACTTGGTGACTTGATAAAACAAACGGATCAAGTTGTTGATACTTGTTGATCAAAGAAGCCGAATTGGGTCAAATGGAAGACTTGTTGATTTGAGAAGTTAATTGGGGTCAAATACAAGCCTTAATGATTCCAAAAGTCGAATCGAGTCAAATAGTTGGTGCTTGTTGATCCGAGAAGCCGAATTGGGTCACTTCGTGCGTACTTGATGACTTGATAAAACAATCAAATCAGGTTATGCATACTTCTTGATTAGAGAAGCCGAATTGGGACAAATAGAAGACTTGTTGATTCGAGAAGTCAATTGGGGTCAAATACAAGCCTTAATGATTCGAGAAGTCGAATCGAGTCAAAGAGTTGGTGTTTATTTATCCGAGAAGCCGAATTGGGTCACATTGTGCGTAGTTGGTAACTTGATAAAATAAATAGATCAAGTTATGGATACTTGTTGATCCGAGAAGCCGGATTGATTTAAATGGAAGACTTGTCCATACGAAAAGTCAATTGGGGTCAAATACAAGCCTTAATGATTTTCAAATCCAGTCAAATAGTTGGTGCTTGTTGATCCGAGAAGCCGAATTGGGTCACTTTGTGCGTGCTTGATGACTTGATAAAACAATCGAATCAGGTTATGGGTACTTCTTGATCATAGAAGCCGAATTGGGACAAATGGAAGACTTGTTGATTCGAGAAGTCAATTGGGGTCAAATACAAGCCTTAATGATTCGAGAAGTCGAATAGAGATAAAAAGTTGGTGCTTGTTGATCCGAGAAGCCGAATTGGGTCACATTGTGCGTACTTGGTGACTTGATAAAACAAACGGATCAAGTTATTGATACTTGTTGATCAAAGAAGCCGAATTAGGTCAAATGGAAGACTTGTTGATTTGAGAAGTTAATTGAGGTCAAATACAAGCCTTAATGATTCCAGAGGTCGGATCGAGTCAAATAGTTGGTGCTTGTTGATCCGAGAAGCCGAATTGGGTCACTTTGTCCGTCCTTGATGACTTGATAAAACAAACGAATCAAGTTATGCATACTTCTTGATCAGAGAAGCGGAATTGTGTCAAATGGAAGACTTGTTGATTCGAGAAGCCAATTGGGGTCAAATACAAGCCTTAATAATTCGAGATGTCGAATCGAGACAAAAAGTTGGTGCTTGAAGATCCGAGAAGCCGAATTGGATCACAATGTGCGTACTCGGTGACTTGATAAATCAAACGGATCAAGTTATTGATAATTGTTCATCAAAGAAGCCGAATTAGGTCAAATGGAAGACTTGTTGATTTGAGAAGTAAATTGGGGTAAAATACAAGCCTCGATGATTCGAGAAGTCGAATCGAGTCAAATAGTTGGTACTTGTTGATCCGAGAAGCCGAATTGGGTCACATTGTGCGTACTTGGTGACTTGATAAAACAAACGGATCAAGTTATTGATACTTGTTGATCAAAGAAGCCGAATTGGGTCAAATGGAAGACTTGTTGATTTGAGAAGTTAATTGGGGTCAAATACAAGCCTTAATGATTCCAGAAGTCGAATCGAGTCAAATAGTTGGTGCTTGTTGATCCGAGAAGCCGAATTGGGTCACATTGTGCGTACTTGGTGACTTGATAAAACAAACGGATCAAGTTGTTGATACTTGTTGATCAAAGAAGCCGAATTGGGTCAAATGGAAGACTTGTTGGTTTAAGAAGTTAATTGGGGTTCAAATACAAGCCTTAATGATTCGAGAAGTCGAATCGAGTCAAATAGTTGGTGCTTGTTGATCCGAGAAGCCGAATTGGGTCACATTGTGCGTACTTGGTGACTTGATAAAACAAACGGATCAAGTTGTTGACACTTGTTGATCAAAGAAGACGAATTAGGTCAATCGAAGACTTGTTGATTTGAGAAGTTAATTGGGGTCAAATACAAGCCTTAATGATTCCAAAAGTCGAATCGAGTCAAATAGTTGGAGCTTGTTGATCCGAGAAGCCGAATTGGGTCACTTCGTGCGTACTTGATGACTTGATAAAACAATCGAATCAGGTTATGCATACTTCTTGATCAGAGAAGCCGAATTGGGACAAATGGAAGACTTGTTGATTCGAGAAGTCAATTGGGGTCAAATACAAGCCTTAATGATTCGAGAAGTCGAATCGACTCAAAGAGTTTATGTTTATTAATCCGAGAAGCCGAATTGGGTCACATTGTGCGTAGTTGGTAACTTGATAAAATAAATGGATCAAGTTATGGATACTTGTTGATCCGAGAAGCCGGATTGATTTAAATGGAAGACTTGTCCATACGAAAAGTCAATTGGGGTCAAATACAAGCCTTAATGATTTTCAAATCCAGTCAAATAGTTGGTGCTTGTTGATACGAGAAGCCGAATTGGGTCACTTTGTGCGTGCTTGATGACTTGATAAAACAATCGAATCAGGTTATGGGTACTTCTTGATCAGAGAAGCCGAATTGGGACAAATGGAAGACTTGTTGATTCGAGAAGTCAATTGGGGTCAAATACAAGCCTTAATGATTCGAGAAGTCGAATAGAGATAAAAAGTTGGTGCTTGTTGATCCGAGAAGCCGAATTGGGTCACATTGTGCGTACTTGGTGACTTGATAAAACAAACGGATCAAGTTATTGATACTTGTTGATCAAAGAAGCCGAATTGGGTCAAATGGAAGACTTGTTGATTTGAGAAGTTAATTGCGGTCAAATACAAGCCTTAATGATTCCAGAAGTCGAAGCGAGTCAAATAGTTGGTGCTTGTTGATCCGAGAAGCCGAATTGGGTCACATTGTGCGTACTTGGTGACTTGATAAAACAAACGGATCAAGTTGTTGATACTTGTTGATCAAAGAAGCCGAATTGGGTCAAATGGAAGACTTGTTGGTTTGAGAAGTTAATTGGGGTCAAATACAAGCCTTAATGATTCGAGAAGTCGAATCGAGTCAAATAGTTGGTGCTTGTTGATCCGAGAAGCCGAATTGGGTCACATTGTGCGTACTTGGTGACTTGATAAAACAAACGGATCAAGTTGTTGATACTTGTTGATCAAAGAAGCCGAATTGGGTCAAATGGAAGACTTGTTGATTTGAGAAGTTAATTGGGGTCAAATACAAGCCTTAATGATTCCAAAAGTCGAATCGAGTCAAATAGTTGGTGCTTGTTGATCCGAGAAGCCGAATTGGGCCACTTCGTGCGTACTTGATGACTTGATAAAACAATCGAATCAGGTTATGCATACTTCTTGATTAGAGAAGCCGAATTGGGACAAAAGAAGACTTGTTGATTCGAGAAGTCAATTGGGGTCAAATACAAGCCTTAATGATTCGAGAAGTCGAATCGAGTCAAAAAGTTGGTGTTTATTTATCCGAGAAGCCGAATTGGGTCACATTGTGCGTAGTTGGTAACTTGCTAAAATAAATGGATCAAGTTATGGATACTTGTTGATCCGAGAAGCCGGATTGATTTAAATGGAAGACTTGTCCATACGAAAAGTCAATTGGGGTCAAATACAAGCCTTAATGATTTTCAAATCCAGTCAAATAGTTGGTGCTTGTTGATCCGAGAAGCCGAATTGGGTCACTTTGTGCGTGCTTGATGACTTGATAAAACAATCGAATTAGGTTATGGGTACTTCTTGATCAGAGAAGCCGAATTGGGACAAATGGAAGACTTGTTGATTCGAGAAGTCAATTGGGGTCAAATACAAGCCTTAATGATTCGAGAAGTCGAATAGAGATAAAAAGTTGGTGCTAGTTGATTCGAGAAGCCGAATTGGGTCACATTGTGCGTACTTGGTGACTTGATAAAATAAATGGATCAAGTTATTGATACTTGTTGATCAAAGAAGCCGAATTGGGCCAAATGGAAGACTTGTTGATTTGAGAAGTTAATTGGGGTCAAATACAAGCCTTAATGATTCCAGAAGTCGAATCGAGTCAAATAGTTGGTGCTTGTTGATCCGAGAAGCCGAATTGGGTCACATTGTGCGTACTTGGTGACTTGATAAAACAAACGGATCAAGTTGTTGATACTTGTTGATCAAAGAAGCCGAATTGGGTCAAATGGAAGACTTGTTGGTTTGAGAAGTTAATTGGGGTCATATACAAGCCTTAATGATTCAAGAAGTCGAATCGAGTTAAATAGTTGGTGCTTGTTGATCCGAGAAGCCGAATTGGGTCACATTGTGCGTACTTGGTGACTTGATAAAACAAACGGATCAAGTTGTTGATACTTGTTGATCAAAGAAGCCGAATTGGGTCAAATGGAAGACTTGTTGATTTGAGAAGTTAATTGGGGTCAAATACAAGCCTTAATGATTCCAAAAGTCGAATCGAGTCAAATAGTTGGTGCTTGTTGATCCGAGAAGCCGAATTGGGTCACTTCGTGCGTACTTGATGACTTGATAAAACAATCGAATCAGGTTATGCATACTTCTGGATCAGAGAAGCCGAATTGGGACAAATGGAAGAATTGTTGATTCGAGAAGTCAATTGGGGTCAAATACAAGCCATAATGATTCGAGAAGTTGAATCGAGTCAAAGAGTTGGTGTTTATTTATCCGAGAAGCCGAATTGGGTCACATTGTGCATAGTTGGTAACTTGCTAAAATAAATGGATCAAGTTATGGATACTTGTTGATCCGAGAAGCCGGATTGATTTAAATGGAAGACTTGTCCATACGAAAAGTCAATTGGGGTCAAATACAAGCCTTAATGATTTTCAAATCCTGTCAAATAGTTGGTGCTTGTTGATACGAGAAGCCGAATTGGGTCACTTTGTGCGTGCTTGATGACTTGATAAAACAATCGAATCAGGTTATGGGTACTTCTTGATCAGAGAAGCCGAATTGGGACAAATGGAAGACTTGTTGATTCGAGAAGTCAATTGGGGTCAAATACAAGCCTTAATGATTCGAGAAGTCGAATAGAGATAAAAAGTTGGTGCTTGTTGATCCGAGAAGCCGAATTGGGTCACATTGTGCGTACTTGGTGAGTTGATAAAACAAACGGATCAAGTTATTGATACTTGTTGATCAAAGAAGCCGAATTGGGTCAAATGGAAGACTTGTTGATTTGAGAAGTTAATTGCGGTCAAATACAAGCCTTAATGATTCCAGA